>CM038676.1:255177158-255777158 GCA_021605205.1 Aegilops longissima | reverse complement strand
TCAAACTCTTCAAGTCTTGTTCAGATCTCCGATGGCTCCTTCTGATCATGCTTGTCCTTCTCAAGTCCTTTTTGCCAGCTCATCTCTGTTGACACGAAGTCTCTTGTGACGTCCTTTAATATTTCTGGAGTTACATTCCAAACTTCTGGTTTCAACTTCCTTGACATGAACCATGATCCTACTGTCCTTCAGTCCTGACGAATCTTTGATGTTTCAAGGTTCTGCTCCTCCAGCTTGACTACTTTCAGCTTCGGGTCATGAGTTTCTTCACGAAATACTTCTTTGTAGAATATAGCTTCCTGCAAGTCCATCTTAAAATCCTTGATGTACTACTCCAGATCCTGGTGATACACCAGCTAAGGTTAAAACTCCAACGTTTGCAGATAGATGCTCCATCAGCTTTCTACCATCCAATCCTTCCATGCATCTGCATGCTTAACTCCGCACGGTGACAATAGCATAAGCGACAATAATACCATGGTCAGCCGTGTCTATGCCCATGTTACTGCCATGAGCTTCATTCCATAATTGATATCTCCTGCCTTAGGGTTTTCTTAACAAAAACTTTCAGTTTTTAACTCTCCATGCTCCGGTCTTTCTTCGATACACCTTGATCTCGGGTATTGACAACTTCCATAGTCTGTCAAGTTCCATAAGTGTAGCCTTCTTTGGTCATACCAAATATGAAATTCTTCATATTCTCCTTGTCCTTGAAGTCTTTATCCGTCGTAGTTTATATCATTACAATGCTTGGTAAGTCCTCTTCATTCCGAAGTGGTCTCAGTTGTCCGATATCTTGTCTCCTTGGAGTGGTCTCAACAGCCGAATCTTCGAGTGGTAAAAAGGGAAAAGGGGTATGGTCTTGCTAAAAGGGAAATATTTGAATAAGCTCAGAAGAGAAGAGAGGTAAAAGATCTTTTTGAAAATGAAGTAGTAGAGAAAAATCTTTCCTATGGGCTTGCCAGTTTTAGGTCACGCCCCATACCAACATGTGCTCGATACCATCTTGTAGCGACCCGACCGAATGGATCAAGTCTTCGCTTACGTGTCATCCCCGGATCGGTATCGACACACACAAGACTCAAGGATTTATAACAGAGGTAAATCACATGTATAAAGTAGCGTAAATGCTATTACCTCAATCCAAATATAGCGGAAGCAACAAGGTTGTGGATTCCCATCAACACCAACGGCAAAGTTGAGTATAGGAAATCGTAACCCTAACGTATCACTTACTGTCAGTTCTAAAAGTGCGCAACATGAAAAGTTGCAGCCAAAACGGGTCACACATGGAATATGCCGCAATGTAACACATAGAGAGTAATGAAAGAATAGGCTATACTACATGCATATATGGCTGGTGGAAAGCTCTATGGTTACAGTTTTTGCATAAAGCCAATTTTTCCCTCATCGCAAAGGAATACATTTAATTAACTATCATGGTGGTTGTGAAACATTGAGAATGGTTGACAGCATTCTCAATCCCAATTAAAAGTACTCATTAACAAACCCAACAATATTAATTAGAAGTAACATGATGAGATTCACATGATATCCGGTACTAGATACTCAAGATGTCCATAACCGGGGACACGGCTAACCATGATTAGTTTATACACTCTGCAGAGGTTTATGACTTTTCCCGTAAGACTCGATCGCCTCCGTTGGTTTCTCGCACTACATGGTGTTTGAGAGACGGATGACCGAGACATAGTCTTTCGTAAGCACTAGCACCTTACATGTGGGTAGACCGTACCAACCTACATCCCCTACATCGCCTAGCCTACCCGTAAGAGTTCGCACAACTTAATCAACTATGCCAGAGCCCATAATGGCTTGTGGCTGCACACGGAAGTTTCTAGTTTGAATAATCTCATGATCCCTTTGAGCCTGGGTGGCGGTCCAAGAAATACAGCAAGTCCTGATAGAAACCAGTGCCTCAATCCACCCGGATGTGTGTTTAAGTTTCCACCTTAAATAAACCATTAAATAACAATCTCACATCCATCATGGATACACTCATCCAATCCACGCCTACTAGCATAGCATAGCATAATAAGCAAACGAGAAGTAACTCCCAAGGGTTTGATAATAAAACAGGTAATAGGTACTACCTCATCTACTTCCCATCCCACAATTTAATTAGATCCTAATCATGCAAGTGTTTGAGAATAGATCTAATGCATAAAAACTGGGTATGAGAAGAGTATGATCAAAGTGTTACTTGCCTGCAATGTTGACGAAGATGGTTCGCACTCATAACTCTTGATAGCTCTACTCGTCACACTCCGGTCAATCTACCGTAAGCAATCAATAGTAACCATACATAAGTAATCACTCAAAAGATCGGAAAGAACGAAGAAACAATTTGGAAAACATCAAAACCAAGCAAATAACTCTTGCAACATAAAACAATTTCTAACAGTACCAAAATTATATGAATTTGGCCTTATCAGAAAGTTTAGGTCAAGAGCTTTGATTTGCAAAAAGAATCAACTCAAACGGAGCTATGAAACTCAAGTTATGATCAAACGAAGTTCAAATTAAAATCTGATCTAATTCAAATTTTAAACTTTCAAAAACATGTTTAAGTTGGATTACTGGATAGAGGGGATCATAACGAAGAAGTGGGCGTTGGTTTCGTTGAATTTGGACAGACGGGTAAAAAGTTATGGTCGATTGAAATACAGGGACTAATCTGTGAAGAAAAGTTATCACGAATAGGTCCTCGCCACGGTCGTAAAACTGTTGGGTGAAAACCGTCAGCTGCGAGATTTAATCGAGCTAACAACCGCTAATTAGTGCATACCGCTCAAAAAACTAACAGATCTAATCTAGGTCGTTGATTTTAGATCGGACGGAGGTGGCGGCGACGGCGACTTACCGCGGCGGCGATGACGGTCAATGGCGAGACGGGACGGCGGCGGCGGCTCGGATCCAATTCGGAGCGGCGGCTCGGTACAACGAGACCGCAAAGGGTCGGGAGAGGCGGCTTGCGGCGGAGTCGATGGTGGTGGCCGTGGGGTCGGGAGGTGCGGGCGACGGCGAGGAAGTTCGGCGGCGGCGGCGTCTTCGGTGAGGCAGCGACGAGATGCAACGGCGGCGGCGCGAGAGGAGAGGAGGGACGGGGCCCGGGGCGACGCCTTTTATGGGGAGGGCGAGGAGGTGGCGTGCGGGAGGGGGCAGGAGGAGGCGAGGCACGGCGGCCATGGCGGGCGGGCGGCGTGTTGTGGTGGCGGACTCGAGCGGAGCTCGGGACGGCGCTGGCGACGTGGGCTGGGCTGGCCTGGCTGGCTAGCTGGGCCGCCCGGCATGGAGAGCGGGAGAGAGAGAGCAAGATCTTGGGCTTCACTGGCACTGCTCAAGAGTTTATTTTAAACAAAATTTTCAGAGAACTAAAATAATAAAAACAAAATAACTAAAACTTTTATATAGGCATATAATATATCAAAATTTTCAAAAAAAAATTCCTACGTGATGAACATTATTCTAGCTTCAAATAAAATACACAAAATTTAAAATAATTCAAACAATGCTCTTGACCTATTTAAAACCCCAAAAATCATTTTAAAAATACCAAAATGACTTCAAATTAATTTCTCTCCAATTTTTCGATGTAGGGAATCATGTTACCCTATTTTCCATATATTTTATTTTGGAGAAAATAATTTGAATAAAACTCAACAACTCCAATTGAAAATAAATTCAAAAGAACTTTGAATTTAATCTTTGAAACTCCCAACTCATATTTCATATAATTTGAAGAAGTCATTTTATCTTCGCTCATGAAAATCATTGAGTTGCATAAAGTTTCGAATTGGAAATATTTTCCAAATGAAATTCAAATATTTTCAACACCCTTGTCATTTAAATAAATGGAAGAAGTCATGTCATCTTCTCTCCGTGGTTTTGTGATGAAAATAATATGAATTTCAAGATCATAAAAGCAAAATGAAAGTTTGGGAGAGTCCTTTATTCCTCTCATTTAACTGTCAAAAAGTTTCGAATTCACTCACTTTCAGTCAATCAATCAAACAATCAATCAAAACTATCTATTTGTTTATAACATTCCAAAATTTAGAATTTTGGGATGTTACACAGAGGAGGACGTCAAGAAGCTAAGAGAGGCCAGGTTTCTCACCGGCGAGATCTCGCGCAGGCTGCCTGCTCCAGGGCAGGTCATTCCCACTCCCGAACTCGGCGAGAGCGTTGTATTCATCTCTCACTTCCTCCGAGGGCTAGGCCTCACTCTAGATCCTTTTGTCAGGGGGCTCATGTACTACTACGGGCTGGACTTCCATGACCT
The DNA here is from genome assembly GCA_021605205.1 of Aegilops longissima. NCBI lineage: Eukaryota > Viridiplantae > Streptophyta > Magnoliopsida > Poales > Poaceae > Aegilops > Aegilops longissima. Next base: position 255,772,852 of record CM038676.1, on the reverse strand, counting down.
GGCCCCGGATTCAATCCTTCATATTTCGTCGTTTATCGTCGTATGTGAGGCCTTCCTCCGCATTACCCTCACTTCGACCTGTGGCTCAAGACTTCCAATGTGGAGCGGAAGATGATCGAGGGGCGACACGCAGAGTGCGGAGGTGCCGTAATAAGCAAAAGTGCCAATGCCCCATGGCCAGAGGGTTCATTCTAGGAGGTGTCAAGCTTATGGCAATGGGAGTGGTTTTATATCACGGTTCCCAGGGGTACCAAGTGGGTGGCCGCCCCTACCTTTCGCTTGGGCCCCCCGCCACGACTGACGTCATGGATCAATAAGGGGCTGGACTGGGGGCCAGTGAAGGATGTGTCGATATTGCAGAGCCGCATCCAAGATCTCCTTGAGAGAGATGTCAGTCTGGCCACGGTAATGCGAGTCATGTTAATTCATCGAGTCCTGCCCTGCAAACGTCAACCCCTCCGCATGTGGGAGTTCAACCCGGAAGGACCGCGAGCTATACAGCACTTCCTCGGCATAACGCCCGAGTAGATGTACAAATTGTTCTTCGGACCACAAATAAGGTGCCCGGACACCACCGAGGATGCGGGTCTGAGCTGCGATCGTCCAGATACCCAAGTAAGTAGTCCCATAGCCGAACACGTTATCTTTTTATTTATCACAACATCATTATGAAAAATCGCTCTTTGACCAGGACTGGGTAACAAAGGCGAAGATGATCAGGTGTCCGGCCCCCCTCCCTGAGATCTCACCGGATCCTGTACTAGCCAGGATGCTGGAGATTGCGCCTTATCAAGCGCCCTCAGGGGAAGATAAAGGGGGGGAATAAAGAGGCTGAAAGCGGACCTCGCTCACTGTTCATCCAAACCGGGGGAGTTAGCGCCTCCGCGAAGGAGGATAGCCAGGGAGCAGAATCTGAAATTTCCTCTCCCCAAGGAAGGAAGAGGACCGCCTCTGAAGACCCGGAAACAATGGTTTCCAAACAGGGGAAGAAATCTTTGCCAGAGGGTCCTGCCCCGGGGGGTACCCTTGCCGCATAGTGCCTGCAAGGGGATCAGCCCTCCACTGAGCTGTAAGTAAAAGGGGACTTAATAGTAAAAATATAATGCTTTACTTCTGAGGAAAATAACCGAAGCATTTATCTTGGAGTTTGGATCGTAGCCCTTCTCGACAGAGTTCATCTTTGGGGGATCTTCTTCCGGAGATGATGGAGAGCGAAACACCTCCCCATGCCATCCCGCCCCATGTGGCGGGTGACCCTGAAGTGTCGTCGCGGAGGGTTTCTCCTGATCCGACAAGGCCAGAGGGTAATCCTTCGGTCACCCGAAGTCCTCAGCATTCGCCTCCTGAAGAGAGCAACCAAAAGAGTCCGACATTGTCCGGTGTGCGATCGTACGCACTGAAGGATCTGCTAGAGCAAGCATCTATCTCAGAAGCGCATCGTACGCTAATGGATACGGTCATTGAAAGAATTTCATCCGCCGAAAGAGGGTTGCATGAAGCTTTTATGAGTCTACTGAAAGGCTTTGAGGTACGTGAAATAGTGTATGTTTTTGATGGTACCGCACACGCTAGGTGTGCCCCGTGCAGATAGTAGCCCCTGAGACTCTGGTTGCTGTCGAGAACGACGGCAAACAGAGGATCATAGTCCCAGGTAATAATCAGGCCGCCTTCATATGCAGGTGGCGGAAGGTCCGGTGGCTAGCCGGACTGGTGAGTTTGCCGAGCTAAAGCGGCAACTGGATGCGGCGGATGCCGACATCATGCTTGTCAACAAGCGGCTTGACGAGGCACAGGGTATGTGATTTCTCCGGTGATCAATACATAGTAAGAGGAGCATAATGCCAGTATCTTTAATATGTTGTGACGGCAGATGGAGCTGCGACCGTGGAGACCCTTCGGGCAGAACTTGCCCGAGCCAAAGAAGAAGCCAGTAATAGTGATGCGGCCGCTCTAAAGGCGGCTGAAGAGCTGAGGGCCGAACAGGCTGCCCATTGCCAAAGCAGGGAGGAAATGGCCAAGATGGCCGTTGAGTTGAAAGATGCCGCCGACCGTTACCAGCTTCTTGAAAAGGAAAACCGAGCAAAGGCGACGGAGCTGGAGAAAGCCATGGTAGCAGCCAAGGAAGCCCGCTCTAAGATCTGAGCATCGAAGGAGGAGCTGCGTCAAGCTGGAGATATTGCGGCCGCGAAGCCCTTCTTGTTGCGGACGAAGTTCGGAGATCCGAAGTATGCCCCTCTTGACCAACTATGGAGTTCCGCGGATGCATATGCGGATCTGGCAGCCAGTGTTGCTGATGCGACTGAGTACTTCAAGGATCAAAAAGATCATGAAGTGGAAATGCTATTCTGGTCACAGTTCGATGGTCCAGTGCGTCCGCTGCTTCTAAATGAGCGAATGACCGAGTGGGCCAAGCTCCATAGGTTTTCCGGGCTTGCCATGGGGTCTGTTGTGGATCATCTGTGGCCATGAGGGCCACGGCCAAATAGTTATTTTGGTTTGGTGCAATGGTTCCTTGGTGCTGTGCCGCATATCGACGCTATGAAGAGGTCGGCGTGCATAGAGGGTGCACGGATGGCACTTGCCCGTGTGAAGACATACTGGGCAGACATGGAGGCCACCGCTATTGCAACCCAGGGTTCGGCCGTGGGCCGAGTAGCTGCCGAGCACTACTTTGAAGAAGTCCTTGAAGGCGCTCGTTCAATAGAAGCTCAGTGCTCGAAGAATATTATGTTCTAGTGACATGTATTTCCATTGTAAAAACAATGTTTTATTGAATTATAAAGGTTGTGTTTATACTTTTGCCTGAAAGTATTATGATGCCTCCTGTGCGGCCGTTTATGTATATATGTATATAACCTGAAAGTTTGCAGTCGTCGGCTTCAGCCCCCACGCATATAATGCGGGGGTGTTCGCAGAAGACGCGTGTTCACACTAGATCCAACGTCTTGGTCCGTTAAGGAGGTGATAGCGCAGCGAACTAGGCAATCGGACTATATTGCTTTAACACTTTCACTTAGCCATAGGAGTTTGACGGTGGGGCTACTATATAGCCCCTGGTGGCTTCGCGCTCGTCCAAATACGGGGCGCGTACATGCCTGGCCGGGAAACGACCCTTCGTTAATGCGGAGGAATCCCGAAGATTCCGCTAAGTCATCGAGTGGTTGGCCAGTTTCACGCTTTATCATGACAGTTAGTTTTCGGCTTTCTCTACTGAGGTGCTCGTCCGGATGAACCAGGGCACAATTGCAGTAGTTCTCCTGGTGCCACCTTAGCTGATAGAGTAGAACGTAAGGTAGCAAAACACATAAGCCGGGAAAACCCAACGTTTGACCAAAGACATGATTCGGAGCTGATGCATATAAGGCCAAACTCGCGACGCCGAACACTCCCTAAGGTATTCGGTCTTTATAACATATGCCGGGCTGAACAATGCCCTTGATAATGAACCCCGAGTGTCTAGGTACGTGCAATATTCTGACGTGGCCAAATGCCAATAACATCATCATCCTTCTCGGTTGTACTGAGAATCCGGAGGATGTGAACAACAAGAGACGATAAAAAGGTTTACGAGGTCTTAATCTAAAAGAAACCTTTGAGCGGGTCCTGCCGCGCGTCTGCTTTGTGTCTCCGCGCAGCCGTATCTCGACGGGTGTAGCACGATGGTCATCTGTAAAAGAGAGGAACTTAGTTGAAAGTTGTCGTGCAAAAAATTGGCAATTCTAAATAAACCATTTAAAATTCAAGATAAGTAAAGTTGAGCCGAACTAGGGCTGTTTAGACGCGGGAAGCCCCTGGTACCGTCTATAAGGGTATAACCATCAAACCAATCTCAAGTGTATCTAATGATGCACCGGACTTGTCTAACCGTGTCCGTGGTCTTAACACCGGTCATTTGTTTTGGTTGGTGAGGCCGTCTAGTGTTAATTTGTTAAGGCAGTCAAGACGTTTTTCTCGCAGCGTAAGAAACGCCGATATTTCCATTAACTGTGATGGTGCCGCGCGGGCCAGGCATCTTAAGCTTAAGAGAAGCGTAATGCGGTATAGCGTTGAAATGAGCGAAAGTTGTTCGTCCGAGTAGTGCTTGATAGCCGCTTCAGAATGGAGCGATGTCGAAGTGTAACTTTTCACTTCAGTAGTTGTCGGGTGAACCGAATACGACTTCTAGTATTAGAGATCCTGTGGAGCGGGCCTCTGGGCCTGGTATTGCTCCCTTGAAGGTAGTATTACTGTGGCTGATCTTTGTCGGGTCTATCCCCATTTTGTGGACTGTGTCCTGGTATATCATTTAGACTACTGCCGCCGTCCATAAGGACTCGTGTGAGATGGTATCCGTTTATTATTGGGTCTAACATCAAGGCAGCCGATCCTTCGTGCCGGATGTTTGTCAGGTGATCCCTGCGATTAAAAGTGATCGGGTGGGCCAACCAGGGGTTGGGCTTACGGGTGACGGGCACTACGACTCTTGTCTCTTGGAATGCATGTTTGCTTCTCCTGTTCGTCACATGGATCATGTTCACTGTTTTGACCTCTGGTGGGAATTTTTTCTGTCCCCCAATGCTTTGCTGGCGAGGCTCGCCCTCGTCTTCACTTGGCGTCTCCCTCCCCTTGTGTTTGGCGTTTAGCTTGCCGCCTGCTTGAAGACCCAGCATTCTCTGTGGGTGTGATTTACAGGTTTATCGGGGGTGCCATGAATCTGACATAGTTTGTCTAGAATCTTGTTTAGGCTGGACGGTCCATCTCTGTTGCCTTTGAAAGGCTTTTTCCGCCGACCGGTCGAGGGCCTGAATCCGGCGCCACACCGTGTTATCTGGTTGTCTTCTTTATTCGGCGCTTGTTTCTCTGCAGGCCATGGTTTTCCATTGCCATCCCCGACTTGGATGTGCTTGGGTCGCTGGTGCTACTGCGGGCTAACCAGCTATCCTCGCCCGCGCAAAAGCGGGTCATGAGGCTTGTTAGGGCTGCCATTGTTCTCGGTTTTTCTTGGCCGAGGTGTCTGGCGAGCCATTCGTCTCGGACGCTGTGTTTGAAAGCTGCTAAGGCTTCGGCGTCCGGGCAGTCGACGATTTGGTTCTTCTTAGTGAGAAATCTGTTCCAAAGCTTTCGGGCTGACTCTCCGGGCTGTTGAACTATATGACTTAAATCGTCTGCATCCGGAGGTCGGACATAAGTCCCTTGAAAATTAGCCCGAAAAGCATCCTCAAGCTCCTCCCAACTTCCAATTAAGTTTTCGGGGAGGCTTTTCAGCCAGTGCCGAGCTGGTCCTTTCAGCTGAGAGGCAAGTACTTGATGATGTGGAGATCCTCTCCGCGAGCCATGCGAATATGGAGGATAAAGTCCTCAATCAAGACTCCAGGGTCTGTGGTTCCGTCGTACGCCTCTGTGTTCACTGGTTTGAATCCTTCTAGAAATTCATAGTCCAGCACCTCATCGGTGAAGCATAGGGGGTGTGCGGCGCCCCTGTATTTTGTTGTGTTGAGGCGTTCTGACGGTCATAGTGTTCGGTTTTGGTTGTGCGCTGAAGCGCGTTTCCTTGATCCGTAGATGGATCTGGTTGCACTGGTCTTCTGAAGCGAGTCTTCATGTGCGGCGTGCGCAGACTTATGTGCGGCCTTGTTAGCCGCTCTATCACTGCCACAAGGTGGTTGATTCGGCCGGTTGGCCGTTTTATTCTTTGGCTGTGTGGGCTCTAAGGCCTCGTCATCAAATTCAGGCAACAACTTGCGCTTTGGATAGCTCTTCGTGTGGTAACTACCACCATACTTTTCTTCGTTGTCGAGCACTTTGTTCCATCTACTGTTGAGCGTATTTTGCGTGGCTTTAAGCCTTTGCTTTTGCTTCTTCAGACTCCTCGCGGTGGCAATAAGCCTTCTGCGGGGGTTCTCTTGTTCCAAGTGCCTTTCCGGGATGATGTGTGCCTCCTCGTACGGACTGTTTTCCTCTTCGGAGGGAGGTTTATGAGCTATATCCTCGGCGTCGCCGTGTCCGGACAGCGGATCCGTACTACGTTCGCCGTTTGCTGGTTCACTGCTGTTATCGCCGTTTTTGCTGAGGCGGGATTTGGAGCGGCGCCTATGCCGACGCTTTGGTTGCTTCTTGAGGGAGCTATCCTTCGCTGCATCCTCCAGTTCCTCGTCATCGTTTTCTTTGGGTGTATCCACCATGTATATGTCGTGTGATGAAGTGGCGGTCCAGCGCCCTGTGGGTGGTGGTTCCAATTCGTCTCCTGCATCGTCGTCCATGCCGTCGATGTCTTCGGAGTCAAAGTCGAGCATGGCGGTTAAATCATCGACAGTGGCTACTAAGTGGGTGGTGGGTGGGGAACAAATTTCTTCGCTGTCCGCATCCCATCCTAGTCGGACATAGTTCTGCCAAGTTTCTCCTGACAAGGAGAGAGACTTTAATGAATTTAGCATGTCGCCAAAAGGCGAGTGCTGAAAGGTATCCGTGGAGGTAAACTCCATGATCGGTGCCCAATCGGATCCGATAGGCACAGATGCAGGCGGTTCGGAGCCTGTGGCCGTGGACGAATCCAATGGTTCGGCAGCACGGCTCTCGTGAGGGGTAAAGTCAGTATTCAGCTCTATCACCACTAAGAATGCAGCCTCCGAGGCGGGGTCTATCCACTCATCCTCGGATGGCGCAATTTGCTCTGGATCGAGGGCCGGAGTAGTTGCAGGTGTTATCTCCCGAACACTGTCCGACAGCAGAGCTAAATCATGCTCGTCGTGATCGTGCGGTGCACCTGACATGGGCTCGAATCCGTCGAAGATCAAGTTTCCACGGATGTCGGCGGTGTAGTTCAAGTTTCCGAACCTGACCTGGTGGCCAGAGGCATAGCTCCCGATCTGCTCCAGATAACCAAGCGAGTTGGCCCGCAGTGTGAAGCCGCCGAATACAAAGATCTGTCCGGGGAGGAAGACCTCACCCTGGACCGCATCGTTAACGATGATCGAAGGAGCCATCAAGCCTTACGGCGACGACACAGTGGAACTCTCAATGAAAGCACCAATGTCGGTGTCAAAACCGGCGGATCTCGGGTAGGGGGTCCAGAACTGTGCATCTAAGGCGGATGGTAACAGGAGGCAGGGGACACGATGTTTACCCAGGTTCGGGCCCTCTCGATGGAGGTAATACCCTACTTCCTGCTTGATTGATCTTGATGATATGAGTATTACAAGAGTTGATCTACCACGAGATCGTAGAGGCTAAACCCTAGAAGCTAGCCTATGATATGATTGTTGTTGTCCTACGGACTAAACCCTCCGGTTTATATAGACACGGAGGGGGCTAGGGTTACACAGAGTCGGTTACAAGGAAGGAGATCTACATATCCGTGTTGCCAAGCTTGCCTTCCACGCCAAGGAGAGTCCCATCTGCATACATGACGAAGTCTTCAATCTTGTATCTTCATAGTCCAACAGTCCGGCCAAAGGATGTAGTCCGGCTGTCCGGATACCCCTAATCCAGGACTCCCTCAATCATCGTGGAACATGTGGGAGCCAACATGGGTATCCAGATCCCGCTATTGGTTATTGGCCGGAGAGGTGTCTCGGTCATGTCTGCATGATTCCCAAACCCGTAGGGTCTACACACTTAAGGTTCAGTGACGCTAGAGTTGTAATGGGAATTGTATGTGGTTACCGAAAGTTGTTCGGAGTCCCGGATGAGATCCCGGACATCACGAGGAGTTCCGGAATGGTCCAGAGGTGAAGATCAATATATGGGAAGTCCAGTTTCAGTAGCCGAAAAAGTTTCGGGGGTTATCGGTATTGTACCGGGACCACCGAAAGGTTTCTGGGGGTCCACCGGGTGGGGCCACCTACCCTGGGAGACCAAGTGAGATGAATATGGGTGGTAACCAGCCCCCCTAGTGGGTTGGTGCACCCCCAAGGGGCCCAAGGCGCCTAGGGTTAAAACCCTAGGGGTGGGGGCGCCCCCCACCAACTTAGGGGGGCAAGCACCCCCCTTGGCCGCCGCCCCCCCTCTAGATGCATCTAAGGGGGGCGACCCCCTCTACCCTTCACCCTATAAATAGAGGGGGGTGGGAGGGCAGTCGCACCTCAGCCCTTGGCGCAGCCCTTCCCCCTCCTACACTTCCTCCTCCTCCGTTGAGCTTGGCGAAGCTCTGCCGGAGAAACACGAGCTCCACCACCACGCCGTCGTGCTGCCGGAGTTCTCCCTCAACTTCTCCTCTCCACTTGCTGGATCAAGAAGGAGGAGACGACCCCATGCTGTACGTGTGTTGAACGCGGAGGCATCATTCGTTCGGCGCTAGATCGGATCTTCCGCGATTTGAATCGCTGCAAGTACGACTCCATCAACCGCGTTCCTTGCCACGCTTCCGCTTAGCGATCTTCAATGGCATGAAGATGCACTCACTCTCTCTCGTTGCTAGCATCTCCTAGATTGATCTTGGTGACACGTAGGATTTTTTTTGAATTATTACTACGTTACCCGACACAATCCCAGTGATAGAAAGGGAGATGGCACGCATTTGTATTGTTGCCATTAAGGATAAAAAGATGGGGTTTATTCATATTGACTGGGTTTATGATACGTCTCCAACGTATCTACTTTTCCTAAGGCTTTTCCTCTTGTTTTGGACTCTAATTTGCATGATTTGAATGAAACTAACTTCGGACTGACGCTGTTTTCAGCAGAACTACCATGGTGTTGTTTTTGTGCGAAATAAAAGTTCTTTAATTGAACTAAACTTTATGAGAATTTTATAAAATATATAAGAATTTCTGGAGCCAAGACCTACCGGAGTGGGGCCCTTGGGTGGGCACAACCCACCAGGCGCGCCTCTCTCGGCGCGCCTGTGGGTTGTCCCCACTGGTGGCCTCGGCCGACCTCAAACCGACGCTATAAAATCCTATTTTTCCAGAAAAAATCAGGGAGAAAGAATTATCATGATCCACAAGACGGAGCCGCCATCACCTCCTGTTCTTCATCGGGAGGCCAGATCTGGAGTCCGTTTGGGGCTCCAGAGAGGGGGATCTTTGTAGTTACCCGACCTTAGACAGTCAAATCTCTGTGCATAAGTGTCATCCCTGGATCGGTAATGCTGACACACACAGTACTCGAGGATTTATTACATAGTGCAATCAAACACTTATTACATCGAATGTCTCAAAAGAGAACTTATTACAATAATATGGCTGAAGGCCATCTAAATAAGATAACTGCGGAAGCTTCAAAGGTAAATGAGTCCATCAACTCCAACGGCATAGCTGAGTAAGTTGTGTGACCTCTTACAGTAGTAGACTAGCAGATGTAGGGTATGTAGGTGGTACTGTCTACACGTCGTAACGAGTTAATGCTTCTGAAAGACTGTGTCTAGGTCATGCGTTTCTCAAACATCATGTAGTGCGAGAAATACAACGGGGGAGATCGATTCTTGTGGGGAAAAGTGCGCAAACCTCTGCAGAGTGTACACACTAATCATGGTTAGCCGTGTCCCTGGTTATGGACATCTTGAGTATCTGGTGCTTGAATTATTATGCTGATCTCATCACTTTACTTAATTAATTTGTTGGTTTATTGATTATTAATTTGGGATTGAGATGGGGTTACCATTCTCAATGTTTTCAAGAAACTTTGTAGTTAAATAAAATATATTCCTTTGCAGTAGGGAAAAACTGGCTTTACGCAAAATGATAACCATAGAGCCTCCACCAGCCATATATGCATATAGTTATAGCTGTTACTTGTTCATTGCATAGTGTTATCTTGCCAGCATATTCCATGTGCTGACCTACACAGGCTGCAACGTATTATGTTGCAGAGTTTTCAGATGAAGAGTAAGGTGCGCTAGGTCGTTGTCGTGCACTCAGCTATACCGTTGGAGTTGATGGACCCATTTACCTTTGAAGCTTCCGCATTTATCTTATTTAGATGGCCTTCAACCATATTATTGTAATAAGTTCTCTTTTGAGACATTTGATTTAATAAGTGAGTGATTGCACTCTGTTATAAATCCTCGAGTACTGTGTGTGTCAGCATTACCGACCAGGGATGACACTTATGCACAGAGATTTGACCTTCTGAGGTCGGATCGCTACAAGATGGTATCAGAGCATACACTGACTGTAGGACGCGACCACTAAGAAAAGCCATAGGACTTTCTTCTCTACTCATTTCTGACTCTTCTCCCTTTTCTACTCTATAGATGGCAGACCCAAGGAACAAGTTTGCTAAACCGGATGAAGACACACCTTTTGGACGACACTTGAAGGAAGCCACTAGTCACCTGAACATCAAAATACCAAGCTTCACCTGGACCTACACCGCCACTTTACCGGAAGAGGAGCACTGGATGATTTGAGTTCATGTTCCACGAAGGACGTTCACGCCAGCTACCGAGCCCATAGAGTTTTCTTTTTATGCACCAACCTAGAGCCTAGGAAAGAGCATGGCCGCCCACACCGCCATGGGACGCATCGACGAAGTATACCACAAGGATCTTAAGGACACCATCTACCAGAGATGTGGATGCCAAGATGGGCAATGGGAGATGATTTGCACCAGGAGGGATAGATCCATTGCAGCCTACATCCAGGAGTTAAACCAACACATTCACCGTCAGGAGAACCAGATGTGCGCCAGCATGATAGACATGAAGAAGGTGATGACCAGGAACATGGAGCTTGAAGAGGAACTCAAGTCTACACGTGATGTTTACGAAGAGGAAATTGCAGTACTACTGGAGAAGAATGAAGACCTGAAGAAGAAGCTAGGAATATTCATGGGAGATCCCGCACCTGAGGAGGACAACCATCCCGAAGACTACATCATCATCGATTTACACCGACTCCGACCCGGATAAAGGATGATGATTATGAAGACGAAGCTGGAGCAGATATCATGGAGTCTTCCACCGATCAAAATTTCTAGTCGACCGCCATATTATCAGTAGTATTCCCCCATGTATATAGTAATAGTTTGATTATTTTGTAACGGTAGACTAGATCGTTTGTATGCCCTTGTTTGAATTGAGTGGTGTGAAATGAATGTGTTTGTCACATGTGCATATGGGTAGTGATTTTCTCCTTAGACCTCACTCTATTCTATTCTCACCCCTCTAAACCTATCAGATGCCTCCGTGACGTGACCATGGGTTTGTCTTCCCATGAGCTCACTCAGTTGATCCAACAATAGAATGCCTTGATGCAGCTACTAGTCCAGAACCAAGGCAACAACAACAACAACAACAACAACAACCCATCGCCACCACCTCCATTTGACAACTTACCCCGTTTTCTGAGGTTGAATCCGCCGGTGTTCTCTAGTAGCACCGAGCCGATTGTTGCTGATGTCTGGCTTTGTAGGATTGGAAGAGAGCTGACCACCGCAAGTTGCACAAATGCTGACAAGGTGCGCTTTGCCACACACCAACTGCATGGACCCGCAGCCTCATGGTGGGAGAATTACACAGTCACTTTCCCCATAGCAAATGTCACTTGGGATCAGTTTTAGCAAGCTTTCCGCACTGCACATCTCTCAACTGGAGTAATGAGTATGAAGAAGCATGAGTTTTGCAACTTATGCCAGGGAAATCGTACTGTGGCACAATACATGGATGAGTTCAGTAAGTTAGCTCGTTATGCCCCAGACGATGTGGCCACAGATGCCGCAAAGCAGGAGAAGTTTATGGAAGGGCTGAATGATGAGCTGAGTATGCAGTTGATGGTGGCAACATTTGCTAACTACCAGGAGTTGGTAGACAGGGCCCTTATGATTGAAGGCAAACAACAACAGATAGATAGCCGCAAAAGGAAGTATGGACAGGGGAAGTATATTCTGGAGCTCAGCAGAAGCCTTGCTTTACACCTAACCCGGGAGGACATACCCACCATAACCATGGAGGCCACACTCACAATGGAGGAAGCTCGCATAACCATAGTGGCCCTAAGAATGGAAATGGGAATGGAGGAAGCATCAGCCAGAACCGTTTCAACCCAGCAACACCCGCTAAGAAGGGTCATGTCACGTGTTACAAGTGCAGGAAAACTGGACACTACGCCAATGATTGTTCTGAGTTTATGAATGGCAATGGAAATGGAAACTCTGGGAAGAAGCCCAATCCCTTCACCAGAGGTCAGGTGAACCACATCAACGTGGAGGAAGTTGAAGAGCAGCCTGATGCAATGATGTTGGGGAATGTAGTAATTTCAAAAAAATTCCTACGCACACACAAGATCATGGTGATGCATAGCAACAAGAGGGGAGAGTGTTGTCCATGTACCCTCGTAGAACAAAAGCGGAAGCGTTAGCACAACGCGGTTGATGTAATCGTACGTCTTCACGATCTGATCGATCAAGTACCGAACGCACGACACCTCTGAGTTCAGCACACGTTCAGCCCGATGATGTCCCTCGAACACCGATCCAGCCGAGTGTTGAGGGAGAGTTTCGTCAGCACGACGGTGTGGTGACGATGATGACGTTATATCGACACAGGGTTTCGCCTAAGCACCGCTACAGTATTATCGAGGTGGACTATGGTGGAGGGGGCACCGCACACGGCTAAAAGATCAACAGATCAATTATTGTGTCTCTTGGGTGCCCCCTGCCCCCATATATAAAGGAGCAAGGGGGGAGAGGCGGCCGGCCAGGAGAGGGGTGCGCCAGGAGGAGTCCTACTCCAACCGGGAGTAGGACTCCCTCCCTTCCTTGTTGGATTAGGAGAAGGGGGAAAGAGGAGGAGGAGAAGAAGGAAAGGGGGCGCCTGTTAGGGAACGTAGTAATTTAAAAAAAATCCTACGCACACACAAGATCATGGTGATGCATAGCAACGAGAGGGGAGAGTGTGTCCACGCACTCGTGAGACCAAAGCGAAGCGCTAGCACAACGCGTTGATGTAGTCATACGCCTTCACGATCCGACCGATCAAGTACCGAACGCACGACACCTCCGAGTTCAGCACACGTTCAGCCCAATGACGTCCCTCGAACTCCGATCCAGACGAGTGTTGAGGGAGAGTTTTGTCAGCACGACGACGTGGTGACGATGATGATGTTCTACCGATGCAGGGCTTCGCCTAAGCACCGCTACGATATTATCGAGGTGGACTATGGTGGAGGGGGGCACCACACACGGCTAAAAGATCAATGATCAATTGTTGTGTCTCCAAGGGGTGCCCCCCTCCCCGTATATAAAGGAGTGGAGGAGGGGGAGGGCTGGCCCTCTCTATGGCGCGCCCTAGGAGGAGTCCTACTCCCACCGGGAGTAGGATTGCCCCCTTCCAAGTAGTAGGAGTAGGAGTAAGGAAAGGGGAGAGAGAAGAGAAGGAAGGAGGGGGCGCAGCCCCTCCCCCTAGTCCAATTCAGACTAGGCCTTGGGGGGGGGGGCGCCTAGCCTCTCCTCTCTCTTTCCCTTAAAGCCCAATAAGGCCCATATACTCCCCGATGAATTCCCTTAACTCTTCGGTCCTCTGAAAAATACCCGAATCACTCGGAACCTTTCCGATGTCCGAATATAGTCGTCCAATATATCGATCTTTACGTCTCGGCCATTTCGAGACTCCTCGTCATGTCCCCGATCTCATCCGTAACTCCGAACTACCTTCGGTACATCAAAACACATAAACTCTTAATATAACCGTCATCGAACTTTAAGCGTGCGGACCCTACGGGTTCGAGAACAATGTAGACATGACCGAGACACGTCTCCGGTCAATAACCAATAGCGGAACCAGGATTCTCATATTGGCTCCCACATATTCTACGAAGATCTTTATCGGTTAAACCGCATAACAACATAAGTTGTTCCCTTTGTCATCCGTATGTTACTTGCCCGAGATTCGATCATCGGTATCTCAATACCTAGTTCAATCTCGTTACCGGCAAGTCTCTTTACTCGTTCCGTAACACATCATCCCGCAACTAATTCATTAGTTACAATGCTTGCAAGGCTTACAGTGATGTGCACTACTGAGTGGGCCCAGAGATTACCTCTCCGACAATCGGAGTGACAAATCCTAATCTCGAAATACGCCAACCCAACAAGTACCTTCGGAGACACCTGTAGAGCACCTTTATAATCACCCAGTTACGTTGTGACGTTTGGTAGCACACAAAATGTTCCTCCGGTAAACGGGAGTTGCATAATCTCATAGTCATAGGAACATGTATAAGTCATGAAGAAAGCAATATCAGAATACTAAACGATCAAGTGCTAAGCTGAAGGAATGGGTCAAGTCAATCACATCATTCTCCTAATGATGTGATCCCGTTATTCAAATGACAACTCATGTCTATGGCTAGGAAACATAACCATCTCCGATCAACGAGCTAGTCAAGTAGAAGCATACTAGTGACACTCTGTTTGTCTATGTATTCACACAAGTATTATGTTTCCGGTTAATACAATTATTGCATGGATAATAAATATTTATCATGAAATAAGGAAATAATTAATAACTTTATTATTGCCTATAGGGCATATTTCCTTTAGTCTCCCACTTGCACTAGAGTCAATAATCTAGATCACATCGCAATGTGATTTAACATCAATAGTTCACATCACCATGTGATTAACACCCATAGTTCACATCGTCATGTGACCAACACCCAAAGGGTTTACTAGAGTCAATAATCTAGTTCACATCGCTATGTGATTAATACCCAAAGAGCACTAAGGTGTGATCATGTTTTGCTTTTGAGAGAAGTTTAGTCAACGGGTCTGCCATATTCAGATCTGTATGTATTTTGCAAATTTCTATGTCTACAATGCTCTGCACGGAGCTACTTTAGCTAATTGCTCCCACTTACAATATGTATCCAGATGAAGACTTAGAGTTATCTAGACCAGTGCCAAAACTTGTATCGACGTAACCCTTTTACGACGAACCTTTTGTCACCTCCATAATCGAGAAACATATCCTTATTTGACTAAGGATAATTTTGACCGCTGTCCAGTGATCTACTCCTAGATCACTATTGTACTCCCTTGCCAAAATCAGTGTAGGGTATACAATAGATCTGGTACATAGCATGGCATACTTTATAGAACCTATGGCTGAAGCATAGGGAATGACTTTCATTTTCTTTCTATCTTATGCCGTGGTCGGGCTTTGAGTCTTACTCAATTTCACACCTTGTAACACAGGCAAGAACTTTTTCTTTGACTGTTCCATTTTGAACTACTTCAAAATCTTGTCAAGGTATGTACTCATTGAAAAAACTTATCAAGCATTTTGATCTATCTCTATAAATCTTGACGCTCAATATGTAAGCAGCTTCACCGAGGTCTTTCTTTGAAAAACTCCTGTCAAACACTCCTTTATGCTTTGCAGAATAATTCTACATTATTTCCGATCAACAATATGTCATTCACATATACTTATCATAAATGTTGTAGTGCTCCCACTCACTTTCTTGTAAATACAGGCTTCACCGCAAGTTTCTATAAAAATATATGCTTTGATCAACTCATCAAAGCGTATATTCTAACTCCGAGATGCTTGCACGAGTCCATAGATGGATCGCTGGAGCTTGCACATTTTGTTAACACCTTTAGGATCGATAAAACCTTCTGGTTGCATCATATAAAACTTTTCTTTAATAACTCCATTAAGGAATGCAGTTTTGTTTATCCATTTGCTAGATTTCATAAAATGCGGCAATTGCTAACATGATTCGGACAGACTTAAGCATAGATACGAGTGAGAAACTCTCATCGTAGTCAACACCTTGAACTTGTCGAAAACCTTTTGCGACAATTCTAGCTTTGTAGATAGTAACACTACTATCGTCCGCCTTCCTCTTGAAGATCCATTTAATCTCAATGGCTCGCCGATCATTTGGGCAAGTCAATCAAAGTCCATACTTTGTTCTCATACATGGATCTCATCTCAGATTTCATGGCCTCAAACCATTTTGCGGAATCTGGGCTCATCATCGCTTCCTCATAGTTCATAGGTTCGTCATGGTCAAGTAACATGACCTCCAGAATAGGATTACCATACCACTCTGGTGCGGATCTCACTCTGGTTGACCTACGAGGTTCGGTAGTAAATTGATCTGAAGTTACATGATCATCATCATTAGCTTCCTCACTAATTAGTGTAGGAGTCACAGGAACAAATTTCTGTGATAAACTACTTTCCAATAAGGGAGCAGGTACCGTTACCTCATCAAGTTCTACTTTCCTCCCACTCACTTCTTTCGAGAGAAACTCCTTCTCTAGAAAGGATCCATTCTTAGCAACGAATATCTTGCCTTCGGATCTATGATAGAAGGTGTACCCAACAATAACTTTTGGGTATCCTATGAAGACGCACTTTTCCGATTTGGGTTTGAGCTTATCAGGACGAAACTTTTTCACATAAGCATCGCAACCCCAAACTTTAAGAAACGACAGCTTAGGTTTCTTGCCAAACCATAGTTCATATGGTGTCGTCTCAACGGATTAGACTGTGCCCTATTTAATATGAATGCAGCTGTCTCCAATGCATAACCCCAGAACGATAGTGGTAAATCGGTAAGAGACATCATAGATTGAATCATATCTAATAAAGTATGGTTATGACGTCCGGACACACCATTGCGCTGTGGTGTTCCAGGTGGCGTGAGTTGCGAAACTATTCCGCATTGTTTCAAATGAAGACCAAACTCGTAACTCAAATATTCTCCTCCACGATCAGATTGTAGAAACTTTATTTTCTTGTTATGATGATTTTCTACTTCACTCTGAAATTCTATGAACTTTTTCAAATGTTTCAGACTTTATGTTTCATCAAGTACATATACCCATATCTGCTCAAATCATATGTGAAGGTATGAAAATAATGATACCTACCGCGAGCCTCAATATTCATCGGACCACATACATCAGTATGTATGATTTCCAACAAATCTATTGCTCGCTCCATTGTTCCGGAGAACGGCGTTTTAGTCATCTTGCCCAAGAGGCATGGTTCGCAAGCATCAAGTGATTCATAATCAAGTGATTCCAAAAGCCCATCAGCATGGAGTTTCTTCATGCGCTTTACACCAATATGACCTAAACGGCAGTGCCACAAATAAGTTGCACTATCATTATTAACTTTGCATCTTTTGGCTTCAATATTATGAATATGTGTATCACTACGATCGAGATCCAACAAACCATTTTCGTTGGTGTGTATGACCATAGAAGGTTTTTATTCATGTAAACAGAACAACAATTGTTCTCTAACTTAAATGAATAACCGTATTGCAATAAACATGATCAAATCATATTCATGCTCAACACAAACACCAAATAACACTTATTTAGGTTCAATACTAATCCCGAAAGTATAGGGAGTCTGCGATGATGATCATATCAATCTTGGAACTACTTCCAACACACATCGTCACTTCACCCTTAACTAGTCTCTGTTTATTCTGCAACTCCCGTTTCGAGTTACTAATCTTATCAACTGAACTAGTATCAAATACTGAGGGGTTGCTATAAACACTAGTAAAATACACATCAATAATCTGTATATCAAATATACCTTTGTTCACTTTGCCATCCTTCTTATCCGCCAAATACTTGGGGTAGTTCTGCTTCCAGTGACCAGTTCCATTGCAGCAGAAGCACTTAGTCTCAGGCTTAGGTCCAGACTTGGGCTTCTTCACTTGAGCAACAACTCGCTTGCCGTTCTTCTTGAAGTTCCTCTTCTTCCCTTTGCCCCTTTTCTTGAAACTAGTGATCTTGTCAACCATCAACACTTGATGTTTTTCTTGATTTCTACCTTCGCCGATCTTAGCATTGCGAAGAGCTTGGGAATTGTTTCATCATCCCTTGCATACTATAGTTCATCACGAAGTTCTACTAACTTGGTGATGGTGTCTAGAGAATTCTGTCAATCACTATTTTATCTGGAAGATTAACTCCCACTTGATTCAAGCGATTGTAGTACCTGCATAATCTGAGCACATGCTCACTGCTTGAGCTATTCTCCTCCATCTTTTAGCTATAGAACTTGTTGGAGACTTCATATCTCTCAACTCGGGTATTTGCTTGAAATATTAGCTTCAACCCCTGGAACATCTCATATGGTCCATGACGTTCAAAACATCTTTGAAGTCCCGATTCTAAGCCGTTAAGCATGGTGCACTAAACTATGAAGTAGTCATCATATTGAGCTAGCCAAACATTCATAACGTTTGCATCTGCTCCTGCAATAGGTCTGTCACCTAGCGGTGCATCAAGGACATAATTATTCTGTGCAGCAATAAGGATAATCCTCAGATCACGGATCCAACCCGCATCATTGCTACTAACATCTTTCAACTCAGTTTTCTCTAGGAACATATCAAAATTAAACAGGGGAGCAACATTGCGAGCTATTGATCTACAACATAGATATGCTAATACTTCCAGGACTAAGTTCATGATAAATTAAAGTTCAATTTAATCATATTACTTAAGAACTCCCACTTAGATAGACATCCCTCTAATCCTCTAAGTGATCACGTGATCCAAATCAACTAAACCATGTCCGATCATCACGTGAGATGGAGTAGTTTCAATGATGAACATCACTATGTTGATCATATCTACTATATGATTCACGCCGACCTTTCGGTCTCCGTGTTCGAGGCCATATCTGTTATATGCTAGGCTCGTCAAGTTTAACCTGAGTATTCCGCGTGTGCAACTGTTTTGCACCCGCTGTATTTGAACGTAGAGCCTATCACACCCGATCATCACGTGGTGTCTCAGCACGAAGAACTTTCGCAAGGGTGCATACTTAGGGAGAACACTTATACCTTGATAATTTAGTGAGAGATTATCTTATAATGCTACCATCAATCAAAGCAAGATAAGATGCATAAAAGATAAACATCACATGCAATCAATATAAGTGATATGATATGGCCATCATCATCTTGTGCTTGTGATCTCCATCTCCGAAGCACCGTCATGATCACCATCGTCACCGGAGCGACACCTTGATGTCCATCGTAGCATCGTTGTCGTCTCGCCAATCTTATGCTTCTACGACTATCGCTACCGCTTAGTGATAAAGTAAAGCATTACAGGGCGTATGCATTGCATACAATAAAGCGACAACCATATGGCTCCTGCTAGTTGCCGATAACTCGGTTACAAAATATGATCATCTCATACAATAAAATATAGCATCATGCCTTGACCATATCACATCACAACATGCCCTGCAAAAACAACTTAGACGTCCTCTACTTTGTTGTTGCAAGTTTAACGTACCTACTACGGGCTGAGCAAGAACCGTTCTTACCTACGCATCAAAACCACAACGATAGTTTGTCAAGTTGGTGATGTTTTAACCTTCGCAAGGACCGGGCGTAGCCACACTCGGTTCAACTAAAGTTGGAGAAACTGACACCCGCCTGCCACCTGTGTGCAAAGCACGTCGGTAGAACCAGTCGAGCGTAAGCGTACGCGTAATGTCGGTCCGGGCCGCTTCATCGAACAATACCGCCGAACCAAAGTATGACATGCTGGTAAGCAGTAT
Organism: Aegilops longissima; assembly: GCA_021605205.1. Lineage (NCBI taxonomy): Eukaryota > Viridiplantae > Streptophyta > Magnoliopsida > Poales > Poaceae > Aegilops > Aegilops longissima. The sequence continues at coordinate 255,753,378 of CM038676.1, read as the reverse complement.
GACTTATATCGCCCAAAACTCACTTGTGTTCTACTCGTGCATATGACATCTACGCATAAAACCAGGCTCTGATGCCACTGTTGGGGAACGTAGTAATTTCAAAAAAAATCCTACGCACACGCAAGATCATGGTGATGCATATCAACAAGAGGAGAGAGTGTGTCCACGTACCCTCGTAGACCGAAAGTGAAGCGTTATCACAATGCGGTTGATGTAGTTGTACGTCTTCACGATCCGACTGATCAAGTACCGAACGCACGGCACCTCCGAGTTCCGCACACGTTCAGCCCGATGATGTCCCTCGAACTCCGATCCAGCCGAGTGTTGAGGGAGAGTTTCATCAGCACGACGGCGTGGTGACAATGATGATGTTCTACCGATGTAGGGCTTCGCCTAAGCACCGCTACGATATTATCGAGGTGGACTATGGTGGAGGGGGGCACCGCACACGGCTAAAAGATCAATGATGAATTGTTGTGTATCCAAGGGGTGCCCCCCTCCCCGTATATAAAGGAGTGGAGGAGGGGGAGGGCCGTCCCTCTCTATGGTGCACCCTAGGAGGAGTCCTACTCCCACCGGGAGTAGGATTCTCCCCTTCCAAGTAGTAGGAGTAGGAGTAAGAAAAGGGGAGAGAGAAGAGAAGGAAGGAGGGGGCTCAGCCCCTCCCCCTAGTCCAATTCAGACTAGGCCTTGGGGTGCGCCCAGCCTCTCATCTCTCTTTCCCTTAAAGCCCAATAAGACCCATATACTCCCCGATGAATTTCTGTAACTCTTCGGTACTCCGAAAAATACCCGAATCACTCGGAACCTTTTCGATGTCCGAATATAGTCGTCCAATATATCGATCTTTACGTCTCGACCATTTTGAGACTCCTCGTCATGTCCCCGATCTCATCCGGAACTCCAAACTACCTTAGGTACATTAAAACACATAAACTCATAATATAACCGTCATCGAACTTTAAGCGTGCGGACCCTACGAGTTCGAGAACAATGTAGACATGACCGAGACACGTCTCCGGTCAATAACCAATAGCGGAACCAGGATGCTCATATTGGCTCCCACATATTCTACGAAGATCTTTATCGGTCAAACCGCATAACAACATACGTTGTTCCCTTTGTCATCAGTATGTTACTTGCCCGAGATTCGATCGTCGGTATCTCAATACCTAGTTCAATCTCGTTACCGGCAAGTCTCTTTACTCGTTCCGTAATACATCATCCCGCAACTAATTCATTAGTTACAATGCTTGCAAGGCTTACAGTGATGTGCATTACTTAGTGGGCCCAGAGATTACCTCTCCGACAATCGGAGTGACAAATCCTAATCTCGAAATACGCCAACCCAACAAGTACCTTCGGAGACACCTGTAGAGCACCTTTATAATCACCCAGTTACGTTGTGACATTTGGTAGCACACAAAGTGTTCCTCCGGTAAACGGGAGTTGCATAATCTCATAGTCATAGGAACATGTATAAGTCATGAAGAAAGCAATAGCAGAATACTAAACAATCAAGTGCTAAGCTAACGGAATGGGTCAAGTCAATCACATCATTCTCCTAATGACGTGATCCCGTTAATCAAATGACAACTCATGTCTATGGCTACGAAACATAACCATCTTTGATCAACGAGCTAGTCAAGTAGAGGCATACTAGTGACACTCTGTTTGTCTATGTATTCACACAAGTATTATGTTTCCGGTTAATACAATTATAGCATGAATAATAAACATTTATCATGAAATAAGGATATAATTAATAACTTTATTATTGCCTCTAGGGCATATTTCCTTCAGCGCCGTCCCCTCCTCCTTGTCCAATTCGGACTAGAGGGGGAGGGGCGCGCGGCCTGCCCTGGACACCCCTCCTCTTCTCCACTAAGGCCCATGTCGGCCCATTTATCCCCCGGGGGGGGGGGGGTTCTGGTAACCCCGAGGTACTCCGGTATATATCCGATAACCCCCGGAACCATTCCGGTGTCCGAATATAGTCGTCCAATATATCAATCTTCATGTCTCGACCATTTCGAGACTCCTCGTCATGTCCGTGATCACATCCAGGACTCCGAACTACCTTCGGTACATCAAAACATATCAACTCATAATATAACTGTCATCAAAACTTTAAGCGTGCGGACCCTACGTGTTCGAGAACTATGTAGACATGACCGAGACACGTCTCTGGTCTATAATCAATAGCGGAACCTGGATGCTCATATTGGCTCCCACATATTCTACGAAGATCTTTATCGGTCAGACCGCATAACAGCATACGTTGTTCCCTTTGTCATCAGTATGTTACTTGCCCAAGATTCGATCGTCGGTATCTCAATACCTAGTTCAATCTCGTTACCGGCAAGTCTCTTTACTCGTTTTGTAATACATCATCCCGCAAATAACTAATTAGTTGCAATGCTTGCAAGGCTTAAGTGATGTGCATTACCGAGTGGGCCCGGAGATACCTCTCCGACAATCGGAGTGACAAATCCTAATCTTGAAATACGCCAACCCAACAAGTACCTTCGGAGACACCTGTAGAGCACCTTTATAATCACCCAGTTACGTTGTGACATTTGGTAGCACACAAAGTGTTCCTTCGGTAAACGAGAGTTGCATAATCTCATAGTCATAGGAACATGTATAAGTCATGAAGAAAGCAATAGCAGAATACTAAACGATCGTGTGCTAAGCTAACAGAATGGGTCAAGTCAATCACATCATTCTCCTAATGATGTGATCCCGTTAATCAAATGACAACTCATGTCAATGGTTAGGAAACATAACCATCTTTGATGAATGAGCTAGTCAAGTAGAGGCATACTAGTGACACTCTGTTTGTCTATGTATTCACATAAGTATTATGTTTCCGGTTAATACAATTCTAGCATGAATAATAAACAGTTATCATGATATAAGGAAATAAATAATAACTTTATTATTGCCTCTAGGGTATATTTCCTTCAGTCTCCCACTTGCACTAGAGTCAATAATCTAGATTACATAGTAATGATTCTAACACCCATGGAGCCTTGGTGCTGATCATGTTTTGCTCGTGGAAGAGGCTTAGTCAAGGGTCTGCAACATTCAGATCCGTATGTATCTTACAAATTTCTATGTCTCCCACCTGGACTAGATCCCGGATGGAATTGAAGCGTCTTTTGATGTGCTTGGTTCTCTTGTGAAATCTGGATTCCTTTGCCAAGCCAATTTCACTAGTATTGTCACAAAATATTTTCATTGGAGCCGATGCACTAGGTATGACACCTAGATCGGATATGAACTCCTTCATCCAAACTCCTTCATTTACTGCTTCCGAAGTAGCTATGTACTCCGCTTCACACGTAGATCCCGCCACGACGCTTTGTTTAGAACTGCACCAATTGACAGCTCCACCTTTCAATGTAAACACGTATCCGGTTTGTGATTTAGAATCATCTGGATTAGTGTCAAAGTTTGCATCAACGTAACCATTTACGATGAGCTCTTTGTCACCTCCATAAACGAGAAACATATTCTTAGTCCTTTTTAGGTATTTCAGGATGTTCTTGACCGCTATCCAGTGATCCACTCCTGGATTACTTTGGTACCTCCCTGCTAAACTTATAAAAAGGCACACATCAGGTCTGGTACACAGCATTGCATACATGATAGAGCCTATGGGTGAAGCATAGGGAACATCTTTCATCTTCTATCTATCTTCTGCAGTGGTCGGGCAATGAGTCTTACTCAACTTCACACCTTGTAACACAGGCAAGAACCCTTTCTTTGCTTGATCCATTTTGAACTTCTTCAAAACTTTGTCAAGGTATGTGCTTTGTGAAAGTCCAATTAAGCGTCTTGATCTATCTCTATAGATCTTGATTCCCAATATATAAGCAGCTTCACCGAGGTCTTTCATTGAAAAACTCTTATTCAAGTATCCCTTTATGCTATCCAGAAATTCTATATCATTTCCAATCAACAATATGTCATCCACAAATAATATTAGAAATGCTACAGAGCTCCCACTCACTTTCTTGTAAATACAGGCTTCTCCAAAAGTCTGTGTAAAACCAAATGCTTTGATCACACTATCAAAGCGTTTATTCCAACTTCGAGAGGCTTGCAGCAGTCCATAAATGGATCGCTGGAGCTTGCACACTTTGTTAGCTCCCTTTGGATCGATAAAACCTTCCGGTTGCATCATATACAACTCTTCTTCCAGAAATCCATTCAGGAATGCAGTTTTTACATCCATTTGCCAAATTTCATAATCATAAAATGCGGCAATTGCTAACATGATTCAGACAAACTTAAGCATCGCTACGGGTGAGAAGGTCTCATCGTAGCCAATCCCTTGAACTTGTCAAAAACCTTTTGCAACAAGTCGAGCTTTATAGACAGTAACCTTACCGTCAGCGTCAGTATTCTTCTTGAAGATCCATTTATTCTCAATGGCTTGCCGCTCATCGGGCAAGTCAACCAAAGTCCATACTTTGTTCTCATACATGGATCCCATCTCAGATTTCATGGCCTCAAGCCATTTTGCGGAATCTGGGCTCACCATCGCTTCTTCATAGGTCGTAGGTTCGTTATGGTCTAGTAACATAACTTCCAGAACAGGATTACCGTACCACTCTGGTGTGGATCTTACTCTGGTTGACCTACGAGGTTCAGTAACAACTTGATCTGAAGTTTCATGATCACCATCATTAACTTCCTCACTAATTGGTGTATGTGTCGTAGAAACCGGTTTCTGTGATGAACTACTTTCTAATAAGGGAGCAGGTACAGTTACCTCATCAAGTTCTACTTTCCTCCCACTCACTTCTTTCGCGAGAAACTCCTTCTCTAGAAAAATTCCGAATTTAGCAATAAAAGTCTTGCCTTCGGATCTGTGATAGAAGGTGTACCCAACAGTCTCTTTTGGGTATCCTATGAAGACACATTTTTCCAATTTGGGTTCGAGCTTATCGGGTTGAAGCTTTTTCACATAAGCATTGTCTCAACGGATTTCGATGGTGTCCTATTTAACGTGAATGCACCCGTCTCTAAAGCATAACCCCAAAACGATAGAGGTAAATCAGTAAGAGACATCATAGATCGCACCATATAAAGTAAAGTACGATTACGACGTTCAGGTACACCGTTACGCTGTGGTGTTCCGGGTGGCGTGAGTTGCGAAATTATTCCGCATTGTTTCAAATGAAGACCAAACCCGTAACTCAAATATTCTCCTCCACGATCAGATCGCAGAAACTTTATTTTCTTGTTACGATGATTTTCAACTTCACTCTGAAATTCTTTGAACTTTTCAAATGTTTCAGACTTATGTTTCATTAAGTAGATATACCCATATCTGCTTAAATCATCTGTGTAGGTGACAAAATAACGATATCCGCCACGAGCCTCAATATTCGTCGGACCACATACATCTGTATGTATGATTTCCAACAAATTTGTTGCTCGCTCCATAGTACCGGAGAACGGTGTTTTAGTCATCTTGCCCATGAGGCACGGTTCGCAAGTACCAAGTGATTCATAATCAAGTGGTTCCAAAATTCCATCGGTATGGAGTTTCTTCATGCGCTTTATATCGATATGACCTAAACGACAGTGCCACAAATAAGTTGCACTATCATTATCTACTCTGCATCTTTTAGCTTCAATATTATGAATATGTGTATCACTACTATCGAGATTCAACAAAAATAGACCACTCTTCAAGGGTGCATGTAACATCCCAAATTTTCAATTTGGAATGTTATACATAGGTAATCCATGCATATCATATTTTATTGCATTTTCGTTTGGAACCCTCGAAATCCTAAGCAGCTCAAGGACCCTCGGAGAGAGTTGGGGATTTTCCGATTTTCATATTTGAATTTTATCAAATAATGAAGACGAGGATTTTGATTTTTATTATTTTCTCTCCGGAAAATATTTCATTTTAAAATAATAAATGAGGGGAGATAGCACGACTTCTCCAAAATAAATGAAATATCGGAGGAAAAATGTTTTAATCATTACTGGGTTTTTATGTGATTTTATTTGCCCTAGAAAAATAAATTGCATGTTTAAAAAATTGCATTTTAGGGGCCAAGAAAAGTTCATCCTGTTCTAAATATTTCATTTGGATGGAGAAAACTTGTTTTGGTATTTTTAGATTTTTATTTATTTTTCTAGGATTTTTCTAAGTTTCGGCCGAACGTTTAAAAAAAAAGAGACCCGCGCCCGACACGGCCTAGGGCTCTGCCGAGCAGGCCAGCCGCCCGCCGCCCTCGCCTCTGCTGGCGTCGCCAAGCCCGCTTTTCGGACCGAGTCCGAGTGGGACTCCTCCTCCGCGCGCCTTGCCCTCCTCCAAGTCGCCGCCTCACTTTATATACGCCGCCACCCCTCTAGCCACCACCACCATCGCCCGAGCCCGAGCCCGAGCCGAGCCCCGAGCCGCCGCCGCCGCGAGTCGCCGCGCCGTCCTAGCGCCGCCGCCGCCTCTCCGCCGCCACCCCGCCCTCGCCGAGCCTCACTGAGCCGCCTGCCTCGCCCGACGACCTCGCCGGAAGTAGCCACCCCGCCGCCCATTTTTTTTAAGAAAACCCCTTTGGCTTTTTTAGAAAAACCCTATTTTTTTATAGATCGGTTTTATTCTTCGGTTTGTTTGCTTAGCGAGCGTTCACTCGTTCGTTTGTTTTAACGAACGTGTTCGTCGTTTAGTTTCTGCTAACGAACGTTAGTTTGTTAAGCCGTTCGTCGTTTTTCTTTTTATCGGATTTATTCCGTGATTTTCCCGATCGCGATTTCTGATCCGATGTTCGTACTAGTTTAACTTTTCGCTCGTTTATCGGATCAGGCAATTCAAGCGCCTGGAGTTTCGTCTCGAAACCCTCTTTCCAAATAGCCAACTCAAACAAGTTTTTGTCTCTGTAAAATTTGACTCTAGTTCAGATTAGTAAACGGATCTTATTTCTTTCGCCGTTTGAGTTTCATTGCTCCGTTTGGTTTGATTCTTTTTGCGAACCGGAATTCTTAATTTGAACTTTCTGGTCGGCCTCTTTCAGTTGAATTTTCGTTTGTGCATCTTTGCTTGTTGCTTATGTATGTATTGTTTGCTTGCGATAGAATTCCCGGAGTGCGAAGCGTGTTACTACGAGTCTCTAGGATTCACGGATCGTCAGCAAGGCAAGTAACACTTTGATCATATTCTTTTCATACCCAGTTTTTATGCATTAGATTTTGCATGGTTAGGATGTCATTAATTTGTGGGTTGGGTAGTAGATGATGAGGTAGGAACCTATTACCCTGTTACTGTCAAACCCTTGGGAGTTACTTCTACGTATTGCTTATACTGCTATGCTATGCTCGTAGACGTGGATTGGGTTTGAGTGTATCCATGACAGATGTGAGATTATTAATTAATGGCTCAACTTAAGATGGCAACTTTAATACACATCTGGGTGGATTGAGGCACCTGGGGAACCCAGTGTTGTCTGTTTTATTTTTGGAAATCCCGGGGTACCCGTGTGATCTTCCTATGGACCGCCACCAGTGCTCAAAGGAACTGTGATTATTCATGCTAGAAACTTCCGTGTGCAGCCACAAGCTATTATGGGCTCTAGCATAGTTGAGTAAGTTACGTGAAGCTCTTGAAGAGGTAGATCAGCAGGTAGTGGGTTTTGTAGGTTTGGTATGATCTACCCGGAGTAGAGAGTTAATGTTTCATAAAGACTATGTCTCGGTCATCCGTTTCTCAAACACCATGTAATGCGAGAAATCAACGGAGGCGATCGAGTCTTGTGGGGAACGCAAACCTCTGCAGAGTGTACAATCTAATCATGGTTAGTCGTGTCCCCGGTTATGTACAATTCTGAGTATCTAGTACTTGAGTATTCACATGTATCTCATCACTCTTAACTAATATTGATGGGATGTTAATTACCTTAATTGGGATTGAGTTGGGGTTATACCTTCTCAATGATGTTTCAACAACCATGATAGTTAATTAAAATCTATTCCTTTGTTGTAGGAAAAAATTGGCTTTTCGCAAAAACTTTAACCGTAGAGCTTTCCACCAGCCAAATATGCATGTAGTGGTAGCATTATTCTGTTATTGCTCTATTGTGTTACATTGCCAGCATATTCCATGTGCTGACCCGTTCTCGGGCTGCAATGTATTATGTTGCAGACTTTTCAGATGAGGAGTAAGGTTCGATAGGTCGTTGCCGTGCAGCTCAGCTATGCCGTTGGAGTTGATGGACTCACTTTTTCTTCCAAGCCTTCCGCTGTTATCGTATTAGATGGCCTTAAGCCATATTACTGTATTAAGTTCTCTTTTGTGACATTCGATATAATAAGTGTGTGATTGCTACTCTGTTATAAATCCTTCGAGTACTGTGTGTGTCAGCATTACTGATCCAGGGATGACACGGAAACACAGAGACTTGACCATCTGAGGTCGGGTCGCTACAAGATGGTATCAGAACACACGTTGAGTGTAGGACACGACCACTAACATAAACCATAGGTCACTCTTCTCTACTCATTTCTGACTCCTCTCCATTTTTCCACTCTTTAGGATGAAGGAGATGAAGAACAAGTTTGCACAACCGGATGAAGACACACCTTTTGGACGCCACTTGAAGGAAGTCACTAGGTACTTGAACATTGGAATACCAGGCTTCACCGGGACGTACAACGCCACTTTACCTGAAGAAGAGCGCTGGATGATTCAAGTACAAGTTCCCGGAAGGACATTCTCGCCAACTTCCAAGCCCATAGAGTTTTCTTTCGAAGCACCCACCTGGAGTCTTGGCAAGAGTATGGCAGCTCACATTACCATGGGACGCATTGGAGAAGTCTACAACAGATATATCAAATATGTGGGCGCCAAGACGAGCAATGGGAAGTAATCAGCACCAAGAAGGATAGATCCATTGCAGCTTACATCCAGGAGCTAAACCAGCACATTCGACGTCAGGAGAACCAGATGTGCGCAGACATGATGGAGATGAAGAAGGCGAAAACTAGGATCATCAAGCTGGAGGAAGAACTCAAGTTTACGCGCGATGGGTATGAGGAGGAAATCAAGACATTACTGGAGAAGAATGACGACTTAGTCAGGAAGATCGGAGTCTTCATGGGAGGATCAACACCGGAAGAAGAGGAAGAAGATCCCACTTGTCCGGACAACTACATCATCATCGACGACACCGATTCCGATCCAAGTGATGATGACTATGAAGACGAAGCTGGAGCAGACATTATGGAGTATTCCACCGATCAAAATTTCTAGATGACCACCATATAATAGTAGTATTCCCCCATGTAACTAGTAGTAGTTGAGCACTTTTGCGATAGTCCTAGACCATCTGTATGCCCTTGCTTGATTGATTGAATGAATGTTTGTGTTTGCCTCATGTGCATATGGGTAGTGTTTTCTCACTAGACCTCTTTCTATTCTAATCTCTTCCATCTAAACCCACCAGATGCCTCCGAGACGTGACCCCGGTTTTGTTTTCACACCGGAGCTCACCCAGTTGATCCAGCAGCAGAATGCCTTGATGCAATTGCTAGTTCAGAACCAGGGCAACAACAACAACAACCCGCCGCCAGTGGACAATTTAGCCCGTTTTCTGAGATTACAACCGCCGGTGTTTTCCAGTAGCACCGAGCCAATAGTTGCTGATGATTGGCTACGCCGTATTGGAAGGGAGTTAACCACCGCAGGATGCACGGATGCTGAGAAGGTGCGCTTTGCCGCACATCAATTGGATGGACCAGCAGCCGCATGGTGGGAGAATTACACAGCTACTTTTCCTATAGCCAATATCACTTGGGACCAGTTTCAGCAAGCTTTTCGCACGGCCCATGTCTCAACTGGAGCCATGCAAATGAAGAAGCGTGAGTTTCGCAACTTACGCCATGGGAACCATACTGTGGCCCAGTACGTGGATGAGTTTAGCAAGTTATCACGCTATGCCCCTGATGATGTGGCCACAGATGCCGCGAAGCAGGAGAAGTTTATGGAAGGGCTGAATGATGAGATGAGTATGCAGTTGATGGTGGCAACTTTCAACAACTGCCAGGAGTTGGTAGATAAGGCACTAATGATTGAAGGAAAGCAGCAGCAAATTGAGAGCCGTAAGAGGAAGTATGGACAAGGGAAGTACAACTCAGAGCTCACCGAAGCCTCGCTAACCCCGAACTCGGAGGACTTGTTCATAACCATGGAGGTCATAACCATTCGGAGGAGGATCGATAATCAAAATGGTGCGAAGAAAGGGAATGGGAATGGAGTCAACAATAATCGAATCGCTCTAACCCATCTACACCCGCCAAGAGGGACTTAAGCCAAGTTATTTGCTTTAAGTGCGGGAAGACAGGCACTATGCCAATGACTGCCTCAAGGAAGGAATGGAAACGGAAATGGGAGCGCTAGGAAGAAGCCCAATCCATTCAACAAAGGACAAGTGAACCACGTTAACGTGGAGGAAGTCGAAGAGCAGCCGGACGCGGTAATAGGTAAGTTTTTGGTTCAGTCATTTACCGCTCTTGTTCTTTTCGATACTGGTTCATCGCATTCATACATATCAAGGGGATTTGTGGATAAGTTTAAGTTACCAACCCAAACCCTTAGGACCCCTCTTTTAGTGAGCTCGCCTGGAGCAGAGTACATGGCTAGCAGATGGTGCACCCAGATACCCCTAATCATTGGCACACATGTTTTTCCGTCTGACCTAGTCATCTTGGAGTCACATGGATTGGATGTGATATTAGGTATGGACTGGATGTCGAAGTATGGAGGAAGTATTGACTGTGCTAGCAAGTCAATTTATCTTACCACCCTGGAGGGAAAAAGGATTAAGTATGTGTCTAGGCATGTGCCTAGGAGGAGCCAAGTGAATACCCTCACGGGAGTTGTACAGGAGGAAGTACCTGTAGTAAAAGATTTTCCGGATGTTTCCCAGAAGAGTTACCAGGCATGCCACCGGATAGGGACATCGAGTTCTTGATAGAGCTATTGCCAGGTACAGGGCCAATATCCAAGAGACCCTATCGGATGCCGCAAATGATCTGGAGGAAATCAAAAAGCAGATCAAGGAGTTATTGGAGAAAGGGTACATACGTAGAAGTTCATCACCTTGGGGAGCCCCAGTACTTTTGGTGGAGAAGAATGATAAATCCCTGAGGATGGTTGTTGATTACCAAGCTCTGAATGAAGTAACGATAAAGAACAAGTATCCCTTACCAATGATTAATGATCTGTTTGATCAGTTGCAAGGAGCTAAGGTGTTTTCAAAGATTGATCTACGATCAGGATACCATCGGTTGAAGATCCGAGAGAAGGATATACCCAAGACAGCGTTTACCACACGGTATGGATTATATGAGTATACGATCATGTCATTTGGACTGACTAACGCCCCTGCCTATTTCATGAGTATGATGAACAAGGTGTTCATGGAGTATTTGGACAAGTTTGTTGTGGTGTTTATTGATGATATTATGGTATACTCGAAGAACGAAGAGGAGCATGCGGAACACGTGCGTTTGGTTCTCGAGAAACTCAGGGAACACCAGTTGTACGCCAAATTCAGCAAGAGCGATTTTTGGTTGAAGGAAGTTGGATTTCTTGGGCATGTTATATCAGGAGAGGGTATAGCAAGAGATCCGAAGAAGGTTCGATCGATCCATCGAATGGTTGGCACCCACTTCAGTTGGCGAGATCCGCAGATTCCTTGGACTGGCATGATATTATCGGAGATTCATTGAGAATTTTTCCAAGATTGCTAAGCCAATGACTGAATTGCTAAAGAAGGATACTGAGTTCAAATGGACAGAGGATTGCGAGGCAAGTTTTCAGGAGTTGAAGAAACGGTTGACTACAGCCCCAGTGCTGACATTGCCAGATATACATAAGGAGTTTCAAGTGTATTGTGAGGCCTCACGCTTGGGACTTGGATGTGTGCTTATGCAGGACGGAAAAGTTGTTTCGTTTGCCTCACGACAACTGAAGCCTCATGAGTTGAACTATGCCACGCATAATTTGGAGTTAGCAGCCGTAGTGCATGCATTAAAGACCTGGAGACATTATCTCATTGGAAACCGTTGTGATGTGTACACGGATCATAAGAGTTTGAAGTACATTTTCACACAGAAGGAGTTGAACCTCGCATGAGGAGATGGCTGGAACTTATAAAGGATTACGATATGAAGCTACATTATCATCCAGAAAGGCCAACGTCAGAAAGCACGCTTTGAGACGGAAGAGTTATGCTAATATCCTTGAAAGTAAAGGATTGCCAAAGGAGTTAGCTGAGGAGATCATGGAACTTCGGTTGAAATTGTCCCAAGAGGTTTCATTGCAACCACGGAGGTTCAATGACATTGTTGGACAAGATTCGAGAAGCTCAGAAGGAGGACAAAGAGATTGCTGAGATAAGAGAGAAGATGGGCGAAGGTAAAGCCAAAGGTTTTCGCGAGGATGAGCACGATACCTTGTGGTTTGAGGACAGTATTTACGTGCCCAACAATTTGGAGATCAGGAAGTTAATACTTTAGGAGGCCCATGACTCACCATACTCGATTCACCCCGAAAACACCAAGATGTATTTGGATTTGAAGGAACGTTTCTGGTGGACTGGTATGAAGAAGGATATTGCCGAGTATATAGCCGTATGTGATGTATGTCGAGAGTGAAGGCAGAGCATCGTAAAAGCAGGATCATTACAGCCTATGCCGATACCGAATGGAAGTGGGATAAACTTGGCATGGACTTTATTACCGGATTACCCAGAACCAAGGCAGGATATGATTCAATATGGGTAGTTGTGGATCGTTTGACCAAAGTAGCTCACTTCATCCCAGTGAAAACAACTTATACAAGTGCCAAGTTGGCCAAGATATATATGTCGAGGATCGTATGTTTGCATGGAGTTCCGAGGAGCATCATATCAGATAGAGGAACGCAGTTTACTTCAAAGTTTTGGCATCAACTACACCAGACTTTGGGTACCAGATTGGAGTTTAGTACCGCTTTCCACCCACAGACGGATGGACAGACCGAGAGAGTCAATCAGATTCTGGAAGACATGTTGAGAGCCTGTGCGCTAGATTATGGATCTAGTTGGGATGACAATTTGCCGTACGCAGAGTTCTCATATAACAACAGCTACCAAGCCAGTTTGAAGATGGCACCGTTCGAAGCCCTATATGGACGCAGATGTAGAACACCATTGATGTGGGATGAGGTAGGAGACCGTCAGTTGTTTGGACCAGACTTGATCAAGGAATCAGAGGAGAAGGTTAAACTAATCAGAGACAGACTAAAGATTGCTCAGTCCAGACATAAGAGTTATGCAGATTCAAAACGCAAGGAAGTAACCTATGAAATTGGAGACAGAGCCTATCTGCGAGTATCACCCTTGAGGGGAGTGAAATGTTTTGGAGTTAAGGGAAAGTTAGCCCCAAGATTTGTAGGACCGTATCGTGTTTTGGAACGGATGGGAGAAGTTGCCTACAAGCTGGAGTTACCTGAAGGATTGTCAGGAGTTCACGATGTGTTTCACGTATCACAGCTGAAGAAGTGCCATGCTGAGATGGCCGATATACCATTAAATGATACAATGCCTTGGAGGAGATTCAGCTGGATAGTAATCTGACTTATGAGGAAAAGCCAGTAAAGATTCTTGACTTTGACAGCCGAGTCACCTGCAGCAAGGTTATCAAGTTTTGTAAAGTTCAGTGGAGCCACAATACCAAGGAAGAAGCCACCTGGGAACGAGAAGATGATATTCACAAGGACCACCCGCACCTATTTTCTAGCCAACCCGAATCTCGAGGGCGAGATTCATCTTAAGGGGGGTAGGTTTGTAACATCCCAAATTTTCAATTTGGAATGTTATACATAGGTCATCCATGCATATCATATTTTATTGCATTTTCGTTTGGAACCCTCAAAATCCTAAGCAGCTCAAGGACCCTCGGAGAGAGTTGGGGATTTTCCGATTTTCATATTTGAATTTTATCAAATAATGAAGACGAGGATTTTGATTTTTATTATTTTCTCTCCGAAAAATATTTCATTTTAAAATAATAAATGAGGGGAGATAATATGACTTCTCCAAAATAAATGAAATATCGGAGGAAAAATGTTAAAATCATTATTGGGTTTTTATGTGATTTTATTTGCCCTAGAAAAAAAATTGCATGTTTTAAAAACTGTATTTTAGGGGCCAAGAAAAGTTCATCCTGTTCTAAATATTTCATTTGGTCGGAGAAAACTTGTTTTGGTATTCTCAGATTTTTATTTATTTTTCTAGGATTTTTCAAAGTTTCATGAACGCTTAAAAAAAGAGACCTCATACCTGACCGGGCCTAGGGCCTAGCAGCAAGCAGCTGCCCCGCCGCCGCCGCCGCCTCCCACAGGCCGCCGCCCGCCAAGACTCGGACGAGTCCGAGTGGGACTCCGCCTCTGCCGCGCTTTGCCCTCCTCCAAGTCCCCGCCCCACCCCTTTATATACACCGCCACCCCCTCTAGCCACCACCACCATCGCCCGAGTTCGAGCCGAGCCGCCTAAGCGCCGCCGCCTCAAGCCGCCGCCCCTCCCGCCGCCCCGCCGCCCCTCGCCGAGCCGTCGCCTCGCCGGACGACCTCGCCGGAGGTAGCCACCCCGCCGCCCGGTTTTTTTAAGAAAACCCCTTCGTTTTTTTAGAAAAACCCTAGTTTGTTTTTTTATAGATCGGTTTTATTCTCCGGTTTATTTGCTTAGAGAGCGTTCACTCGTTCGTTCGTTTTAACAAACGTGTTCGTTGTTTAGTTTGTGCTAACGAATGTTCGTTCGTTAAGCCGTTCGTCGTTTTTCTTTTTATCGGATTTATTCCGCGATTTTCCCGATAGCGATTTCTGATCCGATGTTCGTACTAGTTTAACTTTTCGCTCGTTTATCGGAATCAGGCGATTCAAGCGCTTGGAGTTTTGTCTCAAAACCCTCTTTCCGAATAGCCAACTCAAACAAGTTTTTGTCTCTGTAAAATTTGACCCTAGTTCAGAGTAGTAAACGGATCTTATTTGTTTCGCCGTTTGAGTTTCATTGCTCCGTTTGGTTTGATTCTTTTTGCGAACCGGAGTTCTTAATTTGAACTTTCTGGCCGGCCTCTTTCAGTTGAAGTTTCGTTTGTTGCTTGTTGCTTATGTATGTATTGTTTGCTTGTGATAGAATTCCCGGAGTGCGAAGCGTGTTACTACGAGTCTCTAGGATTCACGGATCGTCAGCAAGGCAAGTAACCCTTTGATCATATTCTTTTCATACCTAGTTTTTATGCATTAGATTCAACCCTCAAACATTGCATGGTTAGGATGTCATTAATTTGTCGGTTGGGTAGTAGATGATGAGGTAGGAACCTATTACCCTGTTACTGTCAAACCCTTGGGAGTTACTTCTACGTATTGCTTATATTGCTATGCTATGCTCGTAGACGTGGATTGGGTTTGAGTGTATCCATGATAGATGTGAGATTATTAATTAATGGTTCAACTTAAGATGGCAACTTTAATACACATCTGGGTGGATTGAGGCACCTGGGGAACCCAGTGTTGTCTGTTTTATTTTTGAAAATCCCGGGGTACCCGTGTGATCTTCCTATGGACCGCCACCCAGGCTCAAAGGGAACTGAGATTATTCATGCTAGAAACTTCCGTGTGCAGCCACAAGCTATTATGGGCTCTAGCATAGTTGAGTAAGTTACCTGAAGCTCTTGAAGAGGTAGATCAACAGGTAGTGGGTTTTGTAGGTTTGGTATGATCTACCCGGAGTAGAGAGTTAATGTTTCTGAAAGACTATGTCTCGGTCATCTGTTTCTCAAACACCATGTAGTGCGAGAAATCAACGGAGGCGATCGAGTCTTATGGGGAAAGGTGCGCAAACCTCTGCAGAGTGTACAATCTAATCATGGTTAGCCGTGTCCCCGGTTATAGACAATTCTGAGTATCTAGTACTTGAGTATTCACATGTATCTCATCACTCTTAACTAATATTGCTGGGATGTTAATTACCTTAATTGGGATTGAGTTGCGGTTATACCTTCTCGATGATGTTTCAACCACTAGGATAGTTAATTAAAATCTATTCCTTTGTTGTAGGGAAAAAATGGCTCTTCGCAAAAACTTTAACCGTAGAGCTTTCCACCAGCCAAATATGCATGTAGTGGTAGCATTATTCTGTTATTCCTCTATTGTGTTACATTGCCAGCATATTCCATGTGCTGACCCGTTCTCCGGCTGCAACGTATTATGTTGCAGACTTTTCAGACGAGGAGTAAGGTTTGATAGGTCGTTGCCGTGCAGCTCAGCTATGTCGTTGGAGTTGATGGACTCACTTTATCTTCCAAGCCTTCCGCTGTTATCGTATTAGATGGCCTTAAGCCATAAAGGTTCGATAGGTCGTTGCCGTGCAGCTCAGCTATGCCGTTGGAGTTGATGGACTCACTTTATCTTCCAAGCCTTCCGCTGTTATCGTATTAGATGGCCTTAAGCCATATTATTGTATTAAGTTCTCTTTTGAGACATTCGATATAATAAGTGTGTGATTGCTACTCTGTTATAAATCCTTCGAGTACTGTGTGTGTCAGCATTACTGATCCAGGGATGACACGGAAACACAGAGACTTGACCATCTGAGGTCGGGTCGCTACAGTGCATGGCCATAAAATATATTACTCATATAAATAGAACAACCATTATTCTCTGGTTTAAATGAATAACCGTCTCGCATCAAACAAGATCCAGATATAATGTTCATGCTCAACGCTGGCACCAAATAACAATTATTCAGGTCTAAAACTAATCCCGAAGGTAGATGTAGAGGTAGCGTGCCGACTGCGATCACATCAACTTTGGAACCATTTCCCACGCGCATCGTCACCTCGTCCTTAGCCAATCTTCGCTAATCCGTAGTCCCCTGCTTTGAGTTGCAAATATTAGCAATAGAACCAGTATCAAATACCAGTGCTACTACGAGCATTAGTAAGGTACACATCAATAACATGTATATCACATATACCTTTGTTCACCTTGCCATCCTTCTTATCCGCCAAATACTTGGGGCAGTTCCGCTTCAAAGGACCAATCTGCTTGCAGAGAAGCACTCGGCCTCGTGCTTAGGTCCAGACTTGGGTTTCTTCTCTGAAAACAACTTGCTTGCTGTTCTTCTTGAAGTTCCTTCTTCTTCCCTTTGCCCTTTTTCTTGAAACTGGTGGTCTTATTGACCATCAATACTTGATGCTCCTTCTTGATTTCTACCTCCGCAGCCTTTAGCATTGCGAAGAGCTCGAGAATCATCTTATCCATCCCTTGCATGTTATAGTTCATCACGAAGCTCTTGTAGCTTGGTGGCAGTGATTGAAGAATTCTGTCAATGACGCTATCATCCGGAAGATTAACTCCCAGTTGAATCAAGTGATTGTTATACCCAGACATTTTGAGTATATGCTCGCTGACTGAACTATTCTCCTCCGTCTTGCAGCTGTAGAACTTATTGGAGACTTCATATCTCTCAATCCGGGCATTTTCTTGAAATATTAACTTCAACTCCTGGAACATCTCATATGCTCCATGACGTTCAAAACATCGTTGAAGACCCGGTTCTAAGCCGTAAAGCATGGCACACTGAACTATCAAGTAGTCATCGGCTTTGCTCTGCCAGACGTTCATAACATCTGGCATTGCTCCTGCAGCAGGTCTGGCACCCAGCGGTGCTTCCAGGATGTAATTCTTCTATGCAGCAATGAGGATAATCCTCAAGTTACGGACCCAGTCCGTGTAATTGCTACCATCATCTTTCAACTTTGCTTTCTCAAGGAACGCATTAAAATTCAACGGAACAACATCATGAGCCATCTATCTACAAACAACATAGACAAGCAAAATACTATCAGGTACTAAGTTCATGATAAATTTAAGTTCAATTAATCATTTTATTAAAGAACTCCCACTTAGATAGACATCCCTCTAATCCTCTAAGTGATCACGTGATCCAAATCAACTAAACCATGTCCGATCATCATGTGAGATGGACTAGTTTCAATGGTGAACATCACTATGTTGATCATATCTACTATATGATTCACGCTCGACCTTTCGGTCTCCATGTTCCGAGGCCATATATGTTATATGCTAGGCTCGTCAAGTTTAACTTGAGTATTCTGCGTGTGCAACTGTTTTGCACCCGTTGTATTTGAACGTAGAGCCTATCACACCCGATCATCACGTGGTGTCTCAGCACGAAGAACTTTCGCAA
The DNA here is from genome assembly GCA_021605205.1 of Aegilops longissima. Classification (NCBI taxonomy): domain Eukaryota; kingdom Viridiplantae; phylum Streptophyta; class Magnoliopsida; order Poales; family Poaceae; genus Aegilops; species Aegilops longissima. Next base: position 255,735,100 of record CM038676.1, on the reverse strand, counting down.
CGGTGCATACTCAGGGAGAACACTTATACTTTGATAATTTAGTGAGGGATCATCTTATAATGCTACCGTCAATCAAAGAAATATAAGATGCATAAAAGATAAACATCAATGCAATCAATATAAGTGATATGATATGGCCATCATCATCTTGTGCCTGTGATCTCCATCTCTGAAGCACCGTCATGATCAGCATCGTCACCGGCGCGACACCTTGATCTCCATCGTAGCATCGTTTTCGTCTCGCCAATCTTATGCTTCTATGACTATCGCTACCGCTTAGTGATAAAGTAAAGCATTACAGGGCGATTGCATTGCATACAATAAAGCGACAACCATATGGCTCCTGCCAGTTGCCGATAACTTGGTTACAAAAAATGATCATCTCATACAATAAAATTTAGCATCATGTCTTGACCATATCACATCACAACATGCCCTGCAAAAACAAGTTAGACGTCCTCTACTTTGTTGTTGCAAATTTTACGTGGCTGCTACGGGCTTAGCAAGAACCGTTCTTACCTATGCATCAAAACCACAACGATAGTTTGTCAAGTTGGTGTTGTTTTAACCTTCTCAAGGACCAGGCGTAGCCACACTCGGTTCAACTAAAGTTGGAGAAACTGACACCCGCCAGCCATTTGTGTGCAAAGCACGTCGGTAGAACCAGTCTCGCGTAAGCGTACGCGTAATGTCGGTCCGGGCTGCTTCATCCAACAATGCCGCCGAACCAAAGTATGACATGCTGGTAAGCAGTATGACTTATATTGCCCACAACTCACTTGTGTTCTACTCGTGCATATGACATCTACGCATAAAACCTGGCTCTGATACCACTGTTGGGGAACGTAGTAATTTCAAAAAAATTCCTACGCACACACAAGATCATGGTGATGCATAGCAATGAGAGGGGAGAGTGTTGTCCATGTACCCTCGTAGACCAAAAGCGGAAGCGTTAGCGCAACGCAGTTGATGTAGTCGTACATCTTCACGATCCGACCGATCAAGTACCGAACGCACGACACCTCCGAGTTCAGCACACGTTCAGCCCGATGATGTCCCTCGAACTCCAATCCAGCCGAGTGTTGAGGGAGAGTTTTGTCAGCATGACGGCGTGGTGATGATGATGATGTTCTACCGACAGAGAGATTCTCCTAAGCACCGCTACAATATTATCGAGGTGGACTATGGTGGAGGGGGGCACCGCACACGGCTAAAAGATCAACAAATCAATTGTTGTGTCTCTCGGGTGCCCTCCTGCCCCCGTATATAAAGGAGCAAGGGGGGAGAGGCGGCCGACCCGGAGAGGGGCGTGCCAGGAGGAGTCCTACTCCCATCGGGAGTAGGACTCCCTCCCTTGTTGGATTAGGAGAAGGGGGAAAGAGGAGGAGGAGAAGAAGGGAAGGGGGGCGCCGTCCCCCCTCCTTGTCCAATTCGGACTAGAGGGGGAGGGGGGCGCGGCCTGCCCTGGCCGCCCCTCCTCTTCTCCACTAAGGCCCATGTAGGCCTATTTATCCCCCGTGGGGTTCCGGTAACCCCCCGGTACTCCGGTATATATCCGATAACCCCCGGAACCATTCCGGTGTCCGAATATAGTCGTCCAATATATCAATCGTCATGTCTCGACCATTTCGAGACTCCTCGTCATGTCCGTGATTGTCGGTGTACAAAACTAGGGGCACATTTTTGTACCCCTTTACCTGTGCACGGGCAGTCAGAGCCGCGCCCGAGACCGCACCAAGCAGAGCAAGGGAGGTGAGCCAAGGTAAGACCGAAGCCCAAGATGGCCAGAGCAATGCCAAGACCAAGACCACAAAGGGCAGAGGGACGAAGCAGGTTCCCCCGGCAAGACTCTTGCCGGGGCAGCCCCGGCAAGACCCTTGCCGGGGCAGCTCGCCCCACACCAACGGAGTGAGCCACCCTTGAGCCCATGATCCCCAACGCCATCATCCGCGTGGAGCCAGGGCTCGGGAAGGCACCTTCAAGGTGGCATGCAGATCTTTGTGAAGACATATTCAAGGTCAGATGAGGATTAGAAGACGATGATCCTCGGCAAGATCCTTGCCGAGGAAGGCTACCAAGGCCCCCGACAAGACCCTTGCCGGGGACGACAGCACGCTACGGCAAGACCCTTGCCGGGCCACCCGGCAAGGCCCTCGCCAAGTGCACCAGCAGGGCTAACATCAGGCCCGCACCAGCCAAGTCTCCGCCGCCGTTCGCATGCAGCTGCCAACCCAACCAGCTGGGCAGGCACCTGCGTGGCAACATGCAGCCCTTCGTAGAGGCTCCACCACCACGCCACCTCAGCTGCCTGCCTGCCTACATGGCACTGCATGCATCGCTGGCCAGGGCGCGTGTTGAAGCTTGGAGGAGCGGCGACGGACGGGACGGGCCTCGCCCCCGTCCCCGATAAAGTAAAGGGAGACCTAAGCCTCGCATTAAATGGGCTTTGTCCTGTAATACCAGGATAAACTCGCAACACTGTACATCTTTCCACCTCCTGTGTGCCACTGTGGCAACCCCTTTTTCCTATAAAAGGAGGCCCGAGGCGACCAGGAGAAGGATTCAGCTTTTTGGAGCTCGTTACACTCCGTAGCTAGTTCAAGAACTCAGAATACATCCACGAAAGCAGGACTAGGGTTTTACGCATCCTCGCGGCCCGAACCTGGATAAACGAACCGCGTGCTCTCTGTTAGACCCGCTCTTCTCTCAACCCCGCGCCCCGCAACCGCAGTAGGGATTCTTGTGATCCCATAGGTGTCGTTTCCCACCGACATCTTTGGCGCGCCAGGTAGGGGGCGCGTTTGTGAGAATCCCTTCTGGTAGTTAGCCTAGCGGTTCTTCGTTGCCATGGCCCCTAAGAAGAAGACGGCCACGGCGGTCGGCTCGTTGGGGGCCGAACGGCCCGTGCTGGTGCGGACGAGCAGCGGACCGGTCGCGGACAGGACTCGGGGCCGCGGCCCGCGAGCACCAGCACCACCTAGGCAGTCAGAGCCTGGCGAGCGACGTCGTTCATGCACCAGATGATCGGCCCCACGCCGCCGGATCCAAAGACGGAGCTGGGCCCCCTGCTGGCGGCGCGGGGCCCTCCGGTGGTGTCGTTGCACCGACTCCGGGCGGCACGGCGACCTCCAGGACGCATATACCGGCGACCATCGCGCGTTCTTCCCATGGTGTGCGCGACGAACAGCGTCACCATGTTGTTGACCCTGGGCACCGCCGTGGGAAGAGCCCTGTGCGTCGTCAGCAAGACGAAGGAGTTCAACACGCTCGCCGAAGCACTGGTGAAAATGGCACGCAGCCGCTGGGTCGTGACAGAGCTCCTTCTAACATAGTTAGAAGTCGAAGCACGCCGCGACCACTCAGCTGTCACCGCCACCCACGCCAGCGGAAGCCTTGGCGCGCGCACAGCTGCTCCTCGACTTCCCTCCTGCTGCGAAGAAGCACGATGAGTGGAGGGCCACCATCCGAAGCCTCGTCGCCGTCGGAAACAAAGACGATCCGCGACCGGCGGGGCCCTCGGGTCGGCGCTCCACCGAACCACCACATGTTGGCGCTGGGAGGACCGGGGGAGCTGCGGCCATGGTGCACTCTCCTCCTCCTCGCCAGCGGCTGCGGGCGTCGGCCCGTCGCGACGACGTTGGTGAGAACATCTCCATAGCATCGTCCGATCCACGGACCCTCCGCAACCAGCAGCGCGGAGTTCTTGGGAGCGAGCTCACGAAGACGCCTCGAACCACCGCCGAAGGCCGGCGTAAACGTGCCGCCCGATCGGACAAGCGGGCGGGACCGCTTCTGGACCACCCGGCACCGGGGCCCGCGGCCTACCTTACGAGGTGGGCTGCCCGACTTTTACCCGTGAGTGAGGCGGTTCGGTGGCCGCCCCACCGCGACGTTCAAGCCGGCGTCGGCGAGAAGTACACCAGCAAGACCCATCCGTCCGAGTTCCTCGGCATCTACACTAGCGCGATGCAAGCGGCGGGGCTCGCGGACGACAAGGTGCTTGCCAACTACTTACCGCGCTCAAGCTAATGTAATGTCTGGTTGATGCACTTGCGGTGGACTCCATCTCTTCTGGTCGGATCTATGCCATGAGTTCGTTGGAGCCTTCACAGAGGCCACCAAGCTCATGGCGGGCGATGATCGCATATCATTCCCGAAGGAAGGGAGACCTGCGCAAGTACATCTAGAGATTCAGCGGGTGCGTTACAACATCCCCATGTTCATCCCCCGCTGTGATTAGCGTGTTCCATCGAGCGCGCGCAATCACAAGATCTTGGAGTGGCGATGACCAAGGTTAAGGATGTGGCGAGCTCTACGTTACGGCCGACAAAAGTGCGCCCGAGCTGAAGAGGGAAGGAAGTACCCCGGCGAAGACACCAGCGCTGAAACCGACTCTACCGATGAGGATGCCGCCGCCCCGACGAAGAAGGGCCGGCGTCGCAACAGGAAACACAAAGGCAAGGCCGTGCTTGCCGTTGAGGGATCTGACGACACCGGTGCCGGCAAGAAGGTCAAGGTAGACGCCCCCGGCAAGGAGATTGCCAGGTGTGCCGCCTGCCGGGCCTTGGCGGCTACCGACAAGCCAGGAAGCTCTGTCAAGCAATACTGCAAGATCCACCGCACCAAGGGCCACGATCTCTAGAACTGCCGACAAGTTGAGCTGCTTGCTGAGAAGCAAAAGGGTGAGTACGAAAGGCGGGACAAGGAGAAGGACCAGGATGGTGCTGAGGGATCCGACAAGAAGCGTGGCGGCCAAGGAGGCTGCCCCGGCAAGGAGAACCAGCAAGAGAGACCGCCGGGGCGCGATAAGAAACAAGAAGGCAGCGATCACGGCGAGGGCGACGAGTCCGGTGAGCAAGGGTTCCAGAAGGCTACGGAGGCCATGTGCGTCGATGGCGGCACCTCGCTGCATACCTCTCACTGCCAGCTCAAGCAGTGGGCGCGTGAGATTACATCAGGAGAGCCGTTTTTCGACGCTCAAAAGCCGCTGAAGTGGTCTAGCACGCCCCTCATCTTTGACGCCGAGGACTACCCTGACCGCACTACTGCGTTTGTGTGTTTGCCATTGTTGGTCTCGCCAACAATACGCAACCTCAGGGTGAACAAGATGTTGGTTGACGGTGGGGCCGGCCTGAACCTGATCTCGCCTATCGTGATCAAAAGGTTGCAAATCCCAGATGGACACCTCGAGGAAACAAGCACGTTTGAAGGGGTCAATCCGGGGAGGAGCTAACTGAAGGGAAAGGTCACGCTGCCCATGTCATTTGGAGGAGAATTGAACTACAGAACGGAGAGGATCGTCTTCGACATAGCCGAGATCCCCTTGCCCTACAACGGGATCCTCGGCCGATCGGCATTGGCCAAGTTCATGGCGGTGTCACACTACGCCTACAACATGCTGAAGATGCCCGGGCCGTTGACCATCATCTCCGTCCCCACCGACAAGAAGGACGCGCTGATCTGCGCCGACGAACTCTACCGGGAAGAAGTCGCAACAGCTGCCATCAAGGCCCCTGCTTCTACCGCCGAAGGTCCGGGAGGAAAGAAGGTGCCCGGCAAGACCTCTCGCACCCACTCCGGCAAGCGCACCTCTTCGGGGTGTTGTGCTACCGTTGAGGACGTGCCAGAGAGCTCTGCCGACAAGAGCAAGAGATCGAGAGCCAAGCCGCCGCAGACCAAGAAGGTGCCTGTCGCAGAGGACAGCACGGGAGGGGCCTTTATCATAGGCTCCGCCCTCGACAACAAATAGGAAGGCGAGCTCCTCACCTTCCCGCGGGCAAATGTCGACGTGTTTTCATGGCAGCGTCCGACATCCCGGTGTTCGTGGAGGTGATTGAGCACCACCTAGCTATCGCCCCCCGCCGCGACCCATCAGCGGAAGGTCGAAAGCAGGCTCACGGAGAGGCGGAGTTCATCACAGAGGAGATCGGGGAAGTTAGAAGCGGCAGGTTTGGTGAGAGGGTGCTCCATCCGGCGTGGTTGGCCAATCCGGTAGTGGTGCGCAAAGGCGAATGGGAAGTGGAGGCTGTGTATTGATTACGAGATATCAATAAGGCTTGTCCTAAGGACCCCTTCCCATTGCGGCGATCGACCGATTGTTGACTCCATGGCGGGTGAGATCGATATCATTCCTCGATGCCTACTCGGGCTACCACCAAATCTTCATGACAAGAGAGGATGAAGAAGACAACATTCATCACCCCATGTAGTGCGTGTTGCTTTTTACGGATGCCTTTCGGGTTGAAGAGTGCTGGCTCAACGTTTGCAAGAGCGGTCCAAATTGGTTTTGAACCTCAGCTCCATAGAAATATGGAAGCCTACATGGATGACATAGTGGTCAAAACCAAGGACGGGCCGAATCTTGTGCAAGATCTAGAAGAGACACTTGCCAACCTGCGCAAGATCAACCTCAAGCTGAACCCTGAGAAGTGCGTCTTCGGCGTCCCGTCCGGCAAGCTTCTCGGGTTCTTCGTGTCACAGCGCGGGATTGAGGCAAACCCAGACAAGATCAAGGCTATTGAGCAGATCGAGGCGCCCAAGCGGATCAAGGATGTGCGTCGGCTCACCGCTACGTTGCGCTATGAGCAGTTCATCTCCAAGTTCGCGGCGCGCCCTTCCCTTTTTCAAGATCTTGAAAAAGGCGGGCCCAATAGAGTGGACCCCAGAAGCCGAGGCTGCACTGCAGGACCTGAAGAAATACCTCTCCTCCATGCCGATACTAGTTGCGCCTAAATCACAAAAGCCGTTACTGCTGTATCTGGCGGCGACGAATCAAGTGGTCAGCGCCGCACTAGTGGGGCAGAGGGAGGTCGACGAGGAGGCAGCAATGGCGGCAAGACCAGCGGATGGCAAGCTTAAGATTCCCCCAGCAGGGCCTGGTGCCGACAAGGCGCGGCCCCCGGCAGAGTCTGGTGCCACCAAGGCGATGCCCGCGTGGTCGAGTGACGTGGTGCCCAAGAAAAAGATGATGCAGCACCCAGTTTACTTTGTCAGCTCCCTCTTGCAGGGGGCTAGGTCAAGGTATTCCGGTGTGCAAAAATTGCTCTTCGGCCTCCTTATGGCCTCGAGGAAGCTACATCACTACTTCCAGGCCCACGAGATCACTGTTGTCACCCGCCTCCCGTTGCAACGGATACTGCACAACCCGGACGCAACCGGACGGATTGTGGAATGGGCCTTGGAGTTTTCAAGCTTCGGCTTAAAGTTTGAAAGTACCTCGACAATTGAAGCGAGTCTTGGCAGAGTTCATGTGGAATGGACCTCGGCGCTTTGACGAAGAAGTCAGAGACTACTCTCCCGGCAAGAAGCGGACCGCAAGCTGGATCATGTACTTTGATGGAGCCTTCTCACTGCAAGGCGCCGGTGCCGGTGTGCTTCTCGTTGCACCCATCGGAGAGCACCTCAAGTACGTGATCCAGATGCACTTCCCCAGGGAGATGCCCACCAATAACACCGCCGAGTATGAGGGATTGCTTGCCAGTCTTAGGATCACGGCAGACCTCGGGGTTAAGAAGCTCATCGTCAGGGGTGACTCGCAGCTTGTTGTCAGGAAAGTCAACAAAGATTATCAGAGCCCACTGATGGAAACATACGTGGATGAGGTGAGGAAGCTGGAGGAGCGCTTTGGCGGTATCCGGTGAACCGTCCCCGGCGGAGAACGACATCGCGATTACATCAAAGCGTGCGCATTCAAGCTACTGTGGAACCGGTACTTTTTGCTCCGATTAACTCAACCATCCGTCGATCCATCAGCCAGGGCGGTGCAAGCGGAGAAAATCAGGTCTGGCAAGTACTTTCCTCATCGAGCCCCGAGGCTGCGGCAAAGGGTGTTGCAGACGCTGAGCCTGCCCAAGAGCAATTGGCTCTGGCAGGGCGTCAGGCCCTGGACGTAGAGACAGCCGCTCCCATGGCGGAAGAGATGCCTTTGGTCCTTGCCGTCGTGCCTCAGGCTCCGGCATGGGCGCAGCATACCTTCCAATTCCTCCAAACAGGGGAGCTTCCCGAGGAGCAGGAAGAAGGGGAGAGAGTAGCCCGTCGGTCCGCCCTGTACTAGTTCGTCGATGGCGTCCTGTATCGGAGAAGGCCGAACTGTGTGAAACTCAAGTGCATCCCCCGGGAGGAAGGACTAGAGCTGTTGGCAGAGATACATGGAGGCATATGTGGCTCCCACATAGGGTCGAGGCCCTTGCCGGAAGGCGTTCAAGCAAGGTTTCTTCAGCCCACCACCCTCCGAGATCTTGACGACACTAGTCACCAAGTGTGAAGCGTGCTAGTTCCATTCAAAGAAGCTTCATCAACCAGCTCAAGCCCTTCAAACAATCCCTCTCTCCTGGCCATTCTTGGTATGGGGGCTCAATATACTGGGCCCTTTCCCCCGCGCTGCCGGGGGCTTTGAGTACTTGTACGTTGCAATCGACAAGTTCACAAAGTGGCCAGAGGTGGAAGTAGTGAGGAAGGTGACTGCTCAGTCAGCTGTCAAGTTTTTCAAAGGACTGGTCTGCCGTTTTGGTGTGCCAAACAGAGTCATCACCGACAATGGCACGCAGTTCACAAGCCACACCTTCATGCAATACATTCAAGACCTCGACAGCAAGGTCTGTTTTGCTTTCGTGGCACACCCACGGAGCAACAACCAAGCGGAGAGGGCGAATGCTGAAGTGTTGCGAGGCCTGAGGACAAAGACTTTTGACAAGCTGCACAAGAACAGAAGGCGCTGGATTGATGAACTGCCGGCGGTTCTTTGGTCGATCAGAACGACGCCAAATCGAGCCACCGGCCGGACACCTTTTGCTCTGGTATACGGGGCAGAAGCATTTCTCCGCACGGAACTCATATACGGGTCACCTCGAGTGCTCGCTCATGATGAGCTTGAGCAAGAGCCATTGCGCCAAGATGACGCGACGCTCCTTGAGGAAGATCGTCTTCGGGCGGCTGTGAGAGCGGCACGCTACCAGCAAGCCTTGCGCCGCTACCATAGCCGCAAGGTTCATGCCCGAAGCCTTGAGGAAGGCGACCTTGTTCTTCGGCGCGTTCAGTCGGCCAAGAATTCCAACAAGTTGACGCCAAAGTGGGAAGGCCCTTATGGGGTAATACGAGTCACCAGGCCTGGCGCAGTCCTCCTGGAGACCGAGCATGCCGTACCAGTGAGTAACTCCTGGAACATCGAGCATCTTCACAAGTTTTACCCATAAGGCGCGGCTTGCCAGGCCTCCCGACAAGCCACCTTTTGTACGAGCTTTGCCGCAAGGCATGTGACCCACTGTACAAAGCCAGGCGCAGACCCTGAGCATAAATAAACGAAGCGCTGGCGCCCTAAGTTATAGCATGCATGCTAGGTCGAGTCTCGTCCTTGGTTAGAGTTGATAGTGCTTAGCGGCGGCTAACCCCTAGCTTAGAGGTCGAGTGGGCGTCTCTCTGTTCTTCTCTGTCTTCTTTAGTTCACATGACACATGAATATCTGTGCCGAGCTGCTTTGGAAGAAAGGGGACGAACCGGCGTCCGGGACCCGGCAAGCCAGTATTGCCGGGGGCTACAAGAGCAAAGATCCACCCGCGGCAAGCCAAGGTCGCCGGGGGCTGCAGATTCAGATAAGTTCTCTATTCCTTATCATGCGTTTCTTTATGGACTGAGGTATGTGAAACCTCGTTTTATCCTTAGGCTACCATGCTCCACTCATTCCGGACCCTAGGACTCGTTTCCTGGGACCGATTTTGGTCGTAGTCGCGGCAGCAAGGAAATGAAACGAGAAGCCTAAGCCCACTTCATCCCTGCCTCCGCCAAGGGCGTGAGAAAGGTCGGCGAAGTGGGGGCGACAATACTGTTGCGCCAGCGAGAAAACGTTTATCTTAAAGGTAGCGAGATTTACTCACGTCGTGGGTTTTACCTGCGAACGAAAAACCCGGCAAACATCCCTTTTTCATTAAAAAACATCCCGTACAGGTATAGTTCATACGAAATGAAAAACATGAACAAAGGGATTACAAGTTTTAAATTCAACAAAGGCCTGCGGGCTTACAAGCAAAAAAAGAGATAAGATGCCCGTAATCCCTTTCTTGTCCCTCTCCTCAGGAGGTAGGTCAAGGAGGCGAAAAGGGCAAAAGGGGCGCCTAGGCGAGCTACGAGTGGCAGAAGACAACAAGAGAACAACTTGGTAGCCGCCCAAGGGCTGGATCGTGATGGCGGCGCCGGAGGCAGAGCTCGAAGATGAGGTGGCAGGATGTCGGTACACGACAAAGGCGTCGGTGCCCGCGTACTTCGACTTGACGGCCTTGCCGCCCGCCCTTTCCTCTTCCGTAGCCTCCCAACGCCAGCCACCCAAGGAGACGACCCCGAGAAGTTCAAGGAGCCGGCGACACGGATGATGGGGTCGCCGATGCCGCTCGGAGCGGCACCCGACGCCTAGTCGGACCCGTCATCTTGCCGCCCGCTGGCCTCGTCGTCGCTGCCGTTGTCTTCCTCGCCACTCTCGCTCGAGGAGGAATCTTCGTCGTCAGAAGAGCTCTCCACGCAGCACCTTACGCGAGTCCCGAAGTGCCCGAAGATCTTGACGGAGATGAGGCCATCCTCCATTAGTTTGAAATGGAGAGTGAGCCCATCCGTCAAGCTGTGGAGGCGAGCGAAGGTCTTCCACCCTCAATGGAGATACATGAAGTGAGGGGCGGGGAACTCGACGTCGGCCCATGTGCCGCTGTTCCCGCAGCCCCTCATATGCAGCCGTAACGCCTGCGGCAGATCCAGCTCCATCTCCCGCGCGAATGGAGTCGGGAGGCGAAGGCGACAGCGCGGTGGCTGGCGTAGTCTGACGAAGAATTCACAGGGGTTGTCCTCGGCATGGCCCTCCGTCGGAGGAGGAGCTGCTGGCGGAGGAGAGGCTGATCTGCCGCCCCGTCCTCCTCTCCCTCGAGCACCATGATGGCCTCGACCTCACCCCCTCCCCCTTCCTCTAGCGGCCGGCCCCACCACTATGAGTTCTTGGGGAGGAGCGATGCGCTGTCTGGCCGAAACCTTTGCCGCCACCGATGAGGCGTCGCCACGCCCCCTCGCCATGGCAGAAAAAGAAAGGAAGCAGGAATGGGGAGAGGCAGATGAAGAAAGGTTGAGAGGCACCCTTCCTCCCGCTCCCCTCTTTATAAAGGGGCGGGGGCGGGGCTCGGCTTCCCCCCTCTCGGCCACTCCGGCTTGTTGAAGTGACCACAAGCGGGGCCGTCGACCGCCCTCCCCGCTCCATTGAAGGCGCGTGGGAATCGGCCCACGCACGCGCACAACTCCCCACGTCCCGCGCGCCTGTCATTCACTCTGCATTATGCATGCATCGAACATGGCGCAGGAGGCGGGCGCAGTAGGACATGTGGAGCGACGATTCCCAAGCGAGGGCTGTAAATGGGAAGCGGCCCTGCGGTCTCAAAGAGACACGCAGGCTGCCTCTTTACTGTCCACCACGGGATGACGCCAGCATGCTTCCGTCATGCACGTGCACGACCCCCACGTCGTGCATTCAACGCGGGTCGTGGAGAAGCACAGCGGACGGAGCAGTTACCGCGGTAAAACCCGCCCCGCCTGCCCGCGCACCATTTTGGGCCTGACCCAACAACGTGCCGCGCTTATGTGTGGCCCAGGACCGGGGGCTCCTCTCGGTGTACAAAACTAGGGGCACATTTTTGTACCCCTTTACCTGTGCACGGGCAGTCAGAGCCGCGCCCGACACCGCACCAAGCAGAGCAAGGGAGGTGAGCCATGGTAAGACCGAAGCCCAAGATGGCCAGAGCAACGCCAAGACCAAGACCACAAAGGGCAGAGGGACGAAGCAGGTTCCCCTGACAAGACTCTTGCCAGGGCAGCCTCGGCAGCCCCGGCAAGACCCTTGCTGGGGCAGCTCGCCCCACACCAACGGAGTGAGCCACCCTTGAGTCCACGATCCCCAATGCCATCATCCACGTGGAGCCAGGGATCGGGAAGGCACCTCCAAGGTGGCATGCAGATCTTTATGAAGACATATTCAAGGTCAGATGAGGATTAGAAGACGATGATCCTCGGCAAGATCCTTGCCGAGGAAGGCTACCAAGGCCCCCGGCAAGACCCTTGCCGGGGGCGACAGCACGCTACGGCAAGACACTTGCCGGGCCACCTGGCAAGGCCCTCGCCAAGCGCACCAGCAGGGCCACCGTCAGGCCCGCACCAGCCAAGTCTCCGCCGCCGTTCGCATACAGCTGCCAACCCAACGAGCTGGGCAGGCACCTACGTGGGAACATGCAGCCCTTCATGGAGTCTCCACCACTGCGCCACCTCAGCTGCCTGCCTGCCTACATGGCACTGCATGCATCGCTGGCTAGGGCGGGACGGGCCTCACCCCCGTCCCCGATAAAGTGAAGGGACACCTAAGCGTCACATTAAATGCGCTTTGTCCTGTAATACCAGGATAAACTCGCAACACTATACACCTTTCCACCTCTTGTGTGCCACTGTGGCGACCCCTTTTTCCTATAAAAGGAGGCCTGAGGCGACCATGAGAAGGATTCGGCTTTTTGGAGCTCGTTACACTCCGTAGCTAGTTCAAGAACTCAATATACATCCACCAAGCAGGACTAGGGTTTTACGCATCCTCGCGGCCCGAACCTGGATAAACGAACCGTGTGCTCTCTGTTAGACCCGATCTTCTCTCAACCCCGCGCCCTGCAATCGCAGTAGGGATTCTTGTGATCCCATAGGTGTCGTTTCCCACCGACAGTGATCACATCCAGGATTCCGAACTACCTTCAGTACATCAAAACATATAAACTCATAATATAACTATCATCGAAACTTTAAGCGTGCCGACCCTACGGGTTCAAGAACTATGTAGACATGACCGAGACACGTCTCCGGTCAATAACCAATAGCGGAACCTGGATGCTCATATTGGCTCCCACATATTCTACGAAGATCTTTATCGGTCAGACCGCATAACAACATATGTTGTTCCCTTTGTCATCAGTTTGTTACTTGCCCGAGATTCGATCGTCGGTATATCAATACCTAGTTCAATATCGTTACCGGCAAGTGTCTTTACTCGTTATGTAATACATCATCCCGCAACTAACTCATTTGTTGCAATGCTTGCAAGGCTTAAGTGATGTGCATTACCGAGTGAGCCCAGAGATACCTCTCCGACAATCGGAGTGACAAATCCTAATCTTGAAATACGCCAACCCAACAAGTACCTTCGGAGACACCATGAGAACACCTTTATAATCACCCGATTACGTTGTGGACGTTTGGTAGCACACAAAGTGTTCCTCCGATAAGCAGGAGTTATATAATCTCATAGTCATAGGAACATGTATAAGTCATGAAGAAAGCAATAGCAGAATACTAAACGATCGTGTGCTAAGCTAATGGAATGGGTCAAGTCAATCACATCATTCTCCTAATGATGTGATCCCGTTAATCAAATGACAACTCATGTCAATGGTTAGGAAACATAACCATCTTTGATCAACGAGCTAGTCAAGTAGAGGCATACTAGTGCCACTCTGTTTGTCTATGTATTCACACAAGTATTATGTTTCCAGTAATACAAATCTAGCATGAATAATAAAAATTTATCATGATATAAGGAAATAAATAATAAGTTTATTTTTGCCTCTAGGGAATATTTCCTTCAAGTGATTGGTAAGTTTTTGATTAAGTCATTTACCGCTCTCGTTCTTTTTGACACTGGTGCATCACATTCATACATATCAAGGAGATTTGTGGATAAGTTTAAGTTGCCAACCTTAGCCCTTAGGTCACCCATGCTAGTAAGCTCGCCAGGGGCAGAGTATATGGCCAACCGATGGTGTGATCGGTTACCATTAACCATTGCTAGCCATGTTTTCCCCTCAGACTTAATAATTTTGGAGTCACAAGGATTAGATATAATACTAGGCATGGATTGGCTATCGAAGTACGGGGGAAACATCGACTGTGCTAGTAAGTCAATTTTACTCACCACCCTGGAGGGAAAGAGGATCAAGTATGTATCTAGGCATGCGCCAAGGAGGACCCAAGTAAATTCCCACTCGGGAGTTGTTCAGGAGGAAGTGCCTATTGTGAAGGATTACTCGTCTGTATTTCCAGAGGAATTACCAGGCATGCCACCAGATCGAGACATATAATTTTTTATAGAGCTGTTGCCAGGCAACAGACCAATATCGAAGCGGATTAAGAAGTTATTGGAGAAAGGTTATATCCGAGCAAGTTCATCACCGTGGGGAGCCCCAGTGCTCTTAGTTGAGAAGAAGGATGGATCTTTGAGAATGGTGGTTGATTATCGTGCATTGAATGAGGTGACGATCAAGAACAAGTACCCACTACCGATGATCAACGATTTTTTTGACCAGCTGCAGGGAGCCAAAGTATTCTCCAAGATCTATCTTCGATCAGGATACCACCAGCTGAAGATCCGAGAACAAGATATACCTAAGACAACTTTTACCACAAGGTATGGGCTATATGAGTACACCATTATGTCTTTTGGATTGAAAAACGCCCCTGCCTATTTCTTGAGTATGATGAATAAGGTGTTCATGGAATTCTTGGATAAGTTTGTTGTGGTGTTCATTGATGATAAATTGGTATACTCGAAGAATGAAGAGGAACACAAGGAACATTTGCGATTAGTTCTCGAGAAGCTCAGGGAACATCAGCTATACGCCAAATTCAGCAAATGTGAGTTTTGGTTGAAGGAAGTTGGATTTCTTGGACATGTTATATTAGGAGAAGGTATAGCAGTAGACCCTACCAAGGTTCAGTCTGTCACTGAGTGGTTGGCACCCACATAAGTTGGAGAGATCCGCAGTTTTCTGGGACTCGTAGGATATTATCGGAGATTCATTGAGAATTTTTCCAAGATTGCGAAGCCCATGACAGTGTTGTTGAAGAAGGACACCAAGTTCAAATGGACCAAGGAATGTGAGGCCAGTTTTCAGGAGTTGAAGAAACGTTTGGTTACAACCCTAGTGCTGATTCTTCCGGATATACACAAGGATATCCAAGTGTATTGCGACGCTTCTGGCTTGGGACTTGGAGGTGTATTTTCATATGCCTCACGTCAGCTTCGACCTCATGAGTTGAATTATGCCACGAATGATTTGGAGTTAGCAGCCGTAGTGCATGCGCTCAAGACCTGTAGACATTTTCTTATTGGAAACCGTTGTGATGTATACATGGACCATAAGAGTCTGAAGTATATCTTCACGCAGAAGGAGCTAAATCTTAGGCAGAGGAGATGGCTGGAGCTCATAAAGGATTATGATATGAAGTTGCATTATCATCTAGGAAAGGCCAATGTCGTAGCAGATGCTTTGAGTCGCAAGAGTTATGTCAATACCCTCGTAAGCGGAGGATTACCACAGGAGCTAGTCGACGATCTCAAGGAACTTCGTTTGGAGATAGTTCCAAGAGGTTTTGTTGCAGCAATGGAGGTTCAGTCTACATTATTGGGAAAGATTCAAGAAGCTCAGAAGGATGATAAGGAAATTGCTGAGATAAAGGAGAATATGGGGAAAGGAAAAGCCAAGGGTTTTCGAGAGGATGAACACGAAACTTTATGGTTTGAGGATTGTGTATATGTGCCCAACAATGCGGATATCAGGAAGTTAATACTTCAGGAAGCTCATGACTCGCCATACTCAATTCACCCCAGAAACACCAAGATGTATTTGGATTTGAAGGAACGTTTCTGGTGGACAGGTATGAAGAAGGATATTGCAGAGTATGTAGCAGTATGTGATGTATGTCAGAGAGTGAAGGCAGAACATCAGAAACCGACAGGATTACTCCAGCCTATGCCGATACCCGAATGGAAGTGGGACAAACTTGGTATGGATTTCATCACGGGATTACCCAGGACACGATCACGATATGACTCTATCTGGGTAGTAGTTGATTGCTTGACCAAAGTGGCCCATTTTATCCCCGTGAAAACCACTTATACGAGCGCGAATTTGGCCAAGATATATATGAACAGGATTGTATGTCTGCATGGAGTTCCAAGGACCATTGTATCAGATAGAGGAACACAATTTACCTCAAAGTTTTGGAATCAGTTGCATCAGACTTTGGGTACCAGGTTAGAGTTTAGTACAGCCTTTCATCCACAGACAGATGGGCAGACTGAGAGAGTCAATCAGATTCTGGAAGACATGTTGAGAGCTTGTGCGCTAGATTATGGATCCAGTTGGGATGATAATTTGTCTTACGCAGAGTTCTCACACAACAATAGTTACCAGGCTAGTTTGAAGATGGCCCCTTTCGAAGCTTAGTATGGGAGGAGGTGCAAGACACCGCTGATGTGGGATGAAGTTGGAGACCGTCAGTTGTTTGGACCAAATTTAATCAAGGAGTCTGAAGAGAAGGTTAAGATGATTCGAGATAGACTGAAGGTAGCTCAGTCCAGGCAGAAGAGTTATGCCAATACTAAACGCAAGGAGGTAGTCTACGAAGTCAGAGACAGAGCATATCTTCGCATGTCACCTCTGCGAGGAGTTAAAAGATTCGGAGTTCAAGGAAAGTTAGCCCCAAGATTTGTAGGACCATACCGAGTTTTGGAACATATGGGAGAAGTGGCCTACAAGTTGGAATTACCCAAAGGATTGTCAGGTTTCCCAATTGAAGAAGTGCCATGCAGAGATGGCCGATATTCCTCTGAGAGGTACGGTGCCCCTGGAAGCAATTCAATTGGAAAGTGACCTAACCTACGAGGAGAAACCCGTCAAGATTCTCGAGTTTGCCAGCCGAGTTACACGCAACAAGGTTACCAAGTTCTGCAAAGTTCAGTGGAGCCACCATACCAAGGAGTAAGCCACCTGGGAGTGAGAGGAAGACCTACAGAAAGACCACTCACACCTATTTTCTAGCCAACCCGAATCTCGAGGGCGAGATTCATCTTAAGGGGGGTAGGTTTGTAACATCCCAAATTTCAATTTGGATGTTATACTTAGGTCATCATATGCATATCATATTTTATTTGCATTTTGGTTGTGATCCTAGAAATCTTAAGCAACTCAAGGACCCAAGGAGAGAGTTGGAGATTTCACAAATTTTCATATTTGAATTTTTCTCAAATTTGAAAAGAGGATAATTTGATTTTTATATTTTTCTCCAATTATTTCCACTAATAAAAATAAAAGAGAGAAGATAAAATGACTTCTTCAATAAGAGAGGAATATTGGAGAAGAAATTTTAAAATCAAATTATTATTTTATTTGCTATTTTATTTGAATTAGAAAAAATATGCATTTTTGAAAATTGTATTTTAGGCCAGAAAAATGTTCATCTTGTCCTAAATATTAGGTTTGGATGGTGAAAATTGTTTCTGGTAGTTTCAAATTTTTTATATTTTATTAGGATTTTTTTTCTAGCGATTTTTTTAAAGGTTTCGATCGACTCGGCCGAAGCCCAGCCGGCCCAGCAGGCCGTCACCGCCTCCCCGCACGGGAGAGTCCGCACCGCCGCCACTGCCCGAGTCCGGCCGAGGCACGCCTCCCGAGGCTGACCCCTCCTCCAAGCCACCCGCCACCGCCGCCCCATTATAAGCCTCCCCCGGGCCCTATCCTCACCCGTGCCGCCTCGGCCGAGCCGCCGCCCGCATTGCAGCGCCGCCACAGCCGCGCCGCCGCCCGCCGCCGCGTGCCGCGCCGCTGTCTCCGCCGCCTTGCGGACCCGCCGGCGCGCCAGATGTCGCCGCCCTTTTTTTTGAAAACCAGTAAAAAACCGCAAAAACCCGCTCGGTTTTCTTTTGTTTTTTTGGTTTAGGTTAGATCTTTTTTATTTTAGTTCGTTAAATAACGAACGTTCATCGGTTAGTTTCTTTTAACGAACGGTTTCGTTCGTTTAGATCTATTAGCGGACATTCGTTCGTTAGGTTTTTATTTTTCTTTTCGGCCAGGGACCAATCTGCGAATACTTTTATCATAGATTAATCCCCGAACTTCAAACCCTCACTATGTTTTGCTCGTTTATCCAAATCCAGTGAAACCAACGCCAAAATCTTCATCTTGTTCCCCTCTATCCAGTTAATCAACTTGAACATGATTTTGAAAAATTAAAATTTGGTTTCAAGAAGATTTGAATTTGAACTTCTTTTGATCGCAGTTTAAGTTTCGTAGCTCCGATTCGATTGATTCTTTTTGCAAATCGAAGCTCTTCACTTGAGTTTTTAGTTTGGATATTTTACTTTGAGTTTTTCCCTTGCATATTATGCTTGAGTTCTTAGGTGTTCTATTGTTTGTTCATGATAGAGTTTCCTGAGTGCGAAGCGTGCTACTACGAGTCACTAGGGTTTTCAGATCATCAGCAAGGCAAGTAACACTTTGATCATACTCTTTATTACGCAGTTTTTTATGCATTAATTTCAACCCTCAAACATTGCATGAGTAGGACCTGATTAACATGTGGGTATTGGGAAGTAGTTGATGAGGTAGTACCTACTGTCCTTTCTTTTAAACCTTGGGAGTTCTACGTATGCTTATACTGCTATGCTATGCTCGTAGACGTGGATTGGTTTGAGTGATTCATGACTTATGTGAGAATTATTATGAACTAAGGTTTAACTTAAGGTGGCTACTTTAATACACATCTGGGTGGATTATTTGTGGGCATCTGGGGAAATCCAGTGTTGTCCAAGGAGAATCCCGGGGTATCCGTGTGATTTTTCCTATGGTCTGCTGTAACACCCCGGAAGTAACTTTCCATATTTGTAACTCCGACTCTTGCCATTTTCGGCATTGATATATGATATTCCCTCCGTGGTTGGGTTTTCTTCATGTTGCATTTTTGTCCATGTCATGCATTTTATTTTATGTCATCATGTGCATCGCATTTGCATACGTGTTCGTCTCATGATTCCGAGCATTTTTCCCGTTGTCCGTTTTGCAATCCGGCACTCCTATCTCCCCCGGCGGTCCCTTTTACGTTTTTCCGTGTGCGGGTATTAAACCGTCTCGAAATGGACCGAGGTTTGTCTAGTGGCCTTGGTATAACACCGGAGACCACGGTCAAGTTTGGTCATTTGGAGCTCGTTTGGTACTCAGCGGTTAACCGCACCTTCATAAAGGCCTCTTTTAAGTTGCAGCCCAACACCCCTTCAAAACAGCCCAATAACCCATCTAAGTCACTTCCATGCTCTCCGTCGTTCGATCACGATCGTGTGGAAAACTACACCTCATTTGGACTCTCCTAGCTCCTCTATGCCTATTTAAGCACCTCCCAGAAAATCCGGATCAATTCCACCCGAAACCCTAATTTTTCCTCCTCCGCGCGCCGGACACGTCCCGGCGAGCGGACACGTCGCCGCCACCCCGCCTCCGCTTGCAGCCCGCATGAAACCCATCGCAGGCCCGCCCGCCCGTCCGCCGCCGCCCGCTTCGCCGTCGCCGCCCGCGCCTCGTGCGCCCGCCCATTGGCCGCGCGCGCTCGCCGCCGCCGCCCGCCGCCCCGCCCGCCGGCCCCTCGCCGCCGCCCATGCCGCCGCCGCCGCCGCTTGCCGCCCATGCCCGCGCCGGCCCGCCGCCGCCCGGCGTCGCCGCCCGGCGACCCGCCCTCGCCGTCGGCGCCGCCTCCCCTCCTCCGCCGCGCCGGGCTCGCCCGGAGCCCCCACCGGCGCCCGCCGCCGATCCGTCCCGGCCCGGCCTCGAATCCAGCGCGTTGACTTCTCTCTCCCCTCATTTCTCTAAGTCTTTGCATATCGGTGATATTTTGTGCAATTTTCAACATGCTATATCTTCGCATCCGTAGATCCATTTTTCGCGTATAATATGTCAAAATGTTCGACTCGAAGAGTAGATCATTTCATTCCATTGCATCATTTTCATTTGAGCTCATCTTGATGCCCGAAATGCTGTTGGAAGAGTGCTATGTGCTGTTAGTTTCTGATTTTATCAGGACTTGCACTTTTGTTATTTTGCCATGATTAATATGTGCATCCTATGAATTTGGGTCCTACATGTGTTTTGTAAAATGCCATGCCATCTTTCCAGGGGTATATGCCATGTATTTTTGTGATCTATGTGGTGACTAGCACAAGCATGCAAAGTAGGTGTCCTGATGTTGCTGATTTCAGCCCTGTTTTAGCTGATTTTGATGCCATGTTTACTTGATGACACCGAGAGATCTATGCATATTTTGAGATACTTCAGTAAGGGTGTTTTGTAAAGCATGACTTGCTCTATCCATCCATGCCTTTGTTTGCAATTATGGGATGCCATAGCTTGAGTCAATCGAGCTCTACTTTTGCTACCAAATGATTCCTGGCAGATTGTATACATGTTATTCAATTTTGCCTAGCTTGTTGTGGTTGATCCATTTATGCTATGTTATTGTTCTTGCCATGTATGTCTTCTATGTCATGTCTTCTTGATGTATGTATGCTTAGTTTATCATTTGAGGCTCTGTAGTGAGTGCATTGAGCTTGTAAACATGCCATCTCGTTATCAGTTCTTGACATGCCATGGTGCTGAATCTGTTAACGAGACTTTCAATATTGACATGTGTGTTACTATATTTTCTAGTCCTTTTTGGCTTATGGTCAGTAAGAGACTTTTGTTCTAGGCTTTGAGTAGATTCATGCCATGCCATGTTTTGCTATTTTAAGGTCCTGTAGCATGTAGTTTTGATGCTCTGAACATTGCAACCTGTTGCTGTTTTTGCCATGTCCAGCCTGTTACTTTGAGCATTTTTGCCATGCTTGTTTGAACATGTTATGATGTGAACTAGCCGTAGCTCAGTGCTCATCTTTTGTCGAGCATCATGTGTAGATCACTGCCATGTGCTTTTTTGTTACGTTTGGGTGCAGTAGCTTAATTAATTGTTGCTTGCTAAGTGGCATCATGCTGTTAATGCCAGATTTGCGCCATTCTTGTTTTGCTTGCCATTTGCAAACCGTGCATCCGATTCGGTGATCTTTATATCGATTTCAAGCGAAATCATCTCATCTTTCAGTGGCATGCTTGGTTTGCCAAGTTGATGCCTGGTTCATCATTACCTTCGGGCGCACATAAGCATTGCATATCTCATCATGCATATCATGCCATGTTTTGCATCATGTTGATTGTGCATTGCACCGTGATTTATTGTGGTTCCTTTGTTTGTGTTGTTGCTTTGGGTAGAGTCGGGAGCGAGTGCGTGAGCGAGGAGCCTGTTGAGAACGTTTTCGAGGATCAAGCTTTCGACAACTCGAGAACATTGCGAGCAAGATGACCATACCCTCGAAATCACTTCTATCTTTGCTATGCTAGTTGCTCGCTCTTTTGCTATGCCTATGCTGCGATGCCTACCACTTGCTATATCATGCCACCCATATTGCCATGTCAGCCCTAACCATCCTTTCCTAGCAAACCGTTGATTGGCTATGTTACCGCTTTGCTCAGCCCTCTTATAGCGTTGCTAGTTGCGGTGAAGCTGAAGTTTGTTCCTTGTTGGAACATGGAGATGTTGTTCCTTTTGGAACATGTTTACTTGTTGGGGATATCACATATTTATATATCTGCTATGTTTAATACATCTATATACTTGGTAAAGGGTGGAAGGCTCGGCCTTATGCAGTGTTTTGTTCCTCTTGCCACCTAGTTTCCGTCATACGGTGTTATGTTCCTTGATTTTGCGTTCCTTACGGTTGGGTGATTTATGGGACCCCTTGACAGTTCGCTTTGAATAAGACTCGTCAGCAAGGCCCAACTTTGGTTTTACCATTTGCCACCTAAGCCTTTTCCCCGGGTTTCGCGAGCCGAGGTCATCTTTATTTAACCCCGGACCGGTGCTCCTTGAGTGCTGGCCCGAACTAAACCCTGTGCAGCGCCCCTCAAGGCAACTTGAGGTTTGGTTTTAGTTGTATGGACTGCTCATCCGGATGTGCCACGAGAGCGAGATATGTGCAGCTCCTATCGGGATTTGTCGGCACAATCGGGCGGCTTTGCTGGTCTTGTTTTATTCTGTCGAAATGTCTTGTAGTCCGGGATTCGAGATTGATCGGGTCTTCGGTAGAAGAATAATCCTCCGTTGACCGTGAGAGCTTATAATGGGCTAAGTTGGAACACCCTGCAGGTAATATCTTTCAAAGCCGTGCCATGCGGTTATGAGGCAGATGGGAATTTGTTAATGTCGGTTGTAGAAAACCTAAAGTTGACCTCAATAAAATACACATCAACGCGTGTGTAACCGTGATGGTCTCTTCTCGGCGAGTCCGGGAAGTGAACACGATGTTGGAGTTATGTCGGCGTAAGTAGTTCAGGATCACTTCTTGATCACTACTAGTTTCACGACCGTGCTTTGCTTCTCTTCTCGCTCTCTTTTGCGAAGTAGCCACCATATATGCTAGTCGCTTGCTGCAGCTCCACTTTATTACTCTGTCCTTCCTATTAGCTTAAATAGTCTTGATCTCGCGGGTGTGAGATTGCTGAGTCCCGTGACTCACAGATACTTCAAACGATTGCGAGTTCGATGAGGCGGTGCAGGTGATTCAACCGAGCTCAAGTGGGAGTTCGACGAGGCGTGGTCGTTACTATGTGTCTTTTCGGATGATCAGTAGTGGTGCCCAGTTGGGACGATTCGGGATCTGTGTTAGCATTTGGGGTATCTTCTTTTATTTTGGTTCCGTAGTCGGACCTTGAGTGTACTCTGAATGATGGATGTTTATTTATGTCTTTGTGTGAAGTGGCATTGTAAGCCAACTATGTATCTCTTTCCTTAATTATTACATGGGTTGTGTGAAGATTACCTCACTTGCGACATTGCTTTCAATGCGGTTATGCCTCTAAGTCGTGCCTCGACACGTGGGAGATATAGCCGCATCGGGCGTTACAAGTTGGTAATCGAGCCTTCCCGACTTAGGAGCCCCTACTTGATTGTTTCTTGGCGTTGTTGAGTCTAGAATGGAAAATGTTTTGAGTCTTAGGATTATATATATCGAGAGTAGGATTCTTTTTACTTCCCGGTCCCTTCGTCGCTCTGTGAGGTATCTGACGTAGAGTTTTGACTCTTCTCTCCTCAAATTTCACTAAAAAATTTTTAGGATCACGTGGGTATCTTGGAATCGTTCCGATGGTTTTGTGGCGAGAACATTGTTCTTGGTGCCTCGACATTTAGGGGTTGTGGCGGTGTCCGGGAGTTGAGCTCCGAGGTGTTGTCGTCACAATTTTATCGTTGCGATTCTGGAATACGAGTTTTGCCGACATCGAAATCTCTTTTGTGCAGTTGTTGGTGAGATAACCCGATAGCCCGAGATTGTGGCGAGTCTTGGAATATTGCCATGACTTGCATAACGGATGTTTTTGAAGGTCGAGGTACACGATTTCGAGGATTTCTTGGTTATGTGTTGACGGATGGATACTGATTGGATCTAGGTATTGTTAGTTTGGGTGATATATTTTGTGTCCCTGTATCCCCAACACCAGATTGCATAACCGAAAGTTTCGGAGTTTATAGGTGGGAATTCTAGTAGCTTACGGGATATTCTTTCCGGCGGATGTATGATTTGAGATTGGGGTTCAACGTCTAGTGGTCCGCCCATTCACGGTCGATTCTGATGGTCGTGAGGCGTCTTAAAGAATCCTTGGCTATGCTGATTCGGGGCGTCTTGTTAGTCATTCGTGACGTCCGCTATCGTCGTGTCCGTGTGGGCCCCACCACGAACACTTTGGCGAAATCTCTATCATGTGTTTGTTCGGCTCATTCTAGAAGCCAATCTTTTGTTTTCAAGTGTGATATTCGATTTGTTTCTAAGCAGATGTTGTTTCCATATCTTTATCTAAGTGGCTTCTCACCTTAATGGGCGTGTGATGATTAACTTTGGAATTCATTCGTTCATTCTTGTTGAATGTTTATTGTGAAGACTATATGTTGCAATTTCTATCCGTTGATTCTACTTATCTATTTGTCTATCAAAGGACTAACGGATGTCACCCTCTTGAGATGGCTCCGCCAGCGTGGCCCGAATCCGGATCGCAATGATGGGGATCGATCGAATCCTCCACCTCCACCTCCACCTCCGCCTCCGGAGGCACGGCAAGCTATCATGGCAGCCACCAATGCCAATGCTCGAGATGATTTTGCAGCTCTTGCAAGAAGCGTACTCGAGGGCAAGGCAATCAAGGCAATCAAGGCAATCAAGGTCAAGGCAACAATCAGCCACACTTTGCTACTCTCGATCGGTTCCTCGCTAATCGGCGAAGTCTTTCGGTTTACGTGTTGAGGCCACAGACGCTAACGATTGGTTAGTGGACATCTGCAAGCACTTTGGCTGTAGCAATGTCGGACACGAGGACTTTGTCAAGTTTGCATCGTTTCAACTCAAGGATCAAGCTGCTGAGTGGTACCGACAATACAAAGATTCCAGAGGAGGTCGTGTCATTACAGGATGAGTTCCGCCGTGATTTCGAGCTCATCACATTCGAAGAGTGTTGTTGAGAGCAAGCGTGAGGAGTTCCGCAATCTCAAGCAGGGCAACATGTCTGTCTATCAATACAATATCCAGTTCGAGCTTCGCTTTCGTTTTGCTAAGCAAGGCGTACACGATGAAAGGAGTATGATCTATCGATTCGGAGGTGGTGCGAGAGAAGATCTGCAATTACCTCTTGTGCTGTTTGAGCGAGATAAGTATGATGATTTCTACAACATGGCTCTGAAGCAAGAAGCTGCACAGCTCAAATGCGAGGCTTCTAAGAAGAGAATCGAGGGATGCGATTCAGTCCTCCTCGTCCTCTCAAGTGGCAGCCAAGCAGCGAAGTTTTACCTGCCCCTCCTCCGTTCCGTCGGCCTTACCAGAGAAGAACTCAGGTGGCCGTGGATCTTCCCACCCACCCAACCCAAGCTATCGAACAAGTCTAATTCTCAAGCTCCAAGGTCAAGTGCTCCTTACCACCGTCCGCTCTCGAGGTCACTTGCAACAAGTGTCGCGAGAAGGGTCACTATCGAACAAGTGCTTCAACCGAGGCGTCTTCCGCCTCCTCCTCTGTGAAATCTTCCAGCAATGCGGTGGTCAAGCATAATCCAATTCTGCGAAGGTCAATATGATGAATGCAGCTCAAGCGGAGGATTCTTGAGATGTGTTAATGGGTAATCTCTCGATTAATGATATTCTGCAAAAGTCTTATTTGATCTTGGTGCATCGCATTCTTTCATCTCAAGACCTTTTGTGGCTATGCATGATTTGGTTACTCAAGCTTTGCCTAGACCTATGTCTATTGTTTCTCCGGCTAAGGAGATGACTTCTCGAGTTTTCGTTCGGATGTTTCTATCAAGATGGGCGATTATAGATTTCTGTCTAAACCAATTGTTCTTGGTGACTCGGATATTGATCTTATTCTCGGGATGGGTGGCTTTATCGGCACAAAGCTCAGCTTGATTGTGCTGCCAGGAAATTCAATTGACTCACTCTTCTAATGATGTGATCATCTATGCCTCTCGTGATGAAACCATTGGTTGTTTTCTCTCAATGAGAAAGGCGAATTGAATGCCATCTCTCGATTCGATCGTTTGTGAGTACCAAGATGTCTTTCGGAAGAGCTTAGGGTATGCCTCCTCATCGGCCGATTGAGTTCGTTATCGATCTTGAGCCCGCATGAACCCGTTTGCAAGCGTCCATACAAGCTTGGACCTGATGAGCTGAAGGAATTGAAGAAGCAGCTCGATGAACAAGAGCGTCTGGGTTTGATCGGACGAGTTCATCTCCTTGGGGTTGTGGTGTTCTTTTGTCCGGAAGAAGGATGGCGCGGACCGACTTTGCGTCGATTACCGTCCATTGAATAAGAAGACAATCAAGAACAAGTATCCACTTCCCAACATCAATGAGCTTTTCGAGCAACTCAAAGGTGCTACGGTGTTCTCCAAGCTTGACCTTCGTATGGGGTATCATCAGATTCGCATTCGTGAACAAGATATTCCCAAGACAGCATTCGAACAAGCTTTGGTTCTTATGAATATCTTGTCATGTCTTTCGGCCTTGTCAATGCTCCTCCAACATTCTCTCGGATGATGAACTTCATATTCAACCCCTACACCAATGAATTCGTCTTGGTCTATCTTGATGATATTTTGGTCTTCTCCAAGAATAAGAAGGATCATGCCAAACATTTGCGATTGGTGCTAGACAAGCTCGAGAGTATCAATTCTATGCTAAGTTCTCCAAATGTGAATTTTGGCTTGATGAAGTGCTTTATCTTGGTCATATCATCTCTGCCAAGGGCATCGCTGTTGATCCGAGAAGGTGTCGCAATTGTGAATTGGGAACCTCCTCGAATGTCAAGCAGCTCGCAGCTTTCTTGGTCTTGCAAGCTATTGCGAAGATTCGTTGAGAACTTCTCCAAGATTGCAAAGCCTCTTTCCAACCTTCTCGAAGTAAGGTGAAGTATGTCCGGTCTCCCGAGTGTGGCGTTGCTTTCAATACCCTCAAAGAGAAACTCGTCACAGCTCTGCTCGACTCCTCTGATGAATCCAAGCCATATGAAGTTTTCGTGATGCTTCTCTTCAAGGTCTCGGTGCTGTGTTAATGCAAGAGAAGAGAGTTGTGGCTTATACCTCTCGCCATTGAAGCCCAACGAGAAGAACTACCCCACTCACGATCTTGAGTTGGCGGCGTTGTCCATGCATTGATTACGTGGAGACATCTCTTGTTGGGAAGGAAAGTGGACATTTTCACCGATCACAAGAGTCTCAAGTACATCTTCACTCAGCCCAACCTCAACCTCGAGGCAGACTCGATGGGTGAAATGATTCAAGAGTACAACCCAAGTATTGAGTATACTCGGGCAAAGCCAATGTCATTGCAGATGCTTTGAGCAGGAAAGCTTCTCGCAGCAGTCTAATCCTCAAGCCCTTTCAGCCGGATCTCTGTGAATCTTTCCATAAGCTGAATCTTCAAGTTGTTCCTCAAGGCTTTCTTGCCAACCTCATAGTCTCTCCTACTTTGGAAGATCAGATTCGTGAGGCTCAACTTGGATGCCATGGTGAAAAAGGTGAAGCGTGGTATCGACAAGGGCATTTCAAGTACAAGTGCTTCGCGTTGATGACAAAGACACTCTGTTCTTTGAGGACGGATTGTGGTTCCTAAGGGTGATCGAGAAAAGTCATTATGAGCGAGGCTCACAATTCGCTTCTATCCATTCATCACGGAAATACGAAGATGTACCATGACCTCAAGCAGTCATATTGGTGGACTCGAATGAAGCGAGAAATTGCTCAATTCGTGAATGAGTGTGATGTCTGCAGAAGAGTGAAAGCAGAACACCAAAGACCAGCTGGTCTCCTCCAACCTCTTGCTATTCCTGAATGGAAGTTTGATCATATTGAAATGGACTTCGTGGTGGCTTTCCAAAGTCCAAGCGTGGAAATGATGCTATCTTCGTTGTCATTGACAAGCTTACTAAAGTGGCTCATTTTCTTCCTATCAAAGAATCCATCACAGCAGCTCGGTTGGCGAGCTATACACCTCGAGATTGTCTCCTTGCACGGCATTCCACAAGTGATCTCTTGAGACCGTGGCAGCATCTTTACCTCCAAGTTTTGGGATTCTTTTGAGAAGGCCATGGGCACCAACATTCGTTTCAAGCACAGCTTTCCATCCTCAAACAAGTGGCCAAGTTGAGCGAGTAAATCAAATCCTTGAAGATATGCTCGGGGCTTGTGTCATTTCCTTCGGTATGAAGTGGGAAGATTGTCTTCCATATGCCGAAGTTCTCTTACAACAACAGCTTCCAAGCGAGTTGAGCAAGGCCCCATTCGAAATTCTCTATGGCGAAAGTGCGTACTCCTCTCAATTGGTGCAGGGCGGTGAGCGCCAACTTCTTGGCAATGACTTGATCACGAAGCGGAAGAAATGTGCCAAGTCATTCGTGAGAATCTCAAAGCCGCATAATCGCGCCGGAAAGCTATTATGATGATAAGCACCGTGATGTGGCATTTGAAATCGGAGACCATGTCTACCTCCGCGTCTCTCAATGAAAGGTACTCGTCGCCCGGTATCAAAGGAAGCTTGCCCCTAGATCGTGGGTCCTTTCAAGATCATTGGCAAAAGAGGCGATCTCGCCTATCAACGAGCTTCCATCCAACTTTGCAAATGTGCACGATGTGTTTCACGTGTCACAACTTCGCAAGTGCTTCAAGACTCTGAGCGCACTATCAACCGAAGAGATTGACCTTCAAGAAGATCTCTTTATCATGAGCACCCGTTGCTATTCTTGAAGAAACCGAGCGCAAGACTCGCAACAAGTCAATCAAATTCCTGAAAGTGAAGTGGTCACACCATTCCGACCGAGAAGCTACACGGGCGCGAGGATCACCTCCGTTCTGAATATCCGGAGTTCTTTCGGTCCTAGATCTCGGGGCGAGATCCTCTTGTAGTGGTGGAGTGTTGTAACACCCTAAGTAACTTTCCATATTTGTAACTCCGACTCTTGCCATTTTCGGCATTGATATATGATATTCCCTCCGTGGTTGGGTTTTCTTCATGTTGCATTTTGTCCATGTCATGCATTTTATTTTATGTCATCATGTGCATCGCATTTGCATACGTGTTCGTCTCATGATTCCGAGCATTTTTCCCGTTGTCCGTTTTGCAATCCGGCACTCCTATCTCCCCCGGCGGTCCCTTTTACGTTTTTCCGTGTGCGGGTATTAAACCTTCTCGAAATGGACCGAGGTTTGTCTAGTGGCCTTGGTATAACACCCGGAGACCACCGGTCAAGTTTCGGGTCATTTGGAGCTCGTTTGGTACTCCAACGGTTAACCGCACCTTCGCAAAGGCCTCTTTTAAGTTGCAGCCCAACACCCCTTCAAAACAGCCCAATAACCCATCTAAGTCACTTCCATGCTCTCCGTCGTTCGATCACGATCGTGTGGCGAAACTTACACCTCATTTGGACTCTCCTAGCTCCCTCTATGCCTATTTAAGCACCTCCCGAAAATCCGGATCAATTCCACCCGAAACCCTAATTTTTCCTCCTCGCGCCCGTGACACGTCCGGCGAGCAGACGCGTCGCCGCCACCCGCCTCCGCCATGGGCCCGCCTGAACCCATCAGCGGCCCGCCTTGCCCGTCCGCCGCCGCCCTTCAGCCCGGCCATGCCGCGCGGCCGCCATGCCGCCTTGCGCCACGCGCCGCCGCCGCCGCCCGCCGCCGCCCGCGCCCACGCCGCCCGCCGCCGCCGCCGCCGCCGCCGCCCGGCCGCCCGCTCGCCGCCGCCCGCCGCCCGCGCCCGCCCGCCTTGGCCGCCGCCGCCAGCGTCGCCGCCGGCGACCCGCCCCTCCGCCTCGGCGCCGCCTCCTCCTCCTCGCCCGGGCTCGCCGGAGCCCGCACCCCCACCGGCGCCCGCCGCCCGATCCGGTCCGGCCGGCCTCGAATCCCGCGCGTTGACTTCTCTCTCCCCCCTCATTTTCTCTAAGTCTTGGCATATCGGTGATATTTTGTGCAATTTTCAACATGCTATATCTTCGCATCCGTAGATCCATTTTTCGCGTATAATATGTCAAAATGTTCGTCTCGAAGAGTAGATCATTTCATTCCATTGCATCATTTTCATTTGAGCTCATCTTGATGCCCGAAATGCTGTTGGAAGAGTGCTATGTGCTGTTAGTTTCTGATTTTTATCAGGACTTGCACTTTTGTTATTTTTGCCATGATTAATATGTGCATCCTATGAATTTGGGTCCTACATGTGTTTTGTAAAATGCCATGCCATCTTTCCAGGGGTATATGCCATGTATTTTTGTGATCTATGTGGTGACTAGCACAAGCATGCAAAGTAGGTGTCCTGTTGTTGCTGATTTCAGCCCTGTTTTAGCTGATTTTGATGCCATGTTTACTTGATGTTACCAAGAGATCTATGCATATTTTGAGATACTTCAGTAAGGGTGTTTTGTAAAGCATGACTTGCTCTATCCCTCCATGCCTTTGTTTGCAATTATGGGATGCCATAGCTTGAGTCAATCGAGCTCTACTTTTGCTACCAAATGATTCCTGGCAGATTGTATACATGTTATTCAATTTTGCCTAGCTTGTTGTGGTTGATCCATTTATGCTATGTTATTGTTCTTGCCATGTATGTCTTCTATGTCATGTCTTATTGATGTATGTATTCTTAGTTTATCATTTGAGGCTCTGTAGTGAGTGCATTGAGCTTGTAAACATGCCATCTCGTTATCAGTTCTTGACATGCCATGGTGCTGAATCTGTTAACGAGACTTTCAATATTGACATGTGTGTTACTATATTTTCTAGTCCTTTTTGGCTTATGTTCAGTAAGAGACTTTTGTTCTAGGCTTTGAGTAGATTCATGCCATGCCATGTTTTGCTATTTTAAGGTCCTGTAGCATGTAGTTTTGATGCTCTGAACATTGCAACCTGTTGCTGTTTTTGCCATGTCCAGCCTGTTACTTTGAGCATTTTTGCCATGCTTGTTTGAACATGTTATGATGTGAACTAGCCGTAGTTCAGTGCTCATCTTTTGTCGAGCATCATGTGTAGATCACTGCCATGTGCTTTGTTGTTACGTTTGGGTGCAGTAGCTTAATTAATTGTTGCTTGCTAAGTGGCATCATGCTGTTAATGGCAGATTTGCGCCATTCTTGTTTTGCTTGCCATTTGCAAACCGTGCATCCGATTCGGTGATCTTTATATCGATTTCAACCGAAATCATCTCATCTTTCAGTGGCATGCTTGGTTTGCCAAGTTGATGCCTGGTTCATCATTTACCTTCGGGCGCACATAAGCATTGCATATCTCATCATGCATATCATGCCATGTTTTGCATCATGTTGATTGTGCATTGCACCGTGATTTATTGTGGTTCCTTTGTTTGTGTTGTTGCTTTGGGTAGAGTCGGGAGGCGAGTACGTGAACGAGGAGCCTGTTGAGAACGTTTTCGAGGATCAAGCTTTCGACAACTCGAGAACTTTGCGAGCAAGATGACCATACCCTCGAAATCACTTCTATCTTTGCTATGCTAGTTGCTCGCTCTTTTGCTATGCCTATGCTGCGATGCCTACCACTTGCTATATCATGCCACCCATATTGCCATGTCAGCCCCTAACCATCCTTTCCTAGCAAACCGTTGATTGGCTATGTTACCGCTTTGCTCAGCCCTCTTATAGCGTTGCTAGCTGCAGGTGAAGCTGAAGTTTGTTCCTTGTTGGAACATGGAGATGTTGTTCCTCTTGGAACATGATTACTTGTTGGGGATATCACAATATTTATATATCTGCTATGTTTAACACATCTATATACTTGGTAAAGGGTGGAAGGCTCGGCCTTATGCCTGGTGTTTTGTTCCACTCTTGCCACCCTAGTTTCCGTCATACCGGTGTTATGTTCCTTGATTTCGCGTTCCTTACACGGTTGGGTGATTTATGGGACCCCCTTGACAGTTCGCTTTGAATAAGACTCATCCAGCAAGGCCCAACTTTGGTCTTACCATTTGCCACCTAAGCCTTTTCCCCCGGGTTTTCGCGAGCCCGAGGGTCATCTTTATTTTAACCCCCCCCCCCGGACCAGTGCTCCTTCGAGTGCTGGCCCGAACTAGAGCCCTGTGCAGCGCCCCCTCAAGGCAACTTGAGGTTTGGTTTTAGTTGTATGGACTGCTCATCCGGATGTGCCCTGAGAACGAGATATGTGCAGCTCCTATCGGGATTTGTTGGCACAATCGGGCGGCTTTGCTGGTCTTGTTTTATTGCTGTCGAAATGTCTTGTAGTCCGGGATTCCGAGATTGATAGGGTCTTCCCGGTAGAAGGAATAATCCTCCGTTGACCGTGAGAGCTTATAATGGGCTAAGTTGGAACACCCCTGCAGGGTAATATCTTTCGAAAGCCGTGCCCGCGGTTATGAGGCAGATGGGAATTTGTTAATGTCCGGTTGTAGAAAACCTAAAGTGGACCTCTTTAAAATACACATCAACCGCGTGTGTAACCGTGATGGTCTCTTCTCGTGAGTCCGGAAGTGAACACGATGTTGGAGTTATGTCGGCGTAAGTAGTTCAGGATCACTTCTTGATCACTACTAGTTTCACGACCGCGCTTTGCTTCTCTTCTCGCTCTCTTTTTGAAGTAGCCACCATATATGCTAGTCGCTTGCTGCAGCTCCACTTTATTACTCTGTCCTTCCTATTAGCTTAAATAGTCTTGATCTCGCGGGTGTGAGATTGCTGAGTCCCGTGACTCACAGATATTTCAAACACAGTTGCAGGTTCCGATGAGGCGGTGCGAGGCGATTCAACCGAGCTCAAGTGGGAGTTCGACGAGGGCGTGGTCGTTACTATGTGTCTTTTCCAGATGATCGATAGTGGTGCCCAGTTGGGACGATTCGGGATCTGTGTTAGCATTTGGGGTATCTTCTTTTATTTTGGTTCCGTAGTCGGACCTTGAGTGTACTCTGAATGATGGATGTTTATCTATGTCTTTGTGTGAAGTGGCATTGTAAGCCAACTATGTATCTCTTTCCTTAATTATTACATGGGTTGTGTGAAGATTACCTCACTTGCGACATTGCTTTCAATGCGGTTATGCCTCTAAGTCGTGCCTCGACACGTGGGAGATATAGCCGCATCGGGGGCGTTACATCTGCCACCCAGGCTCAAAGAGATCATTATGTTATTCATGCTGGAATCTTCCGTGTGCAGCCACAAGCCATTATGGGCTCTAGCATAGTTGAGTAAGTTGTGTGACCTCTTACAATGGTAGACTAGCAGATGTAGGGGATGTAGGTGGTACTGTCTACCCGTCGTAACGAGTTAATGCTTCTGAAAGACCGTGTCTCGGTCATCCGTTTTCTCAAACATCATGTAGTGCGAGAAATACAATGGAGGAGATCGAGTCTCGTGGGGAAAAGTGCGCAAACCTTTGCAGAGTGTACAAACTAATCATGGTTAGCCGTGTCCCCGGTTATGGACATCTTGAGTATCTGGTGCTTGAATTATTATGTTGATATCATCACTTTAATTAATTGATTTGTTGGGTTATTGATTATTAATTTGGGATTGAGATGGGGTTACCATTCTCAATGTTTTCAACAAACTTTGTAGTTAAATAAAATATATTCCTTTTCAGTAGGAAAAAACTGGCTTTACGCAAAATGATAACCATAGAGCCTCCACCAGCCATATATGCATATAGTTATAGCTGTTACTTGTTCATTGCTCTATAGTGTTATCTTGCCAGCATATTCCATGTGCTGACCTACACAGGCTGCAACGTATTATGTTGCAGAGTTTTCAGATGAAAAGTAAGGTGCGCTAGGTCGTTGTCGTGCACTCAGCTATGCCGTTGGAGTTGATGGACTCATTTACCTTTGAAGCTTCCACAGTTATCTTATTTAGATGGCCTTCAACAATATTATTGTAATAAGTTCTCTTTTAAGACATTCGATGTAATAAGTGTGTGATTGCACTCTGTTATACATCCTCGAGTACTGTGTGTGTCAGCATTACCGATTCAGAGATGACACTTATGCATAGAGATTTGACCGTCTGAGGTCGGATCGCTACAATCTTCGTTCTTCGTCATCACCAACCCTTCTCCATCGCCAATTCCATGATGCTCCCCACTGGGAGTGAGTAATTACTTTGTAGGCTCGCTGGTCGGGGAGGAGTTGGATGAGATTCATCATGTAATCGAGTTAGTTTTGTTAGGGCTTGATCCCTAGTATCCACTATGTTCTTAGATTGATGTTGCTATGACTTTGCTATGCTTAATGCTTGTCACTTTGGGCCCGGGTGCCATGAACTCAGATCTGAACCATTTATGTTATCACCATTATATCCATGTTTTAGATCCGATCTTGCAAGTTATAGTCACCTACTATGTGTTATGATCCGGCAACCCCGGAGTGACAATAACCGGGGCCACTCCCGGTGATGACCGTAGTTTGAGGAGTTAATTTATTCACTATGTGTTAATGCTTTGTTCCGGTTCTCTATTAAAAGGAGGCCTTAATATGGACCCCGCTGCCACGGGAGGGTAGGACAAAAGATGTCATGCAAGTTATTTCCATAATCACGTATGACTATTTACGGAATACATGCCTACATTATATCGATGAACTGGAGCTAGTGCCGTATCGCCCTAGGTTATAACTGTCTCAGGATGAATATCATCCAACAAGTCACTGATCCAATGCCTACGATTTTATCTTATATTGTTTCTGCTAAGTTACTACAGTTATCATCGCTGTTACACTTGCTACAAAATTACTGCTATCACTTTTACCGTTACCATTGCTACTGTTACTATTATCAAAACTATCAAATTACTTTGCTACTGATCACTTTGCTGCAGATAATTAATCTCCAGGTGTGGTTGAATTGAAAACTTAGCTGCTAATACCTTCAAATATTCTTTGACTCCCCTTGTGTCGAATCTATAAATTTGGGTTGAATACTCTACCCTCCAAAACTGTTGCGATCCCCTATACTTGTGGGTTATCAGTTTACTTTGTCTACATAATGTCATCTTGCTTAAGGCGTTATTCTGTTTTCATTAACTTAATACCCTAGATGCATCCTGGATAGCGGTCGATGGGTGGAGTAATAGTAGCACATGCAAGCAGGAGTAGGTCTACTTGTCTCGGACGTGATGCCTATATACATGATCATTGCCTTGAATATCGTCATAACTATGCGCTTTTCTATCAATTGCCCAACAATAATTTATGCACCCATCATACTTTATGTGCTCGAGAGAGAAGCCTCTAGTGAAAACTATGGCCCCCGAGTCTACTTTTATCATATATAAAATCCAAAAATACTTTGCTGCACTTTTATTTATTTCTATTTTATTTTGCAATTTATTTATTTGTCTACCACTAGATTTGGTCCTTGCAAATAACCGCCGAGCGGATTGACAAGCCCCTTGTTTGCATTGGGTGCAAGTATTTGCTTTTGTGTGTACAAGTGCTGCTAACGATGTTCTATGTGGTTCTCCTACTGGATTGATAACCTTGGTTCTTAACTAAGGGAAATACTTATCTCTACTGTATTGCTTCATCCTCTCCTCTCCGAACGCAGCTCACAAGTAGCAGGAAGAATTTCTGGCGCCGTTGGTGGGGTGACATCACCAAAACCTATCAAGTACCTTCGCATAAACTATCATCTACTTGCTCTTATTTTTATTTTCCTCTTGTTTCATCTCCCCCACTTCTAATCTTTTGTATATAAACACAAAAATATTTTATTTTGTTTGCTTTTATTGCCTTCTTGTCAACACTCAAAAACATAAAATGAAAGCAAATTTTAAGATAACTATGGATCCTTGTCCACTTGCTAATCTTTTCAAAATATCCAATTGTGATGAACCAATTGCTAGTGAGTTGAATCTACTTGATTTCCTGTATGAAGTTTTGCTTGAAAATCATGAATCTGAAAATTGTGATGAAGTGTTGAAAGAAGAAATCTATAAAGTGATTCATGATACACTAGTACGCGTTGGTGCTATACAAACGGTTTTTAACCCCTTTCCGCGACGGCATTTGGAACCGTCGCCTAGTGAGTGTGGGCGATAGGGGGGTCCTTCCCACACGACCCAGAAACCGTCAGGGATATGCCCTCCTGGCAGAAACGCTCGGCAAAATGAGGTTGTGCGCGACCGGCGAGCGCTCAAATACGGAAATACGTATAGTAGAGCTAAAAAATACAATTATACAGGCGAAATTGTTTCCGATCGCAAGTACATCCCTCACAGTCAATCCCCGCTAAACGTTTCCGTTCGTATGTACATCCCACATAGTCGCTCCAAGGAAAACCCCGTTCACATGTACATCACACACAATTTTTCCCGTTAAATCATTTGCGTTATTGAATGTATCACACACGGTCCGTAGAAGAAACTGTGTGGCAAAGGTTGTCCATCACAATAGTTTTTATTTGGTAAACGTTTATGCAAGGTGGCCTAACGCAAACAGTTTTCAAGAGAAAGTCGTGTGTGATTGTTCATTGATCCAACACGGTTTATTCCTAGAAAGCGTAATGCGTTCGAGGTCATCGCGCACGGTATTTTTTCAATAACTGTTTGCAATAGCAAAACCCAATTAGCAGGCTAATTCACCATTAGCAGGCTAATTGCCCTATTATTAATAATACATTTATTAATCTAATTGACATTCATATTAAGCATATAATATATTTCAATTC
Source organism: Aegilops longissima (assembly GCA_021605205.1). Taxonomy (NCBI): domain Eukaryota; kingdom Viridiplantae; phylum Streptophyta; class Magnoliopsida; order Poales; family Poaceae; genus Aegilops; species Aegilops longissima. The sequence continues at coordinate 255,698,981 of CM038676.1, read as the reverse complement.
CATATTAAGGAAGCAAAATTTCATAATTGAAATACATCAGAGTACAACATGATATAGCTTCAGCACTGAGCTACCCCATTACACAACTGCACCAGCACCAAGTTTCACATGCAACATGTAGAACCTTTCGAAATTAGCATCATAGACGGTGTCGGTGTCAAAACCGGCGGATCTCGGGGGTCCCGAACTGTGCGTCTAGGCGGATGGTAACAGGAGACAAGGGACACGATGTTTTTACCCAGGTTCGGGACCTCTCGATGGAGGTAAAACCCTACTCCTGCTTGATTAATATTGATGATATGGGTAGTACAAGAGTGGATCTACCACGAGATCAGAGAGGCTAAACCCTAGAAGCTAGCCTATGGTATGATTGTTGTTCGTCCCACGGACTAAAACCTCCGGTTTATATAGACACCGGATAGGGTTAGGGTTACACTGAGTCGGTTACAATGGTAGGAGATCTACATATCTGTATCGCCAAGCTTGCCTTCCACGCCAAGGAAAGTCCCATCCGGACACGGTACAAAGTCTTCAATCTTGTATCTTCATAGTCTAGGAGTCCGACCAACGGTGATAGTTTGGCTATCCGAACACCCCCTAATCTAGGACTCCCTCAGTAGCCCCTGAACCAGGCTTCAATGACGCATTTAATCCGGCGCATATTGTCTTGGCATTGCAATGCAGGTTCCTCCTCCGAATACTTCATAGAAGATTTTGAACACAAGGATAGTGTTCGGCTCGCAAAACAAGTTCCACATACTACCAGAGAGAATAACCTTTGCACAGATCTCGCGACGATTATTCGGCGTGACATCACACCACGGCGGGCCTTTATACGAATCATTTTACTATCCCACCTCGGTAGCGTTTAGCGAGGCGGTTTCTTCGACACGCCTTATCGAGGCGGAGATCGTGCCCCTTTATTCGGGATCCTCATCAATACGGGCGTGGGTAACCCGATCGTGCCCGTTGGCACGCCTCCTCCATCGGCGAGTCCCGAACGGTCACGGGAGGGCTCTTGGTATTCAACCTCTTTGTAACGAGACCAAGGCCCGCTCCTTTCTTTCAATCTCAATCGAATCCGCCCCCGCGCCGAAGTTCCAACACCCAAAGCCCCAGATTTAGGCGCCCGGACATTCAACGATGTCCGCTCCGACCTGCACGGCCGGTGGATGTCTTCCTCCGTCACGGAAGAAGATGTGCTAAAGCCGAGAGGCGCCAGGTATCTAAGCGGCGAAATTTCGCATAGGCTGCCTGCCCAAGGGCAGGTTATTCCCACTCCCGAGGGTGGTGAGAGCGTGGTATTCGTGTCTCACTTCCTTCAGGGTTTAGGCTTCCCGACGAACCCCTTTGTGAGGGGGCTCATGTTTTATTATGGGCTGGAATTCCATGACTTGGATCCGGAGTCCATCCTCCACATCTCGTCGTTCATTGTCGTATGTGAAGCCTTCCTCCGCATTACCCCTCACTTGATTATGGCTCAAGACCTTCAAAGTGGAGCCAAGATGATCAAGGGGCATCGAGGCGAGTCTTGGAGGGGCTGTTATAAGCAAGAATGCGGACGCCCATGGCCCGAGGGCTCTTTTCAAGAGGAGCTCAATTTATGGCAACATGAGTGGTTTTATATCACCGCCCTGTGGGCACCAAATGGGCGGCGCCACCTGCCTTCCGCTCGGGTCCTCCACTGCGGCGGGCGTCATGGGTCAATAAAGGGCTCGACTGGGGACCGTCCAAGGACGTACCTCTGTTGCAGGGCCGTATTCGAAACCTCCTAGAGATAGAGATCAATCTGGTCGTAGTAGCGCAGGTCATGTTGATTTGTCGCACCTTGCCCTGCAAACGTCGCCCCATCCGCCTGTGGGAGTTTAATCTGGAGGGACCACGATCTCTCCAACATTTTATGGGCGTAACGCCCGTGGAGATGTACCAACTGTTCTTCGAATCACAAGCAATGTGTCCGGACTTAACCGAGGACGCAGGTCTGAGCTGCAATCGCCCGGATACTCAAGTAAGTAGTCATGTACCCGGACATGCTATCCGCATATTTATCATACACTTGCCCTTAAAAGAGATATCCTTTAAACTAGAGTGGATAGCAAAAGCAAAACTGATCAGGTGTCCGGCCCCCTTCCCTGAGACCACGCCGGATCCTATATTAACCAAGATGCTAGAGGTTGTGCCTTTTGAAGAAGGCGAAGGGGGGAACAAGGGAACTACTACCTCCGTGAAGGAGGCTATCAAGAAAGGGGGGATCGAGAATCCCACCCTCAAAGGGGAGAAGAGGACCGCTTCTGAAGATCCGGAGACCAAAGCCTCGAAGCGGGGGAAGAAATCTTCACCGGAGGGTCCTGCAGTGGGAGATGCCCCGGCCGCACTATTTCCCCAAGGAGATCAGCCCTCCAGCGAGCCGTAAGTAAAGGGGGCGTTTTTTTTAAAGAGAGACATCCCCATTTTATTTCTGAAGGTAACCGAAAGTTTACCTTGTAGTTCGGATCTCAGCCCTTCACAGCAGAGCTCGTCTTCAGGGGATCTTGGTCCGGAGATGATGGAGAGCGAAACGCCTCCGCCTGCCGTACCGTTATGCGAGGTGGACGACCCTGAGGTGTCGTCGCGGAGGGCTTCTCCGAATCCGGCGGGGCCAGAAGGCAGCCGTATGTCCCCTCAAAACCCTCCGTGTCCGGCCTTCGAAAAAGGCCACCAGACGAGTCCGGCACCAACGGGTGTATGGTCGGAGGAGCTGAAGGATCTTCTCGGGCGAGCGTCTATCTCGGAAGATCACCGTACGTTAATGGGTACGGTGATCGAAAGGATTTCATCCGCTGAGAGCGGGTTGCATGAAGCCGTCGTAAGTTTACTGTCGGGTTTTGAGGTACGCGAAATGATGTACCTTCTGACAGTTTTGCATATAAAATGTGCCCTGTATAGATAGTAGCCCCTGAGACTTGGTGCGGTGTCAAAAATGACGGCGCGCCGAGGATCATAACCCCAGGTATAATATGCGCTCTTCCTATGTAGGTGGCGGCGTCCGGTGGCTAGCTGGCTGATGAATTTGCGAACGTAAGCGGCAACTTGACGTGGCGGATGCGGACATCACGCTTGTTAATAAGCGGCTTGACGAGTCACAAGGTATGCAACTTCTCCGCGGACACCTGGTAAGGGAGCTTGACGCCCATGCCTTACAACATGTATGCTTAATGCAGATGGTGCCGCTGCTATGGAGAGCCTTCGGGCGGAGCTCGCCCGAGCCAAGGAGCAAGCCAGAAAAAGTGATACAGCTGCCGCAGAGCTAAAAGCCGAACAGGCTGCTCACTGCCGAAGCAAGAAAGAAATGGCCGAGATGGCCGTGAAATTGAAGAATGCTACTGACCGTTGTGAGCTTCTTGAAAAAGAAGATCGAGCGAAACAAGAGGACCTGAAAAAGGCCGCCACCAAGGCCAAGGATACTCGCTCTGCGATGAGAGCTATGAAGGAGGAGCTACGTCAGGTCGGAGATATTGCGGCTGGAAATCCCTTTCTGATGCGGAGGAAATTCACGGATCCTAAGTACGCTCAATTGGACCGGCGGTGGGGTGCGGAGGATGCTTATCTGGACTTGGCGGCGAGTGCCACAGACGCGGCCGAACACTTCCGAGGTCAAAAGGATCACGGAATGGAAGAGCTTTTTTGGTCGCAGTTCCATAGTCCGGAGCGTCCACTTTCATTAACCGATCGTTTGGCCAAATGGGCTGAGCTGAATAGGTTGTCCGGACTTGCCATGAAGGCTGTCGTGACTCATTTGTGGCCGAAAAGGCCCGAGCCGAAGAGTTATTTTGGCTTGGTGCAATAGTTCCTTGGTGCGGTGCCGCATATCGATGCAATGAAGCGGTCAGCATGCATAGAGGGTGCACGGATGGCTCTTGCCGTGTCAAGACATCCGGGCGGAGATGAAGGCCACCGACGTTGCATCCCAAGATTCGGACAGAAGGCAGTACCGCCGAGCACTATTTTGAGGAAGTCTGCGGGCGCTCGTTTAATAGAGACGCGATGCTTTCGAAGGATATTATGTTTTAATGACATGTATGATTTGTGAAAACAATGTTTCAACATAATATAAGAGCTTTTATACTTGTTCGCTCAAGTATTAAAACACCTCCCAGGCGGCCGTTGATGTATATGTGTATATAACACGAAAGATGGCAGTCTTGACTTTAGCCCCCACGCACATAGTGCGGGGAGTTTGCAAAAGGCGATTTTCACACTTAATCCAACGTCTTGGTCCTGTAAAGGAGGTGATAGCGTAGCAAACTAGGCAACCGGACTATAATGCTTTATCACTTTCACTTAGCCGTAGGAGTTCGATGGTGGGGCTACTATATAGCCCCTAGGGGCACCGCGCTCTCCCGAATTCAGGGCGCGTATGTGCTTGACCGGGAAACGGTCCTTCGTTAATGCGGGGGAATTCTAAGCATTCCGGTGGGTCATCGAGTGGTTGACCAGTCTCACGCTATATCATGACAGTCAATTTTCAGCTTTCTCTACTGAGGTGCTCGCCTAGCCGAACCGGGGCACAATCGTAGTAGTTCTCCTGGTGCCGCGTAAGCCGATAGAACGGAACGTAAGGCAGCAAAACACAGGACCAAAGACATGATTCGAAGCTGATGCATATAAGGCCTAACTCGAGACGCCGAACACTCCCTAAGGTATTCGGTCTTTATGAAAACGGGCAGAATAATGCCCTAAGCCCCTGGTGTCCAGGTATGCGCAAAAATTCTGGTGCGGCCGATGCCAAAACACCAGCCTCCTCCTCGGTTATAGCAAGAAACCGGGGGATGTGTATCAACAAGAGACAGTAAAAAAGGTTTACGCAGGGTCTTAATCTGAAAAGAATCCTTGCAACGGGTCCCTCGCACGCCTCGTGCCTGTGTCTCCGTTGTGTCGTATCCTGGACGGGTGTAGCACGGTGTTCATCTGTAAAAGAAAAGAACTTAGTTGAAAAGAAAAAAAAATCATGCGAAAAATGTACTTTATATTAAATAAACAGAGTACGGTTCGAAAAGTGAATAAAATTGAGCTTTATTGTCTCTTGTTGTACATGCGTGCAACCCCTTGTACGGGGGTATGCCGCTAGTAGGCGTTTATATGTTTACGCCGGACTCGTCTAGCCATGTCCGGGGTTTGAATGACCTATTCAGGTGCTTTGATTAGCGGAGCCGGATTAGTGTGGGGCTGTCAAGGCAGTCTCACATTCTTCCGTGCTCGAGTAACACTTGATACTCCCTTTTAATGAGACGATGCCGCGTGAACCGGGCATTTTAAGTGTAAGAGATGCATAATGCGGTATTGCGTTAAAGCGGGTAAAGCTTCACGCCCGAAGAGTGCTTGATAGCTACTTTGAATGGGGCGATGTGGAAGCTTAACTTCTCGCGGCGGAAGTTGTCGGATGAGCCGAACACAACTTCTAGTAGTAGGGAGCCCGTACAATGGGCATATAGGCCTTGCATTACCCCTTTGAAGGAGGTGTTGCTATGGCGAATTTTGGTTGGGTCTATCCCCATTTTGCGGATTGTGTCCTGATATAGCAGGTTTAGATCACTACCTCCGTCCATTAGGACTTGTGTAAATTGGAGTCCGTCGATTATAGGATCTAATATCAAGGCAGTCCATCCTGCGTCCGGATACTTCCGAATAGTCTGATGATCGAAGGTGATTGGTTTTGACAACCATCGTTGGGACTCTGCTGGGATAGACCGTGCGGCGCGTGTTTCTATGGGTGCCGCTCTGTTTTTCCCTTTTGTCACTTGAAGTGAGTTCACTGTTTTGACTTTTTGTGGGAAATTCTTTTGTTTTCCGGTGCTCTGCTTGTGGGGTTCATCGTCGTCCTCGCTTGGTGTGTCGAGCCCCTTGTGTTCGGCATTGAGTTTGCCGGACTGCTTGAAGACCCAACAATCTCTGTGGGTATGGTTTGCAGGCTTCCCGGGAGTACTGTGGATTTGGCATATTTTGTCCAAGATTTTGTTTAGGTTGGATAGCTCATCGTTGTTGTCCTTGAGGGCAGTTTTTATGATTCTGCCGGAGCTTGAATCCGTGTTGATCGCCATGCTCTTCGGCTGTTTCCTTTGTCGGCGCTGGTCCTTGCTGCGTCGTGGTTTTCCATTTCCATCCCCGACTTTGGATGTACTTGGGTCGCTGGTATCTGCATCTTGCCAGCCAACTATCCTCTCCCGCAAAAGCGGGTCATGAGGCTTGTTAATGCAGCCATTGTTCTCGGCTTCTCCGGCCGAGGTGTCTCGGCGAGCCATTCGTCTGGACGTTGTGTTTGAAAGCTGCTAAGGCTTGGCGTCCGGACGATCGACTATTTGGTTCTTTTTGATGAGGAACCTGTTCCAGAATTTTGGGCTGACTCTCCGGGTTGTTGAGTTATGTGACTTAAATCGCTCGCATTCGGAGGACGGACATAAGTCCCTTGAAAATTTGCCAAAAAGCATCCTCGAGCTCTTCCCAACTTCCAATGGTATTTTCAGGAGGCTTTTGAGCCAATGCCGGGCCGGCCCTTTGAGCTTGAGGGTAAGTATTTTATGGCGTGAGATCATCTCCTCTAGCCATGTGTATGTGGAGGATGTAATCCTCAATCCGACTCTGAGTTACATTGTTCCGTCGTATGCCTCTATGTTTACGGGTTTGAATCCTGTTGGGAATTGTGATCTAGCACCTCATCGGTGAAACACAGGGTGCGGCACCCCTATATTTGGGTGTGCCGTGATGTTCGGATATTTGGTGTGTTGCATTGCTTGGAAGAGCTTGCTTTCTCGGCCCATAGATGGACCTAATGGGCCATCCTTTTGATCTTGAATCCTTATGCGGATCGCGTGCGGCTTGTGTGCGGTGTCGCTGTCGCTCCATGTTTGCCATGTGGTCGTCTATCCGACCGGCGGCCTCTTTGTTCTTTGATTTCGGGGCTCTCGGCCTCCTCATCAATTCGAGCAGTAATTTGCGCTTGGGTAGATCTTTGTTTGGCGCATCGTCGCCGATTTCTCGCAGTGTTGAGTACTTTGCTCCATCTGATTCTGAGTGCATCTTCCACTGTTTTGAGCTTCCGCTTCTGCTTTTTCAGCTACGCGCAGTGGCGACGAGCCTTTTGTGGAGGTTCTTCTGCTCCAACAATTTGTCCGGCGTGAGATCGTCCGGACTATTGTCTTCGCCGGGGACGGGTTGTTTATCCAAGTTGTCCTGTTCGGACGGTTGCTCGATAGCATGTTCGTCGTCCACCGGTTCGCCCTGCTCTATGGCTGGGTGTGTGTGGCTGCCGTCTTTATCGAGGCGGGACTTGGTGCGGCGTTTACGTTGCCGTTTTGACTGCTTTTCGAGGGATTTATCCTTCATAGTGTACCGTTGTTCCTCGTCGTCATTTCCTTTAGGTGTATCCACCATGTATACATCGTGGGATGAGGTGGCTGTCCAGTATCCTATAAGTGCTGGTTCATGGTTGTCTCCTACATCGTCGTCCATACCGTCGATGTCTTCGGAGTCGAAATCGAGCACGTCGTTTAAGCTTTCGACAGTGGCTACAAAGTGGGCGGTGGGTGGGCGTTGAATTTCTTTGTCGTCCGCATCCCAACCTTCCTGACCGTAGTCCGGCCAGGGCTCTCCTGATAAAGAGAGAGACTTTAGTGAATTCAGGATGTCGCCAAAGGGCAAGCGCTGAAAGATGTCCGCGGCAGTGAACTCCATAACCGGCGCCCAATTGGATTCGATTGGCAGGGGCGCGGAGGGTTCGGAGTCCGGAGAGGAGTCCGGCACCTTGGAGTCACGGTCTTCACAAAGGACAGGGATGGAGTTCGGCTCAATCGCCGTAGAGATCGTAGCCCCGAGGCGGTGTCCAACCACTCATCCTCGATCGGGCGGAGTCGGCTCGAGCTAAGGGTCGGAGCGGACGCTGGTGCGGCCTCCAGGGCACTGTTCGGCAGCAGAGCTAGATCGTGCCCATCAAGACAGTGCGGCGCGCTTGGCTGTGGCTCGAATCCGTCAAAGATCAACTCTCCGCGGATGTCGGCCGTGTAGTTCAAACTCCCAAATATGACCTGTTGGCCAGGGGCGTAGCTTTCGGTCTGCTCCAGATGGCCAAGTGAATTGGCCCGCAGTGCAAAGACGCCAAATACGAAGATCTGTCCGGGGAGAAAAGTCTCACCCTGGACCGCGTCGTTGTTGATGATCGAAGGAGCCATTGGGTCTAAGGATGACAACATAGAGGAACTCTCAATGAAAGCACCAATGTCGGTGTCAAAACTGGCGGATCTCGGGTAGGGGGTCCCGAACTGTGCGTCTAGGCGGATGGTAACAGAGACAAGGGACACGATGTTTTACCTGTGTTCGGCCCTCTCGATGGAGGTAAAACCCTACTCCCGCTTGATTAATATTGATGATATGGGTAGTACAAGTGTGGATCTACCACGAGATCGAGAGGCTAAACCCTAGAAGCTAGCCTATGGTATGATTGTTGTTCGCCCCACGGACTAAAACCCTCCGTTTATATAGACACCGGATAGGGTTAGGGTTACACGAGTCGGTTACAATGGTAGGAGATCTACATATCCGATCGCCAAGCTTGCCTTCCACGCCAAGGAAAGTCCCATCCGGACACGGACGAAGTCTTCAATCTTGTATCTTCATAGTCTAGGAGTCCGGCCAACGGTGATAGTTCGGCTATCCGGACACCCCCTAATCCAAGACTCCCTCAGACGGTATATAGACAGATGCATCTCATCTAGAAAACTGCTGAATCGGAAGGCGAATATTGAGCCTTCATTCATGTTGAAGGTCTTTGCAACTTTAGGCCAGTGCGTGTGGATGATTGACCGTCCGTGCTTCGGCCTCTTCAGGAACACTTCAATATTGAACCATGGGTGTTGTATGAAAACCTTCCTCGCCTCCTGACCATAGAGGTGGTTTGAGAGGTAATCATCAGTGAACTGCTTTGGAAAGGCCTGAAAACAAGGATGTGCACAAATATCTTCTCTATATTGGAAATGGGGCAAAGGAATAAAAAAGGCAAGGTATAATAGTTATTACCATCTTGTAGTGAACTGATGTCTTGTTCATTGTGCAGACAAAGATCTTGTTGTTTTTTGTCGCTAATTTCTTTATCCTAACAATCTTTCTGAGTTTCTTGATTTGATTGATATTCATGGACAACTCATTTCCCCATATGCAAAAAGGGTCGAACTGTGGGTCAAAACCTCTGATAGCAGGACCTACATGTGCAATACCAATTTGGTGCGACTTGCATTTGTCATATTGGGTATGTTACCATTTGTCAAACTGGAAAGATTGACATTTGTTGATCTAGTAACATTGCCATTTGTCAACCTTGTAACACTGCGATTTGTCAAAGTATGAAGCTAAAAATCACTAGTAGTATCTAATTTTTGCAACTAAAATTCAGTAATTAAGCATAGATTTCATTCATAGATTAAGCAGTCATTCTTAATTTATACAAACAGTTCAACTCGACAGCTGAACCGACCAAACGTTTCCCCAATTGTTGCCAACCACGTACTGAAATAGCTAGTACAACTATATATACTAGCTAATTTTAAGTACGTTGTACAGTTCCACCACATCTATAGTCAGATGCACTAAAAAAATAGCCCCTAAATACTACTACTACTACTACTGCTGCGGAGGGGCTTTTTACTACTTCCGGCTGCCTCTCCTCTGCTGAGCGCGCTCAGTAAGAGGCGGAGGAGGAGGAGGAGGAGGAACCTACCGATGAGCTGGGCAACTGCAGTACGGTGCCTGCCGCTGTTGCAGCTTCAGCGATGCTCACCTCGAACGCCCTCTGCCGCTATAGACGACCCCTCTCGAAGCGGTGGTTCTCCTCGTAGATCTCCTTATTCCTCACCTCTGAGGCGGCGTGTGCCGCGACCACGGCGGCGGTAAGGCTCTTTGCGTGCTCGACGATGCGCTCCTCCTCCTCCCGCAGGAACTCGGTGTAGCATGCAAGGTCGCTGACGCACGTGGGGGCATCCACCTCCACCTCCCGCCTTCGGGCGGCGGTGGCGGAGCTGGTGATGACCCCGGAGGTCGTTGGTGGGCTGGAGGCCACGGTGGTTGACGACGGGGTGACGGCCACGACCACCACCTCCTGCCTTCGGGCCGCGGCGGCGAAGCGGGCGGTGGCCCTGACTTTCAATGATGGTGTGGCGGCAACGGCGGCCGGCAACAGCCGCCGATGGGCACCGGCGGTGGAGCATGTGGTGGGTGTTCCGTGCACACCCAACAGGGACGCCACGCGCACTACACTACGCCGGGGACTGCGGAGCCGCCACGGTGTAGCCTCCCAGCTGGAGCTGTCCTCTGATGACGGCAGAGTGGCTGAGAAACAACGACGGACCGGTGCCATTGGCGATTGTGGGAGAAGAAGACGAGATAAGCTACAGGGAGGGAGGGGAAAATGCGACGCAGGACTCGCCGACCGTGACGGTTTTTATAGCAGCCGGTAAGCATTGGGATTTTCGGGGATTTCACCGAGTCCGGCGGGAAGCTTGCGCGGGAACCTGTGAGGTTGCGTGGGAACGGGCTCACCGACGATTCATTGGCGCCACCGTTTGGCCAAAAGAACGCCCCCACGTGCTGCGCAAGCTTGCGCTATAAGCCATCTGCGGCAGCGGGGTCAAAAGACGTGCGAGAGGAGGACGAAAGACCATGTACACATACGGTTAATAAAAAAGTTTGTGATTTAATTACGTATAATACCCCCGTCCTGGTTTATAAGTATGATTTAACTAATAAAATACGAATGCATGTCGCCAAAGATCATATAGTTGGATTTGTATTTGAACATAGTTTCCAATTATATAATTTTTATAACATGCATTAACATTTTGTTGGTTAAATTTGAGGGAAAAGTATGGCATAAAATATAAAGGGCACTATAGACTAGACGGAGGTGGTAGCACGTGGCCGCTCTCTACGCAACGACGCAACTATCGGCCGGCTTGTAGGTGACCATTTCCTGCGTGTTCAAATGCTCTATGCGTGTGGTTGCTTGCGGTTCAGGCGGCCGCGGTGCACTCTGCTCGCGTCCCGCCACGCACGCTCTGCTCTCGCGTCCCTCCTGGTGCTCTGCCCTCTTCCCTCCACGCGCGCTGCCAGTGTTTGGGGCCAGCGCACGATCATGCACATTCGTGTGCATGCGGTTGCGCCGGGCGCGGCGCGACGATGCAGTTACCCGCTACAAAAACTGCCATGCGGATGCGCCGAAAATCCATGCCGCCCGACCCCCTTTTATTCCAGCGGCCATTTATCTTCATCTCTCGTCTCACACGACATAATAAGCACACCCATGAGGACACATACAGAGAGGACATCCAACGGTTCCAATGGCGCTCCCCGTGGCTCCAATGGCGCTCCCAGCGGCCGACGACGACAACGGCGGGTAGTTCACCACGCAACACGTCGTGGACACCCACGCGAGGGGGAAGGCTCTCTCGGTGGTGTACACAGACGATCCGGTCTCTGTGGAGAGCTCCATCCAAACTTTGGAGCGGTTCCTTGCCGAGGACAAGTACCAAGTGGTCGGCTTTGACCTCGAGTACACCATGGGTCCTGCCGGGCACGATCAGAAGGTTGCCGTCACCAGTTGTGCGTGCGACATGATGTCCTCGTCTACCACTACCACCTGGCCATAACGCCTTGCGAGCATTTCTCCAGGTTTATCAACAGCTCCGACTACAGTTTCGCAGCGGTGGACACCACCAACGATCTAAAAGCGCTCAAGGTTTCGGGCTTGAAATGCCCGAATCTTGTAAACATCCAGCGCCACTACAAGGTCTGGGGCAGCGACAAAAACAAACTGAACTCCCTGGTTGACCTCGCCTCGGCCATCATTGACCCCTACTACATGAAGATGAAGAATGAGAGCAACAAGGACAAGAATGCCTGGCACAGTGTGTGGCATGAGAGACTGGATGAACAACATGTCAAGTACGCGGCCATGGACGCGTACAGAAGCTACGAGATGTATAGGCGGATTGTAGACATGAGGAACTGTCTTCTTCCTGAACCAGATGAGGGATCGAGCCACATAGCAGTGGCGGGAGCGTCACAAGAAGTAGATCACTAGACGACCGTTTCTCCTACTTTAGAATGCATGCAATTGTTTATTGAGGTGTGTGTGAATGATCCGTATAGTCACTTATGTAATTGGATGTTTATTTTAGTTATACATATACACATGTTATTCTACTGTAGACAGAGCAAATCACACGGCTTATTAGCAGCAATCGTCTATATTATTATTGGTCTTCGCACACATTTCTGATTACGGACCTGTTTGTCGCGTATCACACACATCTTGTTTAGTTGAACCATTTCCATTATATTACCTAATCACACACAGTTCATCCTAGTGAACCGTATGATGTATATTGCACACGCCTTCATCTGGATGCCCGTTTCTTTTGTTCGTCCTCATCCCAAACAGTTAATTGAACTGAACTGTATGCCCTGCATCGCACATGCAACTAAAATCTGAACCATGTTTGGTGCATCCATCATCGCAAACGTTTTGCACCTTTTTTGACGGTTTTTTACACCACCATTTGCGATTATGGCATCGCATACAGTTTCGTCGAAGGGTCTCTAATCGTAGTGTCGCGTTTGGACCATCATGCAGTAGTGATAGCTCCCATAATGAAAAGCATGATTGCAATGGTGTTATTATAAATTCTACTAATGTCAATTGTGATAATGGTATGCAAAGCTACAAGCTTGGGGGTGATAATCTTATTATGTCCACTACTTATTGCAATGATCATGATTGGGGTGATAATCATGATGCTTCTTATGATCTTGAAAATTTATTTAAGCTTCATAATGATTATGTCATTGATAATAATGTTTGCAATACTATTAAAAGTGGGTTTGGAAGAGCTTCACCTTTAGGTAATAATGATCCCACATATTTGGAGAGTGTTCAATCTTATGAAATTATTGATAAAAAGTGGGTTTGGAGAGGTCATGACTTTATTGATGTTAATCCCACTATCTTGGAAGACTGTAAGATTTGGATGCATGTGGATCATAAAAATAATATTGCTTATGATAGCTATATTGTTGAATTTGAATATGATCCTACATGTAATTATTATGAGAGAGGAAAATATAGTTATAGATATCTTTATGTTACTAAATTACCTCTGTTCATGTTGAGATTGCTATTGCTTCTTCTTCCTTGCATATGCTAGATATTTCTTGTCTTGATAATTTGTTTGCTTATAAAATGCATATGCATAGGAAGTGTGTTAAAATTAAATGGGTTTTTCGCATGTTTTATGATGCTCTCTTTGTGTTTCAATTATTATCTTTCATGTGAACATCAATATAATCTAAATCCTATCTTAATGGCTATAAAGGAAGAGCTTGTTGGGAGACAACCCAATATTTATCACTTATACTTTTGAGTGTGAACACAATTATGCTATTGCTATGATTGTGTTTTTGTGTTTAAATTAGTGTTTGTGCCAAGTAAAGCCTTTGAGATGATTTGGTTGATAGTTGATTTGATTTTGTGAAAAAGCAGAAACATTTGTGCCCAGTAGCAGAATTGTTTAAATTCACTAGAACATGATACAATTCTGAATTGTTTACACATGATTTATATTCAAATTTCACACTTTTTTCTAATTGTTCAGAATTTTTTGAGTTACAAAAGTATATATTGCGTTTGTTTAGATCATTACAGACTATTCTATTTTTGACAGATTCTATTTTCCTTGCACAATTTGCTTGTTTTAATGAATCTACGAATTGTATCGGGGGGGGGGGGTATAAGTCATGGAGAAGTTAGAGTATAGTAAATATTATGCAATAATAAAATATGAATGGGTTGACAACAGTACCTAAAGTTTATGATTTGCTTGTTATACTAATGGATCTCACGAGGTTTCTGTTGAGTTTTGTGTGCTGAAGTTTTCAAGTTTTGGGTGAGATCATGATGGATGAAGGAATAAGGAGCGGCAAGACCCTAAGCTTGGGGATGCCCAAGGCACCCCAAGTGAATATTCAAGGACAACCAAGCATCTAAGCTTGGGGATGCCCTGGAAGGCATCCCCTCTTTCGTCTACAATCCATCGGTATATTACTTGGAGCTATATTTTTATTCATCACATGATATGAGTTTTTCTTGGAGCATTGTGTATTATACGAGTCTATGCTTTGTTTGCCTTTTGATTTGCCACAATCATCTTTGCTGCACACACATTTTGAGAGGAACACACATTTATTCGTGATTTATCAGAATACTCTATGTGCTTCACTTATTCCTTTTGAGCTAGGCAATCGCTCTAGTGCATCACTTATATCTTTTAGAGCCCGACGGTGATTATATTTTAAAGAAATAGTTGCACTCTCATGCTTCACTTATATCATTTTGAGATTCTAATAAATAGCAATGGCAATATGCACGGTGATGGTGTCCCGGACTAGGTAGGGTGTACTAACCTAGTCGGCCCATAGTCCTTGGGCTAGGCCAGTGGGCCCACATTCTCATTAAGGAAGACTCAGGAAGCTTCACGCCTGGATGAGATCAAGATTGTGCCTGCCAAAGACTTGGCATATAATCCAAGACATACCCTACCGCCTCCATGTGATCCTCTGGGTACCGACCATGTAACCCTAGATGCCCTACCTGACATGTATATAAGCCAAGGGGTTTAGCCCGTAGAGGGGAGAGTCACAATTACTTTCACCTAGCCCAAGAGATAGAACACAACTTACGATCTTGATGTAGATCAACTCTATACTTGATACATCTCCATCAATATAAACAAGAGCAGGACGTAGGGTTTACCTCCATCAAGAGGGCCCGAACCTGGGTAAACACCGTCTCCCCTATTCCTATTACCATCGATCTGAGACCCACAACTTGGGACCCCCTACCCCAATGTCTGCCGAATTTCACACAAACACCGATGCTTTCATTGAGAGTTCCACTGTGTGATCACCAGAAGGATCAATGGCTCATCTGTAGAACAACTTCGGTGCCGACCATGGGAACGTTTACGTACCTGGCCAACTTTTTGTGTTCGGTAGCATGATATTTTGCGCCGACTTAGCAGACCATCTGGCTTCCGTCGAGAACTATGCCCCTGGTCAGATCATAACTTTTGGATGCCTGGAATACACCACAGACTCCCACGGCGAGCTTGTCCTATCAGGCTGGATGCCCGGCTGGGTTGAGGGTATATAAGACACCGGAGGCTTGACTCCGGAACCGATCTCCTTAGAGGATGTCGTACCAGGCTCCCTGGTCCCACCAGAGGAACCTAACATCATGACTCCAGACAATCTTGTCTCGACTCCTGACCTGGATGGTTGTTCGGCCCCCACCTCAGAAACTATGTCGGATCTAGAACCAACCCAGGCGCAGGATCTGGAATTGGCCTCGGACCCTCACCACGCTCAAAGCTTGCCGAGTTATACGCCGAGGGTACTTCAAGTTAGCCTCGCCTATAGCCAGGCCATGAACTCCGAGGAGTTATCTCACTTGAACGAGAGGCTTGACCGTATCCAGAGCATGTCAATCTCGGACGGCAAGAACTCGGTTTATGACAAGATTGGACTTAAAGCCGATGATCAGGAAATTTACGTCCCACCCACCACCCATCTAGTCGCCACGGTCTACAACTTAACCGACATGCTAGACTATGACGAGGCCACAGACATGGATGAAGATGTCGATAGCCCCACCGAAAACACCCCATCGTTGATAAACACCCCAAGAAACCCCTCCAGGCATCGACGCAGACGCGAACTGGGCCCCAACAGATACCCCCGTGGGAACAATGCCACTGCCGATAACGGCGGCATGATAGCATGTGAGGTCGACGACCCATGGGAAGATCTTCAAGCTTCCCCAGAGCGTCACCCCACCCCCGAAGGAATCCTCGAGGACCCAGACCCCGACGACCTCTTTGAAGGGACTGATGAAAATTACAGCTGGAACCCAAGGAAGACGAGAGCCTTGGTACCAAGGACTTCATAGTCCCCGATGACCATGTCGAGCAAGAACGCTTTTGGCAGCACCTCGTCGCCACCGCCTGAAGCATGGAGCGGAAGCATCAAAAACTGTAGGCCAATGAAGATGCACTAAACGACAAGTGGGTCGAAATACTCTCAGCTGAATAAGATCTCGAAGAACGGAGCCATAGTGCACCTAAGTCTTATCCACGCAGGCTGCTGCCTGAGTTCAATCATGAGCTCGCCACCGACATGCCCGACAGACCCCCAGAGGGCATGATAGGCCAGTGCAGGAAAATTTCCACACCTAGCCTGCTCCACAGCGTCACGACAAGGAACTCGTGTACTACTTAGATCCTCATGACATTTGACATCGGATAGAGGCAAATCGGGTGCCGCCTCTTTACGAATCAAGAAGGCGCGAACCCGCGGGACTCGACGGCTATGATGCTTGGATGGACAGAAATGGCCGAGCTCGGGACCAGGCCTACGCACAGATCTCCCTTGATATCCGGCGCGACACTACTCAGACCCGAGGTTCCACTTACCCGATCTGTTTCACAGACAGGGTAATAGAGCATTAGTTTCCGGACGAGTTTAAACCCATGAACACAGAATCATATGACGACACAACCGATCCAACTGTATGGGTCGAGGATTTCCTCCTACGTATACACATGGCCAATGGAGATAACCTCCATGCCATCAAGTATCTGACACTCAAATTAAAAGGGCTGGCAAGGCACTGGCTAAATAGCATGCCCCGTCACTCCATCGGGAGCTGGGAAGCCCTCGAGGATGCCTTTAGGGCAAATTTCCAAGGAACATACATCCGACCTCCGGACACCGACGACCTCAGCCACGTCATCTAGCAATCTGGTGAATCAACTCAGAAGTTCCAGAACATGTTCCTCACTAAAAAGAACCAGATTATAGACTGCTTCAACGCCGAGGTCATCGCGGCATTCAAAAATAACATTCGAGATGAATGGCTTGCCCGGCAGCTCGGGCAGGATAAGCCGAGGACCATGGCAGCCCTCACCTCTCTCATGACATGCTTTTGCACATGAGAGGATAGCTGGCTGGCCCACACTACTCACAATGGTGAGGCGGGCACCTCGGAGACCCGGGATGCCAATGGTAAGCCTAATCACAATAAAAACAAGCGCATGCATAGAAACAATGGAAGCGATATAGAGGACGTCGCAGTCAATGTGGGGTTCAATGGACCTAGATCCGGACATAATAGGAAAACCTAATTAGCAGGCTAATTGCCCTATTATTAATAATCCGTTTATTAATCTAATTGACATTCATATTAAGCACATAATATATTTCATTTCCATATTAAGGAAGCAAGATTTCATAATTGAAATACATCCGAGTAAAACATGATAAGGACTCAGCTACCCCATTACACAAATGCACCAGCACCAAGTTTCACATGCAACATCTAGAACCTTTCGAAATTAGCATCATAGACGGTACATAGACGGATGCATCTCATCTGGAAAACTGCTGAAGCGGAAGGCGAATATTGAGCCTTCATTCATGTTGAAGGTCTTTGCAACTTTAGGCCAGTGCATGTGGATGATTGACCGTCCATCCTTCATCCTCTTCAGGAACACTTCAATATTGAACCGTGCGTGTTGTATGAAAACCTTCCTCGCCTCTTGACCATAGAGGTAGTTTGAGAGGTAATCATCAATGAGCTGCTTTGGAAAGGCCTGAAAACAAGGATGTTCATAAATATCTTCTCTATATTGGAAATGGGGCAAAGGAATAAAAAAAGGCAAGGTATAATAGTTAGTACCATCTTGTAGTGAACTGATTTCTTCTTCATTGCACAGACAAAGATTTTGTTGTTTTCTTGTCGCTAATTTGTCTATCCTAACAATCTTTCTAAGTTTCTTGACTTGATTGATATTCATGGACAACTCATTTCCCCATATGCAAAAAGGGTCGAATAGTGGGTCAAAACCTCTGGCAGCAGGACCTACATGTGCAAGACCAAATTGTTAAAAACCTAAATATTAGAATGGTTCCTGCAATTGCAAATTCATCAAATTAATTCAGACCACATGGAAAACCCATTTATCCAAACCAAGCATGATTAAGAACTAGGAAATATGGCACTTCTATATGTTTCTCATGTAGTAAGTGCAGCCAAATTCGATTTATTCCTAACATGAACAACAATACAAAATTCTACCCATGACAATTGGACATCACATTGCAGAATTGAACCAACCAGTTAACTAAACACCACAACAAATGAACCAAACGTTAACTCAACACCACATTGCACAATATAGCATACTCCTAATAGAAGATCAGACAGTTAACCAAACCAAGCATGCTTAACAACTTGGAAATATAGCAATTGTATTTGTGTCTCATGTATTTAGTACAACCAAATTCAATTTATTTCTCACATGGTATACAATAACATAATGCAGCCACAACAATTGAACATTGCATTGTAGAATTGAACCATGCAGTTAACTAAACACCACAACAAATGAACCAAATGTTAAATGAGCACCACATTACACAATATAACATACTCCTAATAGAAGATCAGACAATTAACCAAACCAAGCATGCTTAACAAGTTGGAAATATAGAAATTGTATTTGTTTCTCATGTATTTAGTACAACCAAATTCGATTTATTTCTCACATTGTATATAATAACAAAATGCAGCCACAACAATTGAACATCGCATTGCAAAATTGAACCAAGCAGTTAACTAAACACCACAACAAATGAACCAAACGTTAACTGAGCACCACATTGCACAATATAACATACTCCTAATAGAAGATCAGACAATTAACCAAACCAAGCATGCTTAACAACTTGGAAATATAGCAATTGTATTTTTTTCTCATGTATTTAGTATAGCCAAATTCGATTTATTTCTCACATGGTATACAATAATAGAATGCACCCACAACAATTGAACATCGCATTGTAGAATTGAACCAAGCAGTTAACTAAACACCACAAGAAATGAACCAAACTTTAACTGAGCACCACATTGCACAATATAACATACTCCTAATAGAAGATCCGACAGTTAACCAAACCAAGCATGTTTAACAACATGGAAATATAGCAATTGTATTTGTTTCTCATGTATTTAGTACAACCAAATTCGATTTATTTCTCACACGGTATACAATAACAGAATGCATCCACAACAATTAAACATCACATTGCAGAATTGAACCAAATAGTTAACTAATCACCACAACAAATGAACCAAATGTTAACTAAGCACCACATTACACAATGTATAACATACTTGAAGATCAGACAGTTAAGCAAACAAAGCATGCTTGACAACTTGGAAAATTGCACCCTGAAGAATTGAACATCACATTTGCAGAATTGAACCAAACAGTTAACTGAACACGACAACTAATTAACCAAATAGTTAATAAGTGAGCACCACATTGCACGAGATATAGAACATATACACTAGGGCAACAGATTGCATGGTAAAAGTAGATAGCACAATTCACTACAATTTGTTAAGGAAAGGCGGTAGCTAGCAAACTGAACACGGGTCCTTATAGTGAGCTAATAAGACAAGCTACTCCTTGATGACCCACAAGTATAGGGGATCAATTGTAGCTCTATTCGATAAGTAAGAGTGTCGAACACTACGAGGAGCAGAAGGAAATGACAAGTAGTTTTCAGCAAGGTAATGTCAGCAAGTGTTGAAATTGTAAGTAGTGGAGTAGTTTGATAGCAAGATAATTTGTAACGAGCAAGTAACGGTAGTAGCAATTAGTATGCAGGAAGGTAACCCAATCCTTTTTAGGCAAAGGACAGGCCAAAATGGTCTCTTATGGCAAGCAAAGCGTTCTTGAGGGAACACGAGAATTTCATCAAGTCACTTTCATCATGTTGGTTTGATTTGTGTTCGCTACTTTGATAATTTGATATGTGGGTGGACTGGTGCTTAGGTGCTATTCTTACTTGAACAAACCTCCTACTTATGATTAACCCTCCCACAAGCATCCGCAACTACGAGAAAAGTATAAAGAATAAATCCTAACCATAGCATTAAACTTTAGGATCCAATCGGTCCCTTACGAAATAGCGCATAAATTGGGGTTTAAGCTTCTATCACTCTCGCAACCCACCATCTAATTACTACTCCACAATGCATTCCCTTAGGCCCAAATATGGTGAAGTGTCATGTAATCGACATTCATATGAGACCACTAAGGGAATCACAACATACATACTGTCAAAATATCAAACACATATCAAGTTCACATGATTACTTGCAACATGATTTCTCATGTGACCTCAAGAACAAAAGTAACTACTCACAGGTAATAAACATGCTCATGATCAAAGGAGTATTAAATAGCATCATGGATCTGAACATATAATCTTCCACCAAAGAAACCATATAGTAATCAACTACAAGATGTAATCAACACTACAAGCCACCCCCTAGCACCAATCTATGGTTCCGGTAACAAGATTGAATACAAGAGATGAACTAGGGTTTGAGATGAGATGGTGCTGTTGACGATGTTGATGGAGATTGCCCTCCCCAAGATGGGAGAGTTGTTGGTGATGATGATGACGATGATTTCCCCCTCCAGGTGGGAAGCTCCCCCGGCAGAATCACTCCGCCGGAGGGCAAAAGTGCTCCTGCCCAAGTTCCGCCTCGACACGGTGGCGCTCCATCCCGAAAGCCTTATCCTTATTTTTTCTAGGTCAAAATGACTTATATACCAGAAGATGGGCACCGGAGGTGGGCTGAGGAGGACACAACCCACCAGGGCGCGACAGGGGGGCCTGGCGCGCCCAGGTGGGTTGTGCCCACCTGGTGGCCCCCCTCTGGTGGTTATTGGCTCCAATATTTCTTAAATAATCCATAAAAAAATCTCCATGAAGTTTCAGCCCATTTGAAGTTGTGCAGAATAGGTATCCTGACGTAGCTTTTTCAGGTCCAGATTTCCAGCTGCCGGAATTCTCCCTCTTTGTGTGTACCTTGCAAATTATGAGAGAAAAGGCATTAGAATTACTCCAAAAAGCATCATTATGGATAAAAACATTATAAATAACAGTAAGAAAACATGATGCAAAATGGACGTATCAACTCCCCCAAGCTTAGACCTCGCTTGTCCTCAAGTGAAAACCGAAATCGAAAAACATGTCCACATGCTTTGAGAGAGAGGTGCCGATAAAAACAAAAATACGGACATAGAAGCATCATGTTGATTATTATAACAGTAACAAAATTAAACATAGGACTTTTATCATAGAACATGCATCATATGCTTCCCATGAATAAGTAACAGTTCATCACATAATCGAAGTATGAAGTGAAAACTCTATTAGAAACCAACAAAATATGTTCTGAGTCAACTTTGCAACTACAATTCATCATCTTTTCAGGAAGAGTCACATGTCGGAGCCTTTAGGCAAGTCCACATACTCAACCATCATATAGTCTTCTATGATTGCTAACACTCACCGAGTACACATGAGCAAAACGTTTCAACCGGACACATAGAAAGGTAGGGGCTTATAGTTTTGCCTCCCAACATACTCACCTCAAGGGTGATGTCAACAATAATAACTCATGCTATCTATATTCAACTGGACATATGTGCCTAGATCTTTCCTCACCACATGATGCTTGCCAAAAGAGAAAATAAAAAGGAATAGGAGGAAAACTTTGACTCTTTGCATAAAATTAAATACATAAAAGTAAAAGATAGGCCCTTCACAGAGGGAAGTAGAGGTTGCCATGCGCTTATTTGTTTGCATGCTCAATCCCTTAGTGCAAGAGAACGTCATGTTGTATTGCCCCTTAAGATGACAACCTTTATTATGCAGTCTGTCGCTTTTATTCTTTGTCATCCAAGTTCGTACAACGCTCAATTTTCTCTTACACTAAATGATCTCACATATTTAGAAGCAATTTGTATTGCCTTTTTGCACCGATGACAACTTACTTGAGGGATCTTGCTCAATCCCTAGGTAGGTATGGTGGACACTTGAAAAAGATTTGGGTTTAAGGGTTTTTAGATGCACAAGTAGTATCTCTACTTAGTGCGGAATTTTTGGCTAGCAAAGATAGGGGCAAGCATCACATGTCGAAGGATCTATGACAATATGACTTCTATGTGAATATAAATAAACCATTAAGTTGTCTTCCTTGTTCAATGTCAACAATTTTGGCATATAATATTTTGGCTCACAATCACAAAAGATTTCTAGGATAGTATATCTATATGTGAATCTTCTCTTCCCTTATTAATTCTTTCATGAGTTGCATCATTGACTAATTCTATGTTTGTCAATCTCTAATAAAATTTCCTACTTATACTTTTCCTTATGTGGTGCTATCACCTACCATAGGATTAGTATATGATCTTATTGATTTATTTCCTTTATCTTATTTGCTTTTTTTCTTTTCTTTCTTTCTTATTTATTTTCTTTATTTGCAACATGAAAGTAAAGAAAGCAAAAACTGAAACTTATCTTTATTATATAACTTGCACATGATTACAAAGATAGATCACTAAGCAAACTCTCAAAGAGGAAAGGATCGAACTAAATTTATTTCATCTAAAGCAAAAAGATCGAACTAAGATAAGTAAAAGCAAAAAGGGTAGTGGGATGATACGATACTGGGGCACCTCCTCCAAGCTTGGCGGAAGCCAAAGGGAGTGCCCATACCCGATACTCAGTTCTCCTTCGATGGTGAAGAAGATGGTGGTGGTGATGAAGAAGAAGCCTTGTCCTCATATTTCCATGGCAGTGGTCCACCATCATAAGTGGAAGAGTGAGTCTCACGGGTCCTGCAACTAGCAGCCAAACTCATAACTTTAAACCTCACCTCATATTCAAAGTCTTGGTTCTGAAGGTCACAGATCTGACTTTGGAGGAAGTTGATTTGCTCATTGAAGGTGAAGACGATGTCCTTCATGGGCTTGCCATCCACTTTGAGATCACAGGAGAGGTCCGTGATCATAAGACGATTGGCATGGAGTCCACGCTCCACCATCCCCTAGCACCGGAAGATATCTTTCTCCAAAGCTTCAAGCCTAGCCTCGACGGTTCCCGTCCCCTTGGGGTAGGGCACATCATGAAGGTGAAGCACCCCATCATGCATCTCAATGACCTGAGGGTGTTGCACCACCTCCCGCAAATATGGGTTGATGACGTTCTTGAAGAACTTGTTCTTGGAGGAGCTTGAAGCAGCCATGGTAGATGGGATCTGACAGAATACAGCAAGGAAAAAGAGAACAAAGGATTTTCTCCGCAATACGGTGGTTAACAGGTTCGGGAAGTATATATAGATTTTTTATCTTGGAGAACAAGCACATGGAAGAAAAACGGAGTACGGGAGGTGTCCCAGGTGGGCACAACCCACCTGGGCGTGCCAGGCTAGTGTCTTGTGCCCACCAGGGGACGCTTCCTGGAAGTTTCTTTATTTCCAAAATTCTAAAATATTCCAAAACTGACAAAAAATATTTTTGCGGAATTTTTGGAGTCCGTTTACTTACCGTATCACGTACCTCCTTATTTTCACGATTCTGGAGTGTTCTGGAAGGACTCTTTTATGTGTTCTTCCGGTATCAAAGTTTGAATAATATTACTTTCAATATTAATAGGCATACCTGAGATATAATGCTTTATTCGTTGCCCATTGACAACCTTCGGGTTAGTACCTTCGGAATTATTTATTTTGATGGCACCAGACCAGTAAACCTCCTCAATGACATATGGGCCTTCCCATTTCGAGAGGAGCTTTCCTGCAAAAAATCTAAAACGAGAGTTGTACAAAAGAACATATTCTCCGACTTTAAACTCACGCTTGTGGATTCTTTTTTCATGCCATCTTTTAACTTTTTCTTTGAATAACTTTGCATTTTCATATGCTTGGGTTCTCCATTCATCTAATGAGATAATATCAAATAACCTCTTTTCACCGGCAAGTTTGAAATCATAGTTGAGTTCTTTAACTGCCCATAATGCTTTATGTTCTAACTCAAGAGGCAAATGACAAGCTTTCCCATAAACCATTTTATAAGGAGACATGCCCATAGGATTTTTATATGTTGTTCTATAATCCCAAAGTGCATCATCTAATTTCTTAGACCAATTCTTTCTGGACCTATTGACAGTCTTCTGCAAAATTAATTTTATTTCTCTATTACTAAGTTCAACTTGACCACTAGACTGAGGATGATAGGGTGATGCAATTCTATGGTTAACATCATACTTGGCAAGCATTTTACGGAAAGCACCATGAATAAAGTGTGAACCACCATCAATCATTAAATATGTAGGGACTCCATACCTTGGGAAAATAACTTCCTTAAGCATTTTAATAGAGGTGTTGTGATCAGCACTACTGGTTGGAATAGCTTCTACCCATTTAGTAACATAATCAACAGCAACCAAAATATGTGTATACCCATTAGAGGAAGGAAAAGGTCCCATGTAATCAAATCCCCAAACATCAAATGGTTCAACAGCAAGTGAATAATTCATAGGCATTTCTTGACGCTTACCGATATTACCTATTCTTTGACATCATCACAAGATGAGACATACTTGCGGGCATCCTTGAAGAGAGTAGGCCAATAAAATCTAGATTGCAATACCTTATGAGCAGTTCTATCTCCAGCATGATGCCCTCCATAAGCCTCGGAGTGACATTTCCGTAGGATTTGTCCCTGTTCATGCTCAGGTACACAACGTCTAATAATACCATCTACTCCATCTTTATAAAGATGTGGGTCATCCCAAAAGTAGTGTCTTAAATCATAGAAGATTTTTTTCTTTTGTTGGTATGTAAAGCTAGGTGGTAAATATTTAGCAACAATGTAATTAGCATAGTCAGCATACCAATCAGTACTATGAGAAACATTTATTGCAGCTAACTGCTCATTAGGAAAACTATCATCAATAGGTAGTGGGTCATCAAGCACATTTTCAAGCCTAGACAAGGTATCAGCTATGGGGTTCTCAGCTCCTTTTCTATCAATAATATGTAAATCAAATTCTTGTAACAAGAGAACCCAACAAATAAGTCTAGGTTTAGCATCTTTCTTTTCCATAATATATTTAATAGCAACATGGTCTGTGTGAACAGTTACTTTGGAATCAACAATATAAGGTCTAAATTTATCACAAGCAAACACCACTGCTAAGAATTATTTTTTAGTTGTAGCATAATTTCTTTGAGCACTTTCTGGAGTTTTACTAGCATAATGAATAACATTCAATTTCTTATCAACTCTTTGTCCTAGAACAGCACCAACAGCATAATCACTAGCATCACACATAATATCAAAAGGCAAGTTCCAATCAGGTGGTTGAACAATAGGTGCAGTAATTAAGGCTTTCTTGAGTGTTTCAAAGGCTTCAAGACAATCATCATCAAAAACAAAAGGAACTTTTGCAAAAGATTAGTAAGAGGCCTAGAAATTTTAGAAAAGTCTTTGATAAATCTCCTCTGGAAACCAGCATGACCTAGGAAACTACGAATACCTTTGATGTCCTTAGGACATGGCATTTTCTCAATTGCATCAACCTTAGCTTGGTCCACTTCGATGCCTCTTTCAGAAATTTTATGACCCAAGACAATGCCTTCATTAACCATAAAGTGGCACTTCTCCCAATTCAAGACAAGATTTTTTTGTTCACATCTCTGCAAAAATCGCTCAAGATTGCTTAAACAGTCATCAAAAGACTTCCCATAAACAGAAAAGTCATCCATGAAAACCTCAAGAATCTTTTCACAATAGTCAGAGAATATAGCCATCATGCATCTTTGAAAGGTAGCAGGTGCATTACATAAACCAAAAGGCATACGTCTATAAGCATAGGTTCCAAAAGGATAAGTAAAAGTGGTCTTTCCTTGATCAGGTTGAGATACCGGTATTTGTGAAAAGCCAGAATATCCATCAAGGAAGCAAAAGTGTGTGTGCTTAGATGATCTTTCAAGCATTTGATCAATAAAAGGCAAAGGGTAATGATCTTTTCTAGTTGCTTTATTTAATTTTCTAAAATCAATTACAATTCTATAGCCTGTAACAATTCTTTGTGCAATAAGTTCATTCTTATCATGTGACGCCCCCGATTCAATCGTACACTAATCATACACGCAAACGTGTACGATCAAGATCAGGGACTCACGGGAAGATATCACAACACAACTCTAAAAATAAAATAAGTCATACAAGCATCATAATACAAGCCAGGGGCCTTGAGGGCTCGAATACAAGTGCTCGATCATAGACGAGTCAGCGGAAGCAACAATATCTGAGTACAGACATAAGTTAAACAAGTTTGCCTTAAGAAGGCTAGCACAAACTGGGATACAAATCGAAAGAGGCGCAGGCCTCCTGCCTGGGATCCTCCTAACTAATCATGGTCGTCGTCAGCGGGCTGCACGTAGTAGTAGGCACCTCCGGGGTAGTAGTCATCATCGACGGTGGCGTCTGGCTCCTGGGCTCCATCGTCTAGTCGCAGCAATCGAGTAGAGATAGGGGGAAAAGGGGGAACAAGGCAACCGTGAGTACTCATCCAAAGTACTCGCAAGCAAGGAGCTAGACTACATATGCATGGATATATGTGTAAAGGGCCATATCAGTGGACTGAACTGCAGAATGCCAGAATAAGAGGGGGATAGCTAATCATGTCGAAGACTACGCTTCTGACAGCCTCCGTCTTGCAACATGTAGAAGAGAGTAGACTGAAGTCCTCCAAGTAGCATCGCATAGCATAATCCTACCCGGCGATCCCCTCCTCAATGCCCTGTTAGAGAGCGACCACCGGGTTGTATCTGGCACTTGGAAGGGTGTTTAAGTATCCAGTTCTAGTTGTCATAAGGTCAAGGTACAACTCCAAGTCGCCCTGTTATCAAGATCACGGCTATTCAATAGATTAACTTCCTGCAGGGTGCACCACATAACCCAACACGCTTGATCCCATTTGGCCGACACACTTTTCGGGTCATGCCCGACCGCTGGAGATCAACACGCCACAGCCCCACCTAGGCACAACAGAGAGGCCAGACGCCGGTCTAAACCTAAGCGCCACAGGGTCTGGGCCCATCGCCTTAGCACACTCGCACGCTATGTGACTGTGGCGGAAGCGTAACTAGCCCCTTAATACAAGAGCAGGCTTATGTTCCAATCTGCGCGCTACGCCGCCGACGCCGACGTCACGAAGTGCCGGCCGATACCACGACGTCGAAAGTGCCCATATCTTTCCCACGTAGTTGGTTAGTGCGTATAGACCAAATGGCCAGACTCAGATCAAATACCAAGATCTCGTTAAGCGTGTTAAGTATCCGCGAACGCCGAACAGGGCCAGGCCCACCTCTCTCCTAGGCGGTCTCAACCTGCCTGTCGCTCCGCCACAAAGATCCATCCAGAGGGCCGTCGGGACAAAGGTCCTTTCAGCCCCCAATCCGTGAATCACTCGCGGGTGCTCCACAAGCCGACCCGACTTTAGTCACCACATGTATCATGTATAAGTATAAGTATATACCCGTGATCACCTCCCGAGTGATCACGGCCCGATAGTATAGCACAGCAGACGGACAAGAATGTAGGGCCACAGATGGAATACTAGCATCCTATACTAAGCATGTAGGATTGCAGGTAAAGGTAACAACAGTAGTAGCAAGGACAGGCTATGCATCAGGATAGGTATAACGGAAAGCAGTAACATGCTACACTACTCTAATGCAAGCAGTATAGAGTAGAATAGGCGATATCCGTGATCAAGCGGGGGCTTGCTGGTTGCTCTGGCAAGGAGGGATCGTCAACACCGTAGTTGAACTGGGGGTCGCCGGCAGTCTCGAGGTCTACCGGAAAGAAGTAACGGAGGGGGAACACAATAAATAACAGAGCAATCAAAGCATCACAAAGCGTAACATGGCAATACGCGATCTAGAGTGACCTAACGTGGTACTAGGTGGTTCCGGCGAAAAGGGGGGAAACATCCGGGAAAGTATTCCCGGTGTTTCGCGTTTTCGGCAGATGAACCGGAGGGGGAAAGTTGCGTGTTTGCTATGCTAGGGACGTGTGGCGGATGAACGGTCTGCGTAACCGGATTCATCTCGTCGTTCTGAGCAACTTTTATGTAGAAAGTATTTTCATCTGAGCTACGGTTTATTTTATATTAATTTTAAAAGATTTAAATCATTTTTAGGATTTATTTAACTATTTAATTCTAACATTATCCAGAATAGTGTTTGCTGACGTCATCATGATGTCGGCAGTCAACAGAGGTGTTGACTGGTTAACTGTCGTGTGGGTCCCGCTGGTCATTGACTGATTAATTAACTAACAGCTAATTAGGTTAACTAGATATTTAGGTTAATTAAGTTTAATTAGTTTAACTAAACATGATTAATTAAGTTAATTAATTAATTAATTAATTATTAACTATTTATTTTTATTATTTATTTTTTATTTTATTTTCCAAAAAGTTCGGCGGGTTTTTGCCCAGTGGGCACAGAGGCCTTTGGAGCGGGCGTGTGAGTGGTGAGGTTAATGGCGCTTTGTGCTTAGGGCGCCGCCTGTGCTACTGTGGGAGGCGTCGGCCACGGAAGGGCGCCGAGAGCAGACGGCGAGGGGCGGCACACGCAGCAGTGCTTGCAAGGGCAAGGGGACGCGGCCGGCCGGAGCAGAGGCCAGCGGCGGGGGTGAGGCCACGGCAGCTGCAGCAGTAGTAGCATCTACAGCAGCGGAAGGGCGTGGCCGCCGGCGCGCGTAGGGGAGGGGTCGTGGTAAGTGCACAGCAAGGAGGTCGGGGCGAAGCATCCATGATCCATGGGCGCAGCTTGTGGTGCGGGTGGCTGCGTCGAAGGCCTGCGCGGGCGAGCGCGTGTGACTCCGGAGGCGGGGGTGAGCAGGGGCGGACGGGGCATGCGGGAGCGCGTCCTGGTCGCAGCGAGCACGGAGGTCAGACGCGGTGAGCGCGGGGCGGGGTGCCGTGACCGCGGGCATGCATCGGGCGCGGCCGGAACGGGACAGAGAGAAGGGGAGGGGCGAGGCGGAGCTCACGGAGCGGAGCAGGGACGGGGCAATGTGCTCGATGGAGCTCGGGGAGGTCGACGGGGACGAGGTCGACGAAGAGGAGCAGTCCGGCGAGGCGGCGTCGAGCTGGCGTGGGGGGAGGGGGGCGGCGAGCAGCGACGGCGGGCGGCGTCGACGAGGAGGAGGCAGGCCGGCGGAGAGAGCTCCGGGCGGCGTCGTGTGTGGCGGGCGGCGAGTCGTCATGGCGGGTCCGTTCCCTGATCCAACTGGATCGGGAGGAGGAGAAGAGCGGGTAGGGGGTGCGCGTGTGTGGCGGCTAGGGTTGCGGGGGGTGAGGGGAGTGGATAAGGGGAGGGGGTGGCCGGTTGGGCCGAATGGGTGCATGGGCCGGCCCGTTGGGTCTGTTGGCCCGGGGTTCTTTCTCCTTTTCTTCTTTTTTGTTTTGTTTTCTCTTTTGTATTTTCTTTCTTTTATTTATTTTTAGTTTTACAAAATATACCACTAGCCACTAAATTAGTATTTATAAATACTCTACTGCCACATTAATTTCTCATACCTAATAAAATAATTTAATGTTTTAATATTTAAAAATGCATTTAATTATTTGTTTAAGCCACTGTTTTATTTTGTTTAGTGCTTTTAATTATTTTATAAAAATGTGGCTTCTCCACCATAATTACCTAGGCAATATTTGGCTCACTCCGAACATTTTAGTTTAATAATTGAATTTTTTTTGTTTGACTGATTTTGAATTTGAATTTGAATCGGTTTCGAACTAACTCGAGATTAGCAACTATAATTGAGGTGACGTGGCATCACTAGCAGAGGATCACTGTAGCTTAATTACCCGGGCGTCACAATTCTCCTCCACTACAAGAAATCTCGTCCCGAGATTTAAGAAGGGGACTAAGGGGGAAAGGTCTGGTTACGAAATCCTAACGAATCTTCTCATTCTTGGTTGCTCTTCTTGAAGAGGTCGATCCATTACATTGACATCTTCATTTCTCTGCTTCAGGTCATCATGGTGATGTCGCCCTTTTCTCGGGAACTCCAACGTACTTACGAATAGGTAAGGGGCAGCTCGGCGACGACAGAATGCTTATGAGGGAAACAATCTGGGGGTTAATCCATGAAGGAGCATAAGATTATCTCTCGAGTTGAACATATAGAATACATCAAGAGTAAGGTACGAAGGTACAATAAGAGGTTCCAAGCGGATAGATAGTTGCTCGAAGTCTGAACCAGAGTGAGAAAGTGGTTCAGGGCAGCGAGAGTAAGTATTGCGTCTAATACCAGAATAGAGCACTAGGAAGGTGGCTCATGAATTAGACACGAAACCAAGAGTAAGGGATAACTTTGTCAACAAGGTGTACAGGAGAGTCAGGTTTCGATCCTGGGACCTGTGGGTTATGGGCCCACCATGTGGGTTAAATGTAGGAAGGGCGATGACGTCTTGCACGATCATGTAAGCAAGGCATGTCAGAGGTTAGCCTACCAGTTATATGTCAGTAACAACGTCGGTACCAAGGGCGAGGGACGAAGATAACCATTTTCCTGCTCGTTTAACAAGGCGGGCCAATAGGCAAGGTTCTCGTCCATCGGTGGCTACCGGAATGTCATCAACAATAGTAACAGGGTCTTACTGATAGAGCGGTACACCAAGGTGTTTGCACAATCAGGGAATTGTTACTGCTTATATCATATAAATCATAGAAAGGGTTTAAACAAACCAATGGAAAGGGAAAAGTGTTTATCCGATTTAATCAGAACAATGGAAAGAAAAATGTGTTTAAACACATAATTCAGGGGTATATCCTTCCCAAGGACAAGCATAGCATGATGCCCATGACATGATATAACGTAGAAAACCATTTAGGTAATGGGAGAGAATTTTCATGGCATTACCCATACAATGGTGTTATGATAATTAAGAAAGAAACATTTAGCATTGGGCTTCAAATGTTCTTGTTGAAAATCGGAGTACCACAGACTTGCTTTGAGATAGCATTGACATGGGTTTCAAGCAAAGGTCGGATTTTGGATACACAAAGGACCCATAAGGATGAACTTATTAAACAAGGTATTCCATTTCCTCATGGAAAATGACTATCCTTGTCAAAAAGGAAACTATAACACTGGGTCCCCTGGTCAGGCGTGCTAGGCATGACATCACCTTACCGAGTCATAAGAGGACCAATGTTATAACTCTTGAAAGTATGTTCCAACCATCATATCTGACCGGAATTCAGATCTGATTGGTGTCAAAGACTTAGGATGCCTGAGAAGAAAAGGTGCAACTCAATTTGACGTGATGGAGTCGCAAGATTCTCGGGAAATAAACTATGGAAGCAAGTTCCGAATCATGAGTTCATCATTAAACCAAGGAGAGGATGAGGAGGTGGTTGATGAACTCAGCGATAATTCATTGGGATTTCCAAAAGATGGATTTCCACAATTATGTGAACAGGGAGATAGCATTTGTCAGATCAAATGATATAATGAGGTATGCTCGAGGAAAACATACTCAATTAAACATTGGTGGAAAGGTGCGCCCGAAATATGGGTTGGGTTGCACAGCCAATGTTATAATGGTGATTCGATAACCAATGGTCTAATAATGAAATGTCGACCATTAACTTCAAAGCAATAGGGTTGCTAGAAGGAAAGCATCCAAACGACACCGTCCACTTGTTGGATTCAAGACAGGGACCAAGAAAAATGGTGATGGTGAGAAGTATCACAATACCAAGAATTCTCAGGAGGTGGTGAAATTCTCATGACATTCTTGACATAAAGGATGGTAATACTCCAAGGTAAAGAAGAGCAATTGCTGGATAGCAAGGAACTCAAGGTATAACACAAAACACAAACAAGTTTGTGTTGGAGGGAAGGCAGTAGAGTGGTCGATGATAACACTAATCATCGAGGGCAAGGATGGTCTTTCTCAACATAAATTCAATTGATATCTTGGAAGAGCTCGGAATGCTGATGATGATCACGACAAATTCTGTCGAGAGGATCCACGAAGAAGCAATTGAACTGCGACTGCATCAAGCAAAAGGACTGATGCAACAAAAGATTATTGGAGCCACAGATACGACACAAACTCGAATTCAAGCTTGCTGTTTTTAAGGTGAAATTATATGACGAGAAAGATCGACGTAAGCTTACCTCATCGTCGAAAGTTGTGCTTCGGGATTAAGGACCAAGTAGCAAAGTTAAAATCGACACGACAAGGATATAGCCAAGCAGGCTAGGAATGACGTGATTGAGTTCAAACTCGTAAGTAATGAAGGTTAACAAGAGTTCCTTAATCGCGATGCGGACTCGAGTCAGTTATCGGTGTTTTTGAGTGTTTAATAACTCAGAGCCCGTGAAAAAGTGGAATCAATGAGAATGTAGCACTTGATGAAGAACTCATAAGAAGTTATGCAGTTCCGTGATAATCTTGAGATACCAGGGGGGGTAATACTTGACGACGAATCAAAGTAGAGGTTGGACTGGGGTATTACTCTACAGAAGACAAGTGCTTAAACTTGCACGAGAAATGTTATTTAAAGGAGAACATGGTTAGAATCCACGATCATAAAGGATCGAACCACGGATACAAGATGAACTTATAACAAGGGGGTAATTATTTTTACGAGCAGCTTCCATGATAAGTTATACATCGTGTCCCTGGGCATGAACGCAAGGTTCAAGGTCGACTCCCACTTCTTCAACGTATAACCTTCCATTCACTTTTCGCTTTGATAAAGGCATTAGTGTTGAAAGTTTTATCTGGTGAAATACCAGATGAGTATGACTCGTGAAAACTTCCGAGTTCACACATATAAAGGAAGGCATAGGTTCAACCCGTCAGGGTATCGTGGAAACATATACCACAAGCTTCAATAGTAAATACGACCAGCTCGAAAGCAGAGCATGGTTGGCCAAGCAGATGATACAATTTACCAAGGGCATTATGTATCAGGTAAAGAACTCACAATAATTTTGGTTGTGAGGGACATTGTCGGATAATAACTCGGCAATGGTTATGGCGGTCCACAACGGGGCTGATGTGAGTATCGGAACTCAATCAAAGGAAGAAGGAATGCCAAGGCATCGGATTATAGAAACAACTGACTAATTCAAAGCTTAATGCAAAGAAATTTTATGATTTCCAAATCAAGGGATCAGAAGCAATCGTTCTGATCGAAAATGAATAAGTTCAATAGACTTGGAAGCACAAACGATCAAGCCATTGATTGGTCAAGAACCAGCTCATATCCAAATGACGTCTGAGCCGGAAGGATGAATCCTAGGATTCGACTGAGGAATGCTAGCATCCTCAACATATTGAATCAACGGACTTAAAATGATAAAGACAAGGGAGGCCAACAAGATTACGAAACTTATGGGATTAACCATAATGCAAGCAAGCGATAATTTCAAGAGCAATAGGCTGCTCGGGATTTTCGGAAGATCGAATGATATTTTGAAGTGTTTGGCGAAACACATGAACAACTGGGGGATGAGCGGATACTAGCTAAGTGCGAGAATTATCCGTAGGGGTATTCAGGTGACAAATAACACCAAGGCAGTAAGCTCAAAGAATTATTGAAACAACGACGAGTATTCCGGGGTATCTTGTAATATCAAGACCAACTGGGGATGAATGTAAGAATAACAACTGCAAGTAGTTATCCATAAGGGTTGACGCTGGAAGGGGAATTGCAAACGCGATGAACAAAAGTTCTCGGGTTAACAGCGGAGAGTATCTTTAGGGTCTTCACGTGCAGCATACGATCGTCAGTAATAAGGGGCTCTCCGGGTGAAAGTGATAACGAGATCCTAATGTTAGATTTAGCAAAATTCATTTAACCCGAATAGAAGAGAGATCAGAGTCCCAGAGTATAGACAAGGAGTAAAACATTCTAATAACACCTAATGGTGACGTGGGGCCGTAAGCCGCACAGCCAGGTTAGTAAAAAAACTTTTTCAATGACTAGACTCGACTTCGGCCAAGGAGTTGGAGGGGGGATTCCTACAGGCAGTCGGCTCTGATACCAACTTGTGACGCCCCCGATTCAATCGTACACTAATCATACACGCAAACGTGTACGATCAAGATCAGGGACTCACGGGAAGATATCACAACACAACTCTAAAAATAAAATAAGTCATACAAGCATCATAATACAAGCCAGGGGCCTCGAGGGCTCGAATACAAGTGCTCGATCATAGACGAGTCAGCGGAAGCAACAATATCTGAGTACGAAATAAGTTAAACAAGTTTGCCTTAAGAAGGCTAGCACAAACCGGGATCTGAGATCGAAGAGGTGCAGGCCTCCTGCTCGATCCTCCTAACTACTCCTGGTAAATCGTCGTGGGCTGCACCTAGTAGTAGGCACCTCCGGGTAGTAGTCGTCATCGACGGTGGCGTCGCCTCGGGGACCATCGTGCAGTCGCGACAATCGAGTAGAGATAGGGGAAAAGGGGAACAAGGCAACCGTGAGTACTCATCCAAAGTACTACGCAAGCAAGGAGCTACACTACATATGCATGGATATATGTAAACGGCCATATCGGTGGACTGAATCAGAGAATGCCGTAATAAGAGGGGATAGCTAATCCGTCGAAGACTACGCTTCTGACAACCTCCGTCTTGCAACATGTAGAGGAGAGTAGACTGAAGTCCTCCAAGTAGCATCGCATAGCATAATCCTACTCGGCGATCCCCTCCTCAATGCCCTATTAGAGAGCGACCACCGGGTTGTATCTGGCACTTGGAAGGGTGTGTTTTATTAAGTATCCAGTTCTTGTTGTCATAAGGTCAAGGTACAACTCCAAGTCGTCACATTATCAAGATCACAGCTATTCGAATAGATTAACTTCCCTCTGAGGGTGCACCACATAACCCAACACGCTTGATCCCATTTGGCCGGACACACTTTTCTGGGTCATGCCCGGCCGCGGGAGATCAACACGTCGCAGCCCCACCTAGGCACAACAGAGAGGCCAGCACGCCGGTCTAAACCTAAGCGCACAGGGGTCTAGGCCCATCGCCCTTAGCACACCTGCACGTTGCGTACGCGGCCGGAAGCAGAACTAGCCCCCTTAATACAAGAGCAGGCTTATGTTCCAATCTGGCGCGCGCCGCTCACACGCGGACGTCACGAAGTGCTTCGGCTGATACCACGACGTCGAGTGCCCATATCTTTCCCACGTAGTTGGTTAGTGCGTATAGACCAAATGGCCAGACTCAGATCAAATACCAAGATCTTGTTAAGCGTGTTAAGTATCCGCGAACGCCGAACAGGGCCAAGCCCACCTCTCTCCTAGGCGGTCTCAACCTGCCCTGTCGCTCCGCCACCAAGATCCATCAAGAGGGCCGTCGGGACAAAGGTCCTTTCAGCCCCCAATCCGTGAATCACTCGCCGGTGCTCCACAAGCCGACCCGACTTTAGTCACCACATGTATCATGTATAAGTATAAGTATATACCCGTGATCACCTCCCGAGTGATCACGGCCCGATAGTATAGCACAGTAGACGGACAAGAATGTAGGGCCACAGATGGAATACTAGCATCCTATACTAAGCATGTAGGATTGCAGGTAAAGGTAACAACAGTAGTAGCAAGGACAGGCTATGCATCAGGATAGGTATAACGGAAAGCAGTAACATGCTACACTACTCTAATGCAAGAAGTATAGAGTAGAATAGGCGATATCTTGTGATCAAGGGGGGGAGCTTGCCTGGTTGCTCTGGCAAGGAGGGATCGTCAACACCGTAGTCGAACTGGGGGTCGCCGGCAGTCTCGGGGTCTACCGGAAATAAGTAACAGAGGGGGAACACAATAAATAACAGAGCAATCAAAGCATCACAAAGCGTAACATGGCAATACACGGTCTAGAGTGACCTAACGCGGTACTAGGTGGTACCGGCGAAAAGGGGGGAAACATCCGGGAAAGTATTCCCGGTGTTTCGCGTTTTCGGGCAGATGAACCGGAGGGGGAAAGTTGCGTGTTTGCTATGCTAGGGACGTGTGGCGGACGAACGAGCTGTGTAACCGGATTTGTCTCGTCGTTCTGAGCAACTTTCATGTAGAAAGTATTTTCATCTGAGCTACGGTTTATTTTATATTAATTTTAAAAGATTTAAATCATTTTAGGATTTATTTAAATATTTAATTCTAACATTATCCAGAAAGTGTTTGCTGACGTCATCATGACGTCAGCAGTCAACAGAGGTGTTGACTGGTTCACTGACGTGTGGGTCCTGCTGGTCATTGACTGAGTAATTAACTAACAGCTAATTAGGTTAACTAGATATTTAGGTTAATTAAGTTTAATTAGTTTAACTAAACATGATTAATTAAGTTAATTATTTAGTTTATTTATTTATTTATTTATTTATTATTAACTATTTATTTTTATTATTTATTTATTATTTTTATTTTCCAAAAAACGTTCTGAGCGGGCCCCTTTGCCCAGTGGCACAGAGGCCACTGGAGCGGGCTGTGAGTCTTGAGTTAACGGGCGCTTGTTCAGGGGCGCTGCCTGAGCTACTGTGGGAGGCGCCGCCACGAAGGGCACCAGAGCAGACGGTGAGAGGGCGGGCACACGCATGGCCTTGCCTTGGCAAGGCCAAGGGACGCGACGGCCGGAGAGAGAGGCAGGCCGGCGGGTGAGGCTGGCAGCAGCTGCAGCATAGTAGCATCTACAACAGCTGAAGGGCGTGGCCGCCGGCGCGCGTAGGGGAGGGGTCGCGGTAAGTGAAGAGCAAGGAGGTCGGGGCGAAGCATCCATGATCCATGGGCGCAGCTTGTGGTGCGGGTGGCCGCGTCGAATGCCTGCGCGGGCGAGCGCGTGTGACTCCAGAGGCGGGGGTGAGCAGGGGCGGACGGGGCATGCGGGAGCGCGTCCTGGTCGCAGCGAGCACGGAGGCCAGACGCGGTGAGCGCGGGCCGGGGCGCCGTGACCGCGGGCACGCATCGGGCGCGGCCGGAACGGGACAGAGAGGAGGGGAGGGGCGAGGCGGAGCTCACGGAGCTGAGTAGGGACGGGGCAATGTGCTCGATGGAGCTCTGGGAGGTCGACGGGGACGAGGTCGACGGAGAGGAGCAGTCCGGGCGGCGACGGCGTCGAGCTGGCATGGGGGGCGGCGAGCAGCGACGGCGGGGTCGTCCACGACGCTGGGGATGGCGGGCGGCGTCGACGAGGAGGAGGCAGGCCGCGGAGAGGGCTCCGGGCGGCGTCGTGTGGCGGCGGGGCGGCGTAGTCATCGCGGCAGGGGTCCGTTCCCCCGAACCAATCTGGATCGGGGAGGAGGGGGAAGAGCGGGTGGGGTGGTGCTAGTGGGTGGCGGCTAGGGTTGCGGGGGGGGGGGGTGAGGGGAGTGGATAAGGGGAGGGGGTGGCCGGTTGGGCCGAATGGGTGCATGGGACGGCCCGTTGGGTCTGTTGGCCCGGGGGTTCTTTCTCCTTTTCTTATTTTTTGTTTGTTTTCTCTTTTGTATTTTCTTTCTTTTATTTATTTTTAGTTTTACAAAATATACCACTAGCCCCTAAATTAGTATTTATAAATACTCTACTGCGACATTAATTTCTCATAGCTAATAAAATAGTTTAATGTTTTAATATTTAAAAATGCATTTAATTATTTGTTTAAGCCACTGTTTTATTTTGTTTAGTGCTTTTAATTATTTTATAAGAATGTGGCTTCTCCACCATAATTACCTAGGCAATATTTGGCTCACTCCGAACATTTTAGTTTTAATAATTGAATTTTTTTTGTTTGACTGATTTTGAATTTGAATTTGAATCGGTTTCGAACTAACTCGAGATTAGCAACTATAATCGAGGTGACGTGGCATCACTAGCAGAGGATCACTGTAGCTTAATTACCCGGGCATCACATATCATTAGGAACAACAGTAATACCTCCTTTCTTAGGGACACAATGAACATGACTTACCCATCTACTATCAGCTATAGGATAGATTATACCTGCTTTGAGAAGTTTTAATATTTCCGTTCTTACCACCTCTTTCATCTTCGAATTTAACCGACATTGGTGATCAACAACTGGCTTAGCATCAGGTTCCATATTAATTTTGTGCTGACATAGAGTGGGACTAATGCCCTTTAAATCATCAAGAGTATATCCAATAGCAGCTCGGTGCTTCCTTAGAACTTTCAATAATCTTTCTTCTTCATGTTCTGAAAGGTTAGCACTAATAATAACCGGATATATTTTCGTTTCATCAAGATAAGCATACTTCAAAGTGTCTAGCAATTGTTTTAATTCAAACACAGGATCATCTTTAGGTGGAGGAGGACCTCCCAAAGTTTCAATAGGCAAATTGTGTTTAAGCAGAGGACTTTGTACAAACAAAATCTTATCTATTTCATTTATTTCATGCATATGTAAATCATTTTCATGGTCTAGCAAATATTGTTCTAAAGGATCAGTAGGTGGCACAACAATAGAAGCAAGACCAATTAATTCATCCTTACTAGGCAATTCTTCTTCATGAAGATTTCTACTAAACTTGGAAAAATTAAATTCATGAGACTCATCACCAAAGCTAACACCGACAGTTTGTTTCTTACAATCTATCTTAGCATTAACTGTGTTCAAGAAAGGTCCACCAAAGATAATGGGACAGAAGTCATCTTGTGGGGAGCCAAGAACAAGAAAATCAGTAGGGTATTTTATTTTCCCACACAAGACTTCAACATCTATAATAATCCCACAAGGTGATATGGTGTCTCTATTGGCAAGTTTAATAGTAACATCTATGTCTTCTATCTCTGTAGGTGCTATGTCTTTCTTAATTTCTTGATATAAAGTGTAAGGAATAGCACTCACACTAGCACCCATGTTACATAAACCATGATAACAGTGATATCCTCTTTTAACTGAAATGACAGGCATGCCAACAACTGTTCTACGTTTATCCCTTTTATCGGGTCTAGCAATTCTAGCACCTTCTGCACAGAAGTAAATAACATGCCCATCTATATCTTCTTCCAAGAGATCTTTAACCATAGCAACATTAGGTTCTACTCTAATTTTTCATCTGGTTTAGGTGTTCTAATATAGCTTTTGTTAACCACAGTTGAAACTTTAGCATGTTCCTTTATCCTAACAGGAAAAGGGGGTTTCTCGATATAAGCAGTAGGAACAACTGGATCAACATTATAGAGTATAGTTTCTTATTTATCTGGTACCGTTTCTTTAATTTCTTCTTTAATAGGTGGGTGATACTTAAACCACTTCTCTTTAGGGAGTTCAACATGAGTAGCAAATGATTCACAAAAGGAGGCTACTATCTCAGAGTCAAGTCCATATTTAGTGCTAAAATTTTGAAAAGCATCGGTATCCATAAAAGATTTAACACAATCATACTTAAGCTTTATACCTGACTCTTTACCTTCGTCGAGTTCCCAATCTTCAGAGTTGCATTTAATTGTTTCCAAAAGATCCCACCGGAATTCAATAGTTTTCTTCATAAAAGAACCAGCACAATAAGTATCCAGCATGGTTTGATCATTACGAGAAAGCCGAGCATAAAAGTTCTGAATAATAATTTATCTTGAGAGCTCATGATTGGGGCATGAATATAACATTGACTTAAGCCTCCCCCAAGCTAGAGCGATACTTTCTCCTTCATGAGGCCAAAAATTATATATATAATTCTGATCACGATGAACTAGATGCATAGGATAATTTTTTTGGTGGAACTCCAGTTTCAAACGATTCCAATTCCATGATCCAATATCATTGCATAGCCTATACCATGCTAATGATTTTCCCTTCAAAGATAAAGGGAAAACCTTTTTCGTCACCTCATCTCGGGGTAAACCTGCAAGCTTAAACAATCCACAAATTTGTTCCACATATATCAAGTGCATATCAGGATGTTCGGTCCCATCTCCTGCATAAGGATTAGCTAGCAGTTGTTCTATCATACCCGAAGGAATTTCATATTCAATATTTTCAGTAGGTGCAGTAGGTTGAGGGGTAACTAATTGTGGTTCCGGACAAGGTGAAGGTACCCCAAACAAACCCCTCAAAGGATTGTTTTCCATAGTAACAAGTGACAATAAATTTCAGCATACTATATAAATGTTTCCTTACCAAATTCCACTTACCAAAGGCGTTTCACTCCCCGGCAATGGCCCTAGAAAATAGCCTTGATGACCCACAAGTATAGGGGATCAATTGTAGCTCTTTTCTATAAGTAAGACTGTCAAACCCAACGAGGAGCAGAAGGAAATGACAAGTAGTTTTCAACAAGGTAATGTCTGCAAGTGCTGAAATTGTAAGTAGCGGAGAAGTTTGGTAGCAAGATAATTTGTAAAGAGCAAGTAATGATAGTAGAAATAAGTATGTAGAAAGGTAGCCCAATCCTTTTTAGGCAAAGGACACGCCAAAACGGTCTCTTATGACAAGCAAAACGTTCTTGAGGGTACACGGGAATTTTATCTAGTCACTTTCATCATGTTGGTTTGATTTGTGTTCCCTACTTTGATAATTTGATATGTGGGTGGACCGGTGCTTAGGTGTTGTTCTTACTTGAACAAACCTCCTACTTATGATGAACCCTCCCGCAAGCATCCGCAACTACGAGAAAAGTATTAAGAATAAATTCTAACCATAGCATTAAACTTTAGGATCCAATCGGGCCCTTACGAAATAGCGCATAAACTGGGGTTTAAGCTTGTGTAACTCTCGCAACCCACCATCTAATTGCTACTCCACAATGAATTCCCTTAGGCCCAAATATGGTGAAGTGTCATGTATTCGACATTCACATGACACCACTAAGGGAATCACAACATACATACTATCAAAATATCGAACACATATCAAGTTCAAATGATTAGTTGCAACATGATTTCTCTCGTGACCTCAAGAACAAAAGTAACTTCTCACGAATAATAAACATGCTCATGATCAAAGGAGTATTAAATAGCATCATGGATCTAAACATATAATCTTCCACCAAATAAACCATATAGTAATCAACTACAAGATGTAATCAACACTACTAGCCACCCCCTAGCACCAATCTATAGTTCCGGTAAAAGGATTGAATACAAGAGATGAACTAGGGTTTGAGATGAGATGGTGTTGTTGAAGATTTTGATGGAGATTGCCCTCTCCAATTTGGGAGAGATGTTGGTGATGATGATGACGATGATTTCCCCCACTGGGAGGGAAGTTCC
Source organism: Aegilops longissima (assembly GCA_021605205.1). NCBI lineage: Eukaryota > Viridiplantae > Streptophyta > Magnoliopsida > Poales > Poaceae > Aegilops > Aegilops longissima. Next base: position 255,657,720 of record CM038676.1, on the reverse strand, counting down.
CCCGGCAGAATCGCTCCGCCGGAGGGCAAAAGTGCTCCTGCCCAAGTTCCGCCTCAAGACGGCGACGCTCCATCCCGAAAGCCTTCTCCTTATTTTTTCTAGGTCAAAATGACTTATATACCAGAAGATAGGCACCGGAGGTGGGCCGAGGAGGCCACAACCCACCAGGGCGTGCCTGGGGGGCCTGGCATGCCCAGGTGGGTTGTGCCCACCTGGTGGCCCCCCTCTGGTGGTTATTGGATCCAATATTTCTTAAATAATCCATGAAAAATCTCTGTGAGTTTCAGATCATCTGGAGTTGTGCAGAATAGGTAGCCTGGCGTAGCTTTTTCAGGTCCAGATTTCCAGCTGCCGAAATTCTCCCTCGTTGTATGTACCTTGCGAATTATGAGAGAAACGGCATTAGAATTACCACAAAAAGCATTATTATGGAGAAAAACATTATAAATAACAGTAATAAAACATGATGCAAAATGGACGTATCACTCCTCATCGTCGGAGATATCGATGATGATTGGCTCCTTGGACATGGAAGAGGGCGAGGCCTCCGCATCATGGGTGCCGTCGTTGTAGTGGTGAGTTGCCTGAGCCGCTCCGGGCACCAACCTGTTGGCTCTCGAAATGAGGTAAGCACGTGCACGCTGAGAAAACACCTCATAGTCTTCGTCGAAGGCACCGAGGGTGGCCTCGAGAAAACGCCACGAACTATCGTTTAAAGCAGCTAACCGCGTCGCGGCGTCGGCACGCGAGGCATGGATGGTGGCCTCGACGGCGAGGTGCTCCTCCAAGATCTTGGGGTCGGAACGAATGGCAGCCATCGCGACCTCATCCGCGCGTGCGGCCGCAATTTGCTTCTCCGCTGCCAAATGCTCCTTGAGATCCTGGCTATACTGCATGCACCATGGCTTAGGGCGGCGCTTATTTTGTGGAGGGGCCGGTGATTTGGGTGGAAGGTGTCGCACCAGTGGTCCAGGCATGTGGGATGTGGAAGGAGGAGGAGGATGGGGGTCGGTGTGGATTACCTCCCTGGATAGGCGAGGCCGAGTAGCGTGAAGGAGGGTCGCCGGCGAGGAGGCAGCGCTGCAAGCAAGGAGTGAAGGTTTCAACTTAGAAAGGAAGGCGGAAATAGGGGAAATGTGGCTTTTGGTAAGGGGGAGGGGGAAGGTTGGTAGATATTTCCGCGAATGCCAAAAATTTTAAATGGCTTCAGCAAAAAAACGGGCGCGCAAAGTGTCATTAGACAGTGCTCCAGGATATTTTGTACTGCATATCACACGTTTGGTGATAATAAATTGTGTGGGATATACTTGATTTTTCATCTTGATTTGAATTCCATAATGTGGTCACAGCGGCAATGGACGGTGTTTGAATTGCTAGAACTTTTATCTGCAGTGCACATGCAATTACATGTGTCGTAAAAGAATTGGAATTATTCAGGGTTCGTTTGGACATTTTATACATTAAATTGGTTTTGTAGTCATTTCAGGTGCACAATTCAAAATTAAACTACATGCACATGCTCCGATGCAACAACATGGGTTGTAAAATCATATATGTGTCCATGGGTTTATGCTTATGTCCCATGCAAGAAATGGGAATGAATGCAAACACCCTGCCACCATCACTCGGCCGCAAACATTGAGATACCTAGTTTTTAAATTCTAGTAAATCCAAAACTCATCTGAAATTCATGAAACTTGGCATGCTACATGGAGCGATATCAACATGCCGTGGTAAATTTTTTTGTCCCATTTGGGGCAGGTTTGGGTATAAGCTTCTCACAAACCAGGGCTTCTCACAACAAGCCTGATGGTTTCGGTAGGGAACGTTTCACCCTTGGGGACGAAATGATATTCGTTGCCTCTTCTTGATTTCAATTTTTTCTCTAGTGTCAACATAGAACAACAGGAATGTTGTGTTAATTTTTGGAATTTTTCGCGGTTTGTTTGGACATTTTTATACATTAATTCAGTTTTCTAGGCATTTTATGTGCATAATTCAAATTTGAACTACATGCACATGCTCCAGTGCATATAAATTGGTTGAAAAATCAAATATGTGTCCTTGGGTGCATGCTTAGGTCCCATGCAAGAAATGGGAATGAATTTCAAACACCAGGGCTTTGTTGATTGCCGGAAAAACATTGAGATACTTTGTTTTTAAATTCTAGTAAATCCAAAACTCGTCTCAAATTCATGAAACTTGGCATGCTATCATGCAGCGGCATCAACATGTCGTGGTAAATTTTTTGTCCCATTTGGGGCAGGTTTGGGTATAAACTTCTCACAAACCAGGGCTTCTCACAACAAGAATCATGGTTCCGGTAGGGAACGTTTCACCTTTGAGGATGAAATGATATCCATTGCCTCTTCTTGATTACAATTTTTTCTCTAGTGTCAACATAGAACAACAGGAGTGTTATGTTAATTTTTGGAATTTTTCGGGATTCGTTTGGACATTTTTAAACATTAACTGGGTTTTCTAGGAATTTTATGTGCATAATTCAAATTTGAACTACATGCACATGCTCCAGTGCATATAAATTGGTTCAAAAATCAAATATGTGTCCTTGGGTGCATGCTTAGGTCCCATGCAAGAAATGGGAATGAATTTCAAACACCAGGGCACTGTTGATTGCCGTCAAAATGTTGAGATACTTTGTTTTTAAATTCTAGTAAATCCAAAACTCGTCTGAAATTCATGGAACTTGGCATGCTATCATGGAGTGGCATCAACATGTTGTGGTAAAAAATTTGTCCCATTGGGGCAGGTTTGGGTATAAGCTTCTCAGAAACCAGGGCTTCTCATGACAAGCCTGATGGTTTCGGTAGGGAATGTTTCACCTTTGGGGCCGAAACGATATCCGTTGCCTCTTCTTGATTACATTTTTTCTCTAGTGTCAACATAGAACAATAACAGTGTTGTGTGAATTTTTGGAATTTTTGGGGTTCGTTTGGACATTTTTGTACATTAACTGCGTTTTCTAGGCATTTTATGTGCATAATTCAAATTTGAACTACATGCACATGCTGCAGTGCATATAAATTGGTTGAAAAATCAAATATGTGTCCTTCGGTGCATGCTTAGGTCCCATGCAAGAAATGGGAATGAATTTCAAACACCAGGGTACTGTTGATTGCCGGTAAAACGTTGAGATACTTTGTTTTTCAATTCTAGTTAATCCAAAACTTGTCTGAAATTCATGAAACTTGGCATGCTATCATGGAGCAGCATCAACATGCCATGGTAAAAGTTTTGTCCCATTTGGGGCAGGTTTGGATATAAGCTTCTCACAAACTAGAGCTTCTCACAACCAGCCTGATGGTTTCGGTAGGGAACGTGTCACCTTTGGGGACGAAATGGTATCTGTGCCTATTATTGCTTTCAAAAAATTTCTAGTGTCACCATAGAACAACAGGAGTGTTTTGTTAAATTTTGGGATTTTTTTAGGTTAGTTTGGACATGTTTATACATTAATTGGGTTTTCTAGGCATTTTATGTGCATAATTCAAATTTGAACTACATGCACATGCTCCAGTGCATATAAATTGGTTGGAAAATCAAATATGTGTCCTCGGGTGCATGCTTAGGTCCCATGCAAGAAATGGGAATGAATTTCAAACACTAGGGCACTGTTGATTGCGGGCAAAACATTGAGATACTTTGTTTTTAAATTCTAGTAAATCCAAAACTTGTGTGAAATTCATGAAACTTGGCATGCTATCATGGAATGGCACCCGACATGATGTGGTATTTTTCTTCTAAATTTTGAGAGAAGGCGCACTCGAATAACAACCAACAAAGGCATTTTGAAAAAATAGCTGCCACTTTAATATCTCAAAAGTTTGTATAATTCAAATCGTGTGTGTTATGTTAACCATTCACGTGATGCCACGTGTCTTGGTTTTAATGGCTATATGAGGTGCCGTGCGGACAGCTACTTGACTGAACGGGGCGTCTGGCGCAGATCCGTGCGTAGGCTGGCTGAGAGGCATGCAAGCTGTCCTCCTATGCGCAGGCTCACCTAGAAGCGTGCGAGCTGTACGCTGCGCGGCTCACTGGGAAGCGAGCCCTTTGACATCCATGGCCGCCCGCCTTCCTCTCTGTTAATGGCGCCCGAGCCGCTGTTTATTATGGGTGGCCTTACTGTTCGCCTCCCATTCCCCTCCCTCCCGCAGACCTCCACCAACGTCATGGAGTAGAATCATCATCTGCCACTAGTCTTCAAGTTTGGTGAAGTCGACTCCGAGCCGGAGGAGATAGAAAATAAGGAGGAATGGGGCCTCAAGGACATGGCCCAGAACGAGCTGGCCGCGGTGGTTGCTGATGAAATTATTGAAACTAAAAACTTTGAAACACCTGATAAGACTAGCTCTCCTAGATATGAACTTCCTGTTATGCCTGAGGTTATTGAAAGTGCAACTAATCCCCGGGTGGTTTTGGTAATTCATAACAACATATAGCTCATTGTACTAATACCCATTCAAGTTAAATACTTCAGAAAGTTCAATGATTGGCATGTCATGGACTAGAGATGTGGGCCCCTCGAAAGGCTAAGGACAAAGACTGGCAAAAGCTCAAGACTCCCCATTTTCATTTTAGTGATCCAAGATCACACCGACAGCCACCGAGTCATTGCGATTCTTGCACAAAGACCATTGCCATTGTTCTTACCATGAATGAGATCAATCTATCCACCGAAAAATTCCATTAGAATAGATTTGATGCAAAAACTTAGTGTTAGGTTTCCGCCAAACTCATCTCGGACCGACCGATCTGAGGATCTCGGTTTCACCGATTTGGCTCAGGCCATTGCACTAGTACAACTCGGTCGAACCGAAGTGTACTAATTGGTGTGACCAAAATCACTTACTCTGTGAAACCCTAGCATCTCGAAGTCACCGAAATGCATTTCGGTCTGACTGAAACTGCGTGTTTACATTATGGTAATGCTTCGGTGTCACCGAGTTTGTCAATCGGTAGCTCCGAAATGCTTTCTGCAGAAAACTAAAGTTAAGTTTTTGTCTCAATATTTTTGCAAAATAGCTATGATTTGTGATGCTCATCCACTCTATCTATATCCATCTATTCACAGGGCCAGTTTTAGAGATGTCAGAGGGCAGTGGCAGTCAGAACAGGTCTGAAGAGCAATTGAATCTCAGTGAGGGCACTAGTCCCTCAAGCAGCTAAGAAGATGGAAGCAGAAGCACACCAAGCAACTTGCCTAAGGCTACTACTAGGAAAATAAAGAAGAAAACATTTGAGTCTGAGGATGAAGACTTGGTTGCTGAGGAGGAGGTGACCTCCAAGAAAAGGATGCTCAAGAAAGAGCAAGTTGTTGCTGCTGCCATCAAGCCTGGTATGCAAAAGAAGGCTCCTTCCAAGAGGAAGCCTATGTCAAAAGCCAGAGCCTCCACTCATGAATATATGGAGTTCACTCTTGAACCAAGAGAAGAACAGGTTGCTGGAGGAAAGAAGAGGAAGGGGAGAGTGAGGAAGACCATTACCAGAGTCATTGGCAAACCATCTATGATAAGAGACTTGTTGGAGATATGCCCTAGAGGCAATCATGTATGATGATATTTCCTATGTGTTTATGAATAAAGATAGTCCTTGGACATTATCAATGATGTGTATCAGCAAGTACGTGACTTGTTTGTGGGACTATGCATTGTATGATGACTGTCCTAAAAGGTCCCTAGTTGAAAGGGCTGTGTGGACGCGCAGCCGACTAGACTAGCATATGACACGGTCGATGGCTTGGTCTTACTAGCCATGGAGCATTGGATGCTAATCGGATAATATAGACTTGGAAGGATCTGGTCGGATTCGACATAGTCGGATCCGAGTCGAGATAAGGTCCGAGTCGGACAGACCCAACTATGAGACGCAGCGATATGTCATCTATGAGTCTCTAGTACAACATACGTTCTATGTCCTAAGACCTGAGCTGGCGCGTGTATTCGAGATCGTGACAGTCCTGCTTTGGGCCGACCAAACACTACTCTGTGACTGCGTAGTTACAAAGGTAGGTTTCGGGCTTGTCCAGACCCATGCTATGAGACATGGTCGAGCAAGATGGGATTTGCCCCTCCGATCAGGAGAGATAACTCTGGGCCCCTCGTGTGATCCGACCAGGATAAGCATGGCCATGCGACTAGGATTATGAGATGATCCGATTTGTGGTCGGCATCACTGGAACGAGAAAGAGGTCGGGCTAGCACAAGGATGGCAGACTCGCCTTGAGCCCGACAACATATATCGTGTGGCAAACGGAATGGAAGTATGATGTACAGGTTCGCCTAACCAGCTTCATAGTCTGCTTGGTGTTCGGCATGCCTTGCTAGGGGCCGCTACCGACCGTGCAGTTCGGAGGTGATCCGAACTGCGACCAAGCCGGCTTGAACCTAAGGGGTCGCGCGCTTAAGGAAAGGAACCTATGACGTCGGATCCGAGGACACTAATCGGATGTGATCCGAGTTGTATTCGAATTGTGGCCGAGTAGACTTATGGGCTTTAGGGTCCGTGCGAGGCCCAAGTGTTGAACCCGCGACTGATGCCTATATAAAGTGGAGGTGTCGCACACTCATGCGATTTGATCGCTTCGGCGCTGTCACTAGGGTTTGCATGTGTTGCGAATAGACACCTCCACTTGTCGCCCACTGTGTGATCGGACCTAGCAGTCCGCCACACGGTGTTCCTCCTTCACACGCGGATACCGTTAGAGGCGGTGCACCTGTGCCGCTCCGGCGAACTTGTACGGGGGATCCGACGACTTGCTGTTCGAGGGAGATCGGACGAGGAGGAGAAGGTTGTAACGCCCCGGATTCGATGCACCAGGTGTCCTTCAGTTATTCGCGTCATTGCCATGTCATGTGCTTGCGTGTTGCACTTTGCCATGTCATCATCTGCATTTCATATCATGCCATCATGTGCATTTCATTTTGCATACGTGTTCGTCTCATGCATCCGAGCATTTTCCCCGTTGTCCGTTTTGCAATCCGGCACTCCTATGTCTCCCGGCGCCCCCTTTTGCCTCTTTTCGTGTGCGGGTGTTAAACGGTCTCGGAATGGACCGAGGTTTGCCAAGCGGCCTTGGTATAGCACCGGTAGACCTCCTGTCAAGTTTCGGATCATTTGGAGGTCGTTTGATACTCCAACGGTCAACCGGGTAACCGTAGAAGCCCTCTTTTGTTTGCAGCCCAACACCCCTTCCAAAGTGGCCCAAAACCCAGCAAACTCCCCTCCATGCTCTCGGTCGTTCGATCACGATCGCGTGGCCGAAAAACGCACCTCATTTGGACTCTCCTAGCTCCCTCTACCTATATAAACACCTCCCCCTCCAAAAATCGCAGTCCAATCCCCCCGAAACCCTAAAAGTTTCTCCTCTTCTTACGGACGTGTCCGCCGCCCGCCGGACACCCAGCGCCGCCGCAAGCAGCCACTCCGGGCGTGCCACGTGGCGCCTCCGTCCTCCCCGCCGCCGCGGCCCGTGTATTTTACATTTTCATGCAATATTCATGCAATATTCATCATGCCATAACACTGCATCCGTAGCTCCGTTTCGTGCGTGTAATATGTCAAATTGTTCGCCTCGACGAGTACATCATTTCATTCCATTGCATCATTTTCATTTGAGCTCATCTTGATGCCCGAAATGCTGGTAGAAGAGGGCTATGTGATGTTAGTTTCAGATTCTTATCAGAACATGCACTTTTGTCGCTTTTTCCATGATTGCTGTGTGCATCCTATGAACTTGAGTCCTACATGTGTTTTGTAATATGCCATGCCATCTTTACAGGGGTGTATGCCATGTATTTTTGTGATCTCTGTGGTGACTAGCACAAGCATGCAAACTAGGCTTCATGATGTTGCTGATTTCATTCCTGTTCTGCTGATATTTTTATGCCATGTAAACTTGATGCTACCGAGAGATCCATGCTTATTTTGAGATACTTCAGTAAGGATGTTTTGAACATATGGTTATGCTCTATCCATCCATGCCCTTGTTTGCAATTATGGAGTGCCATAGATTGAGTCAATCGAGCTCTACTTTTGCTATAAATGTTTCCTGGCAGGTTGTTTACATGTTATTCAATTTTGCCAAGGTTGTTGTAGTTGATCCGTGTATGCTATGATGTTGTTCTTGCCATGTATAGATTCTATGCCATGTCTTCCTACTGTTTGTTGCTTTGCCATGCCATGTATTGCTCTGTGGTGAGTGGTTCAAGCTCACCAACATGCCTACTTATTGTTGTTCCTGCCATGTATGAGTCTGTCATATAACTTGCCATGTTTACATGGGTGCCATCATATCTTCTGATCCTTTTTGGCTCATGGTCAGTAAAGGACTTTTGTTCTATGCATTTAGTAGGTTCATGTCATGCCTTTTTTTGCCATGATAAGTTCTTGTACCATGCTGTTTGATAGCTCTAAACATTGCAACCTGATGTTATTTCCTGATAAGTCTGAAACTGTTATTATTTGCAATCTTGCCATGTCATTTTGAGCATGTTCTAGTGATTTCTGGAGATAGCTCAGTGTTCATGTTTTGTAATGCTTTAGTTGTACATCATGCCCATGCCTTCTGTTTTCACGTTGGGATTCTGTAGCATGTTGTTTTGATGCTTGCAATATGCCTAGTTGCTGTTTTGGACAGCTTGTCCTTTAAACTGGTATCGAGTGTATGTGTTGAACCGTTGCTCCGTTTTGAGTGTGCTCTATATGAAACTTGCTTGATTTTGCATGTAGCTTCATATTATCATGTTGCATCCATGTTTTGAGGTGTTTGCTTGATGTTTGTATGCATTTTGCATCAATGCCATGTTTAACTTGTTTTGCTCATATCTTTTAGGCCGTAGCTCCGAATCTAATGAACTTTATATGTAACTTGACTAGAATTTCGTGTAGATCATCGTGGTGCATCTTAAATTGCTGTTTAACAATTTGAACATAAAGTTATTCAGATTTGGACCAATTTCGAAATTTGCATATGAGGACTTACCGGAATTGTTATATGTTGCTTCCAGCCTTATTTAAACTTGCTTTGATGTGTTGCTCTTGTTTGCATCATCTCTTGCCATGAGTAGCCTCATCTAGATTTGTCATGCATCATGCTTGTTGTGCATCATGCCTTGTTCATGTGTGGTGTGTTTACCATGTTGTGTGCTTCTTCTCGATAGTTCCCGTTTCGTTGCGATCGTGAGGATTCGTTCGTCTACGCTTGGTTCGTCTTCGTGGCTTCATCTTCTTCATGGACTCGTCCTTCTTCCTAGCGGGATTTCAGGCAAGATGACCGCTACCCTGGATCTCACTACTATCATTGCTATGCTAGTTGCTTCGTTCTATCGCTATGCTGCGCTACCTATTACCTCTTTATCAAGCCATCCCAAATTGCCATGTCAGCCTCTAACCTTTTGCACCCTTCCTAGCAAACCGTTGTTTGGCTATGTTACCGCTTTGCTCAGCCCCTCTTATAGCGTTTTTAGTTGCAGGTGAAGATGAAGTTTGTTCCTTGTTGGAACATGGAGATGTTGTTCCTTGTTGGAACATGTTTACTTGTTGGGATATCACAATATACCTTTTTTAATTAATGCATCTATATACTTGGTAAAGGGTGGAAGGCTCGGCCTTATGCCTAGTGTTTTGTTCCACTCTTGCCGCCCTAGTTTCCGTCATATTGGTATTATGTTCCCGGATTTTGCGTCCCTAACGCGGTCGGGTGATTTATGGGACCCCCTTGACAGTTCGCTTTGAATAAGACTCCTCCAGCAAGGCCCAACCTTGGTTTTACATTTGCCTCACCTAGCCCTTTTTCCCTTGGGAGTCGCGCTCTCAAGGGTCATCTTTATTTTACCCCCCCGGACCAGTGCTTCTCCAAGTCTTTGGTCCAAACCAGCGATGTCCGGCGCCCTGGCAATCAGGGTCTATGCCAACCCGACGTCTTGCTCATCCGGTGTGCCTCGAGACCGAGATATGTGCAGCTCCTATCAGGATTTGTCGGCACATCCGGCGGCTTTGCTGGTCTTGTTTTATTCTGTCGAAATGTCTTGTAGCGGGATTCGAGACTGATCGGGTCTTCCGGGAGAAGGAATATCCTTCGTTGATCGCGAGAGCTTATCATGGGCTAAGTTGGGACACCCCTGCAGGGTATGAACTTTCGAGAGCCGTGCTCGCGGTTATGTGGCAGATGGGAATTTGTTGATATCCGGTTGTAGTAAACTTGAAGCAAACTCTTCTAAAATACACCAACCGTGTGTGTAACCATGAGTGTCTCTTTTCAGGGTTGATCGAGAGGAGAACACGGTTTCTGGGTTATGTCTGACGTAAGTAGGAGTTCAGGATCACTTCTTGATCATTACTAGTTGACGACCGTTCCTTTGTTTCTCTTCTCGCTCTCATTTGCGTATGTTAGCCACCATATCATGCTTAGTCGCTGCTGCAACCTCACCACCTTACCCCCCCTTCCTTTCCCTTTAAGCTTTGCTAGTCTTGATACCCATGGTAATGGGATTCTTTGAGTCCTCGTGGCTCACTGATTACTACACCACCGATTGCAGGTACAGGTTTGCGATGATCATGGCGTGAGGCGATGTTTGCTTGTGTTGGAGTTCTTCTTACGCTTCTTCTTGATCGGGGATAGGTTCCAGGTCGGCAGCCTGGGCTAGCAGGGTGGATGTCGTTTGAGTTTCTGTTTATGTTTCATCCGTAGTCGGATGTTGATCTTGTATATGATGTTGATGTATTATTGTGGCATTTGTGCCTTATGTATGTATCCCCACTATTATGTAATGTTGATGTAATGATATCCACCTTGCAAAAGCGTTTCAATATGCGGGTCTATCCTTGGTGGGACCTTCGAGTTCCTTTTGGATAGGGTCGCATATTGGGCGTGACAAAGGTCCACACGAACGCGCTGCCCCAACTCTTCTTCTGTTGCACGGCATTGCGCGTCCAGTGGTAACGATCTGTGATCCATCTCCCGTAGCATGTTCTTGGTTGTTCTGCGCGTAGGAAATTTTAACTTGAAGTTGACGCATCCTACCATAGAACCCAACAAGACTCTGATGAAGAAGAGGAGGAGGAGGAGGAAGAGCCAGCTGCACCACCTCCAAAGACTCAAATGTTCATGGGAGATACCATAAGGACTGGGGCTGCTCCATCTAAGCCCAAGTCAGCCCCCAAGCCTCCAACTCAAGCTCAAGTTCCAAAACCTTCTGCACCCAAGAGATCCACCTGGAACATTTCTGCCGCTGAGAAGAACAAGGCCCCAGTGCCTGAAGTTCAAGAGGATGAAGAGCCACAAGTGGTCAGAAAGTTGAAGCCAATAGTGATGATCATCATTTTGCTGAAAACATGAAGGAAAAGAAGGATGCAGGTCTGAGATTGTGGAGATGGACTGATCCCTATTCCACAAGAAAAAGGACTGTTGTAGATTATCGTTTCCACACCAAGGAATAGCAGGACTTCTATGAGACAGTCTTGCTAGACAAGAAGCCCATTGTTAGTGACACGAGGTGGGTTGACTGGACATATATTGATGACAATGAGGACTACTTCCTAGGTGTGCACATGAGCTTCAGGATGAACGAAGTGTGTAAGTGCATCTAGTGCCACCCCTAGTTGGTTTTGGAGTATTGACGACAAACTTGGTTGAGGGACTAATGTGTTTGTGAGAATTGCAGTATAACACAGGTAGTAGTCCCTTATTTATTCGGTTTACCTACCAGAGATGACCCCTAAAAATGTGTGAAGACATTGAAGACAATGGTGGTTTGTGAAGATATTCGCAGTGAAGATTATGACATGAGAAGACATTCATGTGAAGACTATGGAGTGCGAAGACATAGTTATTTCGTAGTTTCCTTTTCTTCTTTGTTGAGCCACAGGAACCACCGTACTGTTAAGTGGGGTCCAAGTGAACAAAGTTAGAGTGACTGATGTGATGCTCAACCAAATCCTATGTCTTCGAGCGAAGACAATGAGAGCAAATCTTATCCAGAGTTGGATGAGTCAGCTTTACTTGTAGCCCAAGTCAAGCTGCCGCATGTGTTTGAAATCCGACCGTTGGACACGTGTCAGTTCCTTAGTGACCCAGGGTCATTTCGGACAAATCAGGTCAGGTTGCCTCCTGGCTATAAATAGCCCACCCCCTACACCATAAATTGGTGGATGCTCAGAGTTAGTGCACAGCTTTTGTCGTTTGAGAGCAACCCACCTCCGAAGCATTTGAGAGAGAGATCCTTGCAAGGACAAAGCCCAAAACACCCAGAGCCAAAGAGTGTTAGGAATCACTGAAGTCTTTCTGTCCGCGTGACCTGAAGACTTGTTACACTTGAGGACTGTGAATCCTCCAGCCGGTTAGGCGTCGCGTTCTGAGCATCCAAGAGCCATTGTGCATTGCCAGTGAACAAAGTTTGTGAGGGTTTGGAAGCCTACCTTGAAGACTTACCAGAGTGATTGGGCGAGGACTAAGTGTTCTTAGCTCAAGGGGAATAAGGTGAAGATGTGGTCTTCTGAGTTAAATCTCAGCCTCCCTAACTAGACGCACAGTTGTCACTGCAACTGGAACTGGTCTACCAAATCCTTGTCTTCACCAAGCTATTGGTTTCTATCCTTCACTTCCCTTTACTTTCAGTCCGTCCTCGTGAAGTCATTGCCTTCTTGCACGATCTAATTGTCTTCACTATGTGAAGACTGTTTACTGTTTGGCTTCATACTATCTTCCATCCTGATCCATACTACCTAGCTGCTGATAGTCTTCGTGCTTTCACTTCATTGCTTACTTGACTATGGCTTGTCTAGTGTAGTCTACCTTCCATTTCATATCAATAGGTTCATTTCTACTGTTTGTCTTCAAAGCCCCCGTGTTTTGAAGACTTCCATAAAAATTGCCTATTCACCCCCCCCCCTCTAGTCGATAACTAGCACTTTCAATTGGTATCGAGCAAGGTGCTCCTTGTTACGTGTGATTGGTTTAACCACGGAGTTTTAGCTATGTCATTGCAGGGATAATCAAGGTCTCCGTTATGTGCCCTATCTTGATGGCACCGATTACCCCTCTTATGGAAGAATAAGATGCATATGCATCTTGAAGCCATTGACGTCGACCTCTGGTATGTCGTCAAGAATGGCGTTCCCAAGGTCGGTGAAGGTGTCACCGCTACTGATGTCAAGAGGTTCATTCAACTGGATTCGACTGCCAAGAACATCATCTGTGGTCATCTGACCAAAGGACAGTACGGCCGTGTGAGTGCACTGGAAACTGCAAAGCTAGTCTGGGACTAGCTCTCCAAGGTCAACGAAGGCATCTCAACTCAAAGAGACTCAAGGATTGATGTTCTTCGCAACCTCTTACCGCTTCAAGAGAAACGACAATGAGAATGTCTAGCTCTCATTTGATCGCCTCACTGATATCACAAATGAGCTTCACGCACTTGGCGCCACTGAGATCACCAAGCACGAAATTTTCAAGAAGCTTCTGAGATCACTTGACAGCCCATTTGACACCCTGGCCCTGATGATTCAAGAACACCCTAACTTCAAGACTCTAGATCCGTCTGACATACTTGAGAGGCTCAACACACATGAGTTCTAGTTATCTGAGAAGAGAGACATTTATGGCCCCAACTATGGTCGAACTCGCGCTTTGAAGGCAAAGGTCGTTTCCTCATCTGAAGAAAAATTTGACTGCAGTTCTGGGGATCCTGAAGACATTGGAAACAAGCTAGCTATGCTCATGAAGAAGTTCCAAAAGTTCACCAAGAAGAAAGGCTTCAGAAAGTTTTCAAGATCCAGCTCAAGAAATGATGAAGCTTCCACTCGTGACCACAAGAAGAGAACATGCCACAAGTGCAAGAAACCTAGTCACTACATCTCTGAGTGTCCACAATGGGACAATGAGACCAAGAAGAAGAAGAAGAGCAAGGAATATGATTCTGATGACAAGAAGAAGAAGAAATCCTCAAAGTCTTCATCTCACAAGAAGAGCTCATCAAGCAAGTCTCGTGCGTTTGTTGGCAAGGAGATGGATTCAGAGGAGGAGTCTGCTTCTGAGGAGGCGGAGGTGGAGTCTGAGGAGGAGTCTGATTCAGGCGTGGCAAGACTGGCTCTGGCTTCAGCGTATGTCGCCAAGTCCATTTTCAACACCGAAGACAATGGTCTCATCCCCAACGCTGATGCTAATGATGAGGATGACTCTGCTCCTACCTACTACTTCATGGCACGTGGTGCCAAGGGTATGACACCAAAGGCTTCAGAATGGATTATGGACAGTGGATGCACTAACCACATGACTGGTGATCAAAGTCTTCTCATGGATTCAACCCTACGTCCGTCTGTCAAGAGTCACATCACATTTGCTAACACTGGTAAAAGCAAGGTATTGGGCCTAGGTAGAGTTGCAATCTCAAAGGATCAGCACAATGGATAAAGTGATGCCTGTTGAATCCCTTGGTTTCAACTTAATGTCTGTCTCAATGCTTTGTGATCTGAACATGATTGTGATATTTGGAAAATATCATTGTGTTGTGCTTATGGAATCTGACATATCTCTAGTCTTTGAAGGGTATCATGGGGAAAATTTTGTTTTTGCCACTCTATATTTTGCCAATTTTCCTTATGCCATTCTAGATTTTGACATTTCGCTTTTGCCACTCTTAGTTTTTGATAATTATCACAATTGCCATTCAGTGGCAAAATCAAAATAATTTTGTTTTGTTTTTGCCACTCTTAGCTTTTGACAATTATCATAATTGCCACTCTGAAAATTTTGCTTTTACCATGGGAATGGCAATTGTGATAATTGTCAAAAACTAAGAGTGGCAAAAATGAAATGTCAAAATCTAGAGTGGCATAAGGAAAATTGGCAAAATCTAGAGTGGCAAAAACAAAATTTTCCCATCAAAAAGACGATATGTATATGGTAGATTTCTCTGCAGGACCACAGCTGGCCGTATGTCTTCTAGCAAAAGCTTCAGAATGCTGGCTCTGGCATTAGAGGCTAGGGCATGCTAGCATGAGGAACTTGTACATTCTCGCGAAGAAGAAGCATGTCGTAGGCATCGAGGGCATCAAGTTCAAGAAGGATCATCTTTGTGGTGCCTGCGAAGCTGGAAAGATGACTAGAGCCAAGCATCCCTCGAAGACAATCATGATGACGACATGTCCCTTCGAGCTGCTTCACATGGACTTATTTGGCCCTACTCACTACTCCACCCTTACTACCACTGCTTGCCTCTATGGCTTCGCCATTGTTGATGATTACTCAAGATAAACTTGGGTGCATATAATCCTCTACAAGAATAAAGTGCGGGATGTCTTCAGACGATTCGCCAATCGTGCCATGACCAAATATGGCATCAAGATTAAGCACATCAGAAGTGACAACGGCACAGAATTCAAAAACACCGGCCTCGACACTTATCTTCATACATTGGGCATCACATATGAGTTCTCAGCTCCATACACACCTCAGCAGAATGGCATCATGGAGCGCAAGAACAGAACCCTCATTCAGATGGCATGGGCGATGCTTGATGAGTACAAGACTCCAAGGAAATTCTGGTCTGAAGCCATTGATACTGCATGCCACATCATCAACCGTGTTTATCTTCAGAAGCTTCTAAAGAAGACATCATATGAGCTCCTGACTGGTAAGAAGCCAAACATCAGCTACTTCAGAGTATTTGGTGCTAGGTGCTGGATCAAGGATCCACATCACACTTCAAAATTTGCACCGAAAGCACATGAAGGTTTTATGCTTGGCTACGGAAAAGATTCGCACTCCTACAGAGTCTTCAACCTCTTTCACTATAAAGTGGTTGAAACTGTGGATGTGCGGTTCGATGCGACTAACGGCTTGCCAAAAGAGCACCTGCGAAATGTACTAGATGAAGCGTCACCAAGTGAATCTATCAAGCTTATGGGTACTGGAGACATCATACCTTCAGAGACACAGGATGAAGAGGAAATCATCATTTCTGCACCTAATCAACCCGAAGACAATGCTCAGCCTGAAGCAAATGCTGAAGATGAAGACAATGATCAACAAGGGAAAAATCTTCGTCCAGTTCATCCTCGCGTTGCAAATGAAGTACAGATTGAGAAGATAATTGATAGCATCAATGCACCTGGTCCACTCACTCGTTCAAGAGCAACACAACTAGCAAATTTCTCTAGGCACTTTGCATTTGTCTCTATATCTGAACCCAAGAAAGTTGATGAAGCCTCCATGGAACCTGAATGGATTCAAGCTATGCAAGAAGAGCTTCAACAGTTCGAGCTGAACAATGTTTGGGAGCTAGTTAAGCGTCATGGTCCTCGCAATCACAATATCATTGGCACCAAATGGATCTATTGCAACAAACAAGACGAGCATGGTCAAGTCGTCAGAAACAAGGCTCGTCTCGTTGCTCAAGGTTACACTCAAGTTGAAGGGATTGACTTCAATGAAACATTTGCTCCTGTGGCTAGGCTTGAAGCCATTCGCATTCTGTTAGCCTATGCCAACCACAACAACATTCTTCTGTACCAAATGGATGTAAAGAGTGCCTTTCTCAATGGCAAAATTGAAGAAGAAGTGTATGTTGCACAACCACCTGGTTTTGAAGACCCAAAGCGTCCTGACATGGTATACAATCTCAATAAGGCATGGTATGGCCTCAAACAAGCACCTCGAGCTTGGTATGACACACTCAAAGACTTCCTGAAGAGCAAAGGCTTCAAACCTGGTTCTCTAGATCCCACTCTCTTCACGAAGACATATGATGGTGAATTGTTTGTATGCCAAATCTACGTGATGACATTATCTTCGGCTGCACTGACAAAAGATACAGTGATGAGTTTGGGCATATGATGCAAGAGCAATATCATATTTCCATGATGGGTGAGCTGAAATTCTTCCTCGGTCTTCAAATCCGTCAGCAGAGCAATGGCATCTTCATTTCACAAGAAAAATATCTCAAAGACCACCTGAAGAAGTTTGGAATGTAAGACTGCAAAGGGTACACGATGCCAATGCCAACCAAAGGTCAATTGGGTCCCGACGACAATTGGTAAAGAGTTCAATCAAAAGGTGCACCACTCCATGATTGGTTCTTTACTCTATTTATGTGCATCCAGGACAGATATAATTCTTAGCGTTTGCATGTGTGCCCAATTTCAAGCGGCACCAAAGGAATCGCATCACTTAGCTGGGAAGTGAATTCTTTGATATTTGGCTTACACCCCGACACTAGGATTATGGTATCCAAAGGGCTCAGAGTTTGATCTATTTGGATTCTTAGATGTTGATTATGCTGGTGACAAGGTTGATCGCAAGTCCACCTCAGGCAAATGTCACTTTCTTGGACGATCTCTTGTCTGTTGGTCTTCAAAGAAGCAGAATTGTGTATCCCTCTCCACTGTTGAATCTGAATACATTTGAGGTAGTCCTGGATTAGGGGGTCCTCGGACAGCCGGACTATATCCTTTGGCAGGACTGTTGGACTATGAAGATACAAGATTGAAGACTTCGTCCCGTGTCTGGGTGGGACTCTCCTTTGCGTGGAAGGCAAGCTTGGCAATTCGGATATGTAGATCTCCTCCCTTGTAACCGACTCTGTGTAACCCTAGCCCCCTCCGGTGTCTATATAAACCGGAGGGTTTAGTCCGTAGGACAAGAACAATCATAATCATAGGCTAGCTTCTAGGGTTTAGCCTCTTCGATCTCATGGTAGATCAACTCTCGTAATACTCATATCATCAAGATCAATCAAGCAGGAAGTAGGGTATTACCTCCATCGAGAGGGCCCGAACCTGGGTAAACATTGTGTCCCCCGCCTCCTGTTACCATCCGCCTTAGACGCATAGTTCTGGACCCCCTACTCGAGATCCGCCGGTTTTGACACTGATATTGGTGCTTTCATTGAGAGTTCCACTGTGTCGTCACCATAAGGCTTGATGGCTTCTTCGATCATCGGCAACGATGCGATCAAGGGTGAGGTTTTTCTCCTCGGACAGATCTTCGTATTCGGCGGCTTCGCACTGCGGTGCGCTTGGCCATCTGGAGCAGATTGAGAGCTACGCCCCTGGCCGTCAGGTCAGGTTTGGAAGCTTAAACTATACTGCCGACGTCCGCGGAGACTTGATCTTTGACGGACTCGAGCCCATATCAAGTGCGCCGCACAGTCACGATGAGCATGACTTAGCCCTGTCGTCGGACGGTGTTCGGAAGATCACACCTGTGGCTACTCCGGCCCTCAATCTGGAGCAGATTGCGCCGTCCGAGGACGGGTGGATGGACCCTGCCACAGAGGCCGCACACTCAGTGGCGATAGATCCGAATACTGACTTCACCTCCTACGAGACCTGTGTTGCCGGACTCTTGGATTCGTCCCTAGCCACGGGCTCCGAACCGCCTGCGTCAGCGCCTATCAAATCTGATTGGGCACTGATCATGGAGTTTTCCTCCGCGGATATCTTTTAGCTTTTCGCCCACAGGCGTGTGCTAAATTCGTAAGGTCTCTCTCCTTGTTAGGAGGCCCTTGGCGGCTGTGTCGGCTTGAGTGGGAAGCCGACGACGAAGAAATTCGTTCCCCACCCACCACCCACTTAATAGCCACTGTCGACGACTTAAGCGACATGCTTGATTTCGCTTCAAGACATCGACAGTATGGACGACGATATAGGAGAAGAACAGGAACCATCGCCCACAGGGCGCTGGAATGCCACCTCATCATATGATATATACATGGTGGACACCCCCAAAGAAAGCGATGGCAATAAGGCAACGGAGGATAATCCCCTCGAGAAGAAATCTAAGCACCGACGTCATCGGCGCCGCTC
Organism: Aegilops longissima; assembly: GCA_021605205.1. Lineage (NCBI taxonomy): Eukaryota > Viridiplantae > Streptophyta > Magnoliopsida > Poales > Poaceae > Aegilops > Aegilops longissima. The sequence continues at coordinate 255,638,895 of CM038676.1, read as the reverse complement.
TAAGCCCCGCCATAGCAAAAGCAGTGATACCGGCACAAGAGACAATAACGCTGCAGATAGTGCCGAAGACGAAGACAATCCCCTCCAGCCAGGCTTCGAGCGGAAGGATGGGCAAGCTAGTCCTAAGGAACAGGAAGCAGACGGAGAATCAGAGGATGACAATTACATGCCTCTCTCCGAAGATGAGGTGAGCCTCGACGACGAAGAATTTACCGTGCCTGAGGATCCCGTCGAGCAGGAGCGCTTCAAGCGTCGGCTTATAGCCACAGCAAAAAGCCTGAAGAAAAAGCAACAACAGCTTCAAGCTGAACAAGATCTGCTAGCGGATAGATGGGTGAGGTCACGATGGCGAGAATACAAACTCGGCGCCCAACCAAAAGTTACCCAAAGTGCAGGTTGCTACCCCAACTCGAGGAGGAAGCATTAAAACCTACGCCTCCAGCGTATGATGCGGCTGACCTGCCACCTCGTGGCCGAGACAAAGCGGCATATCAGGCCAAAGTCCAGCCCGCACCCCGTCGCCAGTTAAACAAAAATACCAAGGCCCGGGGTAACACGCAGGACCTGCGAGACGTATTGGAAAACAAATCAGGACATAAAAGATCGGTCTACGGATCACGGGGGCGCGCCCCAACGCGTGACGACAACCGTCAAGCCGGATATACTAAAAGAAAATCCGGCTGGGCCGAACACAGCAGACAAGACTCCTATGAACTGCGTCGTGATATAGCCCGACACAGAGGCGCCACACACCCCTTATGCTTCACTGATGTAGTAATGGATCATGAATTCCCAGAAGGGTTTAAACCCGTGAACATTGAATCATATGACGGCACTACGGACCCTGCGGTATGGATAGAGGATTTATTCCTCCACATTCACATGGCCCGCAGGGATGATCTACACGCCATCAAATATTTCACGCTAAAACTCAAAGGGCCGGCTCGGCATTGGCTGAATAGCTTGCCGGCAAACTCCATTGGAAGTTGGGAGAACTCGCGGCGCATTCTGGACAACTTCACAGGCACTTATGTGTGGCCACCGGATGCTGATGATTTAAGTCACATAACACAACAGCCCGGAGAGTCGGCTAGGAAATTCTGGACTCGGTTCCTAACTAAAAAGAACCAAATTGTCGACTGTCCAGATGCTGAAGCCCTAGCGGCCTTTAAACATAACATCCGTGACGAGTGGCTCGCCCGACATCTCGGCCAAGAGAAGCCAAAATCCGTGGCAGCCCTCACGACACTCATGACCCGCTTTTGCGTGGGCGAAGATAGCTGGCCCATAGCAACAACACATCAAGCAACCCTGGTACATCAGAAGCCAGAGATAGCAACGGCAAACCCCGACGCAACAAAAACAAGCGCCGCAAAAATGGTGAAACACCGAAGATACGGCAGTCAATGCCGAATTTAGGGGCTCTAAGTCCAGTCAGCGGAATGGGCCACTCAAAAATGTCAATTCGGGTCCGTCCAGTCTGGACCGCATACTCGACCGCCCATGCCAAATTCATGGCACGCCAAGAACACCAGCCAATCATAACAACAGAGAATGCTAGGTCTTCAAACAAGCCGGCAGGTGAGGCGCCAAAAACAAAGATAAGGGGTCTCAAAGCAACGACGGCGACGAGGAGCCCGGATCATCAAGTACAGGAGGGCAAAAGAAATTTCCTCCGCGAATCCAAACGGTGAACGTGGTAAACGGCACCTACAACCCGGACCGGATGCGCACCCTTAGGGATGTCGACTTAACGGAACCAGTCGTCCCACAATATAAACTAGGGCCGATCACCTTCAACCGCACGGATCGTCCGGTTAACACCAATTAGGGCAATCCAGCCACACTAGTCCTCGACCCAATGATTTTTGGTTCCACCTCACACGAGTCCTAATGGATGGAGGTAGCAGTCTAAACCTGCTTTACCAGGACACAGTGCGCAAGACGGGCATCGATCATTCGGTGATCAAGCCCACTAAAACCATCTTCAGAGGTATCATACTAGGTGTGGAGGCCAGCTGTATAGGCTCCATCTCCCTTGAGGTAGTCTTCGGATCACCAGACAATTACCGTGCCGAAGAGTTAATCTTCGACATCATCCCCTTTCGTAGTGATTATCAGGCACTGCTCGGACGAACCGCGTTTGCTCGATTCCACGCGGTACCACATTATGCCTACCGTAAGCTTAAGATGCCCGGTCCGCGCGGCGTCATCATGGTTAATGGCAAGGCCGAACTTTCCCTCGGTACCAAAGAGTATACCGCTGCTTTAACAGCAGAAGCAACGAGTGGCACCTTTCAATTGAACCTCGAGTCGACGGCCAGGCTCCCGGACACCGCCAAAGGACTCCGAACTACTTCGTAGCAGGATAGCCCGACTCGTCCAGAGCTCAATTAAACACTCTGGCGAAGGCCAGGACAGGCCACATACCGCGGCTCAACCGCTCTGCGGCACACAAGCATTTCTTACATTTTGTTTGCGGGTTCAACTTTGCGCAGACCAGGACTGGTGATATGGAGGCAGCTCAAACGCGCAAGGGAATTCTTAGATATTCCCCGCGATGACCATCCGATTATACTCCGGATCCGCACACAGCTTCTTCCCCCTGGTCTCAGCAAGTTCCACAGTCATATTTCTTTTTTATCACATTACATGTACTCACACGCATCGACGTACTATTCAAAATACAACATGTGGATTTATATAACGCTTATCTGTTGTTATTTCTTATTAAAATTCTTTTGTCAAGTGGCATTCGTACACCGCAATATGCCTTAAGTATGCCAGGGGCTTCGTTTCACCCATAATACGGCAATAAAGTCCGAACACCTTCATGGAAGTTCGGCACCCCGAACTTATAGCATTATATGCATCAGCTCCGAATCATGTCTTGGGTCAAATGTTGGGTTTGCCTGGATCCCATGTTTTGCTGCCATACGTTCCGCTATATCGGCTAAGGAGGCACGGGGAGAACTACTACGATTGTGTCCCGGTTCTTCCGAACGAGCACCTCAGTAGAGAAAGCCGAAAACTGACTGCCATGATACGGCGAGAGCTGGTCAGCTATTCGAGAGGTTGTAAAATCTTGAAGGATTTCTCCCGCATAATGCCATAACCAATGCAGCGTGCGATGGATCAGTTTTTCTTCCGATCAGGTGCTTATAAGAGCCCCTCGTGCAGTCTTCCGAACACCAGGGGCTGCGCCTACCTTCCTTTCCTAAAGCTCCTATGGCTAAATGAGAGTGATAAAGCCCTATAGTCCGATTGCCTGGTTCGTTGTGCTGAACACCTCCTTCGAAGGACCCAAAACTGGGATAAAGAGTGATCAGGTTTATCCCAAACACCCCCGTACTTCCTACGTGGGGGCAGAAGCTGATGACTGGCTAACTCTCAGGATTAATATATGAAACGGCCACGCAGGAGGATAAACTTTTACATAACAGGCCATAAATAATAATAGAAATGACCCTGTTCAACATTACAAAGGACAACATGATTGTATTCATGGAAATATAATATCCTTAGTGCATTGCTCTGCCGCAAGGCAGGACCCTTTCAGGACACTTTCATAATATAATTCGGGCTTGCGGTGCTCCTTCCCCTCTGGCGGTCCCTCGGTCATCAGCTTTTCAGCATCCACCTTCCCCCAGTGCACCTTTGCGCGGGCGAAGGCCATTCGCGCACCCTCTATACAGACCGGCCGCTTGATGATGTCAAGTCGAGGGCAGGCACCCACAAGCCGCTTCATGAGCCCGAAGTAGCTGCTTGGAATCGGCTCGGCGGGCCATAGCCGGATAATCAAATCCTTCATGGCTAGTTCCGCCGCCTTATGCATTTCAGTCAGTTGTTTCAGTTGATCGGCAAAAGGCACAGGATAATTTGGTGCCAGATACTGCGAACAGAAGAGCTTATCCGCAGTGTTCCTTTCTTCGGCTCGGTAGAATTGGGCGGCATCGGATATGCTGCGGGGCAGTTCCGCAAACACCCCTGGAGAAATCCAAACTCAAAATTAGAAACATGATTTTCTCCTCAAATACTTGATTTACATGGAAAAGAGCCTTACCCGCCGCGATCTTCCTCGCCTCTTGGATCTCCTGCAGGGCGCCTTGGGTTTCCCCCTGGGCATCGTGCGCGGCCTGATGAGCCCTAGTGAGTTCGGATTCTTTCTCTGTTAAACTCCGCTCTAAGGTCTCGCATTTCTTAACAGCCTCTTGAAGCTTCTGCTCAGCTTCAATAACCCTGGCCTCGTGCTTCCCACGAAGAACCTGCTCAGCGGCTGCCTTTTCCTCAGCCTCGGCCACAACCTTCATCAGAGCCTCGACTTCACTCATCATCCCTAGAGAAAATCATGGAAGATATTTTATCATACAGGAAATTCGTTCGCACCAAACGCGAACAAGGCTTGCGCATACCTTGCTTATCTTCCAATTGCCTTTTCAACTGGCCAAGTTCTTCTTTGGTCCGCTCAAGACTTTGATTCAGTCCGGAGACCTCCGCAGTATGAGAGACAGCAGCCGCTGCAGACGCCTGCTTATAAAAGAGAGATAGATGTCACCAAATAAGTCTTCCTGCGAACATAAAATTTGATCCTCTGTTCGGTTCTTTCTTTCACCGGACAGTGTACCAGGGGCTACTATCCACACTATGACATTCTTCGAAACCTCATAAAACATAGCTCAAAGCCTTTTATAAGGCTGATGCAGGCTTCATTCAGTCCACTCTCAGCAAATTGAATCTTCTCAATCACTGCACCCATAAGGGCACAATGTTCATCGACGATGGAGGCGCTCTTCAGCGCCGCCAACAAAGCATCCGGCACCTCTGGTTGGACAGAGATTGCTGGTGGAACAGGCACGCCCCCTCCAGCCGAGGGAGGCCGCCTGCTTGATTCTAGAGCCGTGTTGGTCTCCGGAATTGCATCCGGCTAGGAGCCGAATTCAAGATGGCTCCCGCCGCCGACTCCCATGGGAATCTTCTCCCCCATGTCTCTGGCCCCTGAAGTTTGACCTCCAGGCACTGCTTTCACGATCTCTTCCTCCCCTCCTTGGCCGGGGTCCTTCTGGGATGAAGCCTCAGTGTTATCCACATGTTTTGGGGAAGGGGCCTTCGGGGGCGTCCCGCTCGCCATAGCATCCGAGCTTAGCAAATCCTCTGATGAGGATTGTTCGGTGCGGGACCTCGCCGGACATGGCTCAAGTCAAAATATTACACCATGATGAGACTGGACGCATAAATATGTTCAGATTTTATACTCACGAGTTCACCAGGGGCTGGGCCCTGGGATCCCACGCCGGGCCGTTATCGGCGGCGGCAGTGGACTCTTCCGGAAGAGGAGCTTTTCCCCTTTTAGGCGACTCGGCCTCCAAGTGTATGGAGGCCGCCCTCTTCTTTCTTCCCCCCGCTGGGGATTCATCTTCCTCCTCCTCCTCCTCGTCCTCTTCGGAGGCAGAATGGGTGTTGGAACCTTAGGATATTGTGTCTAAAGTGCCGCGGCGACGAAGGCCACCCCGTGTCTTTTTGGCCTCCTTCTCGGCCTTCTTCTTCGGCGCCTTGTACAGCGCCGGGACCAGCATCTTCGTCAGAAGTGGGTCGGCCGGTCCTTCGAGCAGCGGGGCCGGACAGTGGATCTGCTCCGCCTTCTTCGTCCAGCCCTAGGGGAGTTGAGGAAAACACACTAAACATTTCCCTTGGGTTATGCGGATAAAATGTAAAATAACTTACCGAGCTTGCAGGGCGGGACAGTTGGTACCGGCGGTCCTCGGCCGAGTCCGGCCATGATTTGCCGGACTTGAAAAGCACCTTCCAGATGTCTTTGTGCAAGGAGCCAAAGAGCTCTCGCAGTGCAGTGCTTGGCGGATCAATTCCCATAGATTGCAAGTCCGGTGTTGACAAGGCAGGATCCGGCGAACTAACATCACCTGGACTACATTGACAAGTTCGATGTTCTTGTCTTCCACATCTTTAACGCGCGTCTGGAGCACCGACAGTTCGTCGGACGAAGACCATTTCAGTCCCTTCTTGGGCCAGGATGTAAGCCGCAAAGGGGCTCCAGATCGAAACTCTGGAGCAGCGGCCCATTCCGTGCCGTGCGGCTCAGTGATGTAAAGCCACTGCTGTTGCCACTCTTTGATGGAATCATTAAAGGTACATGTTGGCCATGTGACGTTGGGCATCTTGATCACCATAGCGCCCCCGCACTCGGTGTGCTCGCCGTTCACCACCTTGGGCTTCACATTAAAGATCTTCAGCCATAAGCCGAAGTTTGGCGAGATGCGGAGAAAGGCCTCGCACACGACGATGAATGTCGAGATGTTGAGGAAGGAATTGGGGGATAGATCATGAAAATGAATCCCGTAATAATACATGATGCCGCGAACGAACGGGTGGAGGGGAAACCCTAGCCCGCGAACAAAATGAGGGAGGAATACAACCCTCTCGTGGGGTTCTGGAGTAGGTACAATCTGTCGCGCCATCGGGAGACGATGGCTGATCTTCTTGGTCAGGTACCCGGCCTCCCGAAGTTTCTTGATATCCTTCTCCCGGACGGTAGAGGCCATCCACTTGCCTCCTGCTCCGGATCCGAACATTTTCGGAAGGCCTTTGTGGGCGGAGAAGATGTATGCTCGGGCGCTGGAGCTCGAGCGAAGGGGAATGGATCGGGAAGAAGAAAGCGTGGGTGCGAAAGGGAGTCCTAATCCCCTTGTAAAGGCAGCAGCGCCTCCCCACTTGCCTGGTAAACTCGCTCATTCCCCAAGCGCCGTGATTAATGGCGCGGTTGGGTTACCCACACCCGTATTGATGAGAATCCCGTGATAAGGGGACTGTTGGACTATGAAGATACAAGATTGAAGACTTCGTCCCGTGTCCGGGTGGGACTCTCCTTTGCGTGGAAGGCAAGCTTGGCAATTCGAATATGTAGATCTCTTCCCTTGTAACCGAATCTGTGTAACCCTAGCCCCCTCCGGTGTCTATATAAACTAGAGGGTTTAGTCCGTAGGACAAGAACAATCATAATCATAGGCTAGCTTCTAGGGTTTAGCCTCTACGATCTCGTGGTAGATCAACTCTTGTAATACTCATATCATCAATATCAATCAAGCAGGAAGTAGGGTATTACCTCCATCAAGAGGGCCCGAACCTGGGTAAACATTGTGTTCCACGCCTCCTGTTACCATCTGCCTTAGACGCACAGTTCGGGCCCCCCTACCCGAGATCCGCCGGTTTTGACACCGACAACATTGCTGCTAGATCTTGCTGCGCTCAGCTTCTATGGATGAAGCAAACTCTCAGGGACTATGGCATCCACCTGAAGCATGTGCCACTCTACTGCGACAATGAAAACGCCATCAAGATTGCCAACAACACAGTTCAGCACTCGAAGACAAGGACATTCAGATCCGTCATCACTTTCTCAGAGATCATGTCATGAAGGAAGATATTGATATCATTCATGTCAACACTGAAGAGCAATTGGCAGATATCTTCAGAAAGCCCTTGGATGAGAATTTTTTTTGCAAGTTGCGGTGTGAGCTAAATATCTTAGAATCCTCAAATGTATTGTGATTGTACACATCCTAACGCTTATGCATGTTGATGACTTAGATGTGCAACACATGAAGGAACGTATATCTTCAATCAATGAAGACATACACTCTAAGTGTAAATACATTAATGCGGAATTTGACTTGGAGCGCCACGATAACTGTGCGCCGTGTCTGGGTCTAATACTTCCTATACGGTGGGTAATGCCACCACCAAACCTTCTCGAAGATTTTCTTTTGGCGTCATGATTGCATTATCTTCGCATTTGGTTTGTCTTCAACATTGATTTATCTTCATGGTTTACCTTCGCAATGTTCATATATATATATGTGGTGTTCTGTCCTCTACAACATTCACTTATAGCTATGTCTTCTAACTTGCCATTTTTCTGAACTAAGTAAATGTGATCGGCCCCTAACCCCTTCTGTGCTTCTTCCTCAAACTCTATCTATCTAGTCATATGCATTCTGTTGAAACCTGTAGAATGTCTTCACTGCATCCTTGTCAGCTGAAGATACAGAGACACACATTTAAAACTGCTTTCAATGATATATCTCTTTTGCCTGAATCCCGGAGAAGCCGGAATGACCACCCGACAAACCAGGCGTGCGTGGCAACATGGAACAACTTTCAATGAGTTGCATGCATGCCACGTGTCCATCGGATGTGAACCACCAGGGGCACCTGCGTAATTACGCTGTGCAGCCCTCTACCTTATAAATACCCACCCCGCGCGGTCATTATCCTTTCTTCCACCTCGCCACATCGCTCAAACCCTCGCGCCTCCGCTAGCCCGCGTCGATGCCGGAGACGAAGCGCTTAGCTGTCGTGACTTCTTCGACGCCGTCCTCACGCCGGCCGCGGACCTCGTCCTCTCCGTCGCTGCCGTAGGTGTCTTCCGCCGCCAAGTTAGGGCGCAGGAGATTTAACTGCTCGGCTTCCCTCTCTGCCTCGTCTAGCAGTTCGTCAGCGGTAACTAAATCTCACTTTTTACTGTCTTTTTGATCCGTCAAATCCATCCACTTCAACCAAAAATGGTTTCTAGAATTTCAAATCTGGATCTGTCTTTATCTGCATCTCATATCATGCAAAGGTATTCACTTATGCTTCATAACTACTTAGATTCCTCACTTGTACTTATTCATGGATTCGTACAAATCTGGAACCAACTTTCTTCAAATAAGTGAATGTCTTCGCTCTATGAGGTCAATGTCTTCAAACTGATTTATCTTCAAAATCTTCTGAGAATGCATATGACCTCTTCCCCTTCCCTCGCACCTTTAATGTTGTCACGGGTACAAGTTCGTGGGAGAATCCCTTGGTTATCATAGTCTGCATTCATTTGCAGAGTTCTTATAGCATCATATTCACTCCCCCGAAGCCAGTTCTTGTCTAACCAGTAGATGGAAGCCTTTCACTATTCTGAAGCCTATCTTCTTGAATATCATGGCCACAGAGAAGTCTGCTAGGAAAGGTGACAGGCAGCGCCGAGGCAATACAGCTCTAGATTTGCCTCCGGATCTGCATGAATTGTACAAAACTGATCCTGAGGCGAACTACAATCAGTGCAAGACCTGAATCAATGGATTCAAAGATATTGGGCAGAGCAGTGGTTCATATAACTTCGTCACTGCTGAGTATGCTGAGAACAACGCCATCAAGCGCCCATGGGGCGATATTCTGTATAAAAATCTGCAGCCAAAATCGAAGCCTGAAGCTATTGCCCAAGGTTTCTATCTGTGCATGGTCCAAGGACCGAAGCCTGAGAATGCTGACCCATCATCCATGTTATGGTGTCGCGAAGACAATCTTTTCAAGCGCAATTATCGGTTCGCCAAAGAGTCAGCTGCCAAGAACAAATGGAATTTTGGACTCAACTTCAACCCTAGTCCATCTGCTTCAAGGCAGAATGGCACTCGCGATGCCAATCCGAATGTCATCAACCCCTTCACTAGCTTTGATGATATCCTCTCCCATATTGATGGTCAGAGGGCCATAGTGGAGCAATTAGCTGATGACACAGACTCCAAAGATGCGCCAGCTCCGCCGAAGCAGAAGAAAAAGAAGTCAAAAGCTTCGAAGCCCTCTGCCACACCAAAAGCTTCGACTATGAAGCCATTGAAGACTACACCAACTGAACCCAGTGCGCGGTCTGAAGATCTGTCTCGTGTCTCCAAGAATACCAAGAAGACCAAGAAGCCCAAGAAGATTTCTGGGCATGAACTGACTCCTGCTGCTATTCTATGCAATGAGGAAGACACCATTGATCAGTCTAGCGATGAAGATCTTGGTGATGAAGCACTTGAGATGCTGATCAAGAGCAAGCAAGAGGCGGGGATCTTCAATGATCTACCCCTCTTTGACGTTGATATTTTGAACAACTTCATTGATGAGTGGTTTGATGACCAAAGCATCAGTATTGATGACCTTCAGCTGCCCGTGGACATCAGCGTCACATTCCACGGAGCCATTGCCAACGAATTGGCCTTAGCTCAGAAAATCATCGAGCTCAAGAACAAGATTGATCATGAGATCACATTTCAAGAAGCACATGGCCAAGCTCAGTGTGGCTGATGTACAAATCTTCAAGAACATGCTGCTTGATCTTAAGGAAGAGTTCCACAAGAAGAGAGAAGTAGCCAAAGGCTCTCGCGAGTGCATGAAGTATTATGCGCAGAAGTGTGTTCAAGCCCACAATGAAGTTGAAAAGAGAAAGGCTCTTGGGCGTCCTGGCATCGACCCCACGATGGCTGCCAAGCAAAAGAATAAGTCTGCTGCGGCCCAAACTAAAGCACCAAGGCAGGAAGAACCTCGCATTGTCTTCCCTGCCAGTATGACTGGCTCGAAGCCTAAGGTCACCTCAGTAGCTTTAGAGCTGAAGAAAACAAGGGCAGCAGAACCCGAAGCCAGGAAGCATAAGCACAACGACACTTCTGATAGTGCTCCATCCAAGAAGAAATTGAAGAAAAAGTCTTCAAAGAAAGATCGTGCTGCTGCCCCTAAGCCCCTCATTGCTGAACCTATCTCTGTCACTATTCCTGCCTCGACCAACCAAGAGCGTCGTCTAGTGATTCATGAGCCTGCTTCCACAGGGCTCATACAAGTGAAGAAGTACCAGCTGCTGACCCCAACACAGCTGAAGACATTGGTCACGAAGACAATGTTGATGATGATGTAGTCCTTCCTCAGCTCCAGTCCCAGTCGGTATCATCGCATGCTCTCACGAGCAGTGAACTCATTAGCATTGGTCGTCCACTGACGCCAATTGTTCAAGATGACTCATGGGTGGAGCGCCAACAGCAAGACACCCCTGTACATGATGAGACACCAAGAACACCACCTCAAGTCAACTCTCCGGTGCTTGACAATGACAACTACATGGTACATAACAACCCCTCACCAAAGGCGTCGCCAGCGTTTCACAGGCTTTGCAAAGGCCTTGGTCCACAGGTCGCCATGTCGAGCATTCCAGAAGGGGAAGTGCAACAAAGCTCAGTCGCACGTCATGTGTTTCCTGAAGCCACCCCTACTACGAATGCCTCAGAGTCTGAAGCCAAAGTTGTTGAAGACATTCCGGCTGCATCAGCCGATGAGGACAAAGAAGAAGAAAGAGAAGAATAAAGAGTTGCCACACCCCCTGCTAGTGATCAAGTCATTCTTGAGGAGAATGTGATTGTGCCCGACCCTCCAGTCCGTGAACAGATGGAGGTTGAAAATCCTGAGGCTGCCACAAACAACGCCACTGAAGACAATGACTTCGTCATGGCTGAAGACAATGTGGAGCCTGAAGCTGATGAGAATGCTGAAGTCACCTTGACGCCAATCATCTCAGAAGACGTTGTTCCTCATCTAAGGCCTCACACCATGGAATAGGCATTCAATCGTGAAGGTCAGGTCGTCACAGTCAGATGGCCAGTTATGGTTCCACCCACTGCTCCCGGGCCACAATATGATTACCATGTGGAGTAGAGGCCTCAAGTTCAGAAGCCCAAGCCTAGGCTGCCAAGGCTTCCAAGTGCTGCAACTACACAGGGTTCTTTCAGCGTGCATAGCTTCAGAGAGCACACTACTTTCTTTGCTAGCGCCAAGAATCCTTATTCAAATCCAATGATCTCCTCCGATGGATTCTGGAGTTATCAGCAGCGAAGCTATTACTAGTGCATCCTCTACAACCAAGAGCGGATCTTTCCACACATGCGTCTGGATTGTGAAGCTATAGCTGGGATGCCTTGTCTTGAAGAAGCTCTTGAATGCTTTAGGGATGTTGGTCTTCTGTCGTTCGTGACTGACAAACAACACTGGAATGAAGAGCTTCTACTGCAGTTCTAGGCCACCCTCCATATTCGCGGCTACAATAGGGATCCGGAGACTTGGATCCTTGAGTGGAAGACAGGTGATGTACATCACGAAGCCAAAGCTCAAGACATCATCGAGCTTACTTCCCTGCCCACTCCAGGTGAATTATATGAACCTGGTTGTCAGCTTCATACAGATGAGCTACAGAGCATATTCTAGAGGCATGAACCAAACATGAGCCAGATGCTCAGTGAGGGAGTCCTGGATTAGGGGGTATCCGGACAGCCGGACTATAACCTTTGGCCGGACTATTGGACTATGAAGATACAAGATTGAAGACTTCGTCCCGTGTCCAGATGGGACTCTCCTTGGCGTGGAAGGCAAGCTTGGCACTACGGATATGTAGATCTCCTTCCCTGTAACCGACTCTGTGTAACCCTAGCCCCCTCCGGTGTCTATATAAACCGGAGGGTTTAGTCCGTAGGACCAACAACAATCATACCATAGGCTAGCTTCTAGGATTTAGCCTCCCCGATCTCGTGGTAGATCAACTCTTGTAATACTCATATCATCAAGATCAATCAAGCAGGAGTAGGGTTTTACCTCCATCGAGAGGGCCCGAACCTGGGTAAAAACATCGTGTCCCCTGTCTCTTGTTACCGTCCGCCTAGACGCACAGTTCGGGACCCCCTACCCGAGATCCGCCGGTTTTGACACCGACATTGGTGCTTTCATTGAGAGCTCCACTGTGCCTTCACCGCAAGCAAGGATGTCTCGTCTCGTCTTTAAAGACAAAATTACCATCGGGGGAGCCTTGGCTGTCGGCCAAACTCTCTGGCTAGGCGGTTTCATCATGACCACTTGTTCGGCTACTGCACCGATGATGACTTCTCGAGTCATTGAAAACAGCCTCCACGTCAACTCGGAACTTGCCGAGCAGATGGATCCAATGGAGCTCTCTTCCCTAAACGAGCTCTTGGATTGCATCGCCGCCTTGGGAGTCGCTACGGACTATGATCGGATTGGGCTTAAACCCGATCAAAGGGAGATTAACTCTCCACCGGTCACGCATCATATTGTGGTGGTGGAGGAACAATGTGGCGACTCTTCCTCCATCTTGAGGTCTAACTATGTCCGGATTCCTGAGCTCTCCAAGCAGGACACCCGTTTACGGGAGGACATCACCCAAGCCCTGAACCTAGAGTCAGGCAGCGGGCCAGACTTATCGGGCAACATCCCGGAACCCGAACTTCCAAGATTGGAAACTCCTCGGCCCCTGGGTCTCAGATCGGGTAAGGGTTCGGACTCAATTCCACCCACCCACCCAAACATAAGCAATCTTTCCCAGATCAGGCAAGAGCCCTAGGAAATAGTGCATCATTATTGGGCCAGATTCCTCCTTGTGATGAACAAGGTTAAGGACTGTCGTGAGGAAGACGCAATCTTATTTTTCTGCAATAATTGCACGGACAAGGGAATCCTTAACGCCATAAGTCGCCGTGACATATCACGCTTCGCTGACTTGGCATCCATAGTATGAAAGTACTGTGCGATGGAAAGTGCCTGGAAAACCGAAACGAAATTTTGGGATAATCCGGCTCCAAATATACACCCAGTCCGAAGTAAAAGGGTGCACTATCATAAGACACCTGAGTTACTCCCAAAAAAACAAAAACAACCTCCATCGGGGCACAATTAAACCCTGCCGTGGACGCCGCACTACGAGAGTTCCTGCGTGAGAGTTGGTACATATTCGCCTGGCATCCCTCAGATATGCCAGGAATCCCATGTAGGCTAGCCGAGCATAGACTTAATATTCTAAAGGGATTCAAACCGGTCAAGCAGACTCTTCGGCGTTTCTCTGAACCTAAGAGACAAGCTATGGGAGAGGAACTAGCCAAGTTATTGGAGACCGAATTCATTAGAGAAATAAAACATCCGGACTGGCTAGCAAACCTGGTGATGGTACCAAAGAAGGACAAATCCTGGCGCCTATGTGTCGATTTCAAGGACCTCAACAAGGCCTGCCCAGAGGATCCCTTCCCCCTCGCCCGCATCGATCAAATTATCGATGCTACCGCAGGACACGATTCATTATGTTTCCTTGGCGCATACTCGGCTACCACCAAATCAAGATGGCGGAGTCCGAACAAACATAGCGGCATTCATCACACCATCGGCCCTTATGTTTCAACACAATGCCTTTTGGGCTCAAAATGCGGCGCAACATATCGGCGCATGATTGGACATATGCGGAGAAAGCGGATCAGCAAAACAGTAGAGGAATACGTAGATGATGTGGTCGTCAAAACCAAACACGTCAACTCTCTAATAGATGACTTGAGGCTCACATTCGATAACCTCCGAACATACGACATCAAGCTAAATCCGGAAAAATGCGTTTTCGGTGTACCAGCCGGAGAGCTCCTGGGCTTCATTGTCTCCAGTAGAGGAATTGAAGCAAATCCGGCCAAAATCTGAGGCCTGTCACAGTTGGCTATCCCAACGGACCTCAAACAAATCCAGAAATTAACCGGATGCGTGGCGGCTCTAAGCCGCTTTTTTTCCAGCTTAGGAGAAAAGGCATTACCCTTTATCGCCTCCTTGACTGCTGAACACTTTGAGTGGGCCGGGCGCTGCCTGGCCGGATTGGAAGAAATAAAAGCCATCACGGCAACCAACCCAATCTGGCGCGCCAAACATCGGCGAACCAATGCTGTTGTACATTGCCGCAACTCATCAGGTTGTAAGCGATTGCTCGTCATCGAGCGAGAAGCAGACGGACATAAATTCCCCTTCAAAAGCGGTATATTATGTATCCCCTTGTCCTCACTCCATGCAAATCATGGTACCCACATTATCAAAAGATAGCCTATCACGGTATTCATGGCATCCGGAAGCTACGAGACTACTTTCAAGAGTGTTCAATTATGATGGCCTCGGAGGTGCCACTTAATGATATTATAAACAACCATGGCGCTTCTGGGCGGATTGCCAAGCTGGGCCATTGAGCTCCTCCGTTCAACATAACATACAAGCCTCGGCGAGCCATTAAATCGCAAGTATTGGCCGACTTCGTCGCGAATGGATGAAAGCGAACTCCTAAAAGTACGGCGCATACTCCAATTGGATCATGCATTTCGACGGCTCCAAAATGTTGGCGGGTCTGGGGCTGGCATCGTCACGACGCGTCTAACAGGAGATCTGAGTTCAATCGTCCTCCGAATCACGTATCTGAGACTCCAACAATGCAGCCGAATACCAGGCCCTGCTGCATGGTCTACGGATGGCAGTCTCCATGGGCATTCGACGCCTGGAGATGCGTGGGGACTCGAACCTCGCAATATCCCAAATAAATGGAGACTTCGATGCTAAGGATCATAAAATGGCGGCCTATCGCAACGTCGTCCTAAAGATGTCAGCTCGGTTCGAGGGGCTTGAATTTCACCACGTGGCTCGGGAAAACAATCAGGCGGCGAATATCCTTGCCCGCATCGGCGCAAAACACGATACAGTCCCCCCAACATCTTTCTGGAAAGGCTGTTTAAGCCATCCGTGGTATGGGAAGGAGACACCGGTAACAATAGTCCGGACCCAGCCACAATGCCCGATACCGAACACTCTGACGTAATCGGAGGCTCTGCCACCGAAATAACACCTTCAGCCCACGTAATAATGGCCATCATCGCCCCGTGGACAGAACCATTCCTGGCCTACCTAACTAGGCAGGAACTTCCCGAGGACCAAAATGAGGCACGCTGCATAGTGCGGCGATCCAAAGCCTCTGAGGTCCATGAGGGAGAGCTTTATAAGAAAAGCACTAGGAGTCCTTCAAGGTGCATCTCCAAAGAGGAAGGGCGGAAGCTTCGCAGAAATTCATGCGGGACTCGTGCCACCTGCCCGTGCCGGGCCCTTGTAAGCAAGGCCTTCCATACAGGTTTTATTGGCCGGCCGCCCGGCAGATCTGCAGGACTTGGTCCAAGCTGCGTCGGTTGCCGACTTTTGCAAACCAAAGCCATATGCCGCCCACCGCCCTCAAACAATCCCCATTACCAGCCCTTTGCGGTGCGGGGGCTTGACATGGTTGGACCCCTTAAAGGGGGAACCCATAAGAAAAAATACTTACTGGTCATGGTGGATAAATTCACCAAATGGATAGAAGCCAATCCTGTTAAAACGGCCAAATCCGGACAGGTGATAGAGTTCATATCCGGGGTTGTACACCGTTACGGCGTCCCCCACAGCATCATCACTGACAATGGCACGAACTTCACTGCCGATGAGGTAAAACTCTGGTGCAAAAACATGGGCATTAAGCTCGATTATGCTTCTGTCTATCACCCACAAACTAACGGTCAAGTCGAGCGAGAAAATGGTCTTATCATGAGCGGCATCAAACCCAGATTAGTGTGGTACCTAAAGGAATCTAACATGCACTGGGTGGAGGAGCTCGATTCCATACTCTGGGGGCTGCGAACCACGCCGAATCGTACTACCGGCTACACACCCTTCTTTATGGTGTACGGCGCAGAGGCGGTTCTGCCCTGCGACATAATTCATGACTCACCTCGAGTGCGCATGTACGAAGAAAGAGAAGCCGAGCTCGATCGGCAGGACAATCTGGACACCCTGGAGGAGGAGCGCGACGTGGCAAAAGCCCGTTCCGCATTCTATCAGCAACAGGCTCAAAGATACCAAAGCAGAGAAGTACGGGCCAAAACTTATAACGTTGGCGAGCTAGTTCTACGCCTGTCGGAGAGGAAAAAGACCAAGCTCGAGCCCAAATGGGAAGGTCCCTTCATCATTGACCAAGTTCTGACCGGTGGAGCGTACCGTGTGCGGGATGCATCGGATAATCGACTTGAGCCAAACCCATGGAACGCAGCCAGGCTCCGAAGATTCTATGCCTAGTGCCGGACTCTATGTTTGTCTCCTTCCTCTGTCCATTTTTTGCATATACATTATCTGTCTTTTCTTTCTTTCTTTTTTCCTCTCTCAAGGCCTTTAAGGGCCAATTTGTGCCTTGCTTGCACACTATTGACATGCTAACCGCGCTCATTATACCTAGGGGCTTCTTACACAGAAGCTTAATTATTTATCCGGGCTTCATGCCCGGCACATGTGTCATTCTTCCGCATGTACCTTTTCTTCGCCATTATATGCATCGATATGACTTAAGTTTTGGCCAAGCTAGGTTGCCTGGCTCTTGTATTTACGCCCTACGTTCCCATTAATTCAGCTAGGGCATAAGGGGAGCACCTCTGCGATTGTTACTGTCGGGTCAGACAGATGTGTACCTCAGACTGGGTGAAGCCGAAAGCTAGCGTTCCTAAGGGAATATTCGGTCGGTGAACAAAAGATGATTTTTATTTATTTTCCATCTGTGCCCCCAGATGTTTTTGCCTGCATCTCTTCTCGCAGTCTGGACATGTACTTTAGGGCATGCGTACCCAGGGAAAGGAACCCTTAACGGAACTATTCTCCCTGGAAGATGTTTCTTACTACCCATGTAATATAACATAACTAGTTGGGTACTTGTTTGTTCAAGCACTAATGACCCCTCGCTGGTTTCCACGCATACCCGGTTCTTATATAAGCGGCGGGTATTCGGATACACTCCGGACTATAGGGTCCCGAGGTTGAAGCGAAAAGGTCCGCCATGACAAATGATTTACAATCCGGCTAGAAGGCATTGTACATGTCACTTTAATTGCATAGTCACTTAGACTGACTAAATTCCTCTTCTATACCATCCAACAGGCTGTCTAGCCTACAATCCTGTTGGGAATACTTTGCAGCTAATTCTACTTGCCCATACACTAAGCTAACGGGGATCTCTTTCCCATCGGGCCCCAAAGGTCCGACCTCGGCCATGTGGTTTGGGTCAGCCTTGGTAAACCGCGTCTTCACCATGGCCCAGGCTTCCCTGGCACCTTGACGGCAGGCCGATACCTTCCATAATCGGAAGCGCCGCCGCGCTCCCTTGAGCTTCTCCGCAAACTCTCCAAGGCCTTTGGGCAGGGAGACGGATGGCCACAAGGCCTAGGAAATACCTTACATCACCTGCCGAACTTTTTCGTGCAGTTGTGAGAGCTCTGGTAGAAGATCACCCGCAGACCCGGGCATCTCATCCGCAGGACGACCCTTCAGCATACCTACATACATAACTCTGTCAGCTGGCTTCTTCGCCGGACTCTTTTTAAAGTTCGCTCAAGAACTTACTGAAAATGCCGCGTCGAAGCCGCTTATTCTCCTTCACGGAGTCCGACAGCTGGGCGCGAACATCCTTTAGTTCCACGCTCGGTGGTGCCGCATCTGGAGATCATTTTTCTCCTGCCTAACTTTTGTAAGCACACGCTCGCCAGCCTTTAGCTGCCGTATGGCATGTTGCTCATCCGAATTCACTCCGGCGTCATCTGCAATATTTATTGTTAGAATTGCGTGCATGCCGCATCCTATATGGTACATATCATTCTTTAAAACAGGTATTACCGGAGGGGGCCTTCTCGGACTCCTTCGATGCGGCCATTGCGGCCTGCAGCTGGGCCTTGCACTCTTCCAGCTCCTTAGACAATTGAGTATTCTTCTCTGTAAGAACCTGCACAATAAATGATCCTTCAACCAGTTGTGCCAACTGTTTCAAGTCTCAAGGGCTACTGATATATATACTCATCAAATTTTCTTACCCGTACATCCTTTACATACTGGTCCGTGGCTCTGGCTAGACTATTTTGTGCAGCACGGATGTACGCATCTCCTGAGTTGAATGCATCAAACGCCTCTCAGGAGAAACAAGCGTCACGGAGTACGGCTCGGCGACGCCTGTGATTCATGGCGCTCTCCACTTCGGAATTCGTAGCGGATATCTTATCCGCATCCTCTGTAGAAGGAGCATCCGGCGTGTGCCTCGTGTCAGCTTCCGCCTCTGTGTCCGGCCCTGGAGCCCGACAGGTAGAGGCATGATCGGCGACCTCTCCGGATATAGTCCGGCGAGCGTTCTTCCTTCTAGGAAACACGGGTGTTATTATGTTTTTAAAAGACGACAACCACGGAGTGAGGTGTTACATCATACCTCTGCACCGGCGTCTCTGTCCGGACCGCCTTCCTTTTTAGCCTGTCCGGCCTCGGAGCCCCTTGTTGGCGAGTCGCCGCGGGCTCGGCGTGGCGTCCTGTGGGCCTTCCCTATAAAACACCGTTTGTATACGGTAGGTGAAGTGCATAAAAGGAAATCCTTTTCAAAGGTTGGGACTCTGGTCGCATTTACTGCGGTGGGAGTAGCCGGGGTGATCGCTATAATGGCCACCATGGCATCATCACAGCTTAGCTGATAGAAAATCCTATCAATCAACTCCATGAATATGTCCGGATCCTCTTTAAGGCCGGGGTCGAGGGCCTGTTCAGGATCCTCCGGTTGTGGAGATGGGCTATTGATCTCCCCTACCGCCTTACGCAGTTCCTGCGATGAAACGGCAAGGTAAATATTTATAACGAAAACACGGGAAGGATAGAAGCAAAAAGAGCGGAAGCTCACCCAGCTTCGAGGGTTGTTCATGGAGAATCCATCCCGTGGCTTGATGCGGAGGAACTCCTCTTCTTCCCCCTTATACAGATCTGATAGAATTTTTGCTAGAGCAGCAACTGAGTTCGGCCCCTTACGACCACAGCGGGTGGCATCATCTTCCCCGTTGAAATCCCACATGGGGTGGCCTCGATATTGAAGTGGCTGCACCCCCCGCATAATGCATATTGACATAACCTCGGTTATGGTTAGTCCTGATTGAGCCAACACCTTTATCCGGCCCATCAGCTAAAAAAAATGTCTCTGTCATCTTCCTCCTGAGGGCTCCATGGTCGCCAGCTTAGGCGCTTCTTTAAAGGGGCGTTATCAAACTCAGGAAGGCCGATCCGAATAGGATCCGGAAGGGGGACGTCCTCCATATAAAACCACTCTGAAGGCCAGTCTTCGGACGTCTTCTTTGGGGTACCGGATAGGTATACGGTCCCGGCGATGCGCCATACTTCGGCTCCGCCCACTTGATATATTGATCCCCTCTGTGTACGGGGCACAAGGCAGAACAACTTATTCCACAATACGAAATGAGCTTCGCAGCCCAGAAACAGTTCACAAAGGGCTACGTAACCAGCGATGTGCAGTATGGAGGCAGGGCTGAGGTTGTGCAACTGGAGGCCGTAGAACTCCAGGAGCCCTCGGAGAAATGGATGGATTGGAAATCTGAGTCCCCTTAACAAATAAGGGACAAGGCATACCCGCTCTCCTTAGAGGGGTTGGGAAAGCTCTCCGCTTGCTCTCCGCCAATATAGGTGGCAAGCCCGGCTCGAACCGGGACCATATACGCTGGGGGAGAAATCCCTGGGTCTGTAGCTTCACTAATTGGCTGTGCGGGACGGAACACCTCTCCCAATCTCCGGGCTTGGGGCTGCGGGAGCGAGAGGAGGAGCTGCGCTGGCCGGCCATGCTGGAATGGATTATTTCGGGCGCGCTCCAATGAATGCTCGCTGAGGGAGGAGGCTGTGGTTTGGATCTGAGAATCCTCATCTCTTTAAATAGACAATTCATTCACACAGCTAGGGTGGTAAATATAAAAACGCCCTGGCCCCTCACATTCGCTTGACACATGGAAGATGGCCATTATTGGACGCAGAAGCCAAGAAGCGCGACATTTACGAGAAGTCGGACACTATTTAACAGATATTCAGAGTTTGAAGAAGAACCCGCGTTGCAATGCCGAAGACAACCTGCGGGCCGGACTCATCGCCATTGAAGCCTGGTTCAGGGGCTACTGAGGGAGTCCTGGATTAGGGGGTATCCGGACAACCGGGCTATAACCTTTGGCCGGACTGTTGGACTATGAAAATACAAGATTGAAGACTTCGTCCCGTGTCCGGATGAGACTCTCCTTGGTGTGGAAGGTAAGCTTGGCAATATGGATATGTAGATCTCCTTCCCTGTAGCCGACTCTGTGTAACCCTAGCCCCCTCCGGTGTCCATATAAACCGAAGGTTTTAGTCCGTAGGACCAACAACAATCATACCATAGGCTAGCTTCTAGGGTTTAGCCTCCCCGATCTCGTGGTAGATCAACTCTTGTAATACTCATATCATCAAGATCAATCAAGCAGGAGTAGGGTTTTACCTCCATCGAGAGGGCCCGAACCTGGGTAAAAACATCGTGTCCCCTGTCTCCTATTACCATCCGCCTAGACGCACAGTTCGGGACCCCCTACCCGAGATCCGCCGGTTTTGACACCGACACTCAGCATGATGAAGCCATTGCCTCAAGACGCTGAATACCCAAAGGAGTTCTTTGTGAAGGACCTCGAGTACTTGCCACACACGGTATACCATATTCTGAGGCGTACTCTATGGCCGATCAAGGGACACTCTTCTGAAGCTAAACTTGAAGGAGCCGTGAAGACTTTGGTATTCTATATCATCAATGGCATCAGATTCAACACCCAGGATTTCTTCATCAGACAACTTGCTGCTTCTGGGATTGATATGTTTGGCCTGAAGTTCTATGCTCCATGGGTGATGCGCCTGATTAAGCTTCATTCCACTATAGACTATCATCCCTCATCGCGCAACCACATTGTTTTTCTACCTGAGGTTGATATGTCTATTGAAGCCATCTACCCCGAGCCTGACAAGAAACCCCTACATCTTCAGAATGCTGAGTTTCAAAGATTCACACAACCCATCGAAGGAATTCTAGTACCCAATGTTGCGACCCCCGCTTATCCTCTGGCTGGAAACATGAGAGTGCCACACCGTGCTAACACTGAAGCCACTTCAAGTACTATTGCCCAAAGGCCTCGAAAGTGATCTTGTGTACTCAATGACCGAGAGCTTCTTGAGGCATTGCATCAGAAGCAGGATAAGCATCATGACTGGCTGAAACGTCAAATGCAGAATCTCTTGGTGGATGTCAATCGCATCTATAACTTGGCCACCAAGAACTCATTTGTTGCACATGAATCCTATCGGCGGTTGTCGTGGAATTGTCACGGCAGATGTCCTCGTGAAAGGACTTAGTCGCAGGGCCATCGTACGGGTTAACTTAGAGGGGTTAAGGTGGACACAAAGACACGGGAGTTATACTAGTTCGCCGCCGATGAAGGAAAGGCCTACGTCTAGTTGTGATGGGATTGATGTGATTTGGCGACTAGGGAGCAATAGCCGCCTAAGCCTCGAATTGTTCATCCCCTAAACCGCCCGGGTCGCCCCTTATATACGGGTTGGCGCTTGGCGGTCTATGGTGTCCCGACCGGCTCATACAAGTGTCCGGCTCGGTCTCTTCTCTCTAATCTTACAGCACAAGTTACAATACTAAGGCGGTTTACATCACGGACCCTTAATTCGCCTCTGGGCTCTGGGCCTCCTCCGTGGGCCCTGATCTTGGACGAGGGTAACCCGGCCCCTCCAGGGCGGTTCACACTCAGTAGTTATCTCCCCAACATTAGGCCCCAGATTGACTTGAACCGGTTCATGTTAATCTTCAACATCTTCAGGAAACTCTTGATCTCCCTTCATATTTCGTAAACCGCCATCTGCTTGAACCGCCGTGACGTCATCCTCCGATCCCCGTGTCAGGGCGCCTCGACGTCATCTTTAATAAAGAAATCCAAACAGTAAGATTCCCTTCCTTTAATGCTATCCCGAAATCGAGGCGACCGCTGCGCCGTCGCCGCTTTGACTCCTCGATTCTCGCGCTGTTAATTGCTCGGTCCCTTATAAATAGACCGGCAGGCCCTTTCTCTTCTTCTTCTCTTCTCCTTCCTCGCGGCGCTCCAGCCACGAAGCTCGCCGTCGCCTCCGACCTTCCAATCGCCGCGTCAACGCCGGGCCGTTGAATCAACCTGATCGTATCAGAAGTTCTCGGCGCTCCTCCGCGGTTTTGCTCATCAGGTAAGGTCCCTTTCAAGCCCTAGATCCCATCTGAAGATCCTGTTCATCTCGTAGTTCATAGGTGTTCATATCAGCTTCTTCATACCTGCTCTGCCATGGCCGTATAACTCAACCGTACCATACATCACATGCGGGTGTTGCTTGCGCCATCGTTTGACTCTTTATACATCTTTTCCTTTTTGCTCAGATCCTCTAGTTTAGCACGCCCGAACCTTCCTGCTCTTTATGAGGCTTGCATAGGTCGTAGAAGTTTTTCTTACTGAAACTTCGGTAGATCTAGATTACTTCCATTCGCATGTGAAAACTGTTTCTGTCCACACTTAGTAGATTTGTCAATTCTGTCCCTTTTGGCGGTTTGACTTTTGATAGCTAATCCGTCACTCCATTAGTCCTCAGTTAAACCGGAATTGAAAGCTAGCCGCCAAATTGCCGGTTTAATCATTGTATAATGTGCCTGAACCTTTTAACGGTGAACCATTTTTCCTTTTCTTTCGCAGTGTAGTCTTCCGGAATGGCCCCTCAATTCTCAGCTTGCAATTGGGTCCGGTCCAAGATCACTGAAACGCAACTCAACGGCTACGTCACCACTGGCGCCTTGGCTCCAAAAAATGTCCTCCACTGGCGTGTTCTGGATGGCGAATGCCCCCCCGAGCCTCAAGAAGGAGAAGTAATTGTGTTTATGCAGCACTTAGACCGGGATTCTGCCCGCCGGTTCAAAATTCTTCGGGACGTCCTTGCAAGTTTTAAACTCCATCCATGAGGATATTGGCCCGAACTCGTGTCAAACATATGCAATTTTCAAGTCTTCGTGAAGTCTATCTTCAAGAAGAACCATCTGTGGAGCTGTTAAGGATTTCTTCCACTTGAACCGTCGTACAAAATTTTACGATGGTCCCAACACGTAGCTGGGCGGCGTTTCAATCGAGAAGAGGAAGGAAGTGGACTTTCCTCACGCCAAACACCACAGCCATCCAAAAGATTGGAACCAAACCTGGTTCTACTGCCGGAACACTGCTCCTACCAACGAGAATCCTTTGCCGGGTTACCGTCCTCACCGGCTCAGCAACCATCATCCGCTGCCTTTACGCTTAACCGTCGCGGAAAGGAAGAACTTCGCGCCTCAAATTATCAAGCTCCGGGCTCTAATGGCCAATGGCTTAACCGGTGTGGACCTTGTGCGGTGTTGGGTTTCTTGGGGCGTCTTGCCACTAAGCCGCCGGCCGGATTGATGCTGCGAGTACACTGGCAGCCTCAAAGACCCTCAAAGGCGTCACGAGTTGCCCATAGCTGAACTTGAGGTCACAGAGATTGTAAAGAAGATGCTTGATGAACCGATCTCCGTCTGCAGCCTAACGGGTTGGCTCCATTCTGTGTTGCCAACAAACCGCGCGTGATAGCTCTACTCATCGCTTTTGGGCCCTTAATACTTTGTTGATATACATTAATCCTTGTTACTTCTCGGTGACAGCTCATACGAAGCGTACCAAACCGGCTCGGGCGCGCGTGTAAAGTCCAAGGCCACCAAGAAGGCAGGCAAGAAGAAAACGCCGAGTCCTCGATCCGCCGGAGGGCGAAGAATCGAAGCTGAGGTAAAACTTGATATTCTTACGAGGAGCCGCCCGTAAACCGGCTTTCCGCTTTGTGTTTCTTCTTGCTTATGATTTGTCCTTTGTATTCCTTTTCTCGACAATTTTACCTCCGGGATGATCTGAAGCCAGTCATGCCGACCCTGTTGAGGTAATCATTCTTTCTTCGAATCCGACCTTGCACGGTTAAAAGAATTAAATCATACCGTCCGGAAAGTGAAAAATATCATTCTGTGCTTACTTGAATCCAAATCTTTCCTTGAAGACACGGCAGGCTGAAGAGAGCCGACGACCGGCACGATGCCAACGGATTACCTCATCCGGTTTACGGACACACCAACCGGAAGCGTCGTCGTCAGGTGACTTGTTCTCCTAAAAGCGTTACCCTTAAAGGTTTCTTCCGATGTCCTCTCAATCCGTCGACCCGAATTATCGGGCCTCTTCCAACTCTTACGGCGGTTCATCAACCCGCATAACTGCCTCCGCTTAAAGTTGCCGGAGGGTACGCAACTGCTGCCCGCCAATTCGGTTTACAATTGCCTTGGTCGATTTGTCTTAATCCAATTCTGATTATTACAGCACCAAGGCTCGCTTGAGTAAGAAAGCGAAAACCCTTGATCCTACTGCGGATGTTGATCCGGAAAAGACCCCGAGCAAACCCATGAAAATCCTGAAGTCACCAAAAATAGCTCTGGCGAGTTGTACCGAGGCGACATTGCTGATCCATAAACCGAACCGGAGGCCCAAGTGGAAACCTCGCATCCTGCTCCACGAAGTCAGCCCGCAGAGCGGGTCGAATCTGTTGAACCATGAGCGAGTATGAAGGCACCAAGCCCAAAGAAGACCGCCAATCCGGCCAGCCCAGTCAAAAATGATGATGTTATTGTGGACGGCACGGGCTACACCACTCTCGCCAACCGGTCGCTTTAGCAAAACACAGCGCCAGGGCGAGTCCGCCACTATGAGTAAAGATAAGGGAAAACTGATCGTCTTATGACAACTTCTCTACCCAAGAACTTCACTCGGGTTTCGAACCGCTCTATACCAGCCGTGACTTTGAAGCTGGTCCGTAAACCGTATGAAGGACCGCTATGAGGTAATGAGTTATGCCTTTCTTGTACTTTGGCTGTATAGTAGCCCCCAAGGGTCGGTTCAACTTAGCATAGTTAAACTGGGACTTAACTTTGTATAAAAACATACGCTTTAAAGCTGCAGTATTGTAGCCCCCAAGGGTCGGTTCAACTTAGCATAGTTAAACGGGACTTAATTTCTGTATCCTCGTAGCAAACCGAGATCAACTAGCCATTAGCCCCCAAGTGCCAAGTTGAATATTTGTATTGAGCTTGGGACTTTATGATTAAACAACTAACGTGCCCCCTTTGTTACCAGAATGAGATAAACCAGCAAACCATGCAACTCAAGGACCTTCGAGCCAATCTTGAAACTCAACAAGCAGAAACCACCAAGGCCAAGGATGAACTGAAAACTGCCTTGGCCACTATGGAACAGTGAAGGAGTGGTATAAATCGGCGGGCCAAGCTGGGACACCGAAAAGGCGGTTTGAAAAAAGGCGGAAGATCTTGAAGCAGCTCTTAAACCGGTGGTGAAGAGCTTACCGGACACAAGCGCCAAGTGCATGCCATGACCTCTGCCATCTTTGGTAAGAAAATTTGCATTGATTATCTCTATTTTGATATTTCCGCCGGTTTAACTTTGAGCTATCTGAAACCGGTGCAGCAAAGCGTATTGCTCATATGGGCTCGATGTGCGGAAGAAACTCAAGGCCGCTTATCGCTGATTGAGCAGCTGTATACGGCGCCAATGAGTCATATGTGCCACATCATACGACAACACGGCTCCGTCCCCGATCGAGATACATTTGGACCGGCTGTCCATGGTTAAGGGCAGCGAAGAATTGAAGCGATCCGCGGCCCGGCTGGCACCCTCATCGCTCGACTCGCACCAAGGCATGGATAGCGGATCTTGATCCGTCGACATAGCCAAGGGTTTCCCAGCGCTCAAGAGAATGGTGAAGCCTTTGATAACGGCATACAAGCGGATAACAAAGGAGATCGTCATTGGCGAGCCAAGCGGCAGCAGAGGCCAACTGGCGGTTCACCGCTCTTTTATAGCGCAAATAACAAGCGGGTGGAGTTTGTCATTCTGAAGTGCGAGCCTTGTTCCTCCAATCCGTAAGCACACTTATGCCCACGAGCGTTGATCCGGCTGAGTGATAAGTGAAGAAGCTGTCTTCGGCCTTAACCGGATTGTGGTCTACCAATGACTTAGGGCTTTGGGTGACGAAGAGGAAGAAGTTGAACCGACGCCAGCGCCCCTCTACCTCACGTCAACTGGCGAAGAAGCCTAATCCGTCAAGCGGGTGCGCGCCCGAATCGCTAGTCATAACGCCACGCAAAACACCGGCCTTGGAAGGCTTTGTAATAGGATAGTCGGCACTTTGTTTTGAACAATGCCTTTATGACCTCGGTATGTATCCTTTGCATGGTGATCACGTCATGTGGATTGATGAACCGTCAACTTAGTTCGCCTGCAATCATAAATTCTTTAAACCGCCACGGCGGCTTGTGTCGCCAGCCGGCTTGTGACGCTTATATATATTTATATAAGAAAATATGGATGTATATGACCAAACTTTTTGATACAAAAAATACCTGCTAGCGTCGGGCACGCAGTTGGCTTAGCCAATCTTGAGACGGAGGTTGTATAAACCATGACCGTCAAAGGAGAAAACAACTCACATGCTTAGAATGCGGTTTACCGTGTAAACCGTGTCGGCATAACAAGCCCCTGTTACCCCATAATGGGATGTTAATGAGAAAAAATCAAACCGAACAAAATCGCCGGATTAAAAAAATGGACTTAATTCCGTTAACTGACAACTTGAATCCGGTTTAAAAAAGGTTGCCTGTTTAAGAAGGCAAATAAAACTCAAATAACTGATACGAAAACCACATGGAAGCAAAGGCAATGATAAAACCATTTGCAAGAAGAGGGCATCTTGAGCCCGATCGGATGGCGTTACCATGGTCGGACGGGACCAAGCTCCCCATAAGGTGTAGCGATGGTTCAAGGCAGCCAGGTCCCCAGCTGAAATCGTGGCATTATGCCGATCAAGTGGCATGGCAATGGTTGGGTTGACCAAGCCCCCAAGTGATTCTATGGCCTTAGGCCGACCAAGAGGCGTGTTGGTTCAGACGTGACCATGTCCCCAAGTGATCTGGTGGCTTTCGCCCATCAAAAGGTGTAGCATTGGTTCGGACACGACCAAGCCCCAAGTGACAAAACTTCGAAAAGCAAGACCAAGGGTTAAACCGAGGCCGCTTTGCAACAACATCTCCATGTACCCAAACCGGACTTTTAATGAGCGGATACCCGCTTTAGCCGAGGATCCGGTTTATTGCTTTTATTCATAATATATACATTGTCTTAATATGTACATAAGTGGAGCCGATGGCTCGGGTATAATAAGGCGAAGATGAGCTATGTTCCACGGCTCGTTGGTCTCCTCTTCGGCGTGCGTGAGTCTTTTCGCTCTCGAACATCGATCGATAGTATGACCCGTTGTACTGATTCTTGCTGACCACAAAGGGCCCTTCCCAAGGTGGGGATAGCTTGTGCATATCTGTGCGGTCTTGAATGAGCGAAGCACCAAATCTCCCTCTGAAAGGTTCTTGTTCTAACCGCCGCCGTTGTGATACAAGCGAAGATCCTGCTGGTAAATCGCCGAACGAGCAGCCGCCATATCTCGCTCTTCATCCAGTCGATCCAAATCATCCTGCTGTGCTGCCTCACTATCGGCCTCAACACAAGCCGCCACGCGGGGCGAGTCATGACGGATATCGCAGGGAAGGACCGCCTCCGCTCCATAGACCATAAAGAACGGTGTGTATCCAGTGGATCTGTTAGGGGTAGTATTGATACTCCATATCACAGATGGTAGCTCTTCTACCCAACAACCCGGCGTCCTCTCCAAAGGGACCATAAGCCGGGGTTTAATGCCTCTCAAGATCTCCTGATTAGCTCGTTCCGCTTGACCATTGGACTGCGGGTGGGCCACTGAAGAAACGTCAAGCCGGATGTGCTCTCGTTCACAAAACTCCTTCATGGCTCCCTTGGACAAATTGGTGCCATTGTCCGTGATGATACTATGTGGAAACCCAAACCGGAAAATCACCTTTTTGATGAACTGAACCGCCGTGGCGCATCACACTTGCTAATGTGCTCAGCCTCAACCCACTTAGTAAATTTATCGACCGCCACCAACAGGTGGGTCTTCTTGTCCTTGGACCTTTTGAAAGGTCCAACCATATCCAACCCCAAGTGCATAAGCGGCCAAGTAATTGGAATCATCCTCGGTTCTTGGGCGGTACATGAGCACGTCTGGAAAACTTTTGGCAACCATCACATCGTCGACAGATCTTCCGCATCGGCATGGGCAGTCAACCAATAGAAACCGTGGCGGAGCGCTTTGGCCACCAAGGATTTTGAACCGCGTGGTGACCACAATCCCCTTCATGGATCTCACGCAATATCTCACGGCCTTCCTCGGGGACACACAACGCTGAAAGCATACGACACGCCGCAACGATGCAACTTCGCCCTTATGTATAGTCATAGACTTAGACCGCCGAACGATCCGTCGGGCCACATCTCATCTTCTAGTAACTTCGCCCGGTTCATGTATGCCAAATAAGGAGCGCCCAATCCGGAATGACATGCAAGGCCGCCACCAAGCGAGCCTCCGGATCAGGAATAGCCAAATCAACTTCATCGGGAAGCTTAAGCGGCGGATTATGCGATTACATCAAAGAAGACATTGGGCAGGACCGGTTTACGTTGAGAGCCCAGCCGGCTTAGAGCATCCGCCGCTTCGTTCTTCCGACGGTCCACATGGTCCACCTGATATCCTTTAAAATGCCCTGCGACAATATCCACCTCCCGACGATACACAGCCATGAGTGGATCCTTGGAATCCCAAGTACCTGATACTTGCTGGGCCACCAAGTCCGAGTCACCAAAACACTTAACCCGGCTTAGATTCATCTCCTTAGCCATCCGGAGACCATGGAGCAAAGCCTCATACTCGGCTGCATTGTTAGTACAGGGAACATTAAGCGAAGAACGTATAGAACTTGTCACCTCGTGGGGAAGTTAATCGACTCCAGCCCGAGCCCTCAATTGCTGGACCCATCAAAGTGGATGGTCCAATAGGTATGATCCGGCTTTTCTTCAGCGCTTGCAACTCTGTCCAATCGTTTATGAAATCCACAAGTGCACGAGACTTTCTTTGCCGTCCGAGGCACATACCTTAAACCGTGTGGCCCAAGTTCTATAGCCCACTTAGCAATCCGCCGTCGCTTCCGGTTACTGTATGATATCGCCCAAAGGAGCTGAACTGACCACCGTGATGGGGTGCCCTTGGAAATATTGCTTGACTCCGACTTGCCATAAAAACTCCATATACCAGCTTACGCCAATGCGGATATCTTTGTTTAGACTCAATGAGGACCTCGCTGATGTAATAAACGGCCGTTGAACGGATACTCCTTCCTGTCTCCTTCCGTTCCACCACAATGGCTCGCTGACTGCCCGGCATTAGCAAACAACATATAACAGAGCGGCTCCTTGTCAATGGGGCGGCGAGAACAGCGAGTTGGCCAACTGCCGCTTTAAGTCCTCCAATGCTTCATCAGCGGCTGAACTCCAACGAACTGATCCGTTTTCTTCAACATCTGGTACAAAGGAATGGCCTTCTCTCCTAGGCGGCTGATAAACCGGCTTAGCGCAGCAATCCGACCTGCCAAACGTTGGACATCATTGATACACTTTGGCTTAGCCAGGGAGGTGATAGCTGTAATCTTCTCGGATTAGCTTCAATCCCCTGTTGGACACAAGGAAACCCAATAACACTGCCGCGGAACACCAAAAACACACTTGGCGGGTTAAGCATCATCTTGTACACCGCAAGTTGTCAAAGGTTTCTCTCAAATCCTCAATCGGTGTTTCCTTCTTCCTTGACTTAACCACAATATCATCCACATAAGCATGCACATTACGGCCGATCTGTTTATGCAAGCAATTACATGCATAGCGTTGATAAGTTGCTTGGGCTCTTGAGCCCAAAAGGCATAGATACATAGCAGAAAGCTCCAAAAGGGGTGATAAACGCCGTCTTCTCCTGGTCCTTAACCGCCATCTTAATCTGATGATATCCGGAATATGCATCCAAAAAACTCAAACACTCACAACCCGCCGTAGCATCAATAATATGGTCAATACGGGGGAGGGCGAAAGGATCTGCTGGACAAGCCCTGTTAAGATCTGTATAATCCACACACATGCGCCAAGTGCCATTCTTCTTAAGGACCAACACCGGATTAGCAAGCCACTCTAGATGGAAAACTTCAACGATAAACCCTGCCGCTAAGAGCCTGGCAACCTCCTCTCCAATGGCCTTGCGCCTTTCCTCGTTAAACCGGCGAAGAAACTGCTTTACCGGTCTGTACTTGGGATCGACATTAAGAGTGTGCTCAGCGAGTTCCCTCGGTACACCTGGCATGTGTAACATCCCAAAATTCTAAATTTTGGAATGTTATAATAAATAAATAGTTTTGATTGATTGATTGTTTGTTGTGTGATTTATTGTGTGAAATTGAGTGAAATTTGAAACTTTCTGAAAGTTAAATGAGAGGGAATGAAATGACTTTCCCAAACTTCCACCTTGCATTTATGATCTCCATGAATTCAAATTCTTTTCATCACAAAACCCTGGAGAGAAGATGACATGACTTCTTCCATTTATTTAAATGACAAGGGTGTTGAAAATATTTGAATTTCATTTGGAAAATATTTCCAATTCTGAAACTTTATGCAACTCAATGATTTTCACGAGAGAAGATAAAATGACTTCTTCAAATTAAATGAAATATGAGTTGGGAGTTTTAAAAGAATTAAATTCAAAGTTCTTTTGAATTTATTTCCAATTGGAGTTATTTGAGTTTTATTCAAATTATTTTCTCCAAAACAAAATATATAGAAAATAGGGTAACATGATTCCTCCATCGAGAAAATTGAGAGAAATTAATTTGAAGTCATTTTGGTATT
Source organism: Aegilops longissima (assembly GCA_021605205.1). Classification (NCBI taxonomy): domain Eukaryota; kingdom Viridiplantae; phylum Streptophyta; class Magnoliopsida; order Poales; family Poaceae; genus Aegilops; species Aegilops longissima. Next base: position 255,607,420 of record CM038676.1, on the reverse strand, counting down.
TTAAAATGATTTTTATTGGATTTTATTGGACCGGTAGCACTGTGTGAATTATTAAAATTTGTGTGTACTTTATTTGAAGATAAAATAGTGTTCATGTTGTAGAAAATCTTTTTCTGAAAATTTTGATATATTATATGCCTATATAAAATTTTTATTTATTTCTGTTTTGTTGTCTCTGTCAAAAAAATTATTTGCTGCGCCCTTGGTTCAAGGGCCAAGGCCCAAGGCCAAGCCAGTGACCCGGCCGGCCAAGGCCATCCACCGCACGCACCTAGGGAGCCAGGAGCCAAGGTTTCCTATTCTTTTACAAATCCTAGTAGGATTTGATCCCGTTCGTTATTCCGTTTATTCGATTTGTTTCTAGATCTTTTCCTTTTGTTTCCTAATCCTAGTCTATTTCTTGTCCCCTACCCAAGCAAAGCCCTCCCTCCCACTATAAATACCCAAGAACCCCCCCCTCCAACACATCAAACCAACACCTCTCCTCTCCTCTCCGCTCCTCTCCGCAGCAGCAGCAGAGCAACACCACCGCCGCCGCCAAGTGCCGCCGCCCGCTCTCGACCTCTCCCGAGGTTTATATGATCTCCTCTCCACCGTCCCGTGATCTCCTTTCCTCTAGGATCAACCGCAACATCGGATCCGATCTTCTTCCCCAACTCCGACGACTACTCCGGTGACATCCACGAAATCCCGTAATTCATTTTTTTTTCAGAAAATAGCAATCTTAGAAAATTCATATCTTTTAGAGTTTTTAGTATTTTTGAGTGATTCCAACTGCCTTGGATCACAAATTTTATGAAGTTTCTGTTAGTTCAATTGTATTTCATATCTGAGCAGTTTAAATTTGTGTTTGTATGAATTTTCTCAAATCACTAGATTTGAGATATTTTGAGTTAGGAATATTATTTTCGACCGATTCTTTTTGCTCCTGGTCTCTAGGACCTTTGTTTATCCAGCAGTATTTAGTATTTTATTTTCAGGTTAATTTAAATTAGGATTTTAGCAAAACAGTACTGTTTTACTTATAGTTCTGTTTTAGCCATTTCTTTATTGTTTTATTAGTTTCAAATTATTTATTTTGTCACTCTTAAAAATTTAGTTTTGTTTCTGTTAGTCAACAAAAGAAAATTTTGTTTTTATTTTAAAATTTTATTTTACTTAGTTTTGTATGAAAACTTGTTTAGGTCATAGTTAGTGTTTCATAAAAGCTTTTTATTTGTTTCTTTTGCAAATAAAATTTTATGAAAAATACCTTCTGTTAACTTACTTGTTTTACTTTGTATTTTCTGTTAATTTATTAGTTTAGTGTTTTAATTATTGTTAAGTTTTTACTTAGGGCAGGACTATATTAGATGTTTGTAGAAAAGTCATAGATTTTAGTTAGTAGTTTTTCTTCCTAGTTTTATTTGAAGTTTCTTTGGACTTTGTTGGAGTTTTATTATTGAGTTTTATTTTTTTATTTTAATTGTTATTTTGAGTGTTGGTATTGCTTGTTAGTATGTTTGCTTATGTGAATACTATGTTTAACTATATAGATTTTCATCGGAGAGTTGCATATAGTCCTATCAAGTTATTTTCGAGGCGTTGTTATCTTCATCAAGTAATACCGAGCAAGTTCACTTTGACCATGCTTTCGTACCTATGTTTTATTGCATTTAGTGGCATCTTTGCAACCACCCTCCATTAGTGATATTGAATCCTTGTAGTTGAGTAGTATGCATGAGTTAGGAACCCATCACCTGTTACCAAGCCGGGACGTTATTTATTTTAATGCTACGCTATAGTAGGCGGGGTTGGTATGAGTGCTCGGGAGTGGTGTGAGAATGGAGGATCTCGTCAATGGCGACAACTCCATGATGGAATCTGCAAGGACTGCATCTTCAAGGCCTCAAGACTTCAAGACTCGAGACAAGAATTCAATACACACTCTTTGGGTGAAGGATGGTTGTGGGCACCTGGAGAAACCGGTGGTTGGCGGGATGCATGGAGAAGCGCCATGACATCTTGCGGAAAGCTTCACCCGAGCCAAAGAGGCGGAAGAATACTTCATGCCGGAAGCTTACTGTGCAACCGCAAGTCATTATGGGCTCTGGCTTGGTTGACCTTAGTGGTGACTCTGGTTGGGGCGGTGCTAGCAGATGTAGAACTACGGTAGGATTGGATGGGTACGGACGGTGGTCGAGGAACTCTTTGGAAGACCATGTTTGGTCATCTTGTTCTCAAACACTCTGAAGTGCGAGGCGTAAAGAGGATCGAATCTTGCGGGTAAAGTGTACAAACCTCTGCAGAGAGGTTTAAACCTAATCGATTAGCCGTGTCCCGGTTATGGACAATTTGAGCATCTGGACTTGGATCTATCTCGGAACTCTCAACACGGATTGATAACTTAATTGTGGGCAACTTATGATGATTTTGGGCTATGAGACATCGGTTGGCGGAACCATGTCATGATAGAAAACTCCATAGTACAGACTTCATTTATTCCTTTGATATAGGGAAAATAAATCAGCTTTTACATAAACAAAACTCAGACCACGAGCCACAAAGCCATATTGCATATAGTATAGTTTTATCATCTGTTTTCTCATGTTGTGATCTTGCGGTACATTCAATGTCTTGACCTACACGGCTGCAGCGTATCATGTTGCAGATATGTTTCTTCCGACGAGTAAGAGTGCAGTGTGGTTACGGTCTACACTCAACCTGCCGATGGCGTTGATGGGACTCCACACCCGACTATTTGTTTCAGCTGTGACTTATGAGGTATATATCAGTTTTCGTTAATTATACATGTGATTGCACTTTGATATATACATTGATGTCTTGTGTGTGCAAAGATACTTGATCCGAGGATGGCACGGCAACACGAAGGCTTGACCGTATGAGGTCGGTCGCTCTGACATGTCGAAGGCTTCCATGCAAAAATGTCGATTCTCATGGATGAACTTCGATGGCGCGCTTTCCTATTTAGGATCCAAGTTAGCACCGATGGTGAACTGCTTGGACGAATCGCGGGCACAAAATCAACAAGTTTAGTCTCGGCGCCGACTTAAACTTCAAATCCGGATCATGCTCGTAGTTGGCTTCTTCAGCGGGTCATATCCGCCGGATCAACATTGTCTTTATAATACTTTAACTCTTGGTGGCACAAACCGACTCGGCATAAGCCGCATCACCTTCCTCGCACTCCAACGCAATCCGCGGCTCCGTGAACCGTTATCGTCCCTTTGTGACCCGGCATTTTCAGCTGCAAATAAACATAACAAGGTCGTGCCATAAACTTAGCATAAGTCGGCCGCCCAAGCAGGCGTGGTAAGGGCTTTGGATTTTCACCACCTCAAGCGTCAATGTTTCCGATCCGAGTCATGTTCATCTCCAAAGCTACCTCGAGCTATCTTACCGACCGAATCACGCAGACTTGCGGGCACCACACCGTGAAATACTGTCTTTGGGCGGCTGAGATGCCTATCCGTCAACCCCATACGTCGGAAGGTCTCGTAGTACAGGATGTTGATGCTGCTTCCTCCATCCATAAGCACTTTAGTGAACTTGTATCCTCCACGAGGTGCCACTACTAGGGCTAGCTGACCCGGATTGTAAACCCGGGAGGATGATCCTCTCTGCTCCATACAATAGGCTGCTCGACCAGCGCAGTAATGCGGTGCGGCCGGTTCAACAACAACGACCGCCCGCTTCAAGTTTCGGTCTCGTCTGTCCAAGCTGGTGGTAAAGACATGGTCTGCATCCACCGTTCAACTGCTTTGGATTACTTTGGTAACCCAACTGCTGCTGTTGCTGATTGTAACCCCCTTGGTTACGATTATTCGATTGTTTTGATTGTTCGATTGCCTTGCCGCCGGATTACCACCGAACCACGGGCCAGAATTTCCTCCACCGTAACCGGGCGGACCACGAAACCGCCTGGGCCCTTGATCATACCGAAAAGCATTAGAATTTTGAACTCCTGCATAATATAACAATCTTTCAGGTGGTTCGCGGTGTTTCCTTCATCCCATGCTTGGACAAGGCTGATTCAATAGGTAATTCAAAGCGCTCCGGTTGTGACCTTGTGCACGCCCGGTTTGATTGCCTACCTTTGCGCGCTGACCCTTGTCCTGCTAGCGTTGGTGTTAGCTCTGAAGCCCATGTTACCGTTAGCCTTCGCTTGTTTCCCCATTGCTGCCGAATGATGTTCTTGGCCTCTGGAGTTGCTATTCGCTTTCCCTTCCCTACTTCGTCATCCTCGGACTCGGGATCCTTGGTACTATCGGAATCAGCATACTTTACCAACGCCCATGGCGTGCCCATGTCATTGCAAAAACGCTTCATGCGACCCAGCTTTAACTTCAACGGTTCAAACCGGCAATTGGCTTCTAGGGTTAAGATAGCGGAATCAGGGTTGATCCGGTCTGATGAATGTAAAACCTCTGAAACACGGCGCACCCAATGTGTTGTTGATTCTCCCTCTGCCTGGACACAAGCCGCCAAATCCACCACAGACATGGGTTGTTTACAGGTGTCTTTGAAATTTTGAATGAACCGGGTCCGTAACTGAGTCCACGAACTAACTGAGTTGGGTGGCAAATTTTTCAACCAAGTACGGGCCGTACCTTCCAACATCATGGTGAAATACTTCGCACACGCAGCTTCGTCCACATCCAGCATCTCCATGGCCATCTCATAGCTTTCTATCCACGCTTCTGGAGCCAAATCGGCGGTGTAATTGGGCACCTTGCGGGGCCCTTTGAAGTCCTTAGGCAAACGCACATTGCGTAAAGCGGGGACGAGGCAAGGCACCCCCAATGAGCCGGACGTGACCCCCGGTTCGAAGATGGTGGACGAACCGCGCGAGCTGATGGTCCTCATGTTGCGCGCTAACTCGGCCTCCTGCGTGCCTGGCCGGTCCACCACCACTTGGCGTCTTGAAGCCACCGGCGGGTTGTTGCCTCGGCGGACCGTGCTGCGCTTTGCTTGACACGGCCGGTTCATCTGCGCGCCGGCTATAACTCCGGCTTGGGCGGGGGGTGGAGTGGATCCGATCCCGACTGTATGAATATGCTTCCTGCTGAGCCAGGGCCGTCCTGAGGAGATCCTTGAGCCGGCGGGTTTCTACCGCCTGTGGTGAATCGCCCTTGATCGGAATCGCCTCCAATCGCGCCGCAGCCGACAAGGTTATCCATCGGGTTGGAGTAGTGACCCGGAGGTGTTCTGACGATCTGAAGCGCGCCGGTGTGATGGCGAGGCAGGTCTATCACACGGGGCTGAACCGGTGCGGCCGTCCCAGGTGCTTCCGGCCGGTTTACCACCGGTGGCGGATTACTGGTCCCTGCTTACAGGGTATTGAAGAGCTCTCTTCCTCGAAAACCGAAGGCAAAGCGGGATCTGTACTTCCTTTTCATGACTTCATGTGGCGACTCGATCCGGCATGAGCCTATATGCTGTGCATCCAGCGGCCCGTTCGCCGCCATCCTCACGTCCGCGGCTGCGGATCCGCCTTAGCTTTAGCGATCTGTTCCTTCACCTTGCAATCTCTGCGTTGTGCAGGTCCTGATCCGCGGGTTAGCCTCCGCCATGAGCACAGCCAATGCGTCAAATAACTCTGATAGAACTTGAGCCTGCGGGCGCACAGGGCCTCCTTCCCCGGCTGCCACCACCGCTGCTGAACTGGCGACGATAGGCGCCGCGGTCGAAGAGTGAAGCGTCGCAGTGTACCGCCATGAAAATCCCAACCCGGCTAGGCAGATCAAAGGAGTCCGGAATACTCTCTCCGTCGGAACAGCCCCGATCTGGCCATCTTGCAGCTGGTACAAAGACTCGGTTTCTCCGGCGGATGACTCGTCGCCCGAGTGAACAACGGTTTCGCCGCGGATGCTGATCCGCCCTCATAGTCTCCGTGGGCGACTCCCACGAAAGCACGCTTGACGGCGGTTTGGCGAGGCAAGACTCTTCTTCGTCCGCTGAGCCGTCTCAACGAGGTCGGTGCGGATGTCCGGCCCGAGCCCTGGCTCGCCGATCTTGCCGATGAACACGTGTATGCCACCAAAGGGACCGGTACCCATACTCAATCGAGCCGGCCTCGGGGCCCGATCCGCATCGTCGATGTAGAGTTTGCCGCGACGACTCTTGGTCATCCGGCCCACAGCATAGCCTTGAGTCCCGAACTTGCCCTCTAAGATCATCAAACCATCGTCGCGATAGCCCCACGGTGGCGCCAAGCTGTCGTGGAATTGTCACGGCAGATGTCCTCGTGAAAGGACTTAGTCGCGGGGCCATCGTGCGGGTTAACTTAGAGGGGTTAAGGTGGACACAAAGACACGGAGTTATACTAGTTCGCCCCTTCGATGAAGGAAAGGCCTACGTCTGGTTGTGATGGGATTGATGTGATTTCGGCGACTAGGGAGCAATAGCTTCGCCTAAGCCTCGAATTGTCTGTCCCGTAAACTGCCGCTGGGTCGTCCCCTTATATACACGGTTTGACGCCCTGCCGGTCTACGGAGTCCCGACCCGGCTCATACAAGTGTCCGGCTCGGTCTCTTCTCTCTAATCTTACAGCACAAGTTACAATACTAAGGCGGTTTACATCACGGACCCTTAATTCGCCTCTGGGCTCTGGGCCTCCTCCGTGGGCCCTGATCTTGGACGAGGGTAACCCGGCCCCTCCAGGGCGGTTCACACTCAGTAGTTATCTCCCCAACAGCGGTCCTGGAAGAGCCTCACAATGCTCTGTCCTGAAGACGATCTTCGCGGAGATGGCTTCATAGAGAACTTCAAGTTTGATTCCAGGCCTCCATCAAATGCAAGCTGGCATCGCACGCCGTCTATTGAAGATTTTGAACATTCGTCTTCGGCTGCAACTGTTGTTGCGAGAGTCGTCGATCAAGACGACGACGCCACTTCACCAACCTTGGCTACACTGCACCACGACACTACATCAAGCTCATCTGCACCCCCAAACTCCAACGACGATCCTGCTCATCATCTACTCCAACTGGGAACGAGTAGATACTCTATGTCTTCAAACCTTTTTGGTCATTACTGACAAAAGGGGGAGAAGCATATGAGTTGATAGTCTTCTAGCGGGTAATTATGGGTGGTTGCCTTATTATTTTTAGCTAAGTCATTACAAATCTCATCTTTTGAACAATTTGATTTTTGGGTTATAACACTTAAACTTGATGGTCGTCTGCTACGTTGTTTTTGCTGCCACATTGTGATGCGATTATAAGTCCCGCATGAAGCCATTCCGCAGATGTTCATTTTTCATTATGCATGTCATTATCTTCATTATCTCTTATATGCATGATGAATTGTCTTCATAAGTTGAAGAGGATCTCCACAAAGTAAAACCTGCCATGTGCATTTGCATTCAAAATCAAACTACTTATATACACATCTTCAGGGGGAGCCTTTTTCTACTTATGAAGACAATACCTTAAATCCTTAACTTGCACATACTTTTATCCCCGTTGAAAACTTCAACGGGTTTGTCACCAATCACCAAAAGTGATGAGGACATCAATACCACTGTTACACCCACAGCCCCTACTGCTACATATACTGGACCAATTACTAGAGCTCGCGCACGCCAATTAAATTATCAGGTACTTTCGTTTCTTGGTAATGATTCTAATGTTCATGAGAATATGATGTTTCCTAAATTGGATACATTTGTTTTTCTTACAAATGAAGGGCCTGGCATGGAGAAGAGGGATGAACACTTGATAAAGACCAAACCTGGAGATGATGGCATGCGCAAGGGGAACAAGAACGAAGTTATAAGTGATGATTCCAGGACTTTGGAGCCACCATAAGGAGTGCATGAAGCCTTGAATGAAATATACAAGATGTCACTTCATAAATTTCGTCCAGAGGCTATTCTAGGTGCTGCGTCACCTTATTATTGGGCCAGGCCCATGTAATTTCGAAATACTTAAGTATAGGCTGTTTTTAGAGTCCGTATGTGTGGGGAAACAAGAGTTAGGGTTGGTTTCGGACCCCTCCCTCAAGGGACACGAAATTCCCCCCTCTTCCTCCATATATACATCCCTTAGGGCGTCGTTTAGACTTTGGGATTTGTTTAGTTAAAAGTTAGCCATTGCAACTTCGTGTACTTCGTTTGTGTCCAACGACCGGACCAAGACCACTTACGGATCCCCACCATTATCAATACTTCATCTATATTCGCAATATTCAGATTGCATTATCATATTCTTGCTTGTTCTTCGATTGCGTGCAGGAATAGACCTTCATGGTCAGGCTGATCGTGCTTCTAGCAACGTCAGTAACCTTAGGAGATTGGTTTAGCGATTGCTAAGGCGCAACGTCGTGCATGTTTGTAGTCGGATCGTCAAAGTCGGCTCCACCAAATCGATAGTTATCATCTCATCGAAAGATCGGGACACCCTCGCCTCTATCAAGTGGTATCAGATTTCCAGGTTGCTCGGTGAGATTTTACAGTTTTTCGTAGTTTAGATCGAGTATGTTCTTCATACCTATAGTCCACGACAAAGCCAAAAAAATTAGGGTTAGTTCATCCGATCCAAACCATTCTGAGCCTTTGCATAGTCTTTTCAATATTTTTCTTTGTTGAATTTACGGTTGAATCGTCGTGTCAAGTTGCTGGTCTTAGCGTCTAGTCTTTTAGAGTTTCGAGTTCTAGTCATAAGTTGTCACGCCGCCGCCGCACCATCATCATCGCCCCTGCCACCTACCACCACCGCTCCGAATCTGTATCCATATACCACCACTGATCCATATCCATACCCTACCACCACCGCTGCCATATGCCACCACCGCTACCATATACCACCACCAATCCGAGTTCCTTTTATATTAGATTTGCTTTTGAGATCCATCTAAATTCTGATTCGTGTTTCCTTGCCTCAGTAGGTTTCGGAAAAAAAATAGTCTGGAGACCCCCTGGCAGTTTTTAGGCCAAAATTTTGGCGACCAAAAATATTTTTTCCCTATCCTATTTTTAGGCTTTTCTGAGTCTTTTGAGACACTCGCCATCATAGTGATTTTTTGTCGCACTTTTTCATCGTCGCTGCCCTGATTTCCGAAAAAAAATAGTCAAAAAAATTTCGTGCCCATCCTGTCAATTTGACCTGGGAAGAGTTTTGAGACACTCGTCATTATAGTGAATTTTCGCAAAAAAAAAAGAGGAGCGCAAAAAAACAGAGCAAAAAAAAAATTTCCAATGTGCTTTTCCCTTGTTTACGTGCAGCGGCGTGATTTTGTTAGTGTTCTAGGCTCGCGTCTCTAGCACGGTCTAGCCTAGGACCAGCACAATACCGTCGTTGAGCGTTTATTCAACTTTTCATTCTACTACTAAGATGTGCCCTTTTGAAATTGTGTATGGTTTCCTACCTCGTGCACCTATTGATTTGTTGCCTCTTCCATCTTCGGAGAAGGTTAATTTTGATGTTAAAGAACGTGCTGAATTGATTTTAAAAATGCATGAGTTAACTAAGGAAAACATTGAGCGTATGAATGCTAAATATAAACTTGCTGGAGAAAAGGGTAGAAAACATGTTGTGTTTGCACCTGGAGATCTTGTTTGGTTACATTTGCGTAAGGATAGATTTCCTAATTTGCACAAAGCAAAGCTAATGCCATGTGCTAATGGTCCTTTTAAGGTGTTAGAGAAAATAAATGATAATGCATATAAACTTGAGCTGCCTGCAAATTTTGCGGTTATTCCCACTTTTAACATTGCAGATTTGAAGCCTTATTTGGGTGAGGAAGATGAGCTTCCGTCGAGGACGACTTCATGTCAAGAAGGGGAGGATGATGAGGACATCAATACCATTGTTACACCCATAGCCCCTCTGCTACATATTTGGACCAATTACTAGAGCTCACAGACGCCAATTAAATTATCAGGTACTTTCGTTTCTTGGTAATGGTTCTAATGTTCATGAGAATATGATGCTGCCTAAATTGGATACATTTGTTTTGCTTACAAATGAAGGGCCTGGCATGGAGAAGAGGGATGAACACCGGAGCAAGACCAAACCTGGAGATGATGGCATGCGCAAGGGGAACAAGAACGGAGTTATAAGTGATGATTTCAGGACTTTGGAGCCACCATAAGGAGTGCATGAAGCCTTGGACGAAATATACAAGATGCCAATTCATAAATTTCGTTCAGAGGATATTCTAGGTGCTGCATCACCTTATTATTGGGCCAGGCCCATGTAATTTCGAAATACTTAAGTATAGGCTGTTTTTAGAGTCTGTATGTGTGGGGAAACAAGAGTTAGGGTTGGTTCCGGACCCCTCCCTCAAGGGCCATGAAATCCCCCCCCCCCCTCTTCCTCCATATACACAGCCCTTAGGGCGTCGTTTAGACTTTGGGATTTGTTTAGTTAAAAGTTAGCCATTGCAACTTCGTGTACTTCGTTTGTGTCCAACGACCAAACCAAGACCGCTTACGGATCCCCACCATTATCAATACTTCATCTATATTCGCAATATTCAGATTGCATTATCATATTCTTGCTTGTTCTTCGATTGCGTGCAGGAATAGACCTTCGTGGTTAGGCTGATCGTGCTTCCGGCATCGTGAGTAACCTCAGGAGATTCGTTTAGCGATTGCTAAGGCGCAACGTCATGCACATTTGTAGTCGGATCGTCAAAGTCGGCTCCACCAAATCGATAGTTATCATATCATCGAAAGATCGGGACACCCTCGCCTCTATCAAAAAGTGGGGAGATTGTAAGCAAAGGAAATATGCCCTAGAGGCAATAATAAAGTTGCTATTTATATTTCCTTATATCATGATAAATGTTTATTATTCATGCTAGAATTGTATTAATCGGAAACTTAGTACATGTGTGAATACATAGACAAAACAGAGTGTCACTAGTATGCCTCTACTTGACTAGCTCGTTAATCAAAGATGGTTAAGTTTCCTAACCATAGACATTATTTGTCATTTGATGAACGGGATCACATCATTAGAGAATGACGTGATTGACTTGACCCATCCGTTAGCTTAGCACTATGATCGTTTAGTTTATTGTTATTGCTTTATTCATAACTTATACATGTTCCTATGACTATGAGATTATGCAACTCAAGAATACCGGAGGAACACTTAGTGTGCTATCAAACGTCACAACGTAACTGGGTGATTATAAAGATTCTCTACAGGTGTCTCCGATCGTGTTTGTTAAGTTGGCATAGATCGAGATTAGGATTTGTCACTCCGATTGTCGGAGAGGTATCTCTGGGCCCTCTCGGTAATGCACATCACTGTAAGTCTTGCAAGCAATGTAACTAATGAGTTAGTTATGGGATGATGCATTACGGAACGAGTAAAGAGACTTGCCGGTAACGAGATTGGACTAGGTAATGAGATACCGACGATTGGATCTCGGGCAAGTAACATACCGATAAAGGGAACAACGTATGTTGTTGTGCGGTTTGACCGATAAAGATCTTCGTAGAATATGTAGGAACCAATATGAGCATCCAGGTTCCGCTATTGGTTATTGACCGAAGATGAGTCTCGGTCATGTCTACATAGTTCTCGAACCTGTAGGGTCCGCACGCTTAACGTTCGATGACGATCGGTATTATGAGTTTATGTGTTTTGTTGTACCGAAGGTAGTTCGGAGTCCCGGATGTGATCACGGACATGACGAGGAGTCTCGAAATGGTCGAGACATGAAGATTGATATATTGGAAGGTTATGTTTGGACACTGAAAAGGTTTCGGATGAGTTCGGGCATATACCGGAGTACCGGGGGGTTACCGGAACCCCTCGGGGGCTATATGGGCCTACATGGGCTTTAGTGGGAGAGAGGGAGGAGGCAGCCAAGAGGTGGGGGCGCCCCCCCCCCCCCCAAGCCCAATCTGAATTGGGAAGGGGGTTGGCCCCCCTTTCCTTCCTCTCCTCTTCCCCTTCCATCCCCCTCCTATTAGGAATAGGAAAGGGGGGAAACCTACTCCTAGTAGGAGTAGGAATCCCCCCTTGGAGCGCACCATGAGGGCCGGCCAGCCCCCTCCTCCCCTCCTTTATATACGGGGGAGGGGGCACCCCATAGACACAAAATTTGATTGTTTAGCCATGTGTGGTGCCCCCTCCACAGATTTCCACCTCGGTCATATCGTTGTAGTGCTTAGGAGAAGCACTGCATCGTAACTTCATCATCACGCCATCGTGCTGACGAAACTCTCCCTCGACCTTAGCTGGATCTAGAGTTCGTGGGACGTCACCGAGCTGAACGTGTGCAGATCGCGGAGGTGCCGTACCTTCGGTGCTAGGATCGGTCGGATCGTGAAGACGTACGACTACATCAACCACATTGTCATAATGCTTCCGCTTTCGATCTACGAGGGTACGTGGACAACACTCTCCCCTCCCGTTGCTATGCATCACCTAGATAGATCTTGCGTGATCGTAGGAATTTTTTTGAAATTACTGCGTTCCCCAACAGTAAGTGCATCTAGCGCCACCCCTAGTTGGTTTTGGAGTATTGACGACAAACTTGGTTGAGGGACTAATGTGTTTGTGAGAATTGCAGGATAAAACAGGTAGTAGTCCCTTATTGATTTGGTTTACCTACGAGAGATGACCCCTAAAAATGTGTGAAGACAATGAAGACAATGGTGGTTTGTGAAGATATTCATAGTGAAGATTATGACATGAGAAGACAATCATGTGAAGACTATGGAGTGCGAAGACATAGTAGTTTCATAGTTTCCTTTTCTTCTTTGTTGAGTCATAGGAACCACCGTACTGTTAAGTGGGGTCCAAGTGAACAAAGTCAAAGTGACTGATGTGATGCTCAACCAAATCCTATGTCTTCGAGTGAAGACAATGAGAGGAAATCTTATCCAGAGCTGGATGAGTCAGCTTTACTTGTAGCCCAAGTCAAGCTGTCGCGTGTGTTTGAAATCCGACCGTTGGACACGTGTTGGTTCCTTAGTGACCCAGGGTCATTTCGAACAAGTCAGGTCGGGTTGCCTCCTGCCTATAAATAGCCCACCCCCTACACCATAAATTGGTGGCTGCTCAGAGTTAGTGCACGGCTTTTGTCGTTTGAGAGCAACCCACCTCCAAAGCATTTGAGAGAGAGATCCTTGCGAGGACAAAGCCCAAAATACCCAGAGCCAAAGAGTGTTAGGCATCACTGAAGCCTTTATGTCTGCGTGACCTGAAGACTTGTTACACTTGAGGACAGTGAATCCTCCGGCCGGTTATGCGTCGCGTTCTGAGCATCCAAGAGCCATTGTGGATTGCCAGTGAACGAAGTCTATGAAGGTTTGGAAGTCCACCTTGAAGACTTGGCAGAGTGATTGGGCAAGGACTAAGTGTTCTTAGCTCAAGGGGAATAAGGTGAAGACGCGGCCTTCTGAGTTAAATCTCAGCCTCCCTAACCAGACGTAGAGTTGTCACAGCAACTGGAATTGGTCTAATAATAACCCACAAGTATAGGGGATCAATTGTAGCCTCTTTCTATAAGTAAGAGTGTCGAACCCATCGAGGAGCTAAAGGTAGAACAAATATTCCCTCAAGTTCTATCAACCACCGATACAACTCTACGCACGCTTAAAATTCGTTTTACCTAAAACAAGTATGAAACTAGAAGTACTTTGTAGGTGTGATTGGATACGTTTGCAAGATAATAAAGAGCACGTAAATAAAATCTAGGGGCTGTTCAGATAAAGAAACAACTAAGTTAGTTTTAGTAGAGAGCTTTTTGTCACAAGAAAGTTATTTTTCCCTAGGCAATCGATAAGTAGACCGGTAATCACTATTGCAATTTTGTATGGCGGAGAGGCATAAACTAACATACTTTCTCTTCTTGGATCATATGCACTTATGATTGGAACTCGAGCAAGCATCTGCAAAGACTAAAGATCATTAAGGTAAAACCCAATAGCATTATAAGGCCTCAAGTCCTCTTTACTCCCATACGCAAACAACCTACTTACTCGGGTCTGTGCTTCTGTCACTCACGCCACCCACCATAAGAAAACCATGAACATATTTCAAACCCTACAGCGGGAATCCCTACGGCTTGCGCGACATGGAGGGCACCATAGGACAACACCAGTAATAAAACATGCAACTCAAACCAATCACGATCGCCAATTAACACATAGGACAAAATAGATCTACTCAAACATCATAGGATAGCCATACATCATTGGGAAATAATATATAGCGTTGAGCACCATTTTAAGTAGAGATTACAGCGGGTAAAAAAGGGGTAACGCCACTGCATAGAGGGGGGAAGAGTTGGTGATGATGATGGTGAAGTTGTTGGTATAGATTGTGATGACGATGATGGCCCCGGTGGCGTTCCGGCGCCACCGGGAGAGAGGGGGAGAGAGCCCCCCTTCTTCTTCTTCTTCTTCCTTGACCTTCCCCCTAGATGGGAGAAGGGTTTCCCCTCTGGTCCATGGCCTCAATGGCTGCGGAGGGGCGAGAGCCCCTCCGAGATTGAATCTCTCTCTCTGTTTCCTTCTGTTTCTGCGCTCCCTAATTCTGCCCTTTCACCGTTTCTTAAATTCCTGGAGATCTGTAACTCCGATTGGGCTGAAATTTGGACACGATTTTTATCCGGATATTGGCTTTCTTGCGGCGAAAGAAGGGCACCAACTGCCTTACGGAGTGGCCACGAGGGCCCAGCGCGCGCCCTACCCCCTGGGGCGCGCCCCTCACCCTTGTGGGCCCCCCGGGCATTGTCTGGAGTTGATTCCACTTCCCAAAATTCACATTTATTCCAAAAAAATCTTCGTAAGTTTTTATCCCGTTTGGACTCCGTTTGATATGGATTTTCTGCGAAACAAAAAACATGCAACAAACGGAACCGCCTTGAGCCTTCGGATCAATATGTTAGTCCCAAAAATAGTATAAAAAGTTGCCAAAAGTATGTAAAAGTTGTAGAATATTGGCATGGAACAATCAAAAATTATAGATACGATGGAGACGTATCAACATCCCCAAGCTTAATTCGTGCTCATCCTCGAGTAGGTAGATGATAAAAAAGATAATTTTTGATCTGGAATGCTACCTAGCATAATCTGGATCATGTAATCTAATCATGGCATAAATATTAAGACACGAGTGATTCAAAGCAATAGTCTATCATTTGACATTAAGACAATAATACTTCAAGCATACTAATAAAGCAATCATGTCTTCTTAAAAATAACATGGCCAAAGAAAGCTTATCCCTACAAAATCATATAGTCTGGCTATGCTCCATCATCACCACATAGAATATTCAAATCATGCACAACCCCGATGACAAGCCAAGCAATTGTTTCATACTTTTGATGTTCTCAAACCTTTTCAACTTTCATGCAATACATGAGCGTGAGCCATGGATATAGCACTATAGGTGGAACAGAATATGATGGTGGAGGTTGTGTGGAGAAGACAAAAAGGAAGAAAGTCCCACATCGACGCGGCTAATCAATGGACTATGGAGATACCCATCAATTGATGTCAATGCGAGGAGTAAGGATTGCCATGCAACAGATGCACTAGAGCTATAAGTGTATGAAAGCTCAAATTGAAACTAAGTGGGTGTGCATCCAACTTGCTTGCTCATGAAGACCTAGGGCATTTGAGGAAGCCCGTCATCGGAATATACAAGCCAAGTTATATAATGAAAATCCGCACTAGTATATGAAAGTGATAACTCAAGAGACTCTCTATATGAAGAACATGGTGCTACTCTGAAGCACAAGTGTGGTAAAAGGATAGTAGCATTGCCCCTTCTCTCTTTTTATCTCATTGTTTTTTGCCTTCTCTTTTTTTGGCCTCTTTTTTTATTTTTATTTTTCATCCGGAGTCTCATCCCGACTTGTGGGGGAATCATAGTCTCCATCATCCTTTCCTTACTGGGACAATGCTCTAATAATGATGATCATCACACTTTTATTTACTTACAACTCAATATTACAGCTCGATATCTAGAACAATATGACTCTATATTAATGCCTTTGGCAGTGTACCAGGATGTGCAATGATCTAGCGTAGCAAAGATATCAAAAAACAGACAAGCCATGAAAATATCATGCTAGCTATCTTACGATCATGCAAAGCAATATGACAATGAATGCTCAAGTCATGTATATGAAGATGACGGAAGTTGCATGGCAATATATCTCGGAATGGCTATGGAAATGCCATAATAGGTAGGCATGGTGGCTGTTTTGAGGAAGATATAAGGAGGCTTATATGTGATAGAGCGTATTGTATCACGGGGTTTTGATGCACCGGCGAAGTTTGCACCAACTCTCAAGGTGAGAAAGGGCAATGGACGGTACCGAAGAGGCTAGCAATGATGGAAGGGTGAGAGTGTGTATAATTCATGGACTCAACATTAGTCATAAAGAACTCACATACTTATTGCAGAAGTCTAGAAGCTATCGAAACAAAGCATTAGACGCATGCTCCTAGGGGGATAGATTGGTAGGAAAAGACCATCACTCGTCCCCGACCGCCACTCATAAGGAAGACAATCAATAAATAAATCATGCTCCGACTTTGTTACATAACGGTTCACCATACGTGCATGCTACAGGATCACAGACGCCAACACAAGTATTTCTACAATCCACGATTACCCACTAGCATGACTCTAATATCACCATCTTTATATTGCAAAACTATTGCAAGGAATCAAACATATCATATTCGGTGATCTACAAGTTTTATGTAGGATTTTATGACTAACCATGTGAATGACCAATTCCTGTCATCTCTCTAAATAGATATAAGGGAAGCAAGAGAGTTTAATTATTTCTACAAAAGATATGCCCACACTCTAACAAATATAAGTGAAGCAAAAGAGAATTCTACAAATGGCGGTTTTCTATGTGTAGGGAAACAGACAATCCAAACTTCAAATGATATATGTGATGCACATGAAGCATTCTATAAAGCCATACTCAAAAGATATAAGTGAAGTGCAATTAGCATTCTATAAATCAACCATGGACTATCTCATACCAGCATGGTGCATCAAAGAAAAGTGAAAACTAAATGCAAAAGACGCTCCAAGATTTGCACATATCACATGAACGAAACGAAACCGTAAACATACAGATACTTGTTGAAGAAAGATGGGATGCCTTCAGGGGCATCCCCAAGCTTAGACGCTTGAGTCTCCTTGAATATTTACTTGGGGTGCCTAGGGCATCCCCAAGCTTGAGCTCTTGCCTCTCCTCCTTATCCTCATATCAAGACCTCCTCGATCTTTGATCACTTCATCCACACAAAACTCAATAGAAATCTCGGTAAGATCCGTTAGTACAATAAAGCAAATCACTACTCTAAGTACTATTGCAAACAAATTAATATTTTGTTTTTGCATTGTAGCTACTGTAATATAACTTTTTCATGGCTTAATTCACTGACAGAATCGATAGTCTCGTCAAAACAAGCAAAATAATGCATCAAAAACAGAATCTGTCTTAAACAGGATAGTCTGTAGTAATCTGAACATTCACCATACTTATGGTACTCCAAAAATTCTGGAAAAATTAGGAAAAATTAAAATTTTGCATAGCAAGACAGTGCAAAAGGTTTCAGAACTGTTTGACATTCAGTGAAAAACGTAAAATCGATCACTACAGCCAAAGCTTCTGTTTTGCACCGCAGAAACCAACAAGCAATTTAAACATTCTAAAGGCAAATCTTGGCACATTATTTTTATAATACAATGAAATTGTACAAGGGGATAATTATTTTTGTTGAGAAGTTTCTATAATTAAGATTCACAAAGTTTCCGTGAGCATGAACAAAGTTCAAGGAGCTCCACCACTTCAACAATGCTTGTCTCTCTCACTTTCACTTTCCTTTTTGAAAAGTTTTGGGTTCCCCTCTATATTTTTTTTGTTTTTAAACTTTATAAAAGCACTCAACAGAAATAAATGACTCTTTAAAACTTCCGGGTTGTCTCCCTAGAAGCGCTTTCTTTAAAGCCATTAAGGTAGGCATAAAGTGCTCAAGTAATGAATCCACCCGGATCCCAAGGTATATCAAAGACAATTTTAATCAACAATGATTTGGCATTTAGTAGTGAGCACAAAGCAACATATGTCAAGCTATGATGAAGTCTAACTCTCTTCCTATGCATCGGCATGTAATACAAGAACAATTCATGCACATCAAGTAAAGGCCAATGCATAGCATAAGAAGTTTCTTGCAATTTTATCGTGTTATAAACATAGAGAGGCGGAGATGTAGTTCCTCTAGGAGCAGCAAGCACATGCATATTATATTCATCAAAATTATCATGTGCAGCGGTAAAAGGCCATCCATCAATATAATCATTAATAAGTGCAAACTTCTCCGATAAAGCGTAGTTTGGAGAATTCAAAAAGATAATAGGACTATCATGTGTGGGTGCAATAGCAACAATTTCATGTTTAACATAAGGAACAATAGCAAGTTCATCTCCATAAGCATAATTCATATTGGCATCTTGGCCACAAGAATAGCAAGCATCAAGTTCTTCAAAAAGGGATATTTCAAACGAATCAACGGGATCATAGCAATTATCATGGCATTCATCCTTCTGTAAGAAAGAAGGGACATTAAATAATGTATGAGTTGGAGAGTTACTCTCATTAGAAGGTGGTCACGGTTAGCTAATCCGATCTTCCTCATTTTGTTCTTCGCTCTCCTCATCATGTTTTTCATCCAATGAGCTCATAGTTTCATAAATTTCTTCTTCCATAGACTCCTGCAAAATATTAGTCTCTTCTCGGACAGCGGAGACTTTCTCAATAAATTCATCAATTCATAATTGTATATATAATTCTCATAGCAATATTTAAGGATAGCTAAATTTTCAGGTCTATAAACTGAATCATCAAAATCTTCATACTCTTTAAACAAAGATTCAATTTCACATGCACCCTTAAAAGCAACAAATTATTTTATTCGTTCCACATCATAGTAATCATATATACCATTAGCATAAGAAGCTAAGGTTTCATTATCATTAAATTTGCATGAAAAGGGAAGGTGTGGAGCCTTCATCCTAGAGCAACAAGTATAATCATATCTCAAGCACAGTTGCCGAGCATACCAATGCAACATATAAATTTGATCCCATAGTAGTTTCCCTTTTTGAGTCAAGCGATAATCCCTAAAGTATTCACGTTGATCCAACGTGTCTCCCATTATATAATTGAATGGGGTTCTCTCAGGATTATTAAAGTAGTGCATAATATCTTTCACATAATGAGCATCGAGGGTTTTAGGAGGTTCCCCATCTCCATGAGTAGCAAGTAAACCTATTTTTTTGGTATTTTGTGTTCCACCATAACTAAAGATAGAGAACAACTTATAACAGCAAATAAAATCCACTTAGTGATAAAGCAAACAAGCACAAACGAGAATATTCACCCCACGCTATTGCTCCCCGGCAACGGCGCCAGAAAAAGGTCTTGATAACCCACAAGTATAGGGGATCAATTGTAGCCTCTTTCGATAAGTAAGAGTGTCGAACCCAATGAGGAGCTAAAGATAGAACAAATATTCCCTCAAGTTCTATCGACCACCGATACAACTCTACGCAAGCTTAACATTCGCTTTACCTAAAACAAATATGAAACTAGAAGTACTTTGTAGGTGTGATAGGATACGTTTGCAAGATAATAAAGAGCGCGTAAATAAAATCTAGGGGCTGTTTAGATAAAGAAACAACTAAGTTAGTTTTAGTAGAGAGTTTTTTGTCACAAGAAAGTTATTTGTCCCTAGGCAATCGATAACTAGACCAGTAATCACTATTGCAATTGTGTATGAGGGAGAGACATAAACTAACATACTTTCTCTTCTTGGATCATATGCACTTATGATTGGAACTCTAGCAAGCATCCGCAACTACTAAAGATCATTAAGGTAAAACCCAACCATAGCATTATAAGGCATCAAGTCCTCTTTACTCCCATACGCATACAACCTACTTACTCGGGTCTGTGCTTCTGTCACTCACGCCACCCACCATAAGCAAATCATGAACATATTGCAAACCCTACAGTGCGGATCCCTCACGCTTGCGCGACACGGAGGGCACCATAGGACAACACCAACAATAAAACATGCAACTCAAACCAATCAGGCTCGTCAATTAACCCATAGGACAAAACGGATCTACTCAAACATCATAGGATAGCCATACATCATTAGGAAATAATATATAGCGTTTAGCACCATGTTTATGTAGAGATTACAGCGGGTAAAAGAGGGGTTACACTACTGCATAGAGGGGGGAAGAGTTGGTGATGACGGCGGTGAAGTCGTTGGTATAGATTCGGTGACGATGATGGCCCCGGCGGCGTTCCGGCGCCACCGGGAGAAAGGGGAAGAGAGCCCCCCTTCTTCTTCTTCTTATTCCTTGACCTTCCCCCTAGATGGGAGCTCTGGTCCATGGCCTCCATGGCGGCGGAGGGGCGAGAGCCCCTCCGAGATTGGATCTCTGTATGTGTGTGTGTGTGTGTGTGTGTGTTTCCTTCTGTTTCTGCGCTCCCTGATTCTGCCCTTTCACCGTTTCTTAAATTCCCGGAGATCCGTAACTCCGATTGGGCTGAAATTTGGACACTATTTTTATCCGAATATTGGCTTTCTTGCGGTGAAAGAAGGGCACCAACCGACTTACAGAGTGGCCATGAGGTCCCAGGGCGCACCCTACCCCCTGGGGCGCGCCCCTCACCCTCGTGGGCCCCCCCCCCCGGGCATCGTCTCGCGTTGATTCCACTTCCCAAAATTCACATTTATTCCAAAAAGAATCTCCATAAGTTTTTATCCCGTTTGGACTGTGTTTTATATGGATTTTCTGCGAAACAAAAAACATGCAACAAATAGGAACTGGCACTGGGCACTGGATAAATATGTTAGTCCCAAAAATAGTATAAAAAGTTGCCAAAAGTATGTAAAAGTTGTAGAATATTGGCATGGAACAATAAAAAATTATAGATACGATGGAGACGTATCATCTATCAATTCCTTGTCTTCACCAAGCTACTGGTTCTATCCTTCACTTCCCTATACTTTCAGTCTGTCCTCGTGAAGTCATTGCCTGCTTGCATGATCTAATTGTCTTCACTGTGTGAAGACTGTTTACTATTTGGCTTCATACTATCTTCCATCCTGATCTATAATACCTAGCTGTTGATAGTCTTCATGCTTTCACTTCATTGCTTATTTGACTATGGCTTGTCTAGTGTAGTCTACCTTCCGCTGCATATCAATAGGTTCATTTCTACTGTTTATCTTCAAAACCCCGTGTTTTGAAGACTTTCATAAAAATCGCCTATTCACCCCACCCCCCCTCTAGTCGATAACTAGCACTTTCAAAGTGGACAAGTTTGTTGGTCAGAAGTTGACCAAGTGGAATGATGAAATGATAATGCAATTCTACTCCACTGCTCACTTCTACCCAGATGGAAGGATTGTCTGGATGACAGAGGGAACTAAGTATCAATGAACTATTTATGAATGGGCCAAGTTGATCAATGCTCCCAAGAAAGATGAAAATGACACTGATGTATATGCCAAGCCAAGGAAGGATCACAACTCCATGGAAAATATGTACAAGACCATACTGGATGATGCCTTGGAGACTCACAAGCTTGGGTCTATATACTATCTGTTGTCACGTCTGACCACCATCAACACAATTCTGAGGCACACTATGTTGCCTAAGTGAGGAGATCATAGGATGATCCATTGTCACTCCATAAACTTGCTCCATATGATTGATGTGCCATAGAAGTTCAAAGTGATGACTTTGGTTGTTGAGACAGTGAAGAGAACTACAGCTGATCAGAAGAGATCACGTGGATATGCCCCTCATATACAGATGTTGATCAACTCCAAGATGGGAACAGATACATATCTTCTAGATAAAGAACATCTTCCCCTGAGGCCAGAATTTGAGGACAATGAGATTGTCATGGATGCATCTCATCCAACATGTGCAGAAGCTCAGGAGAAGAGAGAGAGCAAAGGCTGCAAAAGCAGCAGAGGCAGCCAGTGCACCAGATGCTTCAACTGTGATGCTCAAGACCAAGCAAGATCAACTCGGCTATCTGCTTGAGGCTACTGTGAGGATTGAGAAGGGCTTGGCCACCCTAACCCATAATCAGGAAAGTCTTGAGAGGATCATTGAGACTAAATTCAATAATCTAGATGTGAAGGTCATAGAGATCCAGACCACTGTGGAGAAGCTCCAGGAAGAAGTTGAGGACATGAATGACAGACGTACCACAGACACTTTTTAGCGAGTGCCAAGGGTACAAAGGTTTTCAGCAGTGCCAGTTGTCAGTGACACTAGGACTACACTTTCAGCACCTGCAGCAACTGCCACTGTTGCACCTCCAGTTTCAACTCCTCCAGCTCCACAGACGTTAGCTGAAGTATTTGCAGACGGACTCCTCCACGCCATCTACGCACACCTGAGCAACTAGCCAGAAGACCACTTCAGGACTCCCGGAGATCGTGCCTAGAGTGTCACATAACACTATGCATTTTCAAGCTTTTTGGTAACTTTTTGCCAAAGGGGGAGAAAGTTTATATATCATTAGGCTTCGAGAGAGAGAGAGAGAGAGTGTTTTGCCTTTTGTTGCCTCTCTTGCTACTTTGATCGTTTGCTTGTTTGATTCATGCTACAATATTTGTGCTTGTTTGTGAGACACTCTTGTGATCATATGTTTGATCATACTATACCTTAATGTGTGCTTGCATGATGCTATCTATGATATTTGTGTATGACCAATCATGTTTATCCTTGGTGATGAGTGCATGTTGTTTAAATCTTATCATTTTGAGCGCTTCACCAAGATGTATGTGACATGGAATAGTGACCCATGATCCTAATCAATTGTGCATTTGCATTCAAAAGCAAATTTTAAATCATGCACAAATTTAGGGGGAGCTCTTACTTATCACGTACTTCTCAAAGGGACGATGTATTTCATTCATATTATTATTTGTCGAAGCTTTGATCTATATGTTGTCATCAATTACCAAAAAGGGGGAGATTGGAAGTGTAACTAATCCCCGGGTGGTTTGGTAATTCATAACAACATATAGCTCATTGAACTAATATCCATTAAAGTTAAATATTTCAGAAAGTTCAATGATTGGCATGTCATGGACTAGAGATGTGGACCCCTCAAAATGCTAAGGACAAAGATTGGCAAAAGCTCAAGGCTCCTCATTTTCATTTTAGTGATCCAAGATCACATCGAGTCCATAGGAAATCCAGTACTATTAAAAGGGGATGAGGTGTTGCTTAATGGTCTACTTGCTCAAAGTGCTTAGTGATATTGCTCCAAAACCCTCAGCCACTTTCTCATTTCCAAATATGTCCAAAACCCAAAGTCAAACTCGGCACCACCGACTTGATCTATCTGGCGCCACCGAGTTCATTTGACCTAGCCACTGCCAGAAACCCTAGACAATTCGATCACACCGATACGGATCTCAGTCTCACCGAGATGGCCTTGCAAATTCTCTGTTGCCTGTTGTAATTATTTCAGTCTCACCGAAATGTGCAATCGGTCCCATCGAGTTTGCTTGACCAACTCTCTTTTTACTATTTGCTAAAATCGGTCTCACTTAGTTCATGCAATAGGTCTCACCAAGATGAGGTTTTGGCCTAGACCTAGCACACCAGTCCCACCGAGTTGTTCAAGTCGGTCCCACCGAGATTCCTAATGTTCACATTTTGAACTAAATCGGTCTCACCAAGTTCCTCTATTCGGTCAGACTGAGTGGGTCAAATGTGTGTAACGGTTGGATTTTGTGTAGAGGCTATATATACCCCTCCACCCCCTTCTCCATTTGTGAGAGAGCCATCAGAATGTGCCTACACTTCCACTACTCATTTTCTGAGAGAGAACCACCTCTCGTGTGTTGAGACCAAGACATTCCAATCCAACCACAAGAATCTTGATCTCTAGCCTTCCCCAAGTTGCTTTCCACTCAAATCATCTTTCCACCATAGCCAAACCTGTGAGAGAGAGTTGAGTGTTGGGGAGACTATCATTTGAAGCACAAGAGCAAGGAGTTCATCATCAACACACCATCTATTACCTTTTGGAGAGTGGTGTCTCCTAGATTGGTTAGGTGTCACTTGGGAGCCTCCGACAAGATTGTGGAGTTGAACCAAGGAGTTTGTAAGGCAAGGAGGCCGCCTACTTCGTGAAGATCTACCCGAGTGAGGCAAGTCCTTCATGGGCGATAGCCATGGTGAAATAGACAAGGATGCTTCTTCGTGGACCCTTCATGAGTGGAGCCCTCCGTGGACTTGTGTAACCGTTACCCTTCGTGGTTTGAAGTCTCCATCAACGTGGACGTATGATAGCACCACATATTGGAACCATGCCAAAAATCTTCATGTCTACATTGCGTTTGCCTTCTCCAAACTCTCCCTTTACCTTCATATGCAATGTTTTACTTTCCGCTGCTACACTCTTAGAATTGCATGTGTAGGTTGATTGATTTACTTGTGCTAAGTTGCTAAAATCTACCAAGACTTAAAATTTGGAAAAGTTTAGATTTTTATTTGGTCAAGTAGTCTAATCACCCCCCCCCTCTAGACCTACTTTCGATCCTACAAGTGGTATCAGAGCCCGTTTCCATTTGCCTTGATTTCCATAGCTTTTGGTGATCATAGCCTTGGTTTCACAACCTAGGAGAGTATGGCGTCTAGCGAGGGAAATTACCACCGTAGAGGTCCTTACTTTGATGGTACTAATTTTGCTAGTTGGAAGCATAAGATGAAAATGCATATTCTTGGTCACAACCTCACCGTTTGGGCTATTATGCGTATTGGCTTGCAAGGTGAATACCTCGAGGATGGAAGAGAACCGGATCGTGAAGCGTCCGCGAAAGAATTGAAGATGTTGCAATACAATGCTCAAGCTTGCGATATTCTTTTCAACGGACTGTGCCCCGAAGAATTCAACAAAATCAGCCGCCTTGAGAATGCAAAGGAAATTTGGGATACTTTGGTTGATATGCACGAAGGTACCGAGTCTGTCAAGGAATCCAAATTGGGTGTGCTTCAAAGTCAACTTGACAAGTTCAAAATGAAGGATGGTGAAGGAGTCGCTGAAATGTACCCTAGGCTTGTTCTCATCACAAATGATATTGCCAGCTTAGGAAGCGAGGAGATGACTGACAAATTCATCATCAATAAGATACTAAGAGCCCTGGATGGAAAATATGATATCGTGTGCACCTTGATTTAAATGGTGCACAACTACAAAGATCTCAAGCCAACGGAAGTCATTGGTAGAATTGTTGCTCATGAGATGTCACTCAAGGATAAGGAAGAGCTCCACAACAAGTCTAGTGGTGCTTACAAAGCTTCATGTGATGCTCCTACAACATCAAGTGAGAAACAAGTCTTCAATGAAGAATTGAGCTTAATGGTGAAGAACTTCAACAAGTTCTGCAAGAGTAGAAGCAAAGAGAGAAGTTTCAAGTCAAGGTCCTACAATGACAAAAGATCTTCTAGTCGTGATCGCAATTGCTGCAATTGTGGAAGACCCGGACGCTACTCAAATGAGTTTATGACTCCCTACAAGAGAATAGAAGATTCACCCAAAAGGAGAAGTAAAAGAGATGAATCACCACCAAGAGAGAGAAGGAGTAGAGATGATCATTATTAACGAAGACCCTCTCATAGAAGCAAGGATTCGGAAAGGAAGGACAAGTCATCAAAGAGCTACACAAGACGAAGACATCAAGCTCACGTTGGTGAATTGGTATCTGGTTCCGACTCCGACAACTACTCCGAGAGAAGTTATCACTCCGACTCCGAATATACTCAAGATGAAGGTGTTGCCGGTCTTGCACTTGTGTCATCCAACTCCTACGACATATTTGACTCACAAAATGAAGGTGTTGGAAGATGCTTCCTGGCTAAAGGCCCTAAGGTATCACACCCCGAGTATGTTGATTTCAATAATGATGAAGATGATTTGCTAGGATGATTTAATTGTTGACAACACTAGTGATGAAAACTATGATGAAATTGCTATTAATCATGCCAATCAAGATGAAACGAATGAAAATGATAACAAGGAGATTGAGCGACTAACTAAAGAACTAAACACTCTTAAGTTACCTCATGAAACTACCTTAGAGGATCATCGAGAGCTTTTAAAGACTCATGAGAAGCTACGCTTTGAGAAGCTCAATTTAGAGCAAGAGCATGGGTTCTTAAAAGCAATCAATGATGATCTTTGTAAGAAAAGTTCTTCTTACATTGCCAAGCGTTTACTCTTGTCTACTTACATGCCACAAGTAAAATCTAGCAACAAGAGAAAGAAAGATTCTTATTCTAGTAGTAGCAATAATCATGCTAAATCCAATATTTTTGCTTCTAGTAATTCTCTTGATTCCATTAATGATTCTCTTAGCCAAGTTACACTTGAGCAAGAAAATAGCTTATTGAAGGGAATTATAGAGAAAGGTGTTTACAAGAGCCTAGCCGGAAGTAAGCAATTTGAGGAAATTGTACGCAAGCAAGGAAGGCACCGGAAGAATCAAGGTGTCGGTTTTGAACCAAAGTTCAATGCCAATGGAGTTGAGTGGGAAGAAGATCAATACCCCAAGACGAATTTCATTCCTCAACAAGAGAAGTATGACCCCACTTCTTTCAAGGGAACACAAGCTCAAGATGATCTTCCACCACAAGACCACAAGCTAAAAGGCAAGGACAAGCTTCAAGAAGAGATTGATTCATTTGAAGAATCTCCTAAGGCCTTGGTCAAGTGGGTTCCCAAGACTACATCAAGTTCTACTTCATCAAGTACGACTACAACCCCAAGTATTCCCATCAAGTTGATGTGGGTCCCAAAGAAGAAGAACTAGAGAGTTCTTGAGGGTGACTCCGCCAACAAATTTCACTCATATACATTTTGGCAAGGACAAGTGCAATCAACTTCCATATCTTGCACTAATTCAAGGAGTCACAAACCCTCTTGTTGGTAATACAAGGGACAAGGTAACCTAATGCTTTCATGGACATCATCATATGTGTATTTCACTCTATGTCTATGGATATCCTTGTGTGTTCCTTGTGGAACTAACCCATGTAGCTAGGTATTGAAAGTGCAACTCACTCCAATGGATTGCTCCAAATGATCTACATCAACATTGAGCATCTACATCTTCAACACCTACATGAAGTCATCATCGACAAAACCCATGGTTAGTTCATCCCTCTAAGGAGGTATATCACATTTAGGGGGAGCTTTGCTCTAAGAAATTGAGCTAAAGCAACTCTAATGGTGTGAGCACAACAATGCTTTATGTAAAAGTGGTAACCCCACTTGTGCTTAAACGATGAGTATGACCTATGATCAAATGTTCTCATTTGACTCCTCAGTCAATATACTTATATATAGATGACCTAGTCATCGCAAATTGCTTGATAGATGCTAGAGTGTTTGTCCATGCTTTGCCACATATTTTATTTGCTATCTTATTGTGTGAGCATGTTGGTTTCATAATTCTCCATTCGAGGACATCCATTTGTTGCTTTGTTTGTTTGGTTTTTCTTGGCCAAATGGATGGACAAGAATGCCTAAGTACTCCCTCTATCTATATATGCTTTTATTGTATCAAACTCTATTCATGCTACATCACAAAGTTTGAACAAGTTGAATTCGGACCATTCGGGTGAGGAGCACTCGGAGCCACCGATCTGTCAAGGGCTTAAACTTTCAAAACCAAGATGCATCTCGGTCAGACCAACTCATCCTACTCGGTCTCACCGAATTCATTAAGTTGATCTAGGTTTTCATCTTGGTGCAACCGATTTGAACAATTCGGTCACACCGAGTTGCAGTAACTGCTAGCAGTTTTGCATCTCGGTGCCACCGAGTCGTTCCACTCGGTCACACCGACTGGGTATATATACCGCGGGTTGAAAATTTGGTAATTCATCCAAACCACTCGACTGCGCCTCCCAGCTCTGCCGCCCCCTTGGTATCTGGATCATCACCGTCATCGCTGGTGTCCTCCTGCCACTGGTCTCCATCACCGTCAATGGGAATCTCACCGTCGTTGCCGCTGTAGCGAGTTCGTCGCCAAGTTAGGGTAGGAACTCGACCTCTTTGTGCGTTCTCTTATTCCGATTCTTGCACAAAGACCATTGCCATTGTTCTTACCACGAATGAGATCAACCTATCCATCGAAAAATTCCATTAGAATAGATTTGATGCAAAAACTTAGTGTTCGGTTTCCGCCGAACTCATCTCGGACCGACCGATCTTAGGATCTCGGTTTCACCGATTTGGCTCAGGCCATTGCACTAGTATAAATCAGTCTGACCGATTCATACTAATTGGTGTGACCGAAATCACTTACTCTGTGAAACCCTAGCATCTCGGAGTCACCAAACTGCATTTCGGTCTGACCAAAACTGCATGTTTAGATTGTGGTAATGCTTCGGTGTCACCGAGTTTGTCAAATCGGTAGCTCCAAAGTGCTTTCTCCAGAAAACTGAAGTTAAGTTTTTGTCTCAATATTTTTGCAAAATAGTTGTGCTTTGTGATGCTCATCCACTCTATCTATATCCATCTATTCAGAGGGCCAGTTTCAGAGATGTCAGAGGGTAGTTATAGTCAGAATAGGTCTGAAGAAGAATTGAATCTCAGTGAGGGCACTAGTCCCTCAAGCAGCTATGAAGATGGAAGCAGAAGCACACCAAGCAACTTGCCTGAGGCTACAAGTAGGCAAAGAAAGAAGAAAACTTCTGAGTCTGAGGATGAAGACTTTGTTGTTAAGGAAGAGGTGACCTCCAAGAAAAGGATGCTCAAGAAAGAGCAAGCTGCTGCTGCTGCCATCAACCCTGGTATGCAAAAGAACGCTCCTGCCAAGAGGAAGCCTATGTCAAAAGCCAGAGCTGCCGCCACCTCCTGTTCTTCATCAGGAGAGCAGATCTGGAGTCCGTTTGGGGCTCTAGAGAGGGGGATCCATCCCCATCATCATCACCAACCTTCCTCCATCACCAATTTCATGATGCTCACTGACATGCGTGAGTAATTCCATCATAGGCTTGCTAGACGGTGATGGGTTGGATGAGATTTATCATGTAATCGAGTTAGTTTTGTTAGGGTTTGATCCCTAGTATCCACTATGTTCTGAGAATGATGTTGTTATGACTTTCCTATGCTTAATGCTCACTAGGGCCCGAGTGCCATGATTTCAGATCTGAACCTATTATGTTTTCATGAATATATTTGTGTTCTCGATCCTATCTTGCAAGTTGTAAACACCTATTACGAGTTATGATCCGCTTACCCCAAGGTGACAATAATTGGGATTCTTTCCGGTGATTACCGTAGTTTGAGGAGTTCATGTATTCACTAAGTGTTAATGCTTTGGTCCAGTTCTCTATTAAAAGGAGGCCTTAATATCCCTTAGTTTCCATTAGGACACCGCTGCCACGGGAGGGTAGGACAAAAGATGTCATTCAAGTTCTTTTCCATAAGCACATATGACTATAATCGGAATATATGCCTAAATTATATTGATGAATTGGAGCTAGTTCTGTGTCACCCTAGGTTATAACTGTTGAATGATGAGTGCCATCCGACATAATTATCCATCATTGATCCATTGCCTACGAGCTTTTCACATATTGATCTTTGCTACGTTACTTTGCCGTTGCCACTATAACAATTGCTACAAAACTGCTATTGTTACTTTTGACACCGTTACTGTTACTTCCATACTACTTTGCTACTAAATACTTTGCTGCATATATTAAGTCTTTCAAGTGTGGTTGAATTGACAACTCAGCTGCTAATACTTGAGAATATTCTTTGGCTCCCCTTGTGTCGAATCAATAAATTTGGGTTGAATACTCTACCCTTGAAAACTGTTGCGATCCCCTATACTTGTGGGTTATCACTGCTTCATCTGATGATTCAACAGCTCTGGACGTGGCGACTCCTGGAATTGCTGCCAGAAAGAATAATGTGCCTCATGGCCCTCCCGCTCGCGAAAGTGGTGGGCGGCGTCTGATGCACTCCTCGGCAGATACACGAAGACCTCTACGGAGTGCCCCAACTGGGTGAGCTCGACGAACCCCTTGCTGCCAAACACACATTGAAGTAAATATGGCTTACCTGCCGCAATTTACTCCACTTGCTGGAGCACCTCATGGTCGGCCCTAGTCTGGTTCTGGAGCTCGGAGTGTGCAAGACAGAGCTTTTTGAGCTCTTTGCTCGCCTTCTCCTCCTTGACCTGAAGGGCATCGCACGCTTCATAGACGCCCTTTAGGGCCTCCTCCACCTCCAGGACCCATGTCTGGTCCATTCTCCGCCTTGACGGCCGGAGCCTTCTGCTGCTGGGCCTCCTGCCGAGCTTTCACAAGCTCGGCCTTGAGCACCTCAAGCTCAAACAAAGTCGTTGTCATTCAAAACAGTTAGGCATTAACTTCTATTTCACAAAGCTATGCTCACGCAAAGTAAATTTGACGGCGTTCTAGACTTTACCTTGATATTGCTCGCTCTGCTTGTTCATCAGATCGAGGTCCTTCTCAGACTCTCGTGCTTGCGGTTCATCTCCGTAATCTACTCGGAGGCAGAGCTCGAGCCGAGGTAGAAACCTGCAAATACAATTTTACAATTAACCCTTGCCCCAGTCACTCCGGACACGCATGCCAGAGTCTTGGGGCTACTGATTTATAAACTTATGGTACTCTGCTTCGATCCCAAAACCGGTTTCTTAAAACTAACCTTGGGCTCGGAGGCTACTCACTGCTATGTTGTCTAAATACTATGTTGTAATGTGAGAAAACGTCCTTCAACAAATATATAGATTTGCCAATAAATCTAAGTAGGGAGGTTATTCTCAATATAAGTGCAGAAGAATACCTCGAAGCTCGTGACAAGGCCCTTGAAGACCCCACGCATTCCGGCCTCTACGGACCGGAAGCCTTGTAGGGCCGCGCCGATCAGCGTGTGGTACTCTTCTTTGAGTGAGGAGCCCATCAGGGCTACCTCCATCTCTTCGGTCCACCCCGCACTAGCCCGCCTTGAGGCGGAGGGCAGGGTGGCAGAACCTCAGAACCCAGCATCAAAGTGTCAGGTACAAGGGTCTCCGGCTGTGGTGTTGGCGCCAGAGTCGACTTTCGTTGGCCGATATTCGGCCCAACCCTTCTTTGATGACCTCAGGGACCTCATCCCCTTGGTCCTGCTGGGCCGAGGTCTCAACCTCGGCCATGATGACCGACACTTTGCCCCCCCTCGTGTTGACCACGAGGGCCGGAGTAGATGTCGCCTCCCCCAGCCCCTCTTGAGCTGGAGGGGGAGAGGCAGGGTCCAGCATCCCGCTGGCAAGTGGCCCGTTCGAGGAGTCACCGTTGAGAGGCATCTGCGGCGGACTGAAAAATTACTCATATAAATCTTATCGTGACAAAGAAACTTATTAAGTAATGGAAATAGTGATGATAACATACCTCCTAGGCGCAGGCTTCTCCCTCCCCATCTCAAGGAGGTCGTCGTCCGACTCATTAGGGAAGGTGATCTTCTCCGGCGGAGCAAGTCTGCTGGTGGGCTCGGCAGAGGCCTTGTGTGCCCTCTTCTGGCCCTTCGCCCATGCTTCGGCCTCATAGTCCTTAGACACTGCCCTCTTCCCCTTTAGGGAAGGGTCTTCTTCCTCCTTGTCCTCCTCCACGTCGTCTTCGTGGGTGGAGGAGGTGTGGGTGTCCTCAGATCAAGTGACTGAAGTCTACTAGGTCCGAAGACCAGTCCTGCCCTTCTGGGGCTTTGACCCCTTGGGGGTCACCACAAGCGGCTCCTCGGCTAGGAGGGACGTGAGCAGTGGGTTATCTCCTCCTCGAGCAGTGGCACCGGGCACGGCATCTGCTGCGCCTTGGTGATCCACTTCTGGAAGCATAATATTAGTTGATTAGCCGAAATCTACATTGCAGGGAATAGAACTGTGTGTCAGAAATTTACCTTGGGGGTGTCGTAGCCGGCCTCAAGCCGAGGTTGCGCCCTTCCAAAGGTAAGTCATCCTCGAACGACTTGAACAGCCGCGTCCACATCCCGGCCAAGGTGGAGCGGAAGAAGCGGAGAATGGGCCCCGCGTCCCTGGACTTGTGCTCCCACATTGGGGTGGCCCGAAGTTGAAGTGGGAGGATGCGGCGGTGGAGCATGATGTTCACCATGTCAGCTAGTTGGAGGTTCTTTTCATCAGACCACCACTTGATCTTCTTGATTAGTGCCTCCACCTCCCCTGGGTTCCCCCAGGCGATGCCCTTCTTCTTCCAGGACACGATTTTCCTCGGGGGCCCAGCCAAGAATGCTGGGACTTCGGCCTGGCCAGCGGTGAGCGGCTCAGTGATGTAGAACCATTCACGCTGCCATTCTTTAACAGTCTCTATGAAGGTGCCCATGAACCAGTCGACCTTCTGGTTCTTGCTAATCATGGCACCATACGGGAATGGATCATGGATCGTTACCACTAGACGCGGAGTGTCGTGCAGCGGAAGAAGAGTTGGGGTAGCGCATCTGCATGGTTCGTCTCCTCTTCTAATCTCCCTCGAACAGTCGGTCGTCGGATCCCTCTTACAGGGTCGCCGGAGCGGTGCAGGTGCACCACCTCTATCGGTATCCGCATGTGTAGGAGGAACATCGTGCGGTGGACTGCTAGGTTTGATCACACAACCGGCGGCGAGTGGAGGTGTCTATTTGCAACACATGCAAACCCTAGTGACAGCGCCGAAGCGATCATCCGAATGAGTGTGCTGCACCCCCACTTTAAATAGGTGTCCATCGTAGGGTCAACACTTGGGCCTCGCACGGACCCTAAAGCCCAAAATCTATTCGGCCTGGATCCGAGTCCGAGTAGGTCACTTCTCACACGTGGAGTTGGGCCGGCCCTCACAGGTTCTGTAGCGACCAGACCTCAAACAGTCTGATCTCTGTGCATAAGTGTCATCTCTGGATCGGTAATGCTGACACACACAGTACTCGAAGGATTTATAACAGAGTAGCAATCACACACTTATTACATCGAATGTCTCAAAAGAGAACTTATTACAATAAATATGGCTTAAGGCCATCTAATACGATAACAGCGGAAGGCTTGGAAGATAAAGTGAGTCCATCAACTCCAACGGCATCACTGAGTGAAAGACCACGACCTAAGGATCCTTACTCGTTGTCTGAAAAGTCTGCAACATGATACGTTGCAGCCCGAAAACGGGTCAGCACATGGAATATGCTGGCAATGTAACACCAAAAAGATAATGAACAGAATAATGCTATCACTACATGCATATATGGCTGGTGGAGGCTGTAGGGTTAATATGTTTTGTGAAAAGCCAATTTTTTCCTACTGCAAAGGAATAAATTTTATTTAACTATCATGGTGGTTGTTAAACATTGAGAAGGTTCATCCAACTCAATCCCAATTAAGCATCATCATTAAACCCAATCAAATTATATTAACAGTGATGAGATCCACATGATAATCCAAGAACTAGATACTCAAGATGTCCATAACCGGGGACACGACTAACCATGATTAGTTTATACACTCTGCAGAGGTTTGCGCACTTTTCCCCACAAGACTCGATCTCCTCCGTTGGATTTCTCGCACTACATGGTGTTTGAGAAATTGATGACCGAGACACGGTCTTTAAGAAGCGTTAGCACCTTACGATGGGTAGACCGGTACACCTACATCCCCTACATCTGCTAGTCTACCATTGTAAGAGTTCACACAACTTAATCAACTATGCTAGAGCCCATAATAGCTTGTGGCTGCACACGGAAGTTTCCAGTATGAATAATCTTCTGATCCCTTTGAGCCTGGGTGGCGGTCCATAGGAGAATCACACGGTACCCCGGGATTTCCAAAAAATACAGGCAATCACTGGAATACCCAGGTGCCTCAATCCACCCATATGTGTATTAATTTAACAATCTCACATCTGTCATGAATACACTCAAACCCAATCCACGTCTACGAGCATAGCATAGCGATATAAGCATAACGTAGAAGTAACTCCCAGGGTTTGATAATAAACAGGTGAGTAGGTACTACCTCAACTATTTCCCAATCCCACAATTTAATTCAGATCCTAACCATGCAATTGTTTGAGGATTGATCTAATGCAATAAAACTAGGTAGTAAGAGGTATGATCGAAGTGTTACTTGCCTTGCTGATGATCCGCAAAACCTAGAGACTCGTAGTAGCACGCTTCGCAATCCGGGTACTCTATCACAAACAAACAAGCATACAATAAGAAATCAAGCAAAGCACGGGTAAAACTCAAATAAGAGATCTAACCAGAAATTTCAACTTAAGAACTCCGGTTTGCAAAAAGAATCAATTCAAACGAAGCAACAAAACTCAAACGGCGAAAGAAACAAGCTTCGTTTACTAATTCGGACTAAAGTCAAATTTTACAGTAGCAAAAACTTGTTTAAGTTGGTTAAACGGAAAAAGGGTTTCGAGACGAAACTCTAGGCGCTTGAATCGCCTGATTCTGATAAACGAGCGAAAAGTTATACTAGAACGAAAATCGGATCAGAAATCGCGATCGAAAAAATCGCGGAAAATCTGAGAAAAAGAAAAACTGACGAACAGGCTAATGAACGAACGTTCGCTGTCTGCGGCTAAACGGTGAAAACCGTTCATAAAAATGAACGTACGACGAACGTCCGCTAAATAACTAAACCGATAAAATAAACCGAACCGATCTAAAAAACGAAAACTAGGGTTTATGAAATAAAACCGATCGGTTTTTAGAAAAAAAACCGGCGGCTATCTCGAACTCTGGCGGGCGGCGGCGCGGTGGCTCCGATACTAATGTGAGTCCATGAATTATATGCACTCTCACCTTTCCGCAATTTGCTAGCCTCTTCGGTACCGTGCATTGCCCTTTCTCACCTCGAGATGTGGTGCAAACTTCACTGGTGCATCCAAACCCCGTGATATGATACTCTCTATCACACCTATGCCTCCTTATATCTTCCTCAAAACAGCCACCATACCTACCTATCATGGAATTTCCATAACCATTCCGAGATATATTGCGATGCAACTTCCACCATTCCGTTATTATGACACACATCATCATTGTCATATTGCTTTGCATGATCATATAGCTGACATAGTATTTGTGTCTTAGCTACCGTTCATCATTTTTTATACATGTTATGCTAGATCATTGCACATCCTGGTACACTGCCGGAGGCATTCATCTAGAGTCATATTTTGTTCTAGTATCGAGTTGTAATTTTGAGTTATAAGTAAACAGAAGTGTGATGATCACAATTATTCATTATTAGAGCATTGTCCCAGTGAGAAAAAAGAGAGGCCAAAAAGAGTCCACAAAAAATTAAGAGGAAAAGAGAGAAGGGGCAATGTTACTATCTTTTTCCACACTTGTGCTTCAAAGTAGCACCATGTTTTTCATATAGAGAGTATCCTATGTGGTCACTTTCTTATACTAGTGGGAGTTTTCATTATAGAACTTGGCTTGTATATTCCGATGATGGGCCTCATCAAATGCCCGAGATCTTCTAGAGGAAGCAAGTTGGATGCACACCCACTTAGTTTCCATTTTGAGCTTTCATACACTAATAGCTCCCAGTGAATCCGTTGCATGGCAATCCCTACTCCTTGCATTGACATCAACTGATGGGCATCTCTATAGCCCGTTGATTAGCCGCATTGATGTGAGACTTTCTCCTTTTTGTCTTCTCCAAATTAATCTCTACCACTGTATTCTATTCCAACCATATTTCTAATTCCACCTCTATAAATTTCAGGAGGAAGCGACAAGCCCACGAGGTGCGCCCTCCAGGCTTTTGGGCCCCTCATGGCACCTCTTGACCTAATTCCACCTCTATAAATTTCCAAATATTCCCAATACATCAGAGAGCCACCCGAAATACTTTCCTGCCACCGCAAGTTTCTGTTCTTTTGCGATCCCATCTGGAGGCCTTTTCTGGCACCCTCTCGGAGGGGGAATCAATCAAGGAGGGCTTCTACGTCATCCTTGCTGCCCTTCCGATGATGTGTGAGTAGTTTACCACAGACATACGGGTCCATAGCAAGTAGCTAGATGGCTTCTTCTTCTCTCTCTCTCTCTCTCTCTCTCTCTCTCTCTCTCTCTCTCTCTCTCTCTCTCTCTCTCTCTTTGATCTTCAATACAATGTTCTCCTCAATGTTCTTGGAGTTCTATTTGATGTAATCTTATTTTGCGGTGTGTCTGTTGGGATCCTATGAAGTGGGTTTATGATGAGATTATTCATGAATATTAATTGAGTCTTCACTGAATTATTTTATGCATGGTTATTATAGCATTGTATTTCTCTCTGATCTATCCGTTTAGTTTGGACAACTAGATTGATTTTTCTCGCAATGGGAGAGGTGTGCTCTGATGGGTTCAATCTTGCGATCCTAAATCCCAGTGACAAAAAGGGACATGAAATGTATTTGTATTGTTGCCATTAAGGATAAAAGGATGGGATTTATTCATATTGATTGGGTTTACTTTGTCTACATCATGTTATCTTGCTTTGGGCGTTGCTCTGTTTTCATTAACTTAATACCCTAGATGTGTGCTCGATAGCGGTCGTTGGGTGGAGTAATAGTAGTAGATGCAGGAAGGAGTCAATCTACTTGTCTCGGACTTGATGCCTATATACATGATCATTGCCTTGAATATCTTCATAACTATGCGCTTTTCTATCAATTGCACAATAGTAATTTGTTCACCCACCATAGTTTATGTGCTCTAGAGAGAAGCCTCATCATATATAAAATCCAAAAAATACCATGCTGCACTTTTACTTATTTCTATTTTATTTTGCATTTTATTTATTTGTCTACCACTGCGAGATTTGATCCTTGGAAATAACCGCTAAGGGGATTGACAACCCCCTTGTTTGCGTTGGGTGCAAGTATTTGCTTTTGTGTGTGCAGGTGCTGCTAACAAGGTTATGTGTGGTTCTCCTACTGGATTGGTAACCTTGGTTCTTAACTAGGGAAAATACATATCTCTACTATACTACTTCATCCTCTCCTCTTCGAGGAAATCCCAACACAGCTCACAAGTAGCAGGCACCAGGGAACTTTCTATCGTAATAGATGATGTAAAACCGGTGCCCTAAAACTTTCAAACTTAGGCATTGTTAATTCCATATCCTGAAAATTAAACAACAATACAAAAATTTCAACATTAAGCATTAAGACAACATCACATTAGATAACTAAACAGTACTATGATAGATCATCGCACTCCTCCTCCTCACTTTTACAATAAATCATCATAGGGAAGGCGTCTTTGTACGCACAAGGTATCATCGCCCGAGTCGATGTCAATCGCCCCTCCCCCAGAGGAGCCTGCCTCGTGGTCATTTCCGGTAGACGACTTCACCTCCTCCTCGTATGGTCATCCCTCTATGCCGAGCTGGTTGCACAGATCATCGGCCTCGACCTCTATCCTGGGATGGTGCTCCCTGTCCTCCTTCCCGCGCTCCCCGTCCATCTCAGCGTAGAATGCAATCTCCGCCGCCACAAGTTCTAGATTAGTTTGAGCGATTATCGCCGTGTATAGCTAATCATTGGCCTCGACACCATGTTGCACCTCGGC
The DNA here is from genome assembly GCA_021605205.1 of Aegilops longissima. NCBI lineage: Eukaryota > Viridiplantae > Streptophyta > Magnoliopsida > Poales > Poaceae > Aegilops > Aegilops longissima. Next base: position 255,569,790 of record CM038676.1, on the reverse strand, counting down.
CGACAGTGTGCCTTCTCCTCACAGGACACGTCCCGCATGGGAGTGGCGAGGACACTCTGTCTAGGGAAGTTGAGCTCGGCCAGGCTCTGGCCGTATCGAACTACCACCGCATTGTCCGCGCACACGGCGAGCTTCAGGGTCTCGAAGATGCCAAGCCACCTCCACCCTCCTCAAAGGTGATCTCGGTGGCAAAGTGGCCCGACGCTTGGCGAGGAACACCGCGATACAACATGGTGCTCACGGTGCTACTTGTGATAGGCGTTGGGATTTCCCCGAAGAGGAAGGGTGAAGTAGTATAGTAACAGAAAGTATTTCCCAGTAAAGAACCAAGGTTTATCGAACCAATAGGAGATCCACGCAAACGACCTTTAGCAGTACCTACACACACAAGAGCAAATACTTGCACCCAACGCGGGCTAGAGAGTTGTCAATCCCCTTGTACTCGTTAATTGCAAGGATCAAATATGATGGTAGGAGATATATAAATTGCAAATAAAAATAAAAATAAATAAATTGCAACAAGGTATTTAGGGTTTCAGTAATATTATTAAAGTAGACTCGGGGGCCATAGCTTTTACTAGAGGCATCTCATGAACATAACATACGGTGGATAAACATATAACTGTTGGACAATTGATAGAAAATCACATAGTTATGATGGTATTCATGGCATGATCAATACATAGGCATTACGTCCATGACAAGTAGACTGAAACGATTATGCATCTACTTCTATTACTCCACTTCGAGAGCGCTTTTATGCTTGCCTCTCTAGGTATTAAGTTCATGACGAACAGAGTAATCCATGAAGAATGATTACAGAATAAAACCAAGCAATATGATCAAACCCCGTCGTTTTATCCTTATTTGCAACAATACAATACGTGCCACGCTACGTCTCCCGTCACAGAGTGAGGATGCCGCAAGATTGAACCTACCAAAAAGAACCTCTCCCACTAAAGATAAATCAATCTAGTTGGCAAAACCAAACGGATAGATCAGAGAGAAATACAAAGCTATAATAATCACACACAATAAAGTTCTGAAATAATTCATTTACTTTTAATGAACAATCTGATCATGAACCCACAATTCATCGGATCCCAACAAACGCACCGCAAAAAGATTACATCAAATCAATCTCCAAAGAGAACATTGTATTGAAGATCAAAAAGAGAGAGATGGCCATCTAGCTACTGCTATGGACCCATAGGTGATGTGGGGAACTACTCACACATCATCGGAGGTGCGGCAAGGTTGACGCAGAAGCCCTCTGTGACTGATTCCCCCTCTAGTAGAGGGCCGGTGAAGGCCTCCAGATTGGATCATGGAAGAATAGAGACTTGCGGCGGTGGAAAATTAGTTTTGTTGGTGCTTCTAAGGTTTTTGCAGTAATTGGGAATTTATAGCGCTGGAATTAGGTCAGACGGAGCCACGAGGGGCCCATAAGACATCAGGCCATGTCTACCCTCTGGGCGTGCCCTGTTGTCTTGCCGTCTCCTCATCTGACTTCTAGACTCCCTCTGAAGCTTCTAGCATCTCTTTTGGTCCAGAAAAATTTGTCGAAAAGTTCCGTCGTATTTGGACTCGTTTGGTATGGATTTTCTGTAAAACCAAAACCATGCAGAAAACAACAACTAGCACTAGGCATTGGGTTAATAGTTTAGTTTCAAAAACGATATAAAATTATACATTCAAAAATTATAGATACATTGGAGACGTATCAGCATCCCCAAGCTTAATTCTTGCTCGTCCTCGAGTAGGTAAATGATAAAACCAAATTTTTTGATGTTGAATGCTACCTAGCATGTTTATCATGTAATCTTTTATGGTATGAATACTGAGAAACGATTAAGTAATTCATATCAACATAATAATAAGCATGAATACTATAACATATCTATTACTTCTCAAAATATACCATGCTTAACGAATGTTATCCTTACTCATTGAATTACGTAAGAATGGCATGACTCGGTCTTCCTCGCATAAGTATAAATCATGAGCACCCCGGTGTCAAACCAAGCAATTGTATCTACTTTTTTGCGCTTCAGCATTTTCAACTTCACTCAATATATGAGCGTGGGACATGGACTTAGCACTACGGGTGGAATATAATATGTTGGTAGAGGTGTATAAGGGAAAACAAAAGTGGAGAAAGTCTCGCATCAACTCGGCGGATCGATAGGCAATGGAGAGGCCTTTCAATTGATATTGATGGGAGGAGTAGGGATTTCCATGCAACAGATGCACTAGAGTTATAATTGTATGAAAGCTCACTACTGAAACTTAGTGGGTGTGCATCCAACTTGCTTGCTCATTAAGACCTCGGCATTTGAGGAAGCCCATCATTGGAATATACAAGCCAAGTTCAGTAATGTAAAAATTCTCACTAGTATATGAAAATGACAAATCATGCAGACTCTCTATATGAAAAACATGGTGCTACTTTGAAGCACAAGTGTGGTAAAAGGATAATGTCCCTTCTCTCTTTTTTTTCTCATTTTTTTATTTTTTCTTCTATCTATCTTTTTCTAGAATAATATCATGAACCCCATCCCCACTTTTTAAGGACTCGTCAGTCTCCATCATTCCTTACCTTACTGGGACAATACTCTAATAATGATGATCATCACACTTATTTTTACTTACAACTTGATAAAACTGAAACAATATGACTCTATATGAATGCCCCTGCAGTGTATCAGGATGTGCAATGATCTAGTGTAACATGTATTACAACTAGCAAGATGCCCATGCGTTGCACGGAATATCAAGATGCAATTGTATGAGTAGTTTATCTTGTGGGAGAAAAGGGTGAACGAGGGAAGGCCTTATTTGCACTTGTGGAGAGGGGTGTGGGTATCTTCTTGCAAAATTGCCATAGTTTCCTTCCTATTCGTCGGATATAAATCGGACGGCCTATATTGCAGGATGGCAGGCACACCATCATCACCAACTCTGTTTTTTTATAGAAGTAGAGAAATCATGAATGGTGGATTTTCCTCAAATATCATGTCAGCTCTATATGATTATGCAAAGCAATATGATGATGAACACACATGTCATGTGGATAGTAACTGTGGAAGTTGCATGGCAATATATTTTGGAATGGCTATGGAAATGCCATGATAGGTAGATATGGTGGTTGTTTTGAGGAAGGATATAATGAGGCTTATGTGTGATAGAGCGTATCATATCACAGGATTTGGATGCACCGGTCGCATCAATTCTCGAGGTGAAAATGGGCAATTCATGGTACCGGAAAGGCTATAAATATGTGGATAGGTGGGAGTGTTGTATTAGTCCATGAACTCACATAAGTCATAAAGAACGCATATACTTAGTGTGGAAGTTTATCATCCCTCGAAGCAAAGTACTACTCCCATGCCCCTAGGGGGGAGGTTGGTAGGAGTTAACCATCGAGCGACCCCGATCCAAACAGCACAAAGGATTTCAATCAAAAACAAAAATGCTCTAATATCCCCGTCATGTCATGACCGACACTTAAATGAGTAATATATAACAAGCTTTAATATCGGTATCATTACTAACCAATGACCATGAACCAATACCACTTCATATTACTACATCAATATAATTAAACCACACATTTCCTATCCAATGATCTACATTAAAGTTTTTATTATCGCAAACGTTTATATTCATCCGACTGATTTCTCGCGACGCGTAAACCGCCCGCTACATTGTCCGACTACCAGATCAGCTCGTTCACAAAGGCAGGAGCATGTTGTGCGTCTTTGCATGTGGTTGGTCCCTACAACTGGCTATCGTGACTCTTTTGGCTTTGTTTATTTTTCCACACCATTTGCTAGTGTATTTGCTAGCTTGCTACACTTAAACTACTGCTCACATAAGGCGCAATTGGCTGGGGCAAGGATGGTTAATGTCGCGACCGGCTACTCGTACCATCATCCGTGCAGCACTGGAGTGTTGGGAGCTGGCCACCGGGTGCTGCGAGAGGATCATGGACGTCTACTGCATGCTGTTGCGGAGGGTTGCAAGGTCGCCTCGGTGCTATGCCGCGTTGGTGGCCGATGATGCTAGGACAACGGGGTGTCGGTTGACTGCAAGTCATGACCTCTGATGCGTGCGCCATTGGCTGCTGAAATGGAGCATCACCGGGCCGCCGGAGCATCGTCGGTGTTTTAACGGAGCTTGTCATGCCACCGGAGCATCGTCGGTGTTGTAGTGGAGCTCGTGGTCCATCAGAATATCGTCTGTGCTGTAACGGAGCATATTCGGGCCATCGGAACCTCGAGAGTGCTGCAATGGAGCACCGTCGGGTGATGGAGCATCGCAACGGAGCATCACGAGTGCAGCAATGGGGCATTGTCGGGCCGTCGGAGCATCGTAGGTGCTGCACTGGAGCATCATTGGGCCGCGAAGCATCGCTGATGTTGCAACGGAGTATCACGGTGTTGCTAAGGGCATTGTCGGGTCGTCGGAGCATCGTCGCTGCTGCAACGGAGCATCGTTGGGCCATTGGAGCATCATCAGTGTTGAAATGGGTCATTGTCGAGCCGTCGGAGCATCATTGGTGCTGCAACGGAGCATCACTAGTGTCGAAATGGGTCATTGTCGAGCCGTCGGAGTATCGTTGGTGCTGCAATGAGCATCGTTAGGCTACCGGAGCATCGTCAGTGCTGCAACGGAGCATCACCAGTGTTGAAATGAGTCATTGTCGGGCCGTTGAAGCATCGTCGATGCTGCAACGGAGTGTCGCCGGGATGCCAAAGAATCGTCGGTGCTGTAGCGGAGCTCGTCGGGCCCTTGGAGCATCTTCGATGTGTTAACGGAACATCGTCGGGCTGCCGAAGCATCATCGCTGCTACAACAGAGCTCGCTGGGCTATCGGAGCATCGTTGGTGCTACAACGGAGCTCGCTTGGCTGCCGGAGCATCGCGGTGCTGCAACGGAGCATAATCAGGCCGCTGAAACCTCATGTGTGCTGTAATGGAGCATCCCCAGGCCGCTGGAGCATCACCGGTGTTGCAACGGAGCACCACCATTATTGCAGTGGGGCCATTGTCAAGACACTTGAGCATCAATGATGCTTGAAGGGATGGTCATATGAGTGTTTTTGTTGGTGCTAAAATCTTGGAGCTTGCCGGTGTTGTAGTTGTGGCCGGTGCATGGCGAGATTGCCGACGTTGCCATGAGATGACTGGCGATATGGCTCTGCAACCTGAGCATTGCTAGGGGTGCAAGAAAAAGTTGATGCTGCAAGTCGCGGCCAGCTATGATTTCTCGTTGGAGCTATGCATGCCACACGGGAAGGAAGAATTTGGGTTGCATGTACAGGTGGCTAGAGTAATGGTGTATTATGATGATGTGGTTCAGGGAATCAAGCGGATGTGGGTGTTTTGTGGATGACATAGGCGGGTTCATGCGGCTGAAATCAACGGCTGGCCAGCCGGCTAATATTTTCCTAAGATTAGTCGGCTGACGCCTAGCAGCCACCTTTTATTATACCACTCTTGTATACATATCATTCTCGGACTAATCTCATAACCCGTGCCTGTTACCACTTCCTATTTAAGACTCTCAAAAAGATATAAGTGAAGCATTGGAGTGCAAATTATTTCTATAAAATAAAACAACCGCCATGCTCTAAAGATATAAGTGAAGCACATGAGCAACTACCTAGCTTAAAAGATATAAGTGAAGCACATAGAGTATTCTAACAAATTATGATGAATGTGCGCCTCTTTCAAAAGGTGTGTCCAGCAAACAATGGTTGTGGCAAACTAACAAACAAAATAAAACTATAGCACAAGATGCTCCAAGTAAAACTCATATCATAAAAATATAGCTCCGGGTAATTATACTCATGAATTGTGGACGAAAGATGGGATGCCTTCTGGAGCATCCCCAAGCTTAGACACTTGGTTCTTCCTTAAATATTACCTTGGGGTGTGTCGGTGTCAAAACCGGCGGATCTCGGGTAGGGGGTCCCGAACTGTGCGTCTAGGCGGATGGTAACAGGAGACAAGGGACACGATGTTTTACCCAGGTTCGGGCCCTCTTGATGGAGGTAAAACCCTACGTCCTGCTTGATTAATATTGATGATGTGTGTTATAAGAGTAGATCTACCACAAGATCAAAGAGGCTAAACCCTAGAAGCTAGCCTATGGTATGATTGTTGTTCGTCCTATGGACTACATCCGTCCGGTTTATATAGGCACCGGAGAGGGCTAGGGTTACACAAAGTCGGTTACAAAGGTAGGAGATCTACATATCCAGACGCCAAGCTTGCCTTCCACGCCAAGGAAAGTCCCATCCGGACACGGACGAAGTCTTCAATCTTCTATCTTCATAGTCTTGGAGTCCGCCGATGATGATAGTTCGCTATCCGGACAACCCCTAGTCCGAACTCCTCAAGAGCCCCTTAACCGGCTTCAACGACGACGAGTCCGGGCGCAGATATTGTCTTCGGTGTTGCAAGGCGGGTTCTCCTTCAATCTTCATGTTCCCGCCGAATAGTGTCCTTCTTTATAAATGTTGCGCCCTTGGCTTCTACGCCTAATAATGGCCTTCTTCCACGTGTCGTGACGAATGCGAAAGGCTGGGGTATTTTTACATTTTACCCCCTAGCCATGCGAACGAGCCGCCTATAAGAGAGGCGAGGATCTAGATCCAGCTCACACCATCCTCCATCCGCAAGTTCTAATCGAAGCACTTCTGACAAAAATCCATTCCATCATGGATAGCCGACGCGGCTCCTCCTCTCGGCCCCAGCCCCAAGCCAGAGATTGGGGAGATCCTCGCCCACACAATGAGCTAGTGGTACTCCAAACCAAGGGATATCTTCCCCCAGCTTTCATGGTTCCAGTTCGAGCCGGACTCGCCATCTACAAGGGTGGAAAGCAGGCGGAGAGCGTCCCCAACCCTTCCAAAGGGAAGCGGGTATGCTTTGTCCCCTATCTAATAAGTGGACTCGGATTTCCCATACATTCGTTTCTCTAGGGGCTCCTAGAATTCTACGGACTCCAACTTCACCACCTCACGCCCGCCTCCATTTCGCACATCGCGGGCTTCGTAGCTTTTTGCGAGCTGTTCTTGGGCATCGAGCCCCATTTTGCGCTGTGGAAGAGATTGTTTTGTCTCGTACCCCGTTCTCATGAGGGGTCGATATATCAAGTGGGCGGAGCCGAAATATGGCGCATCACCGGACCGGATATCTATCCGCACTCAAGAAGGCGCTCAAGACCGGCCTTCGAATGGTTCTACATGGAGGACGCCTCGCCGGATCCAGTTCGGATCGGCCTCCGGAGTTCAACAATGCTCCCTTGAAGAAACGCTGAGTTGGCGCCATGAGCCCTCAACGGAAGATGATAGGAGCGCCCATTATCCGATGGGCCGGATTAGGTTATCGCCCACTCCGGATTGACCATGATTGGAGTCATGGCCACGCGCATTATGCGAGGGGTGCAGCCACTCCAATATAGGGGCCACCCTATGTGGGATTTCAACGGGGAAGACGATGCCACCCGTCATGGCCGCAAAGGGCCAGGCTCGGTAGCCGATCTGGAAAGATCCTGTCCGGCTTGTACAAAGGAGAGGAGGACTTCCTCCGCAAGAATCCATTGAATGGATTTTCTATGAATAACCCTCGGAGATGGGTAAGTGGATGTTTGTCTACCCGATCCATACTTTTAAAGTCAAGTATCTTACTCTGTGATTTCGACGCAGGAGCTGCGCCGGGACGTGGAGGGCATACGAAGCCTAACTCCACAGCCCGAGGATCCGGAAAGATCCCTTGATCCAACCCCCGAAGAGGATCCGGACATAAAGGTGGAGCTGATTGACGGGGTGTTCCACCAACGTAGCATAGACAATGCCCTAGTCGCCATTACGGCTGACTACCCCGATTTGTTTCCGGCCTCCCAGGTGACTACGACCGAGGTGCCTTTAAGGCAGGAAGCCGAACCCGCGGCGTCCGACCAACAAGGGTCAGTTCGGCCCAGCAGGCGAAAGAGGAGTGTGACGCGAATCGAACGTCGCCGCCAAGCGATGCACGTAGCACCGCTTATTTTTAAGGGAAGGATCCTGTGGAGGTATATTAATGCTCATAACTTTTCCAGAAGAGCGCCGCGAACAATGTCCGGAGAGGTTGCCAATCAAGTTTCCGCCAGCCATGCTCCAACGCATGGTCCGGAGGGAGGCGAATACAAGGCATGAGCTGGACGCTCCTCCGACGGAGGATGCCAACAGCTGTCCGCCACCCGGTCCGAGGTGGAGAGCGCCATGAATCACAAAGCGCCGCCGGACAGTTCTTCGTGACGCGTGTTTCTCCCCAAGGCGTTAAATGCCTTTGATGCGGAACGCGCACCTCCGCGCCGCCAAGATGGGTTAACCAGAGCTACTGAGCAAGTATGTGAAAGACATACGGGTAAGTAATTTTAATAGTCATATATGCCAAGAGTCCCCGAGACTTAAAATAGTTGAAATAACTGATTTAAGGACCAATTATGATGCAGGATCTTACGGAGAAGAATACCCATCTGTCCCAGAGCTCCAAGAGTGCAAGGCCCAACTTGAGGTCAAGATTGCCGCCATGTGGGGAGCCACAGAGACCCCCACGGTAAGACGACTTTGAAAAGATAATATTTTAACAAAGTGCGGCGTGAATCGACAATAATATTGCAGAGGGCGCCGGACTAGATCCGGACAAGCAACAGCTACTGCGTCGCCTAAAGGCCGTGAGAGGGTGCTTAAGAAGGTGCAGCAGAGAGAAACAAGCTCCAAGATGCCCACACCCAGCTGGAGAAGAGCTGAAAGGTGTTCGGCCCAGCTGTCTGCTCCGTGAAGGAGAATCAGCGGCTTCATCGCTGCATTTATAGTAAGTGCTTGAACAAATTCCTTTGAAAAGAAGAATTCGGCGAGGAAGTCGATTGATGTAAATATGTCTTTAGGTGTGCTCACAGTGTCGCCTCGCCAAGGAAATGCTCGAGTCAACGGGTGACCAACTTCCCGAGCTGGTGCAATTGCTCGAACGTGTTCGGCAGGCGATGAGTGGCGTCGTTCATGCTTTATGGCCATCCGTCTCCCTACCCGAGGGCCTTGGTGAGCTTGCTAAGAAGCTTCAGGGAGCACGGCGACGCCTCCGTTAGTGGAAGATATCGGCATGCCGTCAAGGCGCCAGGGAGGCCTGGGCCATGGTGAAGACACGTTACCCGAAGGCTGACCCAAACCACATGGCCGAGGTCGGACTGGGGCCCGATGGGAAGGAGATACTGTGAGTTGATGTACGCCAAGTAGAACTGGTCGTGAAATATTCCCAACAGGACTATAAATTAGACAGCCTGTTAGATGGGATTGAGGAGGAGTACAATCAGTCGGTTTGACGATGTAATTTGAAATGACATGTAAAATGCCTTCTAGCCGGATTGTAGATCGTTTGTCTTTGCAGACCGTTTTGCTTCAACCTCGGGACCCAACAGTCCGGAGTGTGTCCGAATACCCTTACGGTTATAAAAGAACCGAGGCATGCATGGAGACAAGGCGTCGGGGTCATAATTGCTTTATCAGACAAGTGCCCAACTAGTTATGTTATATTACATGGTTAGTAAGAAACATCTTCCAGGGAGAATAGTTCCGTTAAGGGTTCCTTTCCCTGGGAGGCATGCCCTAAAGTGCAATGTCGGACTGCGAAAATAGCAGAAAAAGCATCTGGGGGCAGATAAATAAGTAAGTAATAAATCATCTTTCAAGTCACTTACGAATATTCTCTTAAGAACGCTAGCTTCGGCTTCACCCACCGAGGTACACATCCGCTGACCCGCAAGAGTAATCGCAGAGGTGCTCCCTTTACCTCCTAGCCGAACAATCGGGAACGTAGGGGTAAGCACAGGAGCCAGGCAACCCAGCTTGGCCAAAACTTAAGTCATATCGATGCATATAATGGTGAATAAAAGGTACATGCGGAAGTATGACACATGTATTGGGCATGAAGCCCGTATGAATAAGCTTCTGTTAAAGAAGCCCCCAGGTATAATGAGTGCGAGGAGCACATCAAGTGTATGCGAACAAAGCGCAAATCAGCCTATAAAAGGTATTGAAAAAAAAGTGGGAAGAAGGAGGGGGACAAGAGACAGTAAAAAATATAAAAAGGTGGACCGGGGAGTGAGACGAGCTTGAGTCAGCGTTAGGCGAGAATCTTCGGAGACGGACTGCTCCATGGGTTCGGCTCGAGTCGGTTGTCGATCGCATGAGACGGTATGCTCTACCGGTCGACTTGGTCGATGATGAAGGGACCTTCCCACTTGGGCTTAAGTTTGTCCTTTTCTTGTCCGGGCGAGAACAAGTTCGCCAACATTGTAAGTTTTGGCCCGTACTTCTCGCTTTGATATCTTCGAGCTCTGCTGTCGATAAAATGCGGAACGAGCCTTTGCCACGTCCCGCTCCTCCTCTAAGGCGTCCAAACTGTCCTGCCGATCCAACTCGGCTTCTCTTTCTTCGTACATGCGCACACGAGGTGAGTCATGAATTATATCGCAGGTAGAACCGCCTCGCGCCAGATACCATAAAAATGGTGTGAATCCAGAGTTCGGTTTGGCGTGGTCCGCAGCCCCTGAGTACGGAGTCGAGCTCCCCTACCCAAAGGCGTGTTAGATTCCTTGAGGGACCGCACTAGTCGGGTTTGATGCCGCCATGATTAGACCATTTGCTCGCTCGACTTGACCGTTAGTTTGTGGGTGATAGACTGAAGCGTAATCGAGCTTGATGCCCATGTTTTTGCACCAGAGTTTAACCTCGTCGGCCGTGAAGTTCATGCCGTTATCAATGATGATGCTGTGGGGGACGCCAAAACGGTGTACTACCCCGGATATGAAGTCTATCACCGGTCCGGATTCTGCAGTTTTAATCGGCTTGGCCTCAATCCATTTGGTGAATTTGTCCACCATGCCAATAAATATTTGTGCTTGTGGGTTCCCCCTTTAAGGGGTCCAACCATGTCAAGCCCTCAGACCGTGAACGGCCAGGTAATGGGTATAGTTTTGAGGGCGGTGGGTGGCATGTGGCTCTGATTAGCAAAGAGCTGGCAACCGACGCATCGTTGGACTAAGTCCTGAGCATCTGCCCAGGCTGTCGGCCAATAAATCCTGTACGGAAGGCCTTGCCTACAAGGGCCGGGCTGCAGGTGCTGCCGCCGAGTCGGCGTGAATTTCATCCAGAGATTTCGCCTTCCTCTTCGGAGATACACCTTTGAAGGACTCGGTTGTGCTTTTCTTATAAAGTTCTCCTCATGGACCTTGTAGGCTTTAGATCGCCGAACTATGCAGCAGGCCTCATTTTGGTCTTCGGAAGTTCTGCCGCATTAAGTAGGCTAGGAATGGTTCTGTCCACGGGCAATTACTGCCATTATTTCATGAGTCAAGGTGTTATTTCATTGGTGAGCCGCCGATCGTGTCGTAATGGTCTGAGTTAGGTGATGCGGTGGCTCGGATTGTTATTTCGGACTCCTCTTCCCATAATACGGATGGCTTAAAGAGCCGTTCCAGAAGATGTTTGGGGGACGGCGTCTCGTTTAGCGCCGATGCGTGCTAACACGCCCGCTGCTGGTTATTATCCGGGCTACATGGTGGAATTCGAGTCCTTGAACCGAGCTGACATTTTAGGACGGCGCTATGTAAGCTGCCATTTTGGATCTTTGGCGCCAAAGTCTCCATTTACTTGGGATATTGCAGGTTTGAATCCGCGCACCTCTAGGCGTTAAATGCCCATGGAGATTGCCATCCGGAGGCCATGTAGAAGGGCCTCGTATTCGGCTGCGTTGTTGGAGTCCATGTACATTATTTGAAGTACGTATTGGATTGTGTCTCCAGTTGGGGACGTCAGGACGACGCCAGCCCCCAAGCTAGCCAACATTTTGGATCCGTCGAAATGCTGATCCAGTTGGAGTACGCGTCGTACTCTTTAGGAAGTTCGGCTTCGGTCCATTCAGCGACGAAGTCAGCCAGAACCTGCGACTTTATAGCTCGCCGTGGTTTGTAGGTTATGTCAAATGGTAAGAGCTCGATAGCCCATTTTGCAATCCTGCCCGTTGCGTCGCGATTGTTTATAATATTGTTGAGAGGTACTTCGAAGGCCACCGTTATTGAACACTCTTGAAAGTAGTGTCGCAGCTTCCGGATGCTATGAACACCGTGATACGCTATGTTTTGATAATGTGGGTACCGGATTTGCATGGAGTTAGAACGATTGGATACGTAGTACTAATCTGGTTTTGAAGAGGGAATTTGTGCCCTCTGCTTCTCGCTCAACGACGAGTACCGCTGACAACTTGATGTGTTGTTGCGATATATAATAACATAGGTTCGCCCAGGTTGGGCACGCCGAACCGGATTTGTTGCCGATGGCCTTTATTTCTTCGAGTCCGGTGTGGCAGCATCCGTCCATTCGAAATGTTCGTGCTTGCCGGAGGAGGCGGTAGAGGGGCAGAGCCTTTTCTCCCAAACGGGAGATGAAGCGACTTAAGGCCGCTACACATCCGGTTAGTTTTTGTATCTGTTTGAGGTATTTTGGAATATCCAATTGTGACAGAGCTCGGATTTTGGCCGGGTTTGCTTCAATTCCCCAAGAGCTTTCCGGCTGGTACGCCGAAGACGCATTTTTCTGGATTGAGTTTAATGTCATATGCTCGGAGGTTGTCGAATGTCATCCTCAAGTCTTCTACTAGAGTTCCGATGTGTTTGGTCTTGACGACCACATCGTCTACGTATGCCTCTACTGTTTTGCCTATCTGGGTAGCCAGACATGTTTCAATCATGCGCTGATATGTTGCGCCGGCGTTTTTGAGTCCGAAGGGCATTGTGTTGAAGCAGAATGGCCCATATGGAGTAATGAATGCCGTTGCGGCCTGATCTTTTTCCGCCATCTTGATTTGATGGTATCCGGAGTATGCGTCAAGGAAGCACAATGAATCGTGCCTCGCGGTAGCATCGATGATTTGGTCGATGCGAGGAGGGGAAAGGGTCCTTTGGACAGGCCTTGTTAAGGTCTTTAAAATCGACGCAGAGGCGCCAGGATTTGTCCTTTTTTGTTACCATTACTAGATTGGCTAGCCAGTCCGGATGTTTTATATCTCTGATGAATCTGGCTTCTAAGAGTTTGGCTAGCTCCTCTCCCATTGCCTGTCTTTTGGGTTCGGAAAATCGCCGAAGATCTTGTTTGACTGGCTTGAATCCTTTTAGGATATTTAGGTTGTGCTCTGCCAGCCTGCGTGCGATTCCTGGCATATCTGAAGGGTGCCAGGCAAAAATGTCCCAATTTTCCCGAGGGAATTCTCGTAGTGCGGCTTCGACATCAGGACTTAATTGTGCCCCAATGGAGGCCGTCTTTGTGGGGTCCGTTGGATGGACCTGAAATTTGACTATTTCGTCTGCTGGTTTAAAAGAGGTGGACTTGGACATCTTATCGAGTATCACATCGTCCCTGTCCACCGTGGAGCGCAGCGTAGTTAGTTCCTCTGCCGCTAGGGCTTCGGACAATGCCTCTAGGGCCAGTGCAGCTATCTTATTTTCAGCAGGAGTGTTGTATCCGGATCACTAGCGAGTGATTATCCCATTGGGTCGGGCATTTTGAGCTTCATGTACCCGTAGTGGGGTATAGCTTGGAAGATTGTGAATGCCTCTCGCCCTAACAACGCGTGATATCCGCTGCCGAATGGGACCACTTGAACGTGACCTCCTCGACCTGTAATTGTCCGTGAGCGAACACTACATCTAGTGTGATTTTTCCTGCAGCGCACTTCTCGACTAGGGATTATCCTCTGAAGGTTGTGCTGCTTCGCTCAATGCGGCTCCAGTCAATTTCCATTTTTGAAGGGTTTCCTCATAGATGAGGTTTAATCCGCTGCCGCCATCCATGAGTACCTTAGTAAGACGGAAACCGTCCACTATCGGACTGAGGACCAATGCGGCTGGTGCTCTAGCTGTTCGGAATTTAGGTTCGTCGCTGGCGTTGAAGGTGATAGCCGTGTCACTCCATGGATTTGTTGTTGCTACTTGGTAGACTTCGGCGAGGCTGCGGATTGTTCGTTTTTGCATGTTGTTTGATGTGAAAGTCTCAAGACTGTTAACACCGTCATCGGTGTTGCTTTGGGCTGGGATTCGAAGCTAGAAGCTCTTCGCCACTTTTGGCCACCTGCCGTAGTATCCAACATGCTCAAGGCTATGAGTTGGAGTGGCGCCCTCGTGCTATGAATTTTGTGGTCCGTTTAGCCAACCCTCGAGTACGGTTCCGTACCCTTTGGGGGGTTTGGGTTTTTTGGTATTTAACCTAGGTGCTTGATAATGATGCACCCTTTTGTTTCGGACTAGGGATGTATTCGGGGCCGGATTATCCCAAAATTTACTTTCGGTTTTCCAAGCGCTCTCCATCGCACAGTACTTTTGTACTATGGTCACCAAGTCAGCAAAGCGTGTAATCTCGCGACGACTTATGGCGTTTAGGATTCCCTTGTCCGTGCAATTATTGCAGAAGATTGGGATTGCGTCCTCCTCTCGGCAGTCTTTTATCCTGTTCATAACCAGGAGGAATCTGGCCCAGTAATGATGTATTGTTTCGGCGGGCTCTTGCCGAATTCGAGAGAGATCGCTAATGTTTGGGTGGGCGGGTGGTACTAAATCCGAACCCCGCCCAATTTAGGACTCGAGGGCGAGAAGTTTCGAACTCGGAAGTTTGGATTTTGAGTGTTATCCAATGAGTCCGACCCGCCACCGACTTTAGGTTCAGGGCTTGATCGACATCCGCTCCTCCGCGGGAATCCGCATGGAGGATCGAATCCGGACGTAGCTAGTCCTTAAGATAGAAGAAGAATCGCCGCATTGCTCTTTGTCACGGCAATATGATGGGTAGCACGGGAGAGTTGATCTCTCTCGGATCGGTTTTAGGCCCGATCCGTCGTAGTCCGTGGCGACTCCTGTGGCGGCGATTCGATCCAAGAGCTCGCTTACGGAGGAGAGCTCGATCGGACCTAATTGTTCGGCAAGTTCGAATTGACATGAAGATTGGTTTCGATGACTCGAGAGGTCATTGTCAGCGGTGGCGGATGGCGGTCATAAGAAAACCACCCAGCCGAAGAGTTCGCCGGCGGCCAAGGCTCCTTTGGCGATAGTATCGCCTTTAAAGGCGAGATGAGGCATCCTACGATGGCGGCGACGGAGGAACTCTCAATGAAAGCACCAATGTCGGTGTCAAACCGGCGGATCTCGGTAGGGGTCCCAAGCGTATGCGTCTAGGCGGATGGTAACGGAGACAAGGGACACGATGTTTTACCCAGGTTTGGGCCCTCTTGATGGAGGTAAAACCCACGCCCCTGCTTGATTAATATTGATGATGTGTGTTACAAGAGTAGATCTACCACGAGATCAAAGAGGCTAAACCCTAGAAGCTAGCCTATGGTATGATTGTTGTTCGTCCTATGGACTACAGCCGCCCGGTTTATATAGGCACCAGAGAGGGCTAGGGTTACACAAAGTCGGTTACAAAGGTAGGAGATCTACATATCTGTATCGCCAAGCTTGCCTTCCACGCCAAGGAAAGTCCCATCCGGACACGGGACGAAGTCTTCAATCTTCTATCTTCATAGTCTTGGAGTCCGGCCGATGATGATAGTTCGGCTATCCGGACACCCCCTAGTCCGGAACTCCCTCAGGGTGCCTTGGGCATCCCCAAGCTTAGGGTCTTGACGCTCCTTATTCCTTTGTCCATTGCAAACTCACCCAAATCTTGAAAACTTCAGCACACAAAACTCAAAAACTTCATGAGATTCATTAGTATAATCGGTAAACCATAGACTTAGGTGCTATTATAAACCAATTCATAATTGTTCTTGCATAATACCTATTATATTCTAACTTCTCCATGACTTATACCCCTCGATATAATCCATAGCATCATTAAAACAAGCACACTATGCAATAAAAAACAAAATATGCCAAAATCAGAATAGTTTGTAATGATCTGAACTAAAAACATACTTATGTAACTCCAGAAATTCTGAAATATTAGGAAAATGTAGACACTTTGTATCACAATGCTGTGTACAAATTTCAGATCAAGATCACGCTCCGGTAAAAAACATAAATTCCTGCACTAGGCGCAAAAGTTTCTATTTTTGCACAGAATCAGTTCAACTATCATCCAAATCATCCCAAAGGCTTACTTGGAAGAAACACTAATTAAAATATAAAAACACAATCATCACAGTAGTAGTAATCATGTCATCACACCAAAACAGAAAATTTAAAAAATGAAAAAAATAACTATTGGGTTGCCTCCCAACAAGCGCTATTGTTTTATGCCCCTAGCTAGGCATAATGCATAGTTTCAAGTGTTACCATAATTATCCTTATCACTTATCTTCCTAAAAGGCATAGGAGTATTGCCAGTAGGATATGCGCTCAATTTACTCTCTTTTACCTCGTTTATTATATGAGTGAAACGTCCAAAAGATTCTTGTTCAAACTTTCCAAGGTTTATATTTGGGAGTTTTCTAGTTAACGTTCATGGTTCCCCTAACATATCTTTTAGAATTTCAAAGGAATAAAAACGTCATGATCAACAAAATTTCCTTCAAATATCAAGTCTAGGAGACGTATATGACGAGTGCATAGTCCAACATAAAAGCTTTGATGCAGGGCTTTAACATGTAGCTTGGGAGTATATTTTTCATAAATTTCCGTTATTCTAAGCCAAGCACACACTAGAGATTCATTATGTAACTGTTTAAAAACACAAAACTCATAAACCTGCCAAGGGAGTGTGATAGTAGAAGACATAACATCCATGACAAAGTATTAGACAAAATAGCACAGAAGATATTTGTGGTATTTTTTTGATTTTTTAATGAGACTAATAAAAGAAAATAAAATCAAGTAAAAAGTAGAACAAGTAAATGATAATGTGTATGAAGGGACCTTAAGTTGTTTGGTGAAGTCTCCCAGGCAACGGCGCCAGAAATTCTTCTGCTACTTGAGATAGGCGTTCGGAATTCCTCGAAGAGGAAGGGTGAAGTATTATAGTAACACAAAGTATTTCCCTCAGTAAAGAACCAAGGTTTATAGAACCAATAGGAGATCCACACAAACAACCTTTAGCAGTACTACACACACATGAGCAAATACTTGTACCCAACACGGACTAGAGGGTTGTCAATCCCCTTGTATTCGTTAATTGCAAGGATCAAATCTGATAGTAGGAGATACATAAATTGCAAAGTAAAATAAAAGTAAATAAATTGCAAGAAGGTATTTAGGGTTTTAGTAATATGATGAAAGTAGACCCCGGGCCATAGATTTCACTAGAGACATCTCTCTCAAGAACATAGCATACGGTAGATAAACAAATTACTGTTGGACAATTTATAGAAAAGTGCATAGTTATGATGTTATTCATGGCATGATCAGTACATAGTCATTATGTCCATGACAATTAGACTGAAACGATTATGCATCTACTTCTATTACTCCACTTCAAGGGCGCTTTTATGCTTGCCTCTCTAGGTATTAAGTTCATGACAAACAGAGTAATGCATGAGGAATGATGATAGAATAAAACCAGGTAATATGATCAAACCCTATCGTTTTATCCTTATTAGCAACAATACAATGTGTGCCTCACTACCCCTCCTATCACATAGTGAGGAAACCACAAGATTGAACCTACCACAAAACACCTCTCCCACTGAAGATAAATCAACCTAGTTGGCCAAACCAAACGGATAGATCAGAGAGAAATACAAAGCTATAACAATCACACACAATAAAGTTCAGAAATAATTCATTTACTTTCAATGAGCGATTTAATCATAAACCCACAATTCATCGGATCAGTACATAGTCATTATGTCCATGACAAGTAGACTGAAATGATTATGCATCTACTTCTATTACTCCACTTCGAGAGCGCTTTTATGCTTGCCTCTCTAGGTATTAAGTTCATGACAAACAGAGTAATGCATGAGGAATGATGATAGAATAAAACCAGGCAATATGATCAAACCCTATTGTTTTATCTTTATTAGCAACAATACAATGCGTGCCTCGCTACCCCTCCTGTCACATAGTGAGGACACCACAAGATTGAACCTACCACAAAACACCTCTCCTACTGAAGATAAATCAACCTAGTTGGCCAAACCAAACGGATAGATCGGAGAGAAATACAAAGCTATAACAATCACACACAATAAAGTTCAGAAATAATTTATTTACTTTCAATGAGCAATCTAATCATAAACCCGCAATTCATCGGATCGGAACAAATGCACCGCAAAAAGATTACATCAAATTGATCTCCGAAGATAACATTCTATTGAAGATCGAGAGAGAGAGAGAGAGAGAGAGAGAGAGAGAGGAGGGAGGGAGGATATATATATATATATATATATATATATATATATATATATATATATATATATATATATATATATATATATATATATAACTACTACTACGGGCCCATAGGTCATGTGGGGAACTGCTCACACGTCATCGAAGGTGCAGCAAGGTTGATGTAGAAGCCCTCCATGATCGATTCCCCATCCGACAGAGTACCGGCAAAGGCCTCCAGATGGGATCGCGGAAGAACGGAGATTTGCAATGGTGAAAAAATTGTTTTGTTAGTGCTTTTGGGTTTTTTTAACAATATTTAGGAATTTACAGCGCTGGAATTAGGTCAGGCGGAGCCACGAGGGCCCACAAGACATGAGGGCGTGCCTTCTTGTCTTGTCGTCTCCTCATCTGGCTTATAGACTCCCTCCGAAGCTTCTAGGGTCTTTTTTTGTCCAGAAAAAATCGTCAAAAAGTTTCGTCGTGTTTGGACTTCGTTTGGTATGGATTTTCTGTAAAACAAAAACATGCAGAAAACAACAACTGGCACTAGGCACTACATTAATAGGTTAGTTCTCAAAAGTGATATAAAATTGCATATAGAGCATATAAGATTGGTAATTTAATATCATGAAACAATCAAAAATTATAATATCACGCAGCAGCAGTGGCGGAGCTTGACCAAGATCTTTGGGGGGGCAAATAGATTATATTAGGTAGTGTGTGTGGGGGAGGGGGCAAACACACAAAACTTCATAATCTATACTCTCTCTAAATTATTTAAGCTCATGGGGGCCTTGCACATAGCACATGTCTGAAGCGGTGCGGCGCATCGGGCGATGGCAAGTGATGGTGGTAGTAGGATTAGGGCAACGACGGTGATGGCTATTACGGAGGGCAACTTTGGGATGCGACATGACGACGACAAAGATGGGGGCAAAATCAGGAAGCGGTGCGGCGGTATCGTCATGGGGGCGGCCAAAATCCGTGGGCGTTTGTGGGCTAGGAAATTTCAGCGGGTGGTTGTAACAGGGTCGAACTAAGAACTGTCGACTAAATTCGGAAACACAACATAAATTCACTCAATTGGGTGGAAATTTGGGGATTGATTGCTGGTGGATCTAAGCCATAGAGCTAGGGTTTGCTAGCCGGAACACGGCGGCTTTAGGGGCCAAGCCCAGATACATCCAGAATGCCCTCTCCACAAGCCGGAGGAGGGTTTATAAAGGGGTTTGAGCAGGTGAAAAGCAAGAAAGTGACAGGTTCAGATATTACAGAGCTGCAGAAAAGTTTAAAAGGGGTAAAAACCACTAAGGCCGTTCATCTTGAGATCAATGGTTGCGAGCGAGTATCTTGAGTGTGAACTGGTACGCTCGCTGGCGCCGTAGGATCGCAGATCGGCGGTTGTTATGCTCGCGGGCAAACGAAACGGTACTGTTTTGTTTCTAACTGTTGTTGCTGGAATTCCTGTCCTGACAATTCCTCCCCATCGAGAACAGACTTGTCCTCAAGGCTGAAAACCTGGAAAATCTTTTTGGATAAAAGCAGCGTCTTCCCACGTAGCCTTATCTACAGCAAGATTAGTCCATTTCACCAGCCACTGAACTACAGGTATGCTTATGTCTCCTTGAACTCTAGGGATCAACTTCCTTTGCAGAACAGCTTCAGGTTGGATGAGAATATGGCCCTCTTCATCCAAAAGTGGCAGTTTGGGATTGGGTACTGCGTCCGGTCCAAGGTGCTTCTTGAGTTGACTAATGTGGAAAGTGGGGTGAAATTTGCAATCAGCTGGAAGGAGTAATATGTATGCTACTGAGCCTACTTTCTCTAGGACCTTGAAGGGCCCATAGTACTTGGAGTGTAATTTCAAGTGCATGTGTATGCTTAGGCTGGTGTGTCTGTAAGGCTGGAACTTGACATACACCATGTCACCCACTTCCAGTTGTTTGTCAGATCTCTTCCTGTCAGCAAAATATTTCATTCTCTCTTGTGATTTCAGCAAGTTCCCTTTGATCTGCTGAGCAATTGCATCTCTGTCCAGTTCATCTTGTGTGTCATCCCCTTCAGGTGGAGGGAACATGAGTTCAGCAATAAGAGGGGGTGGTTTGACATACAGTGCCTGGAAGGGTGTCATTTTGAGTGAGGTGTGGAAGCTGGTGTTATACGACCACTCAGCCATTGACAGCCACTTGTGCCACTTCTTAGGATGAGCAAAAGCCATGCATCTCAGATAGTTTTCCAGGCATTGGTTCACTCTTTCTGTTTGGCCGTCAGTTTGAGGGTGGTACAAAGTGCTCAGGTGTAGTTTCACTCCCATTTTTGTGAACAACCTCTGCCACAGCTGGCTTGTGAAAATTCTGTCTCTGTCAGTGACAATGACAGTAGGAAGGCCATGCAATTTGAAAATGTTGTCAGTGAAGGCTTGTGCTACAACCTTCACAGTGATAGGATGTTTGAGAGCAATGAAGTGGGCATATTTGGTGAACCTGTCCACCACCACCAGGATGAGATCTTTGTTGTCAGGCTCTGGTAGGCCCTCTACAAAATCCATGGAGATGTGTGTCCAAGCAAAATCAGGGACTGATAGGGGTTGTAATAAACAAGGTGAAGGAGAGTGACGAGCTTTGTTGATTTGACACACAGGGCACTGTTGCACAAATGCTTGCACTGCTTTCCTCATTCCAGGCCAGGTGAAGAGAATTTTAGTCTATGGTAAGTAGCTATCTCCCCTGAGTGTCCTCCCAATTCAGATGTGCGAAAAGCTTGCAACAGTGATGTTCTTAACTCAGTGTTATTGTCAATAAGGATTTTTCCTTTGTATCTTAACACTCCACTGGTGAGTGTGTATGGTGGGTGTCCCTTAGGAGCAACAGCTAGTTCAGTGAGTAGTTCAGAACACTTTTTGTCATTGTTGTAGCTGTTGACCACTTCCTTTATCCAAACTGGTACTGCAGCTGTAGTGGATAAGGTCAGCAGAGCATATTTCACTCTAGAGAAGGCATCTGCTACTTTGTTCTCTTTCCCTTTCTTATATTCCACTGTGAACTTGTAACCCAGGAGCTTAATGAGCAGTTTGTGCCGAATGCCTTCAGTAATTTTCTTTTCCTGAATGTGTTTAAGGCTCTGCTGATCAGTTCTTATTATGATGGAAGAAGCAGCAAAGTAATGTTTCCATTGTTTAAGAGCTTCAATGATGGCCAGAGCCTCCTTGTCATAAGTGGACCATCCAGCTGCTTTGGGCCCCAGGGATTTGCTTAGGAAATCTATGGGTTTCCCTTGTTACATTAACACTGCTCCAATTCCATACCCAGAAGCATCTGCTTCCAGAACAAATGGGGAGGAATAGTCAGGTAATGCTAGGACTGGAGCTTGTGTCATTCTTGTTTTCAGAGTTTGGAAGGCTTGAGCTTGTTTCTCAGACCAAGTAAAAGCACCTTTTCTTAATGCATCAAACAGTGGTCTGCAGATAATTCCAAAACTCTTGATAAACCTTCCGTAATACCCTGCCAGCCCCAAGAAACTTCTGAGCTGAGTGACATTTTCTGGTGTTCGCCATTGGGTGATTGCCTCAACTTTAGCAGGGTCTGTGGCAACTCCTTCAGCAGAAATTAAAAATCCCGAATATTCAACTTTCTTTTGTGCAAAGGTGCACTTAGACATTTTTGCATAAAGCCGGTGCTCCCTGAGTGCGTGGAAAACCAGTGCCAAATGTTTCAAGTGTTCTCTGTAGGATTTGCTGAACACCAGGATGTCATCAAAGAAAACTAGAACACATTCTCTGAGGAGTGGTCCTAATACTGAATGCATCAATTGGTGGAAAGATGGGGATCCATTAGTCACTCCAAAAGGCATCACAAGAAATTCATATAGGCCCAAATGTGTGCTGAATGCAGTTTTCTCAATGTCTTCTACTTTCATTCTGATTTGGTGGTATCCACTTCTGAGGTCTATCTTGGTGAATATTGTTGCTCCATGTAGTTCATCAATGAGATCCTCAATCATAGGAATTGGGTATTTGTTCTTAATGGTGTAAGCATTCAGTTTCCTGTAGTCCACACACAGTCTCCAAGTGAGGTCCTTTTTCTTGACTAAGATTGCAGGGGAAGAGTAAGGACTGCTACTTAATCTAATTATTCCTTTCTGAATGAGGTATTTTATGATTTGTTCCATTGCATCCTTCTGATGAGGTGGCATTCTATAACATCTTTGATTTATGATAGGAGCTCCAGGCTCTAAGTTAATTGCATGATCACAAGGTCTTTGAGGAGGCAGGCCTGCAGGCTCCTGAAAAACATCCTGAAAATCAGTGAGAAGTTTAGAAATTTCATATGTATGTTCTCCCATGATTTCACTGTCCATTGTGACAGGTTGCATCCACAGTAGGGCTCCAGACAACATGTCATCTATAAGGTGGTCCATCTATTGTAGAGTGGGAGAGCATGGTTTTGTGGGCAGAGTTTCATCCATGAAAGTGGTCACTTGTCCTGTATCATCTTTGATTGTTAGTGTCATATTTGGGAGGTCAAAAGTGACAGGACTATGCTTATACATCCAATCAGCTCCCAATATCATATCATATCCAGTGAGCTTAAGCACTCTGAAATCAGAGCAGAAGGATTTTCCTTGAATGTTGTACTTTTCCTGAATGCAGGAAAAATCACTGAGTAGCGAACCTCCATTTGTCACAGTGACTTTTACTTGTTTTGTTGGTGTTAATTCACACCCTGCTCTCAAAGCTAGCAGAGGAGATAGGAATGTGGTTGTGCTACCACTGTCAACAGGTGCCAGGGCCATAGTTGAGCCAATTTGTACTTGTAAAGTGAAAGTATGCTTTGGCTGCTCCTCAGGTGTGCCATTTGCAGCATGCATGGATATTTTGAGCTGTTGTGAGTCTGTGTTGTCCTCTTCAGTGTCAGACTGTTCTTCCTCTACATCAACAATGTATATAACATCAGGGTTGACATTATTTTTCTCTTGCAGTGCTTGAATCTAGGCTTTTGGTGACATTTGCATACTTGGATGTGTCAGGAAACCAAGGCTCTCTACACTTGTAGCAAATTCCTTTTTCTCTAGCTTGTTGTATAATAGTAGCTGCATGTGTTACAAGAGGAGCTGGTGTTTTACTAAGTTCAGCACTGCTCTGTCTCTTGTAATAAGATGTGGAGTTCTTGTAGTTGGTAGGATTGGGGCAAGATTTCTCTATCCTCCTAGCAATCCACATTGCTCTTTGCATATTATCAGGCTGGTGACATTCCAGGTGACTCTGAATGTAGGGGTTCAGTCCTGAGATGAAACTGTGCATGTAGTAGTTGTCTGGCACTGCAGGATTGTCTCTTCTCATGAGATTCATGTTTTGCTCAAAAGCAGAAATGTATTGTGCCACAGTACTGGTTTGAGTACGACTGTGAAAAGCTTTAACATTTTCACAGACAGAGGTTATTGCAAATCTGTCTGTCAGGTGGGAGCAAAATCTGTGCCAGGGCATGTTTGCAACTAGAAAGCATGTCCCTCTCCACCATTGTATTGCTTCTCCTTTCAGGTAAGATACAGAAATTTCAGTTATTTGCTCCAAGGGGGTTCTGGAAGCTTCGAAAAATTGCTCTATGTTTTGTATTCAAGAGTCTGCATCAGTGCCTTCAAACTCAGAGATGTTGAGTTTGGCAGGTTTAACACTCAAAATGTTCTTGCGCACATCATTATGCAATGGTCGTGCTCTTTGTGTCTCCTGACGTGGGCCTTCTTCCTGAATCTCTTCGATCATTTGGATTGCTCCCTGATTTGTTGCAATATTGCTCTGAGGTGTGACCATTTCCACTTTGTTTGTTGTATGGTTTGGATGTCTGTAAGACCCTTTTGGAGTGCCATCCAGGTTCAACTCCTTTCCTGTTGTTTCGCCAGTGAGTATAGCAGAACCAGCTACTGTCACTCCTGTTCGTTCCCCTTGGTTTGCAATGGACAATTGCTTGGGCCGGCCAGGGGGAATAGTACTCCCACGGCCTGACTGAGGACTGGGATCTTCATCCTCTTCCTCTGGTTTATCCTCCTCAATTGATTTTCTTAGGCTCGCCTGTATCTTCTAAAAGTTTATGTCGATGCTGGCAAAAATTCCGGTTGATCGTTTCAGTAAAGTCATAAAATTCCTTCTTGTCGTCCTCTCTATGTTGCCTCAAAGCCTTGATATCCAGCTGTAGAGATTCAAGTTCCAGCGATGCAGTGTCCACTGTGTCGTCCTCCTTCGCCATCGGGTCCAGGGGCGGGTTGATCATCCAGGTGTTGCGCAACTGGCCCGAGCAGCTCTAGAGAGTGGAGGGAGGGATTTTACTCCGGTGTGCCGGAAACCTGACCTCGCCGTAGCTGCTGCGACGCGCTCGTCGCCGGAGAGAATGAAGCACTGGAAGGGAGGGTTGGGTGGGATTTGACACTCAAGAAAGGTTCTTCAGAAACCACTAACCGCTCCGATCCTGCTTCCGAATTCGTCTACCGCCGCCGTCTACGCCCAGCTTCGCACCGCCGCCCAGCTTCCTCCAGATCCGATCTGGAGTCCGCTATACGCCGCCTCCGAGGATTAACCTTGCTCTGCATACCAATTGACAGGGTCGAACTAAGAACTGTCGACTAAATTCAGAAACATAGCAGAAATTCACTCAATTGGGTGGAAATTTGGGGATTGATTGCTGGTGGATCTGAGCCACAAAGCTAGGGTTCGCCAGCAGGAACACGGCGGCTTTAGGGGCAAAGCCCAGATACATCCAGAATCAAGCCGGAGGAGGGTTTATAAAGGGGTTAGAGCAGGTGAAAAGCAAGAAAGTGACAGGTTCAGATATTACAGAGCTGCAGAAAAGTTTAAAAGGGGTAAAAACCACTAAGGTCGTTCATCTTGAGATCAACGGTTGCGAGCGAGTGTATTGAGTGTGAACCGGTGTGACGCCCGGATAATTAGGCTACAGTAATCCCACATTAACGATGCCACGTCACCTCGGGTATTGTTGCTAATCTCGCGATAGTTCGAAACCGATTCTAATTCAAATTCAAAATCAAGCAGTCAATAAAAGTTTTCAAATATTAAAACTAAAATGTTCGGCTTGTGCCAAATAATGCATATGTAATTATGGTGGAAAAACCACACTTTTATAAAATACTTAAATACTTTAAAATGATTAAAACAGTAGTTGAAATAATTAAATAAATGCCTTTGATATTTTAGAAAATACTAGTCTATTTTATTTTGGGTAAAACTTTTTGTGGCCGTGGGTGATGTTGAGACACTAAATTAGGAAGTTACTTTGCAATGTACTCCCTCCGTTCCCAAATATAAGTCTTTCTAAAGATTTCAATAAGTGACTACATACGGAGCAAAGTGAGTGAATCTGCACTTTAAAATATGTCTACATACATCCGTATGTTGTAGTTCATTTGAAATGATTAAAAAGACTTATATTTAGGAACGGATGAAGTATAAAACAAAATTAGTTCCAGAAATAAAAGAAAACAGTAAAAGAAAATAAGCAAAAGATGAAAAGAAAACCAAGAAAAATAAAAGACAACCCCCTCCACCCCCCCTCCCCGACCGGGCCTGGCCCGATTGGTCGAAAAAGCCGGCTGCCCAGCCGACGCACTCCTGCACCCCCTGGCCTATTAGGCCTCATCCCCTCCTCGTGACCTAGCGCCGTCCCCACTCCCTCCCCCCCCCCCGTCCCACTCCTCTGCCTCCCTTCCCCGATCCAGATCGGATCGGGGCAATCGGGGCCCGATCCAGAGCGCGCCTCGCCGTGGCTCCCGTGGACGCCGTCGCCGTCGCTCACCGCGCATCACCTCGCTGGAGCCTCCTCGCCACCTTGACCCCTGACGCCACCGTTCGCCTTCACCTCGTCGGACGCCTCCTCTTCTCCTCCCCGACGGCCTCCTCCTCGCGGCTCCTTTTCCTCCACACCTATGCTTCGCCCTCGCGCCTGTCGGCCCGTCCGGCCGCCGGACCTCGCCGGCAGGGTCCCTCCGGCTCCCCTGGCCCCCCTACACGCCTCGATGTGAGCCTCCCCTTCGCCCTGCCTTCCCACATGCATGCTGTTGTAAATCGACCTCCGCCGCGCTCGGACCCCGCTGCCTATGCGTCCGCTCGTCCTAGATGCGACATGCCCACTCCCTGCCTCAATCTGGCGATGCGCTCGCCGCACTCGACGCACCCTTGAGCGCGCCCCCTCGCGTCGTTGTGTCCTCATGTGCTTCCTGCGCAACGCCCGCCTTCCTCAGCCAAGCGCCTCGCCCTGCACTCCCCTGGGCTTGGCTCTGCCTTGAGCAAGCGTCACGCGCTCGTGCGCGTCGTCCCGAGGACCATCGCGTGCAGGTTGTGCCCCGACCGAGCTCCGGCGTACCGCACGCACGCCGCCGTGAGCACCAGCACCCTGTGCGGCTGCCATACGGGTCCCACCACCAAATTAAACCCCCTAATTTAAAACTGGCTCAAATTAAGTGAATAGACTATGACATGTGGGGCCACATCGCTACTTAATTAGTTTGGTTAAATAAAACTCTGTAAAAAAATGATGAGTGAACCACTAACAGCCTAGCCCCACATCACTAATTAGTCTAATTAGATTAACTAAATCACTGTTAATAATCCCTGTCACTGGACAGTGGGTCCCACTAGTCAGGTTGACCATTCAACGCCCTGTTGGCTGCTGACCGGACCTGCTGACTGTGTAGTTGACTTAGTCAACTTTCCCCACCTGTCAACCTTACGTGCACACTTCTGGGTACACTTCATGTGTACCCATAGCATTTAAATACAAATTTAGTTTCAAATTAAATTAAATCCAGAAATTAGAAAATCATTTAAAACTTTAAAAATTAATATTAAATAATTCGTAACTCGGATGAAAAAGGTTTATACATGAAAGTTGCTTAGAACGACGAGACGAATCCGAATAAGCGGTCCGTTATTCCGCCACACATCCCTAGCATAGCAAACACGCAACTTTCCCCCTATGTTTCATCTGTCCGAAAACGCGAAACACTGGGATACTTTCCCGGATGTTTCCCCCCTTCGCCAGTATCACCTCTTACCGCGTTAGGGCACACCTAACACCGTTGTTTGCCTTGTCATGCATCGTTATGCATCTGTTTGCATTGTATCCATTGTTTCTTCCCTCTTTTCTCCGGTAGACTACTGAGACCGACGCGTTCTGTCGGTGCCCCGACCGACCACGTTGTTGACGACCCTCCTTCTTGCAGAGCAACCAGCAAGCCCCCCCCTTGATCACCAGATATCGCTTATTCCTTCTCTCTATTGCTTGCATTAGAGTAGTGTAGCATGTTACTACTTTCGGTTAATCCAATTTGCTGATAGCCTTTGTCATTGTTACTACTGCTTGTTACCTTTACGCTATCCTAATGCTTAGTATAGGATGCTAGTGTTCCATCGGTGGCCCTACACTCCGTCAAATGCCGCCATGCTATACTGATCGGGTCGTGATCACTTCGGGAGGTGATCACGGGCATATGCTATATACATTATAATTGTTACATTACTTATGATCTGTTAGGAGATGGGGTGAAGGGACAGTGGCTCCATCCCGGTAGAGGTGGGCCTGGGTTCCCACGGCCCCCATCGTTACTTTGTGGCGGAGTGACAGGCAGGTTGAGACCACCTAGAGAGAGGTGGGCTGGCCTGGTTGGCGTCATGGTACTTAACACGCTTAACGAGATCTTGGTATTTGATCCGAGTCCGCCACCGCCTATACGCACTAACCAACTACGGGAATGCTTATGGGCACTCGGTGTCGTGGTATCACCAAGCCTTCGTGACATCAAGGATCGAGCGGCGCGTGCGGATTGGTGGAATGCACGCTAGGCTAGGTCTGCTTCGGCCGTGTTACGCAACGCAGTGTGCAAAGGCGATGGGCCTGCACCCTACGTTGTGAATGTTCACAATCATCATCAATTCTAGGATTATCCTTCCGCTTAGACGTCATTTGGATATGAGCTAGTTCTTGACCAATCAATGCCTTGACCGGTTGTGTTTCTAAGTCTATTCAACTTATTCATTTTCGATCAGAACGATTGCTTCTGATCCTTGATTTGGAAATCATAAAATTTATTTGCATTAAACTTCGAATTAGTCAGTTGTTTCTATAATCCGATGCCTTGGCATTCCTTCTTCCTATGATTGAGTACCGATACTCACATCAGCCCGTGCTAGGACCGCCATACCCATTGCGGGTTATTATCCGATGTTGTCCTTCACAACCAAAATTCTTGTGAGTTCTTTACCCGATACATAATGCCTTTGGTAAATTGTATCCTCTACTTTTGTCAACCATGCTCTACTTTTGAGCTTGTGTTATTTAGTCCTGAAGTTCATGGTATATGTTGAAGCCCTATGGGTTGAACATATGCCTTCCATATCTGTTTGAACTCGAAAGTTTTGACAGGTCACACTCCTCTAGTAATTCACCAGGTAGGTTTTGACACTGAAATCATTTTTATTTAGAGCAATGAATGGAAGGTTATGCATTGAAGAAGTGGCAGTCAACCTTGAACTTTGTGTTCATGCCCATGGACACGATGTAGATCTTGTCATTAAAGCTTCTCTTAAATTAATTATTCCCTTGGTATAAGTTCTTATATGTGGGATCCGGCCTTTTGCAATCGTGGTTCCGACCATCTCTTTTAAATATCATTTCTCATGCAAGTTTAAGCACTTGTCTTCTGCAGAGCAATACCCCAGTCCAACCTCTACTTTGGTATGTCGTCGAGTATTACCCCCTGGTATCTCGAGATTACCACGGAACCGCATAACTTCTTATAAGTTCTCCAACAAGTACTACATTCTCACTGATTCCAAATTTTTTTCACGGGCTCTGAGTTATAACACCGATTACTGAATCGAGTCTGCATCGCGATTTAACAACTCTGAGTAATCTTCTTTACTTGCGAGTTTGTACTCAATCACGTCATTCATAGCCTCATCGGCTATATCATTATCGTGCTGATTTTAACTGTGCTACCTGGTCCTTATTCTCGGAGCACAAAATTTGACGATGAGCTAAGCTTACGTCAACCTTCCTTGTCTTATCGTTTCACCAGGAACAGCAAGCTTGATCTTGAGTTTGTGTCGCACTTTGGTTCCAATAACCTTTCGCTTCATCATTCCCTTGAATTGATGTCATCACGATCGATTACATCTTCATGAAATCTCTCGACAAAGGTGTCGTGATCATCATCAACCTTATGAGCTCTTCCAGGATATCAATTGAATTCATGATGAGAAATACCATCCTTGCCCTCGATGATTTGTGTTGTCATCAACCACTTTATTGCCTTCCCTCCAACACAAACTTGTTTGTGTTTTGTGTATACCTTGAGTTCCTTGCTATCCAGCATTTGTTCTTCTTTACCTTGGAGTATTACCATCTTTTATGTTAAGAATGTTGTGATAATTGCTCCACCTCTTAAATAATTCTTAGTATTATGATACTTCACACCATCACCATTGTTTCTTGGTCCCCGTATTGCTTCCAACCGTAATACCAACAAGTGCACGATGCTGCTTGGATTCTATACTCCTAGCAACCCTATTGCTTTGGAGTTAATAGTTGACAGTTCATTCTTAGACTATTGGAGAACGAATCACCATTCTAACATTGATCGTGCTACCTAAGCCCATATGTCGAGTGCACCTTTCAACCAATGTTTAATTGTGTATGTTTTGCTCGAGCATACATCATTATATCATTGGATCTGACAAATGTTATCTCCTTGTTCACCTACTTGTGGAAATCAATCTTATGGAAATCTCAATGAATTGTCGCTGAGTTCATCAACCACCTCCTCACCCTCTCTTTGATTTAATGATGAACTTTTATTTCGGAACTCGCTTCCATAGATCAATTCCCGAGAATCTTACAATGTCGTCTCGTCAATTTGTGTTGCATCTTTTGTTCTCACACATCCCGAGTCTGAGGTATCTAGACACCAATCGATCTGAATCTCGATCGAGATATGATGGTTGGAACATATTTCCAAGAATTATAACATTGGTCTTTATATGACCCGGTAAGGTGATGTCATGCCTAGCACACTGGTCAAGGACCTAGTGTTATAGTTTCCTTTTAACAAGGTTAGCCATTCTTCCATGAGGAAATTGTAAGACTTATTCTATAAGTTGTTCCTAATGGATCCTTTGTGTATCCAGAGTCCGACCTTTGATTGAAGACCATATCAATGCTATCTCGAAGCATGTCGATGGTATTCCGATCTTCAATAAGAACAGTTGAAGCAATGCTATCTTTTCTTTATCAATTATCCAAAACCCTGTTGTATGGGTATTGTCATCAAATTCCTCTCCCCTTACCTAAATGGTTTCTACTTTCTATCCTATCGTGGATATCTTGCTCTGCTTGTCCTTGGGAAGGGTATACCCCTGGTATATGTGTCAAACACATTTTCCTTTCCATTGTTCTGTTTGATCTGATGATCACATTTTCCTTTCCATTGATTTGTTTAACCTTCCTTGTGATCCATATGATCTAAGTAGTAATATTCTTCTGCTTATGTAAACACCTTGGTGTACAACCGTGCCAGTGAGACCCTGTTGCATTTGTCGATAGCATTCCGGTAACCACCGATGGACGAGAACTTTGCCTATTGGTCTGCCTCGTTCAACGAGCAGGAAAATGGTTCTCTTCGTCCCTCGCCCTTGGTACCGATGTTGTTGCCGACATAACCGACAGGCTATCCTCTAACATGCCTTGCTCACACGATCGTGCAAGATGTCATCGCCCTTCATACTTTTAACCCACATGGTGGGCCCATAACCCACAATTCCACAGGATCAAAAACTGACTCTCTTGTACATCCTTGATTCTGAAATATCCTTTGCACTTAACTTCGTATGTAATTCACGAGTCACCATCCTACAGATGATCTATTCTGGTATCAGACGCAATACTTATTCTCGTTGCTCTGGATCCCTTTCACACTTTGTTTCAGACAACGAACGGTTGCCTACCTGCTTGAAACTTCCCATGATACCTCCTTACTTTGCTCTCGATATTTTCTTAAGTTTCAATTCGAGAGTTACTTTCCGCCACCTTCCCCCGATGTTATCGACTAGATAGTCAACCTTGCAGAGGTCCGTTCTCCCGGAATACCCACCCTTTATTCTTTCATAAGTACGTTGGAGTTCCCGAAGAAAAGGATGACTTCATTATGATGACCTGGAGCAGAGAAACGAAGACGTCAATGTAATGTATTGACCTCTTCGAGAAGAGCAACCAAGATCGAGAAGATCCGTTAGAATATTGTAACCAGAACTTTCCCCCTTACTCCCCTCTTAAATCTCAGGACGAGATTTCTTGTAGTGGAGGAGAATTGTGACGCCCGGATAATTAGGCTAAAGTAATCCCACGTTAACGATGCCACGTCACCTCAGGTATTGTTGCTAATCTCGCGATAGTTCGAAACCGATTCAAATTCAAATTCAAAATCAAGCAAACAATAAAAGTTTTCAAATATTAAAACTAAAATGTTCGAGTTGTGCCAAATAATGCATAGGTAGTTATGGTGGAAAAACCACACTTTTATAAAATGCTTAAATACTTTAAAATGATTAAAACAGTAGTTGAAATAATTAAATAAATGCCTTTGATATTTTAGAAAATACTAATCTATTTTATTTTGGGTAAAACTTTTTGTGGCAGTGGGTGATGTTGAGACACTAAATTAGGAAGTTACTTTGCAATGTATAAAACAAAATTAGTTCCAGAAATAAACGAAAATAGTAAAAGCAAATAAGCAAAAGATGAAAAGAAAACCAAGAAAAATGAAAGACAATCCCCCCTCCCCCCCTGACTGGGCCCTGGCCCAGTTGGCCGAAGGGGCCGGCCGGCCCAGCCGACGCACTCCTGCACCCCCCTGGCCTACTAGGCCTCATCCCCTCCCCGTGACCTAGCGCCGACCCCACTCCCTCCCCCTCGTCCCACTCCTCTGCCTCCCTCCCCCGGTCCAGATCGGATCGTGGCAATCGGGGCCCGATCCCAAGCACGCCTCGCCGTGGCTCCCGTGGACGCGGTCGCCGTCGCTCACCGCGCATCACCTCGCTGGAGCCCCCTCGCCGCCTCGACCCCCGACGCCACCGTTCGCCTTCACCTCGCCGGACGCCTCCTCTTCTCCTCCCCGACGGCCTCCTCCTCGCGGCTCCTCTTCCTCCACGCCTCTGCTTCGCCCTCGCGCTGTCGGCCCGTCCGGCCACGGACCTCGCCGGTAGGGTCCCTCCGGCTCCCCTGGGCCCCCTACACGCCTCGATGTGAGCCTCCCCTTCGCCCTGCCTTCCCCCATGCGTGCTATTGTAAATCCACCTCCGCCGCGCTCGAACCCCGCTTCCTATGCGTCCGCTCGTCCTAGATGCGATCTGCCCACGCCCTGCCTCGATCTGGCGGTGCGCTCGCCGCACTCGACGCACCCTTGAGCGTGCTCCCTCGCGTCGTTGTGTCCTCGTGTGCTTCCTGCGCAACGCCCGCCTTCCTCTGCCAAGCGCCTCGCCCTGCACTCCCCTGGGCTCGGTTTTTCCTTGAGCATGCGTCACGCGCTCGTGCGCGTCGTCCCGAGGACCACCGCGTGCAGGCTGTGCCCCGACCGAGCTCCGGCGTACCGCACGCACGCCGTCGTGAGCACCAGCACCCTGTGCGGCTGCCATACGGGTCCCACCACCAAATTAAACCCCCTAATTTAAAACTAGCTCAAATTAAGTGAATAGACTATGACACGTGGGGCCACCTCGCTACTTAATTAGTTTGGTTAAATAAAACTCTGTAAAAAAATGATGAGTGAACCACTGACAGCCTGGCCCCACATCACTAATTAGTCTAATTAGATTAACTTAATCACTGTTAATAGTCCCTGTCACTGGACAGTGGGTCCCACTAATCAGGTTGACCATTCAATGCCCTGTTGGCTGCTGACCGGACCTACTGACTGTGCAGTTGACTTAGTCAACTGTCCCCACCTGTCAACCTTAGGTGCACACTTCAGGGTACACTTCATGTGTACCCATAGCATTTAAATACAAATTTAGTTTCGAATTAAATTAAATCCAAAAATTAGAAATCATTTAAAACTTTAAAAATTAATATTAAATAATCCGTAACTCGGATGAAAAAGGTTTATACATGAAAGTTGCTTAGAACGACGAGACGAATCCGAATAAGCGGTCCGTTCATCCGCCACACATCCCTAGCATAGCAAACACGCAACTTTCCCCCTATGTTTCATCTGTCCGAAAACGCGAAACACTAGGATACTTTCCCGAATGTTTCCCCCCTTCGCCAGTATCACCTCTTACCGCGTTAGGGCACACCTAACACCGTTGTTTGCCTTGTCATGCATCCTTATGCATCTGTTTGCATTGTATCCATTGTTTCTTCCCTCTTTTCTCCCAGAGACTACGAGACCGACGCCGTTCTTTGGTGCCCCGACCGACTACGTTGTTGCGACCCTCCTTCTTGCCGAGAGCAAGCCCCCCCCCTTGATCACCAGATATCGCCTATTCCTTATCTCTATTGCTTGCATTAGAGTAGTGTAGCATGTTACTATTTTCGGTTAATCCTATTATCGCATAGCCTTTGTCATTGTTACTACGGTGTTACCTTTACCGCTATCCTAATGCTTAGTATAGGATGCTAGTGTTCCATCGGTGGCCCTACACTCTTGTCCGTCTCGCCATGCTATATCATTGGGCGTTATCACTTGGAGGTGATCACGGGCATATGCTATATACTTTATCTTGTTACATTACTTATGATCTGTTAGGAGATGGGGAAATTTGAAGGCGGTGGCTCCATCCAGTAGAGGTGGGCTGGGTTCCACGGCCCCATTTGTTACTTTGTGGCGGAGCGGCAGGCAGGTTGAGACTACCTAGGAGAGAGGTGGGCTGGCCTCGGTCGGTGTTTGCGGATACTTAACACGCTTAACGAGATCTTGGTATTTGATCCGAGTCCGCCACCGCCTATACGCACTAACCAACCACGGGAATAGTTATGGGCACTCGGCGTCGTGGTATCACCAAGCCTTCGTGACATCACGGCGAGCGGCGCGCGCCGGATTGGATGGGACACGCTAGGCTAGGTCTGCTTCGGTCGTGTTCGCAACGCAGGTGTGCAAGGGCGATGGGCCTGCACCCTGCGCCATAGGATTTAGACCGGCGTCTTGACCTCTCTGTTGTGCCTATGTAGGGCTGCGGCGTGTTGATCTTCCGAGGCGGGCATGACCCGTAAAAGTGTGTCCGCCAAATGGGATCGAGTGTGTTGGGTTATGTGGTGCACCCTATAGGGAAGTTTATCTATTGAATAGTCGTGATCTTGATAATGGGACGACTTGGAGTTGTACCTTGACCTTATGACAACTAGAACCGGATACTTAATAAAACACACCCTTCCAAGTGCCAGATATAACTCGGTCATTGCTCTCACACAGGGCGGCGAGGGGAGGATCGCCGGGTAGGTTTATGCTATGCGATGCTACTTGGTGAACTTACCATCTACTCTCTTCTACATGCTGCAAATGGAGGTGGCCTGAAGCGTAGTCTTCGACAGGATTAGCTATCCCCCTCTTATTCTGGCATTCTGTAGTTCAGTCCACCGATATGGCCCTTTACACATATACCCATGCATATATAATGTAGCTCCTTACTTGCGAGTACTTTGGATGAGTACTCACGGTTGCCTTTCTCCCTCTTTTCGCCCTTTCGATTCTTCCTGGTTGTCGCAACCAGATGCTGGAGCCCAGGAGCCAGACGCCACCGTCGACGACGACTCCTACTATACCGAAGGTGCCTACTACTATGTGCGGCCACGGCGGCGACTGGGAGTAGTTTAGGAGGATCGTGCAGGAGGCCTGCGCCTCTTCGATCTGTATCCCGCTTTGTGCTAGCCTTCTTAAGGCAAACTTGTTTAACTTATGTCTGTACTCAGATATTTTTGCTTCCGTTGACTCGTCTATGATCGAGCACTTGTATTCGAGCCATCGAGGTGATGAGAACATCAATACCATTGTTACACCCACAGCCCCTACTGCTACATATATTGGACCAATTACTAGAGCTCGCGCACGCCAATTAAATTATCAGGTACTTTCGTTTCTTGGTAATGATTCTAATGTTCATGAGAATATGATGCTGCCTAAATTGGATACATTTGTTTTGCTTACAAATGAAGGCCCTAGCTTGGAGAAGGATGGACATTGGAGCAAGAACAAGCATGGAGATAATGCCATGCTAAGGGGAACAAAACGGAGTTACAAGTGATGATTTCAGGACTTTGAAGCCACCATCATGGGTGCATGAAGCCTTGGACGAAATATACAAGATGCTACTTCATAAATGTCGTCCCGAGGCTATTCTAGGTCTTTGTGTCACCTTATTAGTGGGCCAGGCCCTTGTAATTTCGAAATACACAAGTATAGGCTATTTTAGAGTCCGTATGTGGGGAAACAAGAGATAGGGTTGATTTCGGACCCCTCCACCAAGGGCCACGAAATTCCCCCCCTCTTCCTCCATATATACAGCCCTTAGGGCAACGTTTAGACCTTGGGTTTTGTTTAGATTAAAAGTTTGCCATAGCTGCAACTTCGCGTACTTCGTTTGTGTTCAACGACTAGACAAAGGCATCACAGAACCCCACCTTGATCAATAAAGCTTTCATCTTATATTCGCAATATCCAGATTGCAATCTCAGTTTCTTGCTTGTTCTTCGTTTGCTCGCAGGAAACAGACCCTCGTGGTCAGGTTGATCGTGCTCCGGCGTGGTCAATAACCTCTCGGAGTTGGTTTAGCGATTGCTAAGGAGCGACGTCCTCGCACGTTCGTAGTCGGATCGTCAAAGTCGACTTCCTCCAAAGAGAAAACCAACATCTCATCGAAAGACGGGACACCTTTGCCTCTATCAAGTGGCCCCTGGTTTGTATTATGATGCTTCTATGATTTATTTATGTTTTAGAGTTGTGTTGTGATATCTTCTCGTGAGTCCTTGATCTTGATCGTACACGTTTGCGTACATGATTAGTGTATGATTGAATCGGGGGCGTCACAACCGGTACACTCGCTGGCGTTGTAGCAACGCAGATCAACGATTGTTATGCTCGCGGGCAAACGAAATGGTATTGTTCTGCTTCTAACTGTTGTCGCTGGAATTCCTGTCCTAACAGGTTGAGGGTTCGTGCGGCGGCTTTTGGATTTTGCAGCAGCCGTGCATGTTCTTTTTTTTTTGAAACGGAACGACCACTAGTTCATTCCATTAAACAAACTGCCCAGCAATATCACTGGTGACAAGTTCAGATACAAAGTCTGGGACTTCAGAGAACCATTACACTGATTCTCCATCACCCATACAAGCACCATGAGATGATAATACATGAGCCACCTTGTTACATGTCCTTGGACACCACACAATGTTCCATGAGCTAAAATTTAACCTGAGCATCTGCTTAACTTCTTGAAATAAAACCCCATGACTCGCTAGATCATAAGCATTGCTCATTATAGCCTGTTTTAGGACCAAACAGTCTGTTTCAATGATAATGTGCCCCATGCCAAGCTCGATGGCTCTGCAGATTGCCTTCATTAGTGCCCAAGTTTCAGATTGAAGTGCATCTGTGACCATGTTCAGATTGCCAGCTCCAGCCGCTTCTACTCCTCCATCCTCATTTCTTATTATGAAGCCCCACCCTCCTTTTGTAGTGCCTTCTCTGAAGGCATCATCAATATTAATTTTGTGGGTTGACGGTTGAGGTGGGCACCATTTCAAAGGTTTAGCTTGCACCGAGTATTGAGCTTTCTCCTTTTTATAATAATATTGGAATTCCTGACTTTGCGCTTCCACTGAATGTGCTACTGCTGTAATATTTCTTCTTTGATCTCCAGCATTTGCTTTGTTCCTTTCATGCCACCATAGCCATAATAAGATGCAGACTTTTATGCAGTTCTCATTCCTGATAGAGGCAAAGGTGTCCCCATGTTTCGATGAGATAGCAATCGTTTTCTGTGAGAGTCGACTTTGACGATCCGACTACGAACGTGCAAAGACGTCGCGCCTTAGCAATCGCTAAACCAACTTCCGAGGGGTTATTGACCACGTCGGAGCATGATCAACCTGACCACTAGGGTCTATTTCCTGCGAGCAAACGAAGAACAAACAAGAAACTGAGATTGCAATGTGGATATTGCGAATAAAAGAGGAAAGCTTTATTAATGAAGGTGGGGTTCTGTGACGCCTTGGTCTGGTCGTTGAACACAAACGAAGTACGTGAAGCTGCAGCTATGGCGAACTTTTGATCTAAACAAAACCCAAAGTCTAAACGGTGCCCTAAAGGCTGTATATATGGAGGAAGAGGGTGGAATTTCTTGGCCCTTGGGGAAGGGGTCCGAAACCAACCCTATCTCTTGTTTCCCCACACATACGGACTCTAAAAATAGCCTATACTTATGTATTTTGAAATTACATGGGCCTGGCCCAATAATAAGGTGACGCATCACCTAGAATAGCCTCTGGACGAAATTTATGAAGTGGCATCTTGTATATTTCGTCCAAGGCTTCATTCACTCCTTATGGTGGCTTCAAAGTCCTGAAATCATCACTTGTAACTCCGTTTGTTCCCCTTAGCATGCCATCAACTCCATGCTTGTTCTTGCTCCAATGTTCATCCTTCTCCAAGCTAGGCCCTTCATTTGTAAGCAAAGCAAATGTATCCAATTTAGGAAGCATCATATTCTCATGAACATTAGAATCATTACCGATAAACGAAAGTACCTGGTAATTTAATTGGTGTGCGCGAGCTCTAGTAATTGGTCCATTACATGTAACAGTAGGGGCTGTGGGTGTAACAATGGTATTGATGTCCTCATCATCCTCCCCTTCTTGAAAATGAAGTCGTCCTCGACGGAAGCTCATCTTCCTCACCCAAATAAGACTTCAAATCTGCAATGTTAAAAGTGGGACTAACCCCAAAATCTGCCAGGCAGCTCAAGTTTATATGCATTGTCATTTATTTTCTCTAACACCTTAAATGGACCATCAAGACGTGGCATTAGCTTTGATTTATGCAAATTAGGAAACCTATCCTTACATAAATGTAACCAAACAAGATCTTCGTGCAAAGACAACATGTTTTCTACCCTTATCTCCAAAGAAGTTTATATTTAGCATTCATATGCTCAATGTTGTCCTTGGTTAACTCATGCATTTTTAAGATCAATTCAGCACGTTGTTTAGCATCAAAATTAACCTTCTCCGAAGATGGAAGAGGCAACAAATCAACGGGTGCACGAGGTAGGAAACCATACACAATTTCAAAAGGGCACATCTTAGTAGTATAATGCAATGAACGATTATAAGCAAATTCAATATGAGGCAAGCATTCTTCCCACATTTTCTTATTATTCTTCAAAACAGCCCTAAGCATAGTAGACAATGTTCTATTGACTACTTCAGTTTGTCCATCCATTTGGGGGTGACAAGTAGTACTAAAAAGTAGTTTAGTCCCCAACTTAGCCCATAAACATCTCCAAAAGTGGCTAAGAAATTTAGTATCATGATCTGAAACAATAGTATTTGGCACACCATGCAAGCGAATAATTTCACGAAAGAACAAATCAGCAACATTAATAAAGATCATCGCTTTTATGACATGGTATAAAGTGTGCCATTTTCGAGAATCTATCCATGACAACAAATATGCTATCCCTCCCCTTCTTTGTTCGAGGTAAACCTAAAACAAAGTCCATAGATATATCTTCCCAAGGAACACTAGGTACAGGCAAAGGCATATATAAACCATGAATATTGAGTCGTGACTTAGCTTTTTGACATGTAGTGCAACGAGCAACAAAACGCTCAACATCCTGTCTCATCTTTGGCCAAAAGAAATGTGTAGCAAGTACGTCCTCCGTCTTCTTCACGCCAAAGTGTCCCATTAATCCTCCTCCATGCGCCTCCTGCAACAACAAAAGACGAACAGAGCTAGCAGGAATGCATAGCTTGTTAGCACGGAACACAAAACCATCATTAATAACGAACTTGTTCCATGTTCTTCCTTCTTTACAATTCTGCATTACATCTTTAAAATCAGCATCATGCACATATTGATCTTTGATGGTCTCCAAACCAAATATTTTGAAGTCAAGTTATGAAAGCATAGTATAGCGACGAGACAAAGCATCAAGAATAACATTTTCTTTACCCTTCTTGTGTTTAATGACATAAGGGAAAGTCTCAATGAATTCAACCCATTTAGCATGTCTACGATTCAGTTTAGCTTGACTTAAAATATGTTTCAAAGATTCATGATCAGAATGTATAACAAATTCTTTAGGCCATAAATAAAGTTGCCATGTCTCTAAAGTCCGAACAAGAGCATATAATTCTTTATCATAAGTAGAATAGTTCAGACTAGGCCCACTCAATTTTTCAGAAAAGTATGCAACAGGTTTGCCATCTTGTAATAACACACCTCCTAATCCAATTCCACTAGCATCACATTCAAGCTCAAAAGTCTTATTAAAGTTAGGAAGTTGGAGTGAAGGAGCATGTGTCAACTTATCTTTCAATACCGTGAAGGCTTCTTCCTGTGCGGTACGCCAAACAAAAGGCATATCCTTCTTTGTAAGCTCATTGAGAGGTGCAGCAATGGTGCTAAAATCTCTCACAAAACACCTATAGAAACCAGCAAGTCCAAGAAAACTCCTCACTTGTGTGACCGTTTTGGGCTGCGGCCAACTCTCAATAGCTTCAATCTTGGCTTTATCAACTTCAGTTCCCTGTGGAGTAACAACATAGCCAAGAAAAGATACTCGGTCGGTGCAAAAGGTGCATGTCCCAAGGTTACCAAACAAACGTGCATCAAGTAGAGCATTAAAAATAGCACGTAAATGTTCCAAATGTTTTTCCAAAGATTTGCTATAAATCAGTATATCATCAAAATAGACAACCACAAATCGTCCAATGAAAGCACGTAAAACTTCGTTCATTAGTCTCATGAAAGTACTAGGTGCATTAGTTAACCCAAAAGGCATGACTAACCACTCATATAAACCAAACTTAGTTTTAAATGTTGTTTTCCATTCATCTCCCAATTTCATACGAATTTGATGGTATCCACTATGCAAATCAACTTTGGAGAATATTGTAGAGCCACTCAATTCATCAAGCATATGATCTAGCCTAGGAATAGGATGACGATAACAAAAAGGTTTATACATGAAAGTTGCTTAGAACAACGAGACGAATCCGAATAAGCGGTCCGTTCATCCGCCACACATCCCTAGCATAGCAAACACGCAACTTTCCCCCTATGTTTCATCTGTCCGAAAATGCGAAACACTGGAATACTTTCCCGGATGTTTCCCCCCTTCGCCAGTATCACCTCTTACCGCGTTAGGGCACACCTAACACCGTTGTTTGCCTTGTCATGCATCGTTATGCATCTGTTTGCATTGTATCCATTGTTTCTTCCCCTCTTTTCTCCGATAGACTACGAGACCGACGCCGTTGCTGGTGCCCCGACCGACTACGTTGTTGACGACCCCTCCTTCTTGCCAGAGCAACCAGGCAAGCCCCCCCCCCTTGATCACCAGATATCGCCTATTCCTTCTCTCTATTGCTTGCATTAGAGTAGTGTAGCATGTTACTACTTTCGGTTAATCCTATTCTGCTGCATAGCCTGTCATTGTTACTACAGTTGTTACCTTTACCTGCTATCCTAATGCTTAGTATAGGATGCTAGTGTTCCATCAGTGGCCCTACACTCATGTCCGTCTGCCATGCTATACTACTGGGTCGTGATCACTTCGGGAGGTGATCACGGGCATATGCTATATACTTTATACTGTTACATTACTTATGATACTGTTCGGAGATGGGAGCTGAAGGGGCAGGTGGCTCCATCCCGGTAGAGGTGGGCCTGGGTTCCCACGGCCCCCATCTTGTTACTTTGTGGCGGAG
Organism: Aegilops longissima; assembly: GCA_021605205.1. Lineage (NCBI taxonomy): Eukaryota > Viridiplantae > Streptophyta > Magnoliopsida > Poales > Poaceae > Aegilops > Aegilops longissima. The sequence continues at coordinate 255,528,442 of CM038676.1, read as the reverse complement.
TGACAGGCAGGTTGAGACCACCTAGAGAGAGGTGGGCCTGGCCTGGTCGGCGTCATGGGTACTTAACACGCTTAACGAGATCTTGGTATTTGATCTGAGTCCGCCACCGCCTATACGCACTAACCAACCACGCTGGAACAGTTATGGGCACTCGGTGTCGTGGTATCACCAAGCCTTCGTGACATCGGTGGATCGCGGCGGCGCGCGGATTGGATCGAACGCACGCTAGGCTAGGTCGCTTCGGCGCGTTACAGAACGCTTGAGTGTGCAAAGGCGATGGGCCTGCACCCCCACGCCATAGGATTTAGACCAGCGTCTTGACCTCTCTGTTGTGCCTAGGTAGGGCTGCGGCGTGTTGATCTTCCGAGGCGGGCATGACCCGGAAAAGTGTGTCCGGCCAAATGGGATCGGCGTGTTGGGTTATGTGGTGCACCTGCAGGAAGTTTATCTATTCGAATAGCTATGATCTTCGGTAACAGGACGACTTGGAGTTGTACCTTGACCTTATGAAAACTAGAACCGGATATTTAATAAAACACACCCTTCCAAGTGTCAGATATAACCCGGTGATTGCTCTCACATAGGGCGGCGAGGGGAGGATCGCCGGGTAGGTTTATGCTATGCGATGCTACTTGGTGAACTTACCATCTACTCTCTTCTACATGCTACAAGATGGAGGTGGCCTGAAGCGTAGTCTTCGACAGGATTAGCTATCCCCCTCTTATTCTGGCATTCTGTAGTTCAGTCCACCGATATGGCCCTTTACACATATACCCATGCATATGTAGTGTAGCTCCTTGCTTTGCAGTACTTTGGATGAGTACTCACGGTTGCTTTTCTCCTCTTTTCCCCTTTCCATTCTTCCTGGTTGTCGCAACCAGATCTTTGGAGCCTGTGAGCGACGCCACCGCCGGCGGCGACTCCTACTATATCGAGGTGCCTACTACTACGCAGGGCCGTTGGCGACGACTGTGAGTAGTTTAGGAGGATCGAGCGGGAGGCCTGCGCCTCTTCGATCTATATCCCAGTTTGTGCTAGCCTTCTTAAGGCAAACTTGTTTAACTTATGTCTGTACTCAGATATTTTTGCTTCCGTTGACTCGTCTATGATCGAGCACTTGTATTCGAGCCATTGAGGCCCCTGGCTTGTATTATGATGCTTGTATGATTTATTTATGTTTTAGAGTTGTGTTGTGATATCTTCCCGTGAGTCCTTGATCTTGATCGTACACGTTTGTGTGCATGATTAGTGTATGATTGAATTGGGAGCGTCACAAGTTGGTATCAGAGCCGACTGCCTGTAGGAATCCCCCTTTCCAACTCCTTGGCCGAAGTTGAGTCTAGTCATTGAAAAAGTTTTTACTAACATGGCTGTGCGGCTTACGGGCCCACGTCGCCATTAGGTGGTATTAGGATCTTTTATTCCTCGTCTATACTCTGGGACTCTGATCTCTCTTCTATTCGGGATAAATGAATTTTGCTAACTCTAACATTAGGATCTCGTGATCACTTCCATCCGGAGAGCCCCTTATTACAGATGATCGCCTGCTGCGCCAGAGGATTTCGAAGATACTCTAGGATGTTCTCCCGAGAAACTTGTGCCTACCATCCTTGCAAATTCCCTACCACTGTTATATCATTATGGATAACTGCATACACCTGCCATTCTTACGTTCAATCCCATTGATCTTGTTATTACAAGATGCCTCAAACTGCTCTCCGTTGTTCCGAGAATCCTTTGAGCTTACTGCCTTGCAGTTCTTTGTCACCTGAATACACCTACAAATTAATCCTCACACACCCACCGAGGATTTGTTTCTCCCCAGTTGTTCATGTGTTTCACCAAAGTCTTCGAAATACTATTTGATCTTTCGAAAATCCTCAACAACCTGTTGTTCTTGAAATTCTTGCTTGCTTGCATTATGGTTAATCCCATAAGTATAGTAATCTTATTGGCATCCTTTGTCACAATCATTTTTGAGTTCATTGATTCAATAAGTTGTGAATGTTCACAATCATCAGTCAAATTCTAGGATTATCCTTCCGGCTTAGACGTCATTTGGATATGAGCTAGTTCTTGACCAATCAATGCCTTGACCGGTTGTGTTTCTAAGTCTATTCAACTTATTCATTTTCGATCAGAACGATTGCTTCTGATCCTTGATTTGGAAATCATAAAATTTCTTTGCATTAAACTTCGAATTAGTCAGTTGTTTCTATAATCCGATGCCTTGGCATTCCTTCTTCCTATGATTGAGTACCGATACTCACATCAGCCCCGTTGTGGACCGCCATACCCATTGCCGGGTTATTATCCGACAGTGTCCTTCACAACCAAAATTCTTGTGAGTTCTTTACCTGATACATAATGCCTTTGGTAAATTGTATCCTCTACTTTTGTCAACCATGTTCTACTTTTGAGCTTGTGTTATTTAGTCCTGAAGTTCATGGTATATGTTCAGAAGCCCCTATGGGTTGAACATATGCCTTCCTTAATCTGTTTGAACTCGAAAGTTTTGACAGGTCATACTCCTCTGGTAATTCACCAGGTAGGTTTTGACACTGAAATCATTTTTATTTAGAGCAATGAATGGAAGGTTATGCATTGAAGAAGTGGCAGTCAACCTTGAACTTTGTGTTCATGCCCATGGACACGATGTAGATCTTGTCATTAAAGCTTCTCTTAAATTAATTATTCCCTTGGTATAAGTTCTTATATCTGGGATCCGGCCTTTTGCAATCGTGGTTCCGACCATCTCTTTTAAATATCATTTCTCATGCAAGTTTAAGCACTTGTCTTCTGCAGAGCAATACCCCAGTCCAACCTCTACTTTGTTATGTCGTCGAGTATTACCCCCTGGTATCTCGAGATTACCACGGAACCGCATAACTTCTTATAAGTTCTCCAACAAGTACTACATTCTCATTGATTCCAAATTTTTTTCACGGGCTCTGAGTTATAACACCGATTACTGAATCGAGTCTGCATCGCGATTTAACAACTCTGAGTAATCTTCTTTACTTGCGAGTTTGTACTCAATCACGTCATTCATAGCCTCATCGGCTATATCATTATCGTGTTGATTTTAACTGTGCTACCTGGTCCTTATTCTCGGAGCACAAAATTCGACGATGAGCTAAGCTTACGTCAACCTTCCTTGTCTTATCGTTTCACCAGGAACAGCAAGCTTGATCTTGAGTTTGTGTCGTACCCTTGGTTCCAATAACCTTTCGCTTCATCATTCCCTTGAATTGATGTCATCGCTGATCGATTACATCTTCATGAAATCTCTCGACAAAGGTGTCGTGATCATCATCAACCTTATGAGCTCTTCCAGGATATCAATTGAATTCACGATGAGAAATACCATCCTTGCCCTCGATGATTTGTGTTGTCATCAACCACTTTATTGCCTTCCCTCCAACACAAACTTGTTTGTGTTTTGTGTATACCTTGAGTTCCTTGCTATCCAGCATTTGTTCTTCTTTACCTTGGAGTATTACCATCTTTTATGCTAAGAATGTTGTGAGAATTGCTCCACCTCTTAAATAATTCTTAGTACTATGATACTTCACACCATCACCATTGTTTCTTGGTCCCCGTATTGCTTCCAACCGTAATACCAACAAGTGCACGATGCTGCTTGGATTCTATACTCCTAGCAACCCTATTGCTTTGGAGTTAATAGTTGACAGTTCATTCTTAGACTATTGGAGAACGAATCACCATTCTAACATTGATCGTGCTACCTAAGCCCATATGTCGAGTGCACCTTTCAACCAATGTTTAATTGTGTATGTTTTGCTCGAGCATACATCATTATATCATTGGATCTGACAAATGTTATCTCCTTGTTCACCTACTTGTGGAAATCAATCTTATGGAAATCTCAATGAATTGTCGCTGAGTTCATCAACCACCTCCTCACCCTCTCTTTGATTTAATGATGAACTTTTATTTCGGAACTCGCTTCCATAGATCAATTCCCGAGAATCTTACAATGTCGTCTCGTCAATTTGTGTTGCATCTTTTGTTCTCACACATCCTGAGTCTGAGGTATCTAGACACCAATCAGATCTGAATCTCAGTCAGATATGATGGTTGGAACATATTTCCAAGAATTATAACATTGGTCTTTATATGACCCGGTAAGGTGATGTCATGCCTAGCACACCTGGCCGAAGGACCTAGTGTTATAGTTTCCTTTTTAACAAGGTTAGCCATTCTTCCATGAGGAAATTGTAAGACTTATTCTATAAGTTGTTCCTAATGGATCCTTTGTGTATCCAGAGTCCGACCTTTGATTGAAGACCATATCAATGCTATCTCGAAGCATGTCGATGGTATTCCGATCTTCAATAAGAACAGTTGAAGCAATGCTATCTTTTCTTTATCAATTATCCAAAACCCCGTTGTATGGGTATTGTCATCAAATTCCTCTCCCTTACCTAAATGGTTTCTACTTTCTATCCTGTCGTGGATATCTTGCTCGCTTGTCCTTGGGAAGGGTATACCTGGTATATGTGTCAAACACATTTTCCTTTCCATTGTTCTGTTTGATCTGATGATCACATTTTCCTTTCCATTGATTTGTTTAACCTTCCTTGTGATCCATATGATCTAAGTAGTAATATTCTTACGCTTATGTAAACACCACGGTGTACAACGTGCAGTGAGACCTGTTGCATTTGTCGATAGCATTCGGTAACCACCGATGGGCGAGAACTTTGCCTATTGGTGCGCCTCGTTCAACGAAAGCGTGAAAATGGTTCTCTACGTCCCTCGCCCTTGGTACCGATGTTGTTGCCGACATAACCGACAGGCTATCCTCTAACATGCCTTGCTCACACGATCGTGCAAGATGTCATCGCCCTTCATACTTTTAACCCACATGGTGGGCCCATAACCCACAATTCCACAGGATCGAAAACTGACTCTCTTGTACATCCTTGATTCTGAAATATCCTTTGCACTTAACTTCATATGTAATTCACGAGTCACCGTCCTACAGATGATCTATTCTGGTATCAGACGCAATACTTATTCTCGTTGCTCTGGACCCCTTTCACACTTTGTTTCAGACGACGAACGGTTGCCTACCTGCTTGAAACTTCCCATGATACCTCCTTACTTTGCTCTCGATATTTTCTTAAGTTTCAATTCGAGAGTTACTTTCCGCCACCTTCCCCCGATGTTATCGACTAGATAGTCAACCTTGCAGAGGTCCGTTCTCCCGGAATACCCACCCTTTATTCTTTCATAAGTACGTTGGAGTTCCCGAAGAAAAGGATGACTTCATCATGATGACCTGGAGCAGAGAAACGAAGACGTCAATGTAATGGATTGACCTCTTCGAGAAGAGCAACCAAGATCGAGAAGATCCGTTAGAATATTGTAACCAGAACTTTCCCCCTTACTCCCCTCTTAAATCTCAGGACGAGATTTCTTGTAGTGGAGGAGAATTGTGACGCCCGGATAATTAGGCTAAAGTAATCCCACGTTAACGATGCCACGTCACCTCAGGTATTGTTGCTAATCTCGCGATAGTTCGAAACCGATTCAAATTCAAATTCAAAATCAAGCAAACAATAAAAGTTTTCAAATATTAAAACTAAAATGTTCGAGTTGTGCCAAATAATGCATAGGTAGTTATGGTGGAAAAACCACACTTTTATAAAATGCTTAAATACTTTAAAATGATTAAAACAAGAGTTGAAATAATTAAATAAATGCCTTTGATATTTTAGAAAATACTAATCTATTTTATTTTGGGTAAAACTTTTTGTGGCAGTGGGTGATGTTGAGACACTAAATTAGGAAGTTACTTTGCAATGTATAAAAAAAAATTAGTTCCAGAAATAAATGAAAACAGTAAAAGAAAATAAGCAAAAGATGAAAAGAAAACCAAGAAACATAAAAGACAACCCCCCTCCCCCCTGACTGGGCCCTGGCCCAGTTGGCCGAAGTGGCCGGCCGGCCCAACCGACGCACTCCTGCACCCCCCTGGCCTACTAGGCCTCATCCCCTCCCCGTGACCTAGCGCCGACCCCACTCCCTCCCCCTCGTCCCACTCCTCTGCCTCCCTCCCCCGGTCCAGATCGGATCGCGGCAATCGGGGCCCGATCCCAAGCACGCCTCGCCGTGGCTCCCGTGGACGCCGTCGCCGTCGCTCACCGCGCATCACCTCGCTGGAGCCCCCTCGCCGCCTCGACCCCCGACGCCACCGTTCGCCTTCACCTCTCCGGACGCCTCCTCTTCTCCTCCCCGACGGCCTCCTCCTCGCGGCTCCTCTTCCTCCACGCCTCTGCTTCGCCCTCGCGCCTGTCGGCCCGTCCGGCCGCCGGACCTCGCCGGTAGGGTCCCTCCGGCTCCCCTGGGCCCCCTACACGCCTCGATGTGAGCCTCCCCTTCGCCCTGCCTTCCCCCATGTGTGCTGTTGTAAATCCACCTCCGCCGCGCTCGGACCCCGCTGCCTATGCGTCCGCTCGTCCTAGATGCGATCTGCCCACGCCCTGCCTCGATCTGGCGGTGCGCTCGCCGCACTCGACGCACCCTTGAGCATGCTCCCTCGCGTCGTTGTGTCCTCCTGTGCTTCCTGCGCAACGCCCGCCTTCCTTCGCTAAGCGCCTGCTACAGACTTCAGGCTCGGCTTTGCCTTGAGCATGCGTCACGCAGCTTCGTCTTGCGTCGCCCCGAGGACCACAGCGTGCGGTGTGCCCGACCGAGCTCCGGCAGACAGACGACGCGCCGTCGTCAAGACCAAAGACCTGCAATGCGGCTGCCATACGGGTCCACCACCAAATTAAACCCCCTAATTTAAAACTGGCTCAAATTAAGTGAATAGACTATGACACGTGGGGCCACCTCGCTACTTAATTAGTTTGGTTAAATAAAACTCTGTAAAAAAATGATGAGTGAACCACTGACAGCCTGGCCCCACATCACTAACTAGTCTAATTAGATTAACTAAATCACTGTTAATAGTCCCTGTCACTGGACAGTGGGTCCCACTAATCAGGTTGACCATTCAATGCCCTGTTGGCTGCTGACCGGACCTACTGACTGTGCAGTTGACTTAGTCAACTGTCCCCACCTGTCAACCTTAGGTGCACACTTCAGGGTACACTTCATGTGTACCCATAGCATTTAAATACAAATTTAGTTTCGAATTAAATTAAATCCAAATATTAGAAAATCATTTAAAACTTTAAAAATTAATATTAAATAATCCGTAACTCGGATGAAAAAGGTTTATACATGAAAGTTGCTTAGAACGACGAGACGAATCCGAATAAGCGGTCCGTTCATCCGCCACACATCCCTAGCATAGCAAACACGCAACTTTCCCCCTATGTTTCATCTATCCGAAAACGCGAAACACTGGGATACTTTCCCGGATGTTTCCCCCCTTCGCCAGTATCACCTCTTACCGCGTTAGGGCACACCTAACACCGTTGTTTGCCTTGTCATGCATCGTTATGCATCTGTTTGCATTGTATCCATTGTTTCTTCCCCTCTTTTCTCCGGTAGACTACGAGACCGACGCCGTTGCTGGTGCCCCGACCGACTACGTTGTTGACGACCCCTCCTTCTTGCCAGAGCAACCAGGCAAGCCCCCCCCTTGATCACCAGATATCGCCTATTCCTTATCTCTATTGCTTGCATTAGAGTAGTGTAGCATGTTACTATTTTGGGTTAATCCTATTCTCTTTGCATAGCTTTGTCATTGTTACTACGGTGGTGTTACCTTTACTCGCTATCCTAATGCTTAGTATAGGATGCTAGTGTTCCATCGGTGGCCCTACACTCTTGTCCGTCCGCCATGCTATACTGATCGGGCCGTGATCACTTGGAGGTGATCACGGGCATATGCTATATACTTTATCTTGTTACATTACTTATGATATTGTTGGAGATGGGGTGAAGGGCGGTGGCTCCATCCGGTAGAGGTGGGCTGGGTTCCCGACGGCCCCGATTGTTACTTTATGGCGGAGGCGGCAGGCAGTTGAGACTACCTAGGAGAGAGGTGGGCACAGCCTGGTCGGCGTTCGCGGATACTTAACACGCTTAACGAGATCTTGGTATTTGATCTCGAGTCCGCCACCGCCTATACGCACTAACCAACTACGCGGGAATAGTTATGGGCACTCGGCGTCGTGGTATCACCAAGCCTTCGTGACATCACGATCGAGCGGCGCGCGCCGAATTGACCGAACGCGCGCTAGGCTAGGTGCGCTTCGGCCGTGTTAGCAACGCGGTGTGCAAAGGCGATGGGCCGCACCCACGCCATAGGATTTAGACCGGCGTGTTGACCTCTCTGTTGTGCCTATGTAGGGCTGCGACGTGTTGATCTTCCGAGGCCGGGCATGACCCAGAAAAGTGTGTCCGGCCAAATGGGATCGAGCGTGTTGGGTTATGTGGTGCACCCCTATAGGGAAGTTTATCTATTCGAATAGTCGTGATCTTCGGTAACAGGACGACTTGGAGTTGTACCTTGACCTTATGACAACTAGAACCGGATACTTAATAAAACACACCCTTCCAAGTGCCAGATATAACTCGGTCATTTCTCTCACACAAGACGGCGAGGGGAGGATCGCCGGGTAGGTTTATGCTATGCGATGCTACTTGGTGAACTTACCATCTACTCTCTTCTACATGCTGCAAGATGGAGGTGGCCTGAAGCGTAGTCTTCGACGTGATTAGCTATCCCCTCTTATTCGGCATTCTGCATTCTCATCCACCGATATGGCCCTTTACACATATACCCATGCATATATAATGTAGCTCCTTACTTGCGAGTACTTTGGATGAGTACTCACGGTTGCCTTTCTCCCTCTTTTCCCCCTTTCCATTCTTCCTGGTTGTCGCAACCAGATGCTGGAGCCCAGGAGCCAGACGCCACCGTCGGCATTTAATTCTACTATACCGGAGGTGCCTACTACTATGTGCGGGCGGCGGCGACCGACTGTGAGTAGTTTAGGAGGATCCAGGCGGGAGGCTGCGCCTCTTCGTCTGTATCCCGGTTTGTGCTAGCCTTCTTAAGGCAAACTTGTTTAACTTATGTCTGTATTCAGATATTTTTGCTTCCATTGACTCGTCTATGATCGAGCACTTGTATTCGAGCCATCGAGGCCCCTGGTTTGTATTATGATGCTTCTATGATTTATTTATGTTTTAGAGTTGTGTTGTGATATCTTCTCGTGAGTCCTTGATCTTGATCGTACACGTTTGCATACATGATTAGTGTATGATTGAATCGGGGGCGTCACAACCGGTACACTCGCTGGCGCTGTAGGAGCGCAGATCAACGGTTGTTATGCTCGCGGGCAAACGAAATGGTATTGTTCTGTTTCTAACTGTTGTCGCTGGAATTCCTGTCCTAACAGGTTGAGGGTTCGTGCGGCGGCTTTTGGATTTTGCAGCAGCCGTGCATGTTCTTTTTTTTGAAACGGAACGACCACTAGTTCATTCCATTAAACAACCTGCCCAGCAATATCACTGGTGACAAGTTCAGATACAAAGTCTGGGACTTCAGAGAACCATTGCACTGATTCTCCATCACCCATACAAGCACCATGAGATGATAATACATGAGCCACCTTGTTACATGTCCTTGGACACCACACAATGTTCCATGAGCTAAAATTTAACCTGAGCATCTGCTTAACTTCTTGAAATAAAACCCCATGACTCGCTAGATCATAAGCATTGCTCATTATAGCCTGTTTTAGGACCAAACAGTCTGTTTCAATGATAATGTGCCCCATGCCAAGCTCGATGGCACTGCAGATTGCCTTCATTAGTGCCCAAGTTTCAGATTGAAGTGCATCTGTGACCATGTTCAGATTGCCAGCTCCAGCCGCTTCTACTCCTCCATCCTCATTTCTTATTATGAAGCCCCACCCTCCTCTTGTAGTGCCTTCTCTGAAGGCATCATGAATATTAATTTTGAGGGTCGACGGTTGAGGTGGGCACCATTTCAAAGGTTTAGCTTGCACCGAGTATTGAGCTTTCTCCTTTTTATAATAATTTTGGAATTCCTGACTTTGCGCTTCCACTGAATGTGCTACTGTTGTAATATTTCTTCTTTGATCTCCAGCATTTGCTTTGTTCCTTTCATGCCACCATAGCCATAATAAGATGCAGACTTTTATGCAGTTCTCATTCCTGATAGAGGCAAAGGTGTCCCCATGTTTCGATGAGATAGCAATCGTTTTCTGTAAGAGTCGACTTTGACGATCCGACTACGAACGTGCGAAGACGTCGCGCCTTAGCAATCGCTAAACCAACTTCCGAGGGGTTATTGACCGCGCCGGAGCATGATCAATCTGACCACGAGGGTCTATTTCCTGCGAGCAAACGAAGAACAAACAAGAAACTGAGATTGCAATCTGGATATTGCGAATAAAAGAGGAAAGCTTTATTAATGAAGGTGGGGTTCTGTGACGCCTTGGTCTGGTCGTTGAACACAAATGAAGTACGTGAAGTTGCAGCTATGGCGAACTTTTGATCTAAACAAAACCCAAAGTCTAAACGGTGCCCTAAGGGCTGTATATATGGAGGAAGAGGGTGGAATTTCGTGGCCCTTGGGGAAGGGGTCCGAAACCAACCCTATCTCTTGTTTCCCCACACATACGGACTCTAAAAACAGCCTATACTTATGTATTTCAAAATTACATGGGCCTAGCCCAATAATAAGGTGACGCAGCACCTAGAATAGCCTCTGGACAAAATTTATGAAGTGGCATCTTGTATATTTCGTCCAAGGCTTCATTCACTCCTTATGGTGGCTTCAAAGTCCTGAAATCATCACTTGTAACTCCGTTCTTGTTCCCCTTAGCATGCCATCAACTCCATACTTGTTCTTGCTCCAATGTTCATCCTTCTCCAAGCTAGGCCCTTCATTTGTAAGCAAAACAAATGTATCCAATTTAAGAAGCATCATATTCTCATGAACATTAGAATCATTACCAAGAAACGAAAGTACCTGGTAATTTAATTGGCGTGCGCGAGCTCTAGTAATTGGTCCATTATATGTAACAGTAAGGGCTGTGGGTGTAACAATGGTATTGATGTCCTCATCAATTCCCCATTCATAATAAGGCAGACACAATTTCCATAGGGTCTACACATTTCATCAGATCAAGCCTGACCTCTTCCAACATTGTCATCCTCCATAATTGTTTGACTTGCTTGCACTTGAAGAAGCAATGGCCTCCATCTTCTTCTGTTTTTAAGCAAACAGGGCACATAGTACTGATATCAAATCCTCTTCTTGCCAGTTTTGATTTAAAAGGCAAACTATGATGAGCGAGACGCCATAGAAAATGTTGCACCTTCCCTGGCACTGGGATTTTCTAGATTAACTCCCACTTTAACTGGTCGTTAATATGCTCTGTGACTGACGAAGAGCCAAAGACCCTTGTAGATGTCTTTTTTGTTCCCTCCACTGTCACTCTATAAGCAGATTTCACTGAAAATTGTCCCGTCTTATAAAAGTGCCATGCAACCTGATCCTCCACATCCTCTGATAAATTAATTTTTAAAATATTGGATGCGTCTTCTCTGCAAAAGCTTTGATTTATCAACGCTGTATCCCAATCTGCTGTGCAAGGATCAATGAGTTCTGACACTTTACATAGCAGATTTCCCCCTCTTGGCGTGATTGGTTTTCTGGATACATTTGATGGAATCCAGGAATCCTCCCATATATTAATTTTTTCACCATTTCCTACACGCCAAATCATTCCATCCTTTAGTAATTTGACTCCTTTCAGCACACTCCTCCATGTATATGATATCCCCGGTTTCTGTTTTGCTTTGAAGATGTTGCCATCTGGGAAGTATTTGCCAGCTAGGATCTGTGCACACAAAGAGTTGGGATTTTGAACTAGTCTCCATGCTTGTCTTGCTAGCATTGCTTTGTTGAAAGCATACAGGTCACGGAAGCCGAGCCCATCATACCTTTTTGAAAGTGACAATATGTCCCACTTTAACCAATGTATCTTATTCTCTTTATCCGCCTGACTCCACCAATATCTGTTAATAATAGCGCTTATCTGGTCGCATATTGTCTTTGTCAGATCAAAGCATGCCATCGTGTAGACAGGGATCCATTGGGCCACAGCTTTTATGAGAATTTCCTTACCTTTCATTGATAATAATTTCTCCTTCCAGCCTTGCACCTTTTTCCATACTCTTTCCTTCCCAAATCCGAATGCTTTTGATTTTGACTTGCCGTGCATGTTCTGCAAGTATACAACACTTGGGGCTTAAATTTGATGCTGCTGCAGTTTTTTCTTTTTTGCAACAAATAAAAATAAACCATCTGTTGAAGCAGTATTTTTTACCCCAAATGCCCCGAGCTACAGTTTTTTTAAACACGGCCGCCGTTTTAAGATCGTCTATTGGAGATGCTCTCTGTCCCGGCCATCTCACGCGCATGTGCTCTAGAGACCTTGTGGGTTGTGGCAGAGGCGACCTCTTCGCGTTGCCGCCATCGCTTCGCTGCTGCCACCGCCAACACGCCCCTGAGCCGCCGCTGGCAGATCTGGGTGCGTGAGATGGCAGGCATGCAACGGTTGTTGGATGCTACGCAACCATATGCATCTCTGCATGTATGTACAGTATGTACGTACTCTGTTCCTCACCAGACAAACAGTCGGACAGACGTAAGATTTGCTTTCTGGGACCAAACTTTTCTTCGGCAGGTACTCAACTTTCCATACCTTTAGGCTTTACAAGGTACTAGTAGGCTTTTCCTGTTCATCTTTCTCTTGATAGATTATCCGTGGCTGGTCCAACCAAATCCTCCAAAATCTTCTTTTCGGCTGAGAGAAGAAAATTCACGCAGGTGCAAATGATTGATCATCTCAGAAGGCAGTCCAGATAATTATTCCTCCAATAGAATTCTTGATTTCTCTCCCGAAATTAGTCCAGACTCCAGACCCAGATACGCTATAGAAAAAAGCTGCTTCTGATGCTAGATTTGTCCATTCCATCAGTTGGCCCCAGTCACCGAGAACAATATCATTTCCTGCCCCCTAGCTTGTAGTGAAATTTCGACCAGTAATTTGGCAGCATTTCAGCAGGCTTTGGAAACATTTCGGCATATCAACACATGCGAAATCATCTGCTTCTAGGAAGAAGAAAATGTTCAAACTGAGGGGTTTAATAACGCATGCATTCCAGGGTGAGGTGCAAGGGTATATATTTCAGGGGGGAAAAACCTGACCAGATCTCTTCTTTAAACAACTGTCAACTAATAGATAGGACAGGTCCATAATTTCAAGAATTTTTTTTTTGCCATATCCGAAAGGTAAACTATTTTGAGGCCAAGTTTGAGAATTCTATCTAATTGGAGAAGTCTTTCGTAGTTCCCCAAGGCAGATTTCAAACATATTGACATCCGGATTCTAGGGTTCTTCTGATTTACTCCCTCCGTCCCATAATATAAGAGCGTTTTTGACCGGAAATTGCTTTTGGAGGCCGAGCTCCATGAAGGCCTCCAAATTCAAAATTCATGAAAATTCATATTTTATTTCAAAAGATTCTGAAAAAAAATACAGAGATAGATGAAGGCATAGTGCACAAGTGTGTAAATTTCAGGACGAAATACGTTGAAATGAGGGCTGTGCAAAAAAGACAAATATGGGGCTTTTTAACACATGATACTATTCATCCTTCAAGACCATGATTCACCTCACATCCTTGTTACTTGTACAAATTTTTTCAGATTGTTTTGAAACCGAAATTTTTTATTTTGAATTTTTTTTAAAATCGGCTTCCATGGAGGCTGAGAGCCAAAACGCTATTCTCCCCTGTAGTGTCAAAAACGCTCTTATGTTATGTTACGCAAGGTTCACTATAAAGGTACAGCAGCAAAGAGAAACATGAAGCGGAAATAAATTACGGCTAAGAGCAATACCATGTAATAATTTTATTTCCATTGTGCAAAATAGTCAGTACAAATCAACGTGACAATGATTTACGGCGACAAGAAACAGTTTGAGGACAGCACATACTCTTGCTTCCATCTGGATTACTTTTTAAATACAGAACGATGTTACCGGCTTGTACAACAACGTGGATTCAATCAGAGGAATCCCTAGAGCTGGTCTCATGTCCTGATTCCCTCTGGTGGTCTTCGAGCAACTTCCCGTCTTTCGGAAGGAGACAAGGAATTCCATCTACTATCTGCAGTTAATGTCAGGATGAAATCAGGGCTAACTGCTAAGCTGAAATGATGAGTGGAAATGCCAGAGATACTGTTCACAAGGAGTAATGTAAGTATGCCAGAGATGCCACAAGAAATTGATGAAATGCTAGAGGAAGCAATAAATTGAGATCCTGAAATTCCATAGGAACATGTTTATCCTAAAAGTTCAAAGTTGACATAAAATATCCCTGTTTCAGAACATCAAATCAGTTGGTTGTTAGCCATTATGTGCACTTTAATCATTTTCTCTCACCGTACCACTCTAGTCTGTGAGTCTGTCCCCACACACCACTGCACACGCGTTGATCCCAGCATGCTAACACCAGTACTTTGGTAATACGAACATCTCCCATGTTCTAAAACTTCATCTCAAACAGTGAAATTCTCGATAACCATAGAGAGATGCTATCTGAAGACTAGTTATCACCAGCTACTTCCTGAATTGAGTCTTTTCTGCGCATTTTATGTTTTCATTGCATAAAGGTACTAGGAAATCGCCCCCTTTTCGTTTTACATCTGTTGAATGGGTTTCCATTTTCGCGGAGGCAATACAGCAAACAGGTAAACCGCAAGCATGGAATAGCGGCTAAAACCTCTAGAGGGTTGCAGACCCAAGCATTCAACAAGCGCGGCGCATAGAGGAGCGGGAGGGGGCACCGGAACTCACCGGGAAGGACATGCCGACGGCGTCGCTGACCAGAGAGCCGCTGGCCTCGCAGTACCTGGTGGGGAAAGGAAAGAGACGAGATCAATCAAAGGGTATTGTGGAAGTAGGAGGGGCCAGATATTGCCTGGCTTGGCTACCTGAGAGGCTTCTTGGACATGGGGCAGACAAGCACGTCGGCGAGCGCCTGCGGGATCCCGCCGCCGCCGCGGCGCAGCAGCAACGCCGTGGTCCGCCTCATCGTCCTGCCAAGAATTTTGGATCGGGCCGGTAAAGTTTTTGAAAGCCCAACCTGCGGCATCCATTCGGCTCACACAATACAACCCAGCCCATCTCTAGAAGGTGGCGAACGGTTGAGGCAGGCACGAAAATTTCCCTTCCAAGATTCCGCTAAAAAACCGAAGACAACGCTCACACGGACGTGTGTCACCTCACTTGACGAAAAAACAAAAATGCATTAACCGAGGTAGCCGAAACTTGTGAATTTGGAGTCTGAATCTTGCAAGAAAGGTGAATTATTACACAAGTTAAGATGAGATTGAAGGTGTCTCTATAACTATTACGCGCTCTAGCTAGAAGAGAAGCATCGATCGGACAGAGCAGCAGCAGGAGGCGTGGTGTGAGTGAGCGAGCTGATCAGCACCGACACCGGAGCAGGCATGGCCATGGCCGGCGAATGCACGCCCGGAGCCGGAGGAGCAACGCGCCGCCTCATTCTCATCATCACAGCACTCGTGGCATTGATGCTGCTGCAGCGTCCCTCCTGCTGCACTGCCGCTTCCCAGCCGAGCTCGAGCCAGACGCGGCCGCCGGCGCTGATCCTGTTCGGGGACTCCATCGTGGACCCGGGCAACAACAACGGCCTCACCACGGCGGTGCGGTGCGACTTCGCGCCCTACGGCCAGGACTTCCCCGCCCACAACGCCACCGGCAGGTTCAGCAACGGCAAGATCGTCGGCGACATCCTCGGTATGGGTATATCATAAGGTTCAAGCATGCATGGCATGGCATGGCAGGCATTGAAACTGATGGTTGGCATTTGATCCTGCCAGCCGCCCGGATGGGCCTGAAGCAGTACGTGCCGGCGTACCTCGGCACGGAGCTCAGCGACTCGGACCTCCTCACCGGCGTCAGCTTCGCCTCCGGTGGCTGCGGCTTCGACCCCCTCACGGCCGAGATCGTGGTGAGCGCCCAGCCCTGCCCAGGGAAGGAACATCGTTTTATCTCCACTTCCAAGATGAAATAAACTCATTCCACCGTGGCATTTCATCAGTCGGTTCTGAGCATGGACGACCAGCTGGACCTGTTCAAGGAGTACAAGGGTAAGCTCAGCCGCATCGCCGGCGCGCAGCGAGCCGCCGACATCGTCTCGACGAGCCTGTACCTGGTGGTGACCGGCACCGACGACCTCGCCAACACCTACTTCACGACGCCGCTCCGGCGAGACTACGACCTCGAGTCCTACATCGAGTTCATCGTGCAGTGCGCCTCGGCCTTCATCCAGAAGCTGCACGGGCTGGGCGCGCGGCGGGTGAGCGTCGCCGGCGCCCCGCCCATCGGGTGCGTGCCGTCGCAGCGGACCAACGCCGGCGGCGAGGAGAGGGGGTGCGTGTCCCTGTACAACCAGGCGGCCGTGCTGTACAACGCGGCGCTGGAGAAGGAGCTCCGGCGGCTCAACGGCACGTCGCTGCTCCCGGGGTCGGTGCTCAAGTACATCGACCTCTACACGCCGCTGCTGGACATGATCCAGCGCCCGGCCGCCTACGGTTTCCAGGTGTCCAACCGCGGCTGCTGCGGCACCGGCCTGTTCGAGGTGACGCTCACCTGCAACAGGTACACGGCGCACGCCTGCAGCGACCCGACCAAGTTCCTCTTCTGGGACACCTACCACCTCACCGAGACGGGCTACAACCTCCTCATGGCGCAGATCATCAATCGCTACGGCTTGTGGTAGATTCCGCATCATCAAACTTTACAATCTCTATATCTACATATGGATGGACAAGTACGAATTTCAATGTCTCCAGAATCCTGATAAGCAGACACCAATTTTGAAGCCAAAACACTATTATCCTTCAAAGATATTCAACCGCTACTATAGTATATACAAAACCAGGGAATAAACCAGACTTTGGTCCTTATGCGCAGGAGAGTATGACAGGCCAATGACTAACCTAAAACAGCCTAATCTGACCATGATTGTCCAAGATGACACATAGGTGCCACCGGGTAAAAAGAAGAAAAAAAGCATACCCAGAGACATGACATAAATGATGAACACTATATATACATTATGAGATGAGGCATGAGAAGCGATGTCAATCCATCGCAACCAGACCACTTCTTTTGGGGCTTCATAGAAGCTTATTCTGCGCCACCGCTTCGCAAAGCTCTTCCTCGTATAGTAAAACTCTGGGAGAGGCTGCGGCTTTGGGTACAGGCCTTGGCAATCCTGGCGGCATCAGACGCCACAGACGACGCTTTTTTGAAGGCAACGAATCTGGGAAAAGAACGGCTGTGATCGGCTTCACGTCGAGCAGCTTGAAACGTGAAGGCCGAGGGCCGTGTTTTGGAGCCTTTGGGGTTCTCGGGGTGGCCACCCTCCCATCCTTGCCATCTATTCTGCTGAAAATTCAGTGGTTTTCAAACAGATTAGAGCTTCATTCAAGCAAATAAAATGATTTTGAGGGTAATCATGACAGGTATGACTAACCTCATGAAAGGCCAGTGCTCACTCCGGAGAGGGGTCTTGTTTTGGAGCAGTTCCTGCCTGCTGCGATCTGGAGTGGTGTAGTTGAAATGGTACTGCCGAGCCAGTTCCACCTAGTTCACATGACCAACATGAGTACCAGACTGAGGGGATAACAAACATCCAAAACACTGGACCAATTAACAAGTATAGAAATGACTAGGCACGCTACAGAAAGATTTGGAATCCTATGTAATTAACTAATTAAGCAATGGAAGAGCAGACTTTCTGCCATGTCAGATACCATGATAGGTAGTTACTATGCAGGTTACATGGATACCATACACCAATGTAAAAATAAAATAAGAAATGTAGCGTGTTACGTATGCTCATAGGTCTCACCTACTGTTACCAAAACATCATTTGGCTCATGATTCTAGTGAGAACTAAGTTTGACAAGGGTATTGAAAGTGCAAAAGGAAACACTTAGTAACTGGACTAATAAACTATGTACAAAACATGATACTTACTGCCTTCCGGATCCTTGATGAAACGTGGAAAACAGCCTTCAGCTGGTCATGGTGCAAGTAACAGACGATCTTGATCTTTTCAATAAAACAATGGTAGTCAGATGTGATACAAATACAATGCACATTGGAGTTAACAGGAAGTAGTTTCGGTTCTATACCAGCAGATCAAGTGGAAGTGACTCAAGCCTTGAATGGCCATCGCATTCAGCTGCTTGAGGAGTCTTTGGAGTTGTTGGCAACAACTGTCCCTTGATGCCACTAAATGTCTCAAAACTGAGTCTTGCTGGAGACATAATTGGTGTACTGCTTTCAAACACTACCTCGGCATGTGGTGATATCTCCAGCTCATCATCCTTCTCCACATTTAACAGAATCCGTTTCTTCCCTATATCCCTGCTTGTGCTCCTACTATAACGAATCTGAGCCAGGGCACCAGGCTTCAAGTACTTGTTCTTTGTATGTTTCACTCGTTTCTTTTGCTTCAGAGTCACTGATCCAGACCCCATGATGTCTACTACTAGCAGGAAAATTTGGAACGGCAGATAATGCAAAACCTTGATTATCTTCCAGTTTCATCTCCCAGCTTCAATAAAAGGGAGCACAAATTAAGAAAGGAGTACAGCAACAACAAAGATAATATAACAGGAGAATTAAACTCATTATGAACATCAAAAGCTTTGCTATCTTGCCAGTTGGTACAAAAAATACTCTAATGTCAGGTAGAGCTAGGATGTAAGAAAGGAAACTGCAACATAATAGCCTATGCTAGACAAACAACAAGCAGCGGCCTCCGCATCTCCCTAGATTGGGTCAGAATCAAGACAATGAGATAGTTATATGGGAAAAATAATGGGAAGGTGAGCACATTGCCACCAAATAAGCTCATACCAACTATTCAAATGTATTCATTTGTTATTTGGTAACTAAGCAAGTATAACAGTTCTCTGTTCTCCATTGAAGAAGCTGATAATTAGTTTATGCAGCCTAAGATCAGGATAACTGAACTAAATTGCAATACATGGTGATATAAATGTAACTTCAGGTTCTAGAGTGCATTAAACGGTAATGAAAATGACTTTGTGGCATGGTGGGTACGTGTGCGCACCACAAGCAGCCGACATGTGTCTACACCGGTCAAACAATCATTAGGAAATGAAAGCGAGATAAAAGGGTAGGCTAACAGCAGCTACAATGCGCAGCTGGCAGGTATAGAAAGGCTTGTCCTATGCTCTGTCGGTAAGATTTGGCAGGTGTAGAAAGACTTGTCCTATGCTCTGTCCGTAAGATTTGGCAGGTATAGAAGAGTAACGTATACAAACAGAAGTACAGCCACACCCAGAATCCTCATTTCAAAAACCAAACTTTTGATGCTATTTTTCCCACTGTAAAGGGTCTGAGTTGTTGTGAACTTTTAATTTCTTTCATGTGACGTTCCCATGTTTGGTTTAGGTGTTTACCATTTGGAGTGAGGATTTTCTGTTTCAGTCAGTAAGTGTGCACACCTCCCTGCCTGTTGGATTTGTCTTGGGATTTGGTTGAACATGAACTGGCAGTTTGATCAGGCCCCTCGTGATAGGGTCTAGACCCAGTAATTGTACTCTTTTCCCAGTGCATAACCTGCCTGGTGATGTCATGCTAATTTGCACCCGTGTTGTGTTCCCCACGTCTCCGCCCAAACCTTGATATCAAATTTACTAGTTTAAGACAGAACTGGACACTATTGATCAACTATCTTAATCAATGGATGTAACTATTTTATTATGGGTTTATTCTATACATACCACTGCCAATTTCGCATATCCAAAAATATGACTGCAAAAAAAACTTACAAAAACATTTCCATGGCCAACACTTAGGCACTTTGATAAATGCCATTATGGCAGTGGCATATATCGAATTAGCCCTTTTTGCAGTGACTTTGTCCATAAGTTTCCTTTTTTTTTGCAATGGCATTTTTCAATTACAGAAAGTAGGCAGTGGCATATGTAGAATTAGCATTAGTATATGTTGCAAGAAAACAAAGACTGCTTCCTTTGTTTATCTAAAGGATGCTATGAATGGCACTAGTATAAAACTGAACATATAAAGTGGAGGCTAGCACATGCGACATGGCCAAGAAGGCTGCTATAATTATTGTGTTGTTAATGTGATAATATTAGGTTGTCTAATTTTGTAGTAACAAATAGTGAGATGGTCGCTGAAAGCCGACTAGCTGGAGGGGCCATTATTACGAGTCGTGATTAACCACATTAAAACAGATATGCGTCATGATTAACGACATTCAGAGAGATATGGGTCATGATTGACTACATTAACAGCCCCCATAGCTACAACCTGAGAGCGCAATTGCGCAAAGGAACCGTAGTAGTGGTGTGTATCAATTCATTGTACTAGCATGTATGGGTAATCAGTCACAAGAGAGTAGTGTCTATGGGTAATCGCAGAGGAGGGGTAAAGAAGGGCTCGCGCTCTGCAATGTCTCATTTCCAACATCTATGGGTAATCATTCACAAGAGAGTACTCCTATTGAAGATCTCCATTGAACAGTAGTGCTCCTGTATAAGTGATAATACAAACTACAGTAGTAAGGATGGACGCAAGCACACATGTATGGGCAGCCAGATTCATCCCTTGGTACGGTAAACCTAGAAGCTCCGGTCCTATCCCGATTCGATTGGATTCGAATCGATTCGTGTAGGAAGACAGGGCGAGGTCGCCGAGAAAATTCAACCCCGAATCAGTAGTATAGAAGCAAGAAGACGCATGGAAAGGAAGAAGTAAAAAAGAATTGGTCTTTACCAGATACGCCCGCCCGCCGCCGCGGCTCAGGAGCCAGCTCCCATAGGTTTGCTGGATGGATTCAACTCTCTTTCTGCAATAGACGCAGGCAACCCAATCCCAACCGACGAACCGCCTGGCACAGAGAACCAGCACAATCTCTCTCTCCTCTCCGCAATCTCTCTCTCTCTCTCCTGAATCCTGGTGGATGGATGTGTGGAATGGATGGGTGAGAGGAGAGGAGAGAGAAAGGAAAGGGGGAAAAGCATTTGTACGAGCGGAGAAAACGAGAGGGAGGGAAAACCGAAAATTTTCGTCGGCGTTTGGCGCCAATGCGCCTCGGAGGGGCCCCATCCCTGCCAGAGGGTTTGTTAAACATTTTCTCTCTATACAGGAAACCGATTCCGTGAGCGGGCCCCACCTGCTCGTGTCTACTGAGTGGAGTAGAAATTCAGGCGGACCACCCAGCCGTACGTGCAGTGCGGAGGGAGGATCCCAACGACGCCGTCGGCCCGATAGCCGTCAGCTGGTAGGAGCATGGTGGACGCGGACGGCGTTATCGCTCGAGTGGGCACGGGAAGCGTACGTGGTAGTTTGCGCCAGCTGGTGGCCTCCCGCGTGGGGCGTGGGCCGGACGGTGGCGGCAGCGGGAACAGCGGAGCCGAGCGCGGCGTGGAGATCGGGACTGGACTCCTCCTTTTCCTCCCGGTGGATCTGTCGGTGGGGATTCTTTTTGAATGTTAGCTGGAGAACCGCTAAATTCATTGAATAGATAGAGAGGTTGGTCCAGTTTACGAGGGCATGTACAACGATGTCTATTTAGCTGTCTATAAGGTTTACCACGTAGAAAATTTATCTAGGTGGAGAATAGAGATTGATGAGAGAGAAGAAGGGTGTCTATAATTTGACACAAGGTCTGTAGCCCCAAAAAATCGCTTCTTAGCGACAGTCTTTTACCGTTGTACGCGGCAGCGTCGGTAATTTCCCCCAAGACCCTGCCTAACCGTAGTGTCTAGTGGATCGTGGTTTTAGCAAATCTACAGATAGCAAAAGAGAAGGTCCATTATAAAGGGTATCTGTAGTGCTGTCTAGAGCTGATGTGGAGCGTTGTTATAGACAGCAGGTGTCTAGGCTGATGTACATGCCCTAAAGGTGCCACGGGTCCCCCAAAAAAGAATGCGACATCGAATAGCGCCGCCATCGTCCGATCTAAACTAGATAAAGGGTTTCCCCCGAAGCGTGGAGCGTGGGTGTTAGATTATAGGTTAGAGTTGTAATACAAGTTGATCAAAAGCGACTCGGTTTAGAAAACCCAGGCTAAGTCGGTTTGTGACTTAGGTCTTTATATATCTCTTGTAACCCCCATTTATCAATACACAAGTTTCATTATAATTTTGCATGGTATCAGATTAGTCGTTCCTAGGGCATGGTTGCGCCTCCCATGCCGCCGCCGCCGCCCGGCTTCTTCGAATGCCGGGCTGCCCTTGCCGCCGCCAAAGCAAAGGCCGCCTCCGCTGCGACCGATGCCTCTTCTTCCAACACCCTCGCCCTAGCTCCAACCCTACCCACCACCATCAACTATGTTGACACCATCTCAGATGTCAGCCCGTTCATCCCCATTACTTTAGATCTTCCAAAGCACAACTATTATCATTAGCGTCATCTCTTTGAAGTTCACCTCGGCAGCTGCAACCTCCTAGATCACGTCGCCCCCGGCTCCGTTGCCCGGCCCTTCGATCCTCGATGGGTCTAAGGACGACCTCTCCATCATCCAGTGGATTTATCGGCGTGTCTCCACGGAGATCTTGAACCTCGTCTTCCGCGACACCACCAACGCAACCGCCCTTTGAGTGGCTCTGCGTCAACTCTTCCAGGACAACGTCGACGGCCGCGTCAACACCCTCCACACCGAGCTCCGCAACACTGTCCAAGGCGATTCTCAGGTCGGCGTCTACTGCCAGTGTCTCAAGTCCATCGTGGACGAACTCCGCGAGCTTGGGGACCCCATCGACGACCGGCAACTCATCAACGTTCTCCTCGTCGGCCTCAGCGAACGCTTTGAAAAGCAGGCGTCGTTTATCCCCATGATGCGGCTGCCCCCCTCCTTCGCCGAGGTGCGCTCCATGCTTCAATGGGCTAATCGTGCCATCACCAACAAGGAGTCGCGTCCTCAAGTCTTCGTCGCCACTCCATGACCCCCGTCTCCTGGACCTGCCGCGCCGCCGACGATTCCGATCCAACCGCCTCCCGGCTGGCGCCCAAGTCCGAACTACAGAGGCAAAAATCCAATCTACAGGCCGACATCGCCGCTGCCGTGCCGCCGTCGCGACTTCGACCGCACGGCGCCTCCTCCCAACGCCAAGACGCCACCGGCGCCTCTCAAAGATGGCGTCCTCCACATGACCCTTGGACAGGACTCATCCAGGCCTGGCCGATGCCCTGGACTACCCCCTCTCCGATCGACGCCCCTCCTGCGTACTCCGGCTCCTGGATGCCGGGCATGGCTGATAGAGACTAAGGTGTCCCGTCTTTCGATGAGATGGTGGCTATCATTTTGGAGGAAGTCGACTTTGATGATCCGACTATAAACATGCGAGGACGTCGCGCCTTAGCAATCGCTAAACCAACTCTGAGAGGTTATTGACCACGCCGGAGCACAATCAACCTGACCATGAAGGTCTGTTTCCTGCAGGCAAACGAAGAACAAGCAAGAAACTAAGATTGCAATCTGGATATTGCGAATATAAGAGGAAAGCTTTATTGATCAAGGTGGGGTTCGTGGACGGCTTTGTCTCGGTCGTTGAACACAAACGCACGCTGTGAAGTTGCAGCTATGGCGAACTTTTAATCTAAACAAAACCCAAAGTCTAAACGACGCCCTAAGGGTCTGTATATATGGAGGAAGAGGGGAATTTCGTGGCCCTTGGAGGAGGGCTCAAACCAACCCCGACTCTTGTTTCCCACACATACGGACTCTAAAACAGCCTATACTTAAGTATTTGAAAATACATGGGCCTGGCCCAATAATAAGGTGACGCAGCACCTAGAATAGCCTCTGGACGAAATTTATGAAGTGGCATCTTGTATATATTGTCCAAGGCTTCATGCACTCCTTATGGTGGCTTCAAAGTCCTGAAATCATCACTTGTAACTCCGTTCTTGATCCCCATGCGTATGCCATCATCTCCCTGCTTGGTCTTGCTCCAGTGTTCATCCCTCTTATCCATGCCAGGCCCTTCATTTGTAAGCAAAACAAATGTATCCAATTTAGGTAGCATCGTATTCTCATGAACATTAGAATCATTACCAAGAAACGAAAGTACCTGGTAATTCAATGGCGTGCGCGAGCTCTAGTAATTGGTCCAGTATGTATAGCAGCAGGGCATGTGGGTGTAACAATGGTATTGATGTCCTCATCATCCTCCCCTTCTTGAAATGAAGTCGTCCTCGACGGAAGCTCATCTTCCTCACCCAAATAAGGCTTCAAATCTGTAATGTTAAAAGTGGGACTGACCCTAAAATCTGCAGGAAGCTCAAGTTTATATGCATTATCATTTATTTTCTCTTACACCTTAAAAGGACCATCAGCATGTGGCATTAGCTTTGATTTGCGCAAATTAGGAAATCTATCCTTACGCAAATGTAACCAAACAAGATCTCCAGGTGCAAACACAGCATGTTTTCTACCCTTATCTCCAGCAAGTTTATATTTAGCATTCATACGCTGAATGTTTTCCTTAGTTAACTCATGCATTTTTTAAATCAATTCAGCACGTTCTTTAGCATCAAAATTAACCTTCTCCGAAGATGGAAGAGGCAACAGATCAATAGGTGCACGAGGTAGGAAACCATACACAATTTTAAAAGGGCACATCTTAGTAGTAGAATGCAATGAACGATTATAAGCAAATTCAATATGAGGCAAGCATTCTTCCCACATTTTCTTATTATTCTTCAAAACATCCCTAAGCATAGTAGACAATGTTCTATTGACTACTTCAGTTTATCCATCGGTTTGGGGTGACAAGTAGTACTAAAAGCAGTTTAGTCCCCAACTTAGCCCATAAACATCTCCAAAAGTGGTTAAGAAATTTAGTATCATGATCTGAAACAATAGTATTTGGCACACCATGCAAGCGAATAATTTCCCGAAAGAACAAATCAGCAACATTAACAGCATCATCGCTTTTATGACATGGTATAAAGTGTGCCATTTTTGAAAATCTATCCACGACAACAAATATGCTATCCCTCCCCTTCTTTGTTCGAGGTAAACCTAAAACAAAGTCCATAGATATATCCTCCCAAGGAACACTAGGTACAGGCAAAGGCCTATAGAAACCATGAGGATTTAGACGTGACTTAGCTTTTTGACATGTAGTGCAGCGAGCAACAAAACGCTCAACATCCCGTTTCATCTTTGGCCAAAAGAAATGTGTAGCAAGTATATCCTTCGTCTTCTTGACGCTAAAGTGCCCCACTAATCCTCCTCCATGCGCCTCCTGCAACAACAAAAGACGAACAGAGCTAGCTGGAGTGCATAGCTTGTTAGCACGGAACATAAATCCATCGTTAAGAACGAACTTGTTCCAAGTTCTCCCTTCCTTACAATTCTGCAATACATCTTTAAATTCAGCATCAAGCACATATTGATCTTTGATGGTCTCCAAACCAAATATTTTAAAGTCAAGTTGTGAAAGCATAGTATAACGACGAGACAATGCATCAGCAATAACATTTTCTTTACCCTTCTTGTGTTTAATGACATAAGGGAAAGTCTCAATGAATTCAACCCATTTAGCATGTCTACGGTTCAGTTTTGCTTGACTTTTAATGTGTTTCAAGGATTCATGATCAGAATGTATAACAAATTCCTTGGGCCATAAATAATGTTGCCATGTTTCTAAGGTCCGAACAAGAGCATATAATTCTTTATCATAAGTAGAATAGTTTAGACTAGGCCCACTCGATTTTTCAGAAAAGTATGCAATAGGTTTGCCATCTTGTAACAACACACCTTATAATCCAATTCCACTAGCATCACATTCAAGCTCAAAAGTCTTATTAAAATCAGGAAGTTGGAGTAAAGGAGCATGTGTCAACTTATCTTTCAATACCGTGAAGGCTTCTTCCTGTGCGGTACCCCAAACAAAATGCACATCCTTCTTTGTAAGCTCGTTGAGAGGTGCAGCAATGGTGCTGAAATTTCTCACAAAACGCCTATAGAAACCAGCGAGGCCAAGGAAACTCCTCACTTGTGTGACCGTTTTGGGCTGCGGCCAACTCTCAATAGCTTCAATCTTGGCTTTATCAACTTCGATCCCCTGTGAAGTAACAAAATAGCCAAGAAAAGATACTCGGTCGGTGCAAAAGGTGCACGTCCCAAGGTTACCAAACAAACGTGCATCACGTAGAGCAATAAAAACAACACATAAATGTTCCAAATGTTCCTCCAAAGATTTGCTATAAATCAATATGTCATCAAAGTAAACTACCACAAAATCGTCCAATGAAAGCACGTAAAACTTCGTTCATTAATCTCATGAAAGTACTAGGTGCATTAGTTAACCCAAAAGGCATGACTAACCACTCATATAATCCAAACTTAGTTTTAAATGTTGTTTTCCATTCATCTCCCAATTTCATACGAATTTGATGGTGTCCACTATGCAAATCAACTTTGGAGAATATTGTAGAGCCACTCAATTCATCAAGCATATCATCTAGCCTAGGTATAGGATGACGATAACGAATAGTAATATTATTAATGCCTCTACAATCAACGCACATACGCGACGTACCATCCTTTTTCGGCACTAAAATGATAGGAACAACACAAGGACTAAGGGATTCGCGTATATAACCTTTGTCGAGCAGCTCTTGTACTTGATGCATAATCTCCTTCATCTCCTCTGGATTGATACGGTATGGTGCACGGTTGGGTAATGATGCACCGGGAATTAAGTCAATTTGATGCTCAATCCCTCGAATAGGTGGTAATCCCGGTGGCACGTCTTGTGGAAATACGTCAGCGAACTCCTGCAAAATGTTAGTGACAGCAGGACGCAAAGAGGAAGGCACGTCCTCGAATGAAAATAATGCCTCTTTGCACACAAAAGCATAGCAAATAGATTTGCTAAAATCTAGATCATCAATATCAGATTTGGTGGCAAGTAAACATGCACTTTTCAATTTAATTTCAGAAGCAACACTAGATGGTTTATTTTTAGGCTTCATTTGTTGCTCAAATTCTTTTGCCACAATCTGATTTTCACTCTTATTTTTCTCCTGTTTTGCTTTATTAGCTCTATTAATATCATCTTTCAAAATGGAATCGGGAGTTATAGGAAGCAAAGTAATATTTTTGTCCTTATGAACAAGAGTATACTGATTGTTTCTACCATGGTGTACAGATTTTTTATCAAATTGCCATGATCTACCAAGTAATAAGAAACATGCTTGCATAGGTACCACATCACAATCAACATAATCAGCATATGTAGAGATACTAAAATGCACATGAAAAAGTACGTGTTACCTTAACCTTGCCGCTGTTGTTGAACCATTGGGTGTAGTAAGGATGTGGATGTGGTATTGTGGTGAGAGATAGCTTCTCCACCATCTCCATGCTAGCCAAGTTGTTGCAGCTCCCTCCATCTATGATGACGCGAACAGAACATTCCTTCACAACTCCCTTTGTATGGAACAAATTATGCCTATGATTTTTCTCGGCTTGTGTAACCTGCACACTCAAAACACGTTGAGCAACTAAACATTCATACCTGTCAGCATCTTCAGCAGCCATGTATTGCGTCTCATGATCAGAATCATCTCCACCGTGTTCTTCATGTGTAATAAGAGCCAAAGTCTCCTCATCATAGTCACTGGCGGACTCATACTCACCATCCTTGGTAGCAATCATCACACGCTGAGATTTGCATTCTCTCGCAAAATGTCCTCTTCCCTTACAACGACGACAAATAATATCACTTGTGTGCCCTGTTGATGCCATGGAAGAAGAAGAGCTCTGCACAGCCCCGGCAGGTGTGCTCTTGGCAGATAGTGGTGGTTGTGCCTGCTTTCTTGTATCACGGTTGGAGGTGGCACCTGATGGAGGTGCTGGTGCAGTGAAAGTAGAGGATGCATGTGGTGTCCATGATGAAGATCGACCTGCAGAAAAATTAGTTTGCGCCAATGCTTGTCGATCCTACACTTCACGTTCAGCTTTACAAGCAAGATGGAATAAACGAGTGATATTATTATACCCCTTATACTCCAGAATGGTCTGAATCTCTCTATTTAATCCACCCATAAAACGCGCAAGCATAGCTTCATTCTCCTCAACAATACCACATCTAATCATGCCAGTTTGTAATTCCTGATAATATTCTTCTACAGAATTTTTTCCTTGTCTTAAACGCTGCAATTTTTGAATTAATTCACGTTGATAATATGGTGGAACCCAACGAGTACGCATAGCAGTTTTCAAAGCAGCCCAAGTAGCTGGAATAGGATATAATCTACAATGTTCATACCACCAAACACATGCAAAGCTAGTGAAAGCACAAACAGCAACAGGAACACGTCTCTCCTCAGGATATTGTAAACATGTAAATCGTTGTTCAGTTTCTAACTCCCAAGTAATATATATATCAGGAACATATCTACCCTCAAATGATGAAATATTCAATTTCAGTTGAGGAAGATGGTCATGATCTCGTACCTGTGGGAGAGCCCTACCGTTGTGATTATTTGCATGTGGACGACCTGGTGGTTGTGGTGCTGGTGGTTGCACGTAATTCTGATTTTGATCAACCTTATCCTCGTAATCTCCCGCATAATCATCCACCGCATCAGCAGCAGGAGCCATAGAAGTATCAACAGCAACACCAACAGTTTGGCCAGGCTGAAGAAGGACACGGCTCGCTCGGCGGAGGGCTGTTTCGCGACGTGGAGGTAGTTGCTGTTGTTGTTGCAGAGGTGCGGCAGGTGCAGCCGGTGGTGGAAGACGCGCAAGCAGTTCATTAAATCTGTTATCGAGCTTTGTTTCGAACGTCTTCTCAAGGCCAGTGATCTTCTCCATGGCCTCTTCAAAATTGTTCAGCACATCTTGCACCTGTTCAGTCACCATTTGCTGAAACTTATCGTGAAGCTCCTTGTTCGTTAAGTTCTCCCAGTCAATCTCGTCCGCTTGTGATCCTGGCATGGTTAGCAACAATCGAAACACACAAGAATAGGATCCTACAGACTACTAACAACTGGTGGTAGTGGTGGGTGTCACAAATCCGTCAAGCAAATCTCAAATTCTTACCAGTTCTTACCCAGCGGCAGGCGGTGATCGGCAACCGTTGTAGTCAAAACTCTCAAAGCTTGGATAGGGCAATTACCAGGGAGAGTCAAACGCACGATGTAGATGTATGTGGAGCTGGGAAGGCTTATAATATGGTAGCAAGAAGGGTCAGCAATAATCAACTCAGAGATGCAAAGTTGAATAAACGCTTAACGACGGTATTGTGTTGGTCCTAGGCTAGACCATGCTAGAGACGCGAGCCTAGAACACTAACAAAATCACGGCGCTGCACGTAAATAAGGGAGGAGCAAGCTCTGATTTTTTTTTCCTTTTTTTCACTTTTTTTTGCACTTTTTTCCTCTTTTTTTTGCTCCGCAACATTTTTTTGAAAAAGTCTACAAGTGGTCTAAAAACTGCCTAGCCGGAAATTTCCAGACTTAGTTTTTTTGAGTTTGGAACTATTTTTCTTCTGCGGGTACACAGAAATTGGGGAGTCCGACTTGGTCACGACTCGAAGTATCGCGTGATCTGGAACTCGAAAACAAAGCAACAAATACTGGACTCGGACTGGTGGCAGATATATGTTGCAGGTGGACTCGAATTGGCGTGATGGCGGCGGATATGTGGTGGCGTATATGGACTCAGATTGGTGGTGAATATGTGGTGGTGGTATATGGTAGCGACGATGAAGTTGGTGTGGTGGTGGTATATGGCAGCAGCGATGATGATGATGCGGTGGTGATATATGGCAGCGGCGACGTGACAACCTCGTGAATGTAACTCAAACTCTAAAGGACTAGACGCTAAGACCAGCAACTTGACACGACGATGCAACCGCAAATTCAACAAAGCAAATACGTAAAAGATTATGCAAAGGCTCGATTGGTTCGGATAGGATGAACTAACCCTAATTTTTTTGGCTTTTTCGTGGACTGTAGGTATGAAAAACAGACTCGATCTAAACTATGAAAAACTGTAAAATCTCACCAAGCAACCTGAAAATCTGATACCACTTGATAGAGGCAAAGGTGTCTCGTCTTTCGATGAGATGGTGGCTATCGTTTTGGAGGAAGTCGACTTTGACGATCCGACTACGAACGTGCGAGGACGTCGCACCTTAGCAATCGCTAAACCAACTCCGAGAGGTTATTGACCACGTCGGAGCATGATCAACGACCTTCAAGGTCATTTCTTCGCAGCAAACAAAGAACAAGCAAGAAACTAAGATTGCAATCTGGATATTGCGAATATAAGAGGAAAGCTTTATGGATCAAGGTGGGGTTCTTTGACGCCTTTGTCTTGTCGTTGAACACAAACGAAGTACGCGAAGTTGCAGCTATGGCAAACTTTTAATCTAAACAAAACCCAAAGTCTAAACGACGCCCTAAGGGCTGTATATATGGAGGAAGAGGGGGGAATTTCGTGGCCCTTGGAGGAGGGCCCCAAAACCAACCCTAACTCTTGTTTCCCCACACATATTGACTCTAAAAACAACCTATACTTAAGTATTTCGAAAATACATGGGCCTGGCCCAATAATAAGGTGACGCAGCACCTAGAATAGCCTCTGGACGAAATTTATGAAGTGGCATCTTGTATATTTCGTCCAAGGCTTCATGCACTCCTTATGGTGGCTTCAAAGTCCTGAAATCATCACTTGTAACTCCGTTCTTGATCCCCATGCGCATGCCATCATCTCCCTACTTGGTCTTGCTCCAGTGTTCATCCCTCTTGTCCATGCCAGGCCCTTCATTTGTAAGCAAAACAAATGTATCCAATTTAGGCAGCATCATATTCTCATGAACATTAGAATCATTACCAAGAAACGAAAGTACCTGGTAATTCAATTGGCGTGCGCGAGCTCTAGTAATTGGTCCAGTATGTATAGCAGCAGGGCCTGTGGGTGTAACGATGGTATTGATGTCCTCATCATGCGCCCACACACGGGATCTCCTGGCCTACTGGGCTCCCGTCCTCTGACGCAGGCGTACCATGCTACTCCAACGCCCTACTACAGCGCCCCGGAGCCGTACTTCATCGACAACAGCGGCCTCTACCATCCGCAGCCCCTGCTGCAGTCGTCCTCGATCACGCCGCACCAGCAGCATGGACCACCGCCGCCGTCGACTGCACCACCCCTACTGGCTTCACCGAGTCCTCATTGGGACCAAGCTGCCTTTTTGCAAGCCATGAACCACTTCGCTACTCAAGGAACCTCATGTATGGACTAGATCTTTGATTCTGGAGCCTCTAGCCACATGTCTAATTCGAGTACTATGCTATCAAATTGCACCTCCTCTCCTTTTTCTTCTATCACTCTCGGCAATGGCTCCACCATCCCCATCTATAGCACCGGTCACACTGAGTTACCCTCCACTATTAAATCTCTTTTACTTCAAGATGTCCTTGTTGCTCCTGCTCTCATCAAAAATTTAATATTTGTGCGAACATTTACTTATGACAATCTTGTATCCATAGAATTTGATCCCTTTGGTTTATTTGTGAAGGATCTTCAAACCAAGGAGGAGATCGCTCGCTTCAATAGTTCCGGAGACCTCTATTCTATCAATGGAGCTCCTGCCGCAAGTCCACCTTTATGCACGATGGCCTCCGTCCACCTTTGGCACCAGCGACTCGGCCACCCCAATGCATCCACCACATCATCTCTACTTAGTGAATTTGCTCTTCCATGTAATAAAGATCATCATGATCCTTCGATGTGTCGGTCGTGTCAGCAAGGCAAACATGTGTGCCTTCCCTTTAGTTCCTCTAGTTCTTCTAGTGCTTTTCCTTTCGAGCTATTGCATTGTGATATATGGACGTCTCCTCATACTAGTATTTCGGGTTTTCAATACTATCTTGTTATATTAGATGATTTTTCTCATTTTATTTGGACTTTCCCTCTACGCAACAAATCCGACATTCATACTATTTTTCTTAACTTTAAACAATATGTTTCTACCCACTTTCTTCTACCAATTCGGTTTCTTCAATGTGATAATGGTCGCGAATTTGAAAATTTTAAAAATAGAAACTTCTTTCTTCAACATGGCATTCTTCTTCATTTCTCCTGTCCCTACACATCTCCTCAAAATGGCAAGGCCGAGCGCTCTCTCAGCACACTCAATGATATTATTCATACTATCCTTATACACTCATCGATGCCACCCAAGTTTTGGGCCGAGGCCCTCCGCACAGCTACCTATCATCTTAACATCCGACCCTCTTCAGTCAATCCAAAAACAACTCCTTTTTACTCTCTTTTTCCGAGTCATCCAAACTACACCGAGCTCCGTGTGTTTGGCTGTCTATGTTTTCCAAACATCTACTGTCGGCATTCTGGGAACGGGGGTCCCCAGACTTGCCTGCCTGCGGCCCATGGCGTGGCTCCACCAGCGGCCCTGTGCGGCCCATCCTCACCAGCAAACACCCAAGACCCTCGCGAGGGGCCAAGCCTCGCGAGGCAGACAACATAAGACCTCCTCGGGGGCAGCCTCACCAGGCTGGCTCGCGAGGGGCGGAGAGATCAAGGCAAGGGGAACCTCACGCGGTTCCCGTGACGTAAGCCATGACGACCAAGGCCAGGCAGGCGCCAACGCGTGCAGAGTCCTCGTTTCCTCTTTGGTGCTAAAGGGGCAAGCGCAGGCAAGGAGTCCTGAGGCATCAGGCAAAGGTTTCCATATCGGTGCAACGATACCAAGACCAGAAGGATGACAAGAAGGAGGTCACCGTGGAGCCCAAGACGGCGTCACCACCAGAGCCTTTGGCAGGCGAAGACACCTTTAGTCAGGATAGCTTGTACTAGCTGTCCCCCTGATACGTCTCCGTCGTATCTATAATTTTTGATTGTTCCATGCCAATATTCTACAACTTTCATATACTTTTGGCAACTTTTTATACTATTTTTGGGACTAACGTTGATCCAGTGCCCAGTTCCAGTTCATGTTTGTTGTATGTTTATGTTTCGCAGAAACCCAATATCAAACGGAGTCCAAACGGGATAAAAACGGAGGAAGAATTATTTTGGAATATTTATGATTTTTGGGAAGTAAAATCAATGCGGGACGATGCCCGAGGGTGCCACGAGGCAGGGGGCGCGCCCCAGGGGGAAGGCGCGCCCTGGACCCTCGTGGGCACCTCGTAAGGCGGTTGACGCTCTTCTTTTGCCGCAAGAAAGCTAATTTTATGAGAAAAATCTGGGCGAAAGATTCAACCCAATCGGAGTTACAGATCTCCAGATATAAAAGGAACGGTGAAAGGGCAGCAAAGGAGAGCGCAGAAACAGAGAGAGACAGAGAGACAGATCCAATCTTGGAGGGGCTCTCGCCCCTCCCACCCATGGAGGCCAAGGACCAGTGGAAACCCTTCTCCCATCTAGGGAGGAGGTCAAGGAAGAAGAAGACGAAGGGGCCCTCTCTCCCCTTCTCTTCCGGTGGCGCCGTAACGCTGTCGTGGCCATCATCATACCCGCAATCTTCACCAACAACTTAACCGCCATCATCACCAACTCTTCCCCCCTCTATGCAGCGGTGTAACCTCTCTGTTACCCGCTGTAATCTCTACTTAAACATGGTGCTCAACGCTATATATTATTTCCCAATGATGTATGGCTATCCTATGATGTTTGAGTAGATCCGTTTTGTCCTATGGGTTATTTGATGATCAAGATTGGTTTGAGTTGCATGTTTTATTATTGGTGTTGTCCTATGGTGCTCTCCGTGTCGCGCAAGCGTGAGGGATTCCCATTGTAGGGTTTGTAATATGTTCATGATTTGCTTATGGTGGGTGGCGTGAGTGACAGAAGCACAGACCCGAGTAAGTAGGTTGTTTGCGTATGGGATAAAGGGGACTTGATGCTTTAATGCTATGGTTGGGTTTTACCTTAATGGTCTTCAGTAGTTGAGGATGCTTGCTAGAGTTCCAATCATAAGTGCACATGATCCAAGTAGAGAAAGTATGTTAGCTTATGCCTCTCCCTCAAATAAAATTGCAATAGTGATTACCGGCCTAGTTATCGATTGCCTAGGGACAAATAACTTTCTCGTGACAAAAAGCTCTCTACTAAGACTAATTTAGTTGTGTCTTCATCTAAACAGCCCCTAGCTTTTATTTACTCGATCTTTATTATCTTGCAAACCTATCCAAAAACACCTACAAAGTACTTCTAGTTTCATACTTGTTCTAGGTAAAGCGAACGTCAAGCGTGCGTAAAGTTGTATCGGTGGTCGATAGAACTTGAGGGAATATTTGTTCTACCTTTAGCTCCTCGTTGGTTTCGACACTCTTACTTATCGAAAGAGGCTACAATTGATCCCCTATACTTGTGGGTTATCAAGACCTTTTTCTGGCGCCGTTGCTGGGGAGCAATAGCGTGGGGTGAATATTCTCGTGTGTGCTTGTTTGCTTTATCACTAAGTAATTTTTATTTGTTGTTCTTAGTTGTTCTCTATCTTTTGTTATGGATATGGAACACGAAATACCAAAAAAATTAGGTGTACTTGCTGCTCATGGAGATGGGGAACCTCCTAAAACCCTTGATGCTCGTTATGTGATAGATATTACGTACTACTTTGATAATCCTGAGAAAACCCCATTCAATTTGGTAATGCGAGACACGTTGGATCAACGTGAATACTTTAGGGATTATCGCTTGAATCAAAAAGGGAAACTATTATGTGATCAAATTTATATGTTGAAGTGGTACGCTAGGCAACTATGCTTGAGATATGATTATACTTGTTGCTCTAGGATGAAGTCTCCACACCTTCCCTTTTCATGCAAATTTAATGATAATGAAACCTTGGCTTCTTATGCTAGAGGTATATATGATTACTATGATGTGGAACAAATAGAAGAATTTGTTGCTTTTATGGGTGCTTATGAAATTGAATCTATGTTCAAAGAATATGAAAATCTTTACGATGCTGTTTACATACCCGAAAAATTTAGCTATCCTTAAATATTGTTATGAGAATTATGAATACAATTCCGATATTGATGCGTTTATTGAGAAAGTCTCCGCTGTCCCAGAAGAGACTAATATTTTGCAGGAATCTATGGAAGAAGAAATTGATGAAACTGTGAGCTCACTGGATGAAAAGATGAGGAGGAGAGCGAAGAACAAAAGGAGGAAGAGCAGATTGATCACCCGTGCCCACCTTCTAATGAGAGTAACTCTTCAACTCATACATTGTTTAATTCCCCTTCATGCTTACTGAAGGATGAATGCTATGATAATTGTTATGATCCCGTTGATTCTTTTGAAATATCCCTTTTTGATGATGCTTGCTATGCTTGTGGCCAAGATGCCAATATGAGTTATGCTTATGGAGATGAACTTGCTATAGTTCCTTATGTTAAACATGAAATTGTTGCTATTGCACCCACGCATGATAGTCCTATTATCTTTTTGAATTTTCCCGACTACACTATATCGGAGAAGTTTGTGCTTATTAAGGATTATATTGATGGGTTGCTTTTTACTACTAAAACATGATGATTTTGATGAGTATATTATGCATGTGCTTGCTGCTCCTACTTGCAATTATTATGAGAGAGGAACTATATCTCCACCTCTCTATGTTTCCCACACGATAAAATTGCAAGAAACTGTTTATACTATGCATTGGCCTTTACTATGTGTGCATGAATTGTTCTTTTATGACATGCCAATGCATAGGAAGAGAGTTAGACTTCGTCATTACATGATATATGTTGCTTTGTGCTCACTACTAAATTACAAATCATTGCTAATTAAAATTGGCTTTGATATACATTGGGATCCGGGTGGATTCACTACTTGGGCACTATATGCCTAGCTTAATGGCTTTAAAGAAAGCGCTGCCAGGGAGACAACCCGGAAGTTTTAGAGAGTCATTTATTTCAGTTGAGTGCTTTCATATAGTTTAAAAACAACAAAAATAAAGAGGGGAACCCAAAACTTTTTCAAGAAGAAAAGCGAAAGTGAGAAAGACGAGCATTGTTGAAGTGGGAGCTAGCCTTGAACTTTGTTCATGCTCACGGAAACTTAGTGAATCTTGATTACAGAAAATTTTCAACAAAAATAATTATCCGCTTGTACAATTCCATTGTATTATAAAAATAATGTGCTAAGGTTTGCCTTTAGGATGTTTACAATGCTTGTTGGTTTGTACGGCGCAGGACGGAAACTTTGGCTGTAGTGTGCGATTTTTAGTTTTTTACTGGAACGTCGAATGGTTCTGAAACTTTTTGCACTGTATTTCTATACAAATTGTTTATTTTTCCTAATTTTGGAAGAATTTTTCAAGTATCATAAGTATGGTTAATGTTCAGATTATTACATACTGTTCTGTTTTAGACAGATTCTATTTTTGATGCATAGTTTGCTTGTTTTGATGAAACTATCGATTCCTATCAGTGGATTAAGCCATGAAAAATTTATATTACAGTAGACACAATGCAAAAAAAAAATATGAATTGGTTTGCCACAGTACTTAGAGTAGTGATTTGCTTTATTATACTAACGGATCTTACCGAGTTTTCTGTTGAAGTTTTGTGTGGATGAAGTGTTGGATGATCGAGAAGGTCTCGATGTGAGAAGAGGGAAGAGAGGCAAGAGCTCAAGCTTGGGGATGCCCGAGGCACCCCAAGTAAATATTCAAGGAGACTCAAGCGTCTAAGCTTGGGGATGCCCCGGAAGGCATCCCCTCTTTCTTCAACAAGTATCGGTATGTTTTCGGATTCGTTTCGTTCATACGATATGTGCAAATCTTGGAGCGTCATTTGCATTTAGTTTTCATATTTCTTTTATGCACCATGCTGGTATGAGATAGTCCTCGGTTGATTTATATAATGCTGATGAGGACATCAATACCATTGTTACACCCACAGCCCCTACTGTTACATATAATGGACCAATTATTAGAGCTCGCGCACGCCAATTAAATTACCAGGTACTTTCGTTTCTTGGTAATGATTCTAATGTTCATGAGAATATGATGCTGCCTAAATTGGATACATTTGTTTTGCTTACAAATGAAAGGCCTAGCTTGGAGAAAGATGAAAATTGGAGCAAGAACAAGCATGGAGTTGATGGCATGCGCAAGGGGAACAAGAACGGAGTTACAAGTGATGATTTCAGGACTTTGAAGCCACCATAAGGAGTGAATGAAGCCTTGGACGAAATATACAAGATGCCACTTCATAAATTTCGTCCAGAGGCTATTCTAGGTGCTGCGTCACCTTATTGTTGGGCCAGGCCCATGTAATTTCGAAATACATAAGTGTAGGCTGTTTTTAGAGCCCGTATGTGTGGGGAAACAAGAGATAGGGTTGGTTTCGGACCCCTTCCCCAAGGGCCACGAAATTCCCCCCTCTTCCTCCATATATACAACCCTTAGGGCACCGTTTAGACTTTGGGTTTTGTTTAGATTAAAAGTTCGCCATAGCTGCAACTCCGCGTACTTCGTTTGTGTTCAACGACCAGACCAAGGTGTCACAGAACCCCACCTTGATCAATAAAGCTTTCCTCTTATATTCGCAATATCCAGATTGCAATCTTAGTTTCTTGCTTGTTCTTCATTTGCCTGCAGGAAATAGACCTTCGTGGTCAGATTGATCGTGCTCCGGCGTGGTCAATAACCTCTCGGAGTTGGTTTAGCGATTGCTAAGGCGCGACGTCCTCGCACGTTCGTAGTCGGATCGTCAAAGTCGACTTCCTCCAAAACGATAGCCACCATCTCATCGAAAGGCGAGACACCTTTGCCTCTATCAAGTGGTATCAGATTTTCAGGTTGCTCGGTGAGATTTTACAGTTTTTCATAGTTTAGATCGAGTCTGTTTTTCATACCTACAGTCCACGAAAAAGCCAAAAAAAATTAGGGTTAGTTCATCCTATCCGAACCAATCTGAGCCTTTGCATAATCTTTTCTGTATTTGCTTTGTTGAATTTGCGGTTGCATCGTCGTGTCAAGTTGCTGGTCTTAGCGTCTAGTCCTTTAGAGTTTGAGTTACATTCACAAGTTGTCACGCCGCCACGCCATATATCACCACCGCATCATCATCATCACCGCTGCCATATACCACCATCGTCATCACCGCTGACATATACCACCATCGTCATCGCCGATACCATATACCACATATCCACCGCCATCACGCTAATCCGAGTCCACCTCCATCACAGATTCGCCACCAGTCCGTGTTCCATCGCCCTGCAAATATCCGCCACCAGTCCGATTTCCACCAGATTCATCTCCACCGCGAGTCCTAGTCCGAGTCCAGTAATTGTTGCTTTGTTCTCGATTTCCAGATCACGCGATACTCCAAGTCGTGACAGAGTAGGACTCCCCAACATCCGAGCCATCCGCAGAAGAAAAATAGTTCCAGTTAAAAAAAAACTAAGTCTGGAAAATTCTGGCTAGGCAGTTTTTAGACCATTTGTAGACTTTTTCGAAAAAAAATTGTTGCGGAGGAAAAAAAAGAGGAAAGAAAAGTGCAAAAAAAAAAGAAAAAAAAATCAGAGTGTGCTCCTCCCTTGTTTACGTGCAGCGCCGTGATTTTGTTAGTGTTATAGGCTCGCGTCTCTAGCACGGTGTAGCCTAGGACCAGCACAGTACCGTCGTTGAGCGTTTATTCAACTTTGCATCTCTGAATTGATTATTGCTGACCCTTTTTGCTACCATATTAAAAGCCTTCCCAGCTCCACATACATCTACATCGTGCGTTTGACCCTCCCTGGTAATTGCTCTATCCAAGCTTTGAGAGTTTTGACTACAACGGTTGCCGATCACCGCCTACCGCTGGGTAAGAACTGGTAAGAATTTGAGATTTGCTTGACGGATTTGTGACACCAGCCACCACCACCACTTGTTAGTAGTCTGTAGGATCATATTCTTGTGTGTTTCTATTGCTGCTAACCATGCCAGGATCACAAGCCGGCAGAGACCGACCGGAGAACTTGACGAACAAGGAACTTCATGATAAGTTTCAGCAAATGATGAGTGGACAGGTGCAAGATGTGCTAAACAGATTTGACGAGGCCATGGAGAAGATAGATGGCATGGAGAAGACGTTTGAAACAAAGCTCGATAACAAGTTTGCTGAATTGCTTTCGCGTTTTCCACTACCACCACCGGCTGCACCTGCCGCACCTCTGCAACAACAACAACAACACCGACTACCTCCACGTCTGGAAACAGCCCTCCGCCGAGCGAGCTGTGTCCCTCTTCAGCCTGGCCAAACTGCTGGTGCTGCTGTTGATACTTCTGTGGCTCCTGCTGCTGATGTGGAGGAGGATGATTATGTGGGAGATTACGAGGATGAGGTTGATGACAATCAGAACTACGTGCAACCACCAAAGACCACAACCACCGGTCGTCCACATGCAAATAATGGCAATGTTCGGGCTCCCCCTCAGGTACGAGATCATGACCATCTCCCTAAACTGAAATTGAATATTCCACCATTTGAGGGTAGATATGTTCCTGATATATATCTTACTTGGGAGTTAGAAACTGAACAACGATTTACATGTTTACAATATCCTAAGGAGAGACGTGTTCCTGTTGTTGTTTGTGCTTTCACTAGCTTTGCATGTGTTTGGTGGTCTGAACATTGTCGATTATATCCTGTTCCAGCTACTTGGGCTGCTTTGAAAACTGCTATGCGTACTCGTTGGGTTCCACCATATTATCAACGTGAATTACTTCAAAAATTGCAGCGCTTAAGACAAGGAAAAAATTTGGTAGAAGAATATTATCAGGAATTACAAACTGGCTTGATTAGATGTGGTATTGTTGAGGAGAATGAAGCTATGCTTGCATGTTTTCTGGGTGGATTAAATAGAGATTCAGACCATTCTAGACTACAAGGATTATAATAATATCACTCGATTATTCCATCTTGCTTGTAAAGCAGAACGTGAAGTGCAGGATCGACAGGCATTGGCGCGGACTAACTTTTCTGCAGGTCGACCTTCATCATGGACACCACATGCATCATCTACTTCCACACGTTCTGCTACACCGACACCTCCGCCGGCTGCCACCTCCAACCGTGATACAATAAAGCAGGCACAATCACCACTATCTGCCAAGAGCACACCTTCTGGGCCTGCAAAGAGCTCTTCTTCATCCATGGCATCAACATGGCAAACACATGATATTATTTGTCGACGTTGCAAGGGTGGAGGTCATTATGCGAGAGAATGCCCATCTAAGCGTGTGATGATTGTTACTGAGGATGGTGGGTATGAGTCCGCTAGTGACTATGATGAGGAGACTTTGGCTCTTATTACACATGAAGAACACGATGGTGATGATTCTGATCATGAGACGCAATACATGGCTGCTGAAGATGCTAACAGGTATGAATGTTTAGTTGCTCAACGCGTTTTGAGTGTACAGGTTACAAAAGCTGAGCAAAATCAGAGGCATAATTTGTTCCATACAAAGGGAGTTGTGAAGGAACGTTCTATTCGCGTCATCATAGATGGAGGGAGCTGCAACAACTTGGCTAGCATGGAGATGGTGGAGAAGCTATCTCTCACCACAAGACCACATCCACATCCTTATTACATCCAATGGTTCAACAACAGCGGCAAGGTTAAGGTAACACGTACTGTTTGTGTGCATTTTAGTATCTCTACATATGCTGATTATGTTGATTGTGATGTGGTACCTATGCAAGCATGTTCCTTATTATTTGGTAGACCATGGCAATTTGATAAAAATTCTGTACACCATGGTAGAAACAATCAGTATACTCTTGTTCATAAAGATAAAAATATTACTTTGCTTCCTATGACTCCTGATTCCATTTTGAAAGATGATATTAATAGAGATAATAAAGCAAAACAGGAGAAAAATAAGAGTGAAAATCAGATTGTGGCAAAAAAATTGAGTAACAAAAGAAGCCTAATAATAAACCATCTAGTGTTGCTTCTGAAATTAAATTGAAAAGTGCATGTTTACTCTCCACCAAACCTGATATTGATGAGCTAGATTCTAGCAAACCTGTTTGCTATGCTTTTGTATGCAAAGAGGTATTATTTTCATTCGAGGACGTGCCTTCCTCTTTGCCCCTGCTGTCATTAACATTTTGCAGAGTTCGCCGACGCGTCTTCCCACAAGGCGTGCCACCGGATTACCACCTATTCGAGGGATTGAGCATCAAATTGACTTAATTCCGGTGCATCGCTACCCAACCGTGCACCATACCGTACCAATCCGGAGGAGACGAAGGAGATTATCGTCAAGTCACAGGAGCTGCTCGACAAAGGTTATATACGCGAATCTCTTAGTCCTTGTGCTGTTCCTATTATACTAGTGCCTAAAAGGATGGTACGTCGGCGTATGTGTGTTGATTGTAGAGGCATTAATAATATTACTATTCGTTATCGTCATCCTATTCCTAGGCTAGATGATATGCTTGATGAATTGAGTGGCTCTACAATATTCTCCAAAGTTGATTTGCATAGTGGATACCATCAAATTCGTATGAAATTGGGAGATGAATGGAAAACAACATTTAAAACTAAGTTTGGTTTATATGAGTGGTTAGTCATGCCTTTTGGGTTAACTAATGCACCTAGTACTTTCATGAGACTAATGAACGAAGTTTTATGTGCTTTCATTGGACGATTTATGGTTGTCTATTTTGATGATATACTGATTTATAGCAAATCTTTGGAAGAACATATGGAACATTTACGTGCTGTTTTTAATGCTCTACTTGATGCACGTTTGTTTGGTAACCTTGGGACGTGCACCTTTTGCACCGACCGAGTATCATTTCTTGGCTATGTTGTTACTCCACACGGAATTGAAGTTGACAAAACCAAGATTGAAGCTATTGAGAGTTGGCCGCAGCCCAAAACGGTCACACAAGTGAGGAGTTTTCTTGGACTTGCTGGTTTCTATAGGCGTTTTGTGAGAGATTTTAGCACCATTGCTGCACCTCTCAATGAGCTTACAAAGAAGGATGTGCCTTTTGTTTGGGGTACCGCACAGGAAGAAGCCTTCACGGTATTGAAAGATAAGTCGACACATGCTCCTTTACTCCAACTTCCTGACTTTAATAAGACTTTTGAGCTTGAATGTGATGCTAGTGGAATTGGATTAGGAGGTGTGTTATTACAAGATGACAAACCTGTTGCATACTTTTCTGAAAAATTGAGTGGGCCTAGTCTGAACTTTTCTACTTATGATAAAGAATTATATGCTCTTGTTCGGACTTTAGAGACATGGCAACATTATTTATGGCCAAAAGAATTTGTTATACATTCTGACCATGAATCTTTGAAACATATTAATAGTCAAGCTAAACTGAATCGTAGACATGCTAAATGGGTTGAATTCATTGAGACTTTCCCTTATGTCATTAAACACAAGAATGGTAAAGAAAATGTTATTGCTGATGCTTTGTCTCGTCGCTATACTATGCTTTCACAACTTGACTTCAAAATATTTGGTTTGGAGACCATCAAAGATTAATATGTGCATGATGCTTATTTTAAAGATGTAATGCA
Organism: Aegilops longissima; assembly: GCA_021605205.1. Lineage (NCBI taxonomy): Eukaryota > Viridiplantae > Streptophyta > Magnoliopsida > Poales > Poaceae > Aegilops > Aegilops longissima. The sequence goes on along the minus strand of CM038676.1, from coordinate 255,485,761 downwards.
GAATTGTAAAGAAGGAAGAACATGGAACAAGTTCGTTATTAATGATAGTTTTGTGTTCCGTGCTAACAAGCTATGCATTCCTGCTAGCTCTGTTCGTCTTTTGTTGTTGCAGGAGGCGCATGGAGGAGGATTAATGGGATACTTTGGCGTGAAGAAGACGGAGGACGTACTTGCTACACATTTCTTTTGGCCAAAGATGAGACGGGATGTTGAGCGTTTTGTTGCTCGCTGCACTACATGTCAAAAAGCTAAGTCACGACTCAATCCTCATGGTTTATATATGCCTTTGCCTGTACCTAGTGTTCCTTGGGAAGATATATCTATGGACTTTGTTTTAGGTTTACCTGGAACAAAGAAGGGGAGGGATAGCATATTTGTTGTCGTGGATAGATTCTCGAAAATGGCACACCTTATACCATGTCATAAAAGCGGTGATGCTGTTCATGTTGCTGATTTGTTCTTTCGTGAAATTATTCGCTTGCATGGTGTGCCAAATACTATTGTTTCAGATCGTGATACTAAATTTCTTAGCCACTTTTGGAGATGTTTATGGGCTAAGTTGGGGACTAAACTGCTTTTAGTACTACTTGTCACCCCCAAACGGATGGACAAACTGAAGTAGTCAATAGAACATTGTCTACTATGCTTAGGGCTGTTTTGAAGAATAATAAGAAAATGTGGGAAGAATGCTTGCCTCATATTGGATTTGCTTATAATCGTTCATTGCATTCTACTACTAAGATGTGCCCTTTTGAAATTGTGTATGGTTTCCTACCTCGTGCACCCATTGATTTGTTGCCTCTTCCATCTTCGGAGAGGTTAATTTTGATGCTAAACAACGTGCTGAATTGATCTTAAAAATGCATGAGTTAACTAAGGACAACATTGAGTGTATGAATGCTAAATAAAAACTTGCTGGAGATAAGGGTAGAAAACATGTTGTCTTTGCACCTGGAGATCTTGTTTGGTTACATTTGCGTAAGGATAAGTTTCCTAATTTGCGAAAATCAAAGCTAATGCCACGTGCTGATGGTCCATTTAAGGTGTTAGAGAAAATAAATGATAATGCATATAAACTTGAGCTGCCAGCAGATTTTGGTGTTAGTCCCACTTTTAACATTGCAGATTTGAAGCCTTATTTGGGTGAGGAAGATGAGCTTCCGTCGAGGACGACTTCATTTCAAGAAGGGGAGGATGATGAGGACATCAATACCATTGTTACACCCACAACCCCTACTGTTACATATAATGGACCAATTACTAGAGCTCGCGCGACGCCAATTAAATTACCGGTACTTTCGTTTCTTGGTAATGATTCTAATGTTCATGAGAATATGATGCTGCCTAAATTGGATACATTTGTTTTGCTTACAAATGAAGGGCCTAGCTTGGAGAAAGATGAACATTGGAGCAAGAACAAGCATGGAGTTGATTGCATGCGCTAGGGGAACAAGAACGGAGTTACAAGTGATGATTTCAGGACTTTGAAGCCACCATAAGGAGTGAATGAAGCCTTGGACGAAATATACAAGATGCCACTTCATAAATTTCGTCCATAGGCTATTCTAGGTGCTGCGTCACCTTATTTTTGGGCCAGGCCCATGTTATTTCGAAATACATAAGTGTAGGCTGTTTTTAGAGTCCGTATGTGTGGGGAAACAAGAGATAGGGTTGGTTTCGGACCCCTTCCCCATGGGCCACGAAATTCCCCCCTCTTCCTCCATATATACAACCCTTAGGGAACCGTTTAGACTTTGGGTTTTGTTTAGATTAAAAGTTCGCCATAGCTGCAACTTCGCGTACTTCGTTTGTGTTCAACGACCAGACCAAGGCGTCACAGAACCCCACCTTGATCAATAAAGCTTTCCTCTTATATTCGCAATATCCAGATTGCAATCTTAGTTTCTTGCTTGTTCTTCGTTTGCCTGCAGGAAATAGACCTTCGTGATCAGGTTGATCGTGCTCCGGCGTGGTCAATAACCTCTCGGAGTTGGTTTAGCGATTGCTAAGGCGCGACGTCCTCGCACGTTCGTAGTCGGATCGTCAAAGTCGACTTCCTCCAAAACGATAGCCACCATCTCATCGAAAGACGGGACACCTTTGCCTCTATCAAATGCTATTTGCACTTCACTTATATCTTTTGAGTATGGCTTTATAGAATGCTTCATGTGCTTCACCTATGTCATTTGAAGTTTGGATTGCCTGTTTCTCTTCTCATAGAAAACCGCCATTTGTAGAATGCTCTTTTGCTTCACTTATATTTATTAGAGCGTGGGCATATCTTTTGTAGAAAGAATTAAACTCTCTTGCTTCACTTATATCTATTTAGAGAGATGACAGGAATTGGCCATTCACATGGTTAGTCATAAAATCCTACATAAAACTTGTAGATCATTGAATATGATATGTTTGATTCCTTGCAATAGTTTTGCGATATAAAGATGGTGATATTAGAGTCATGCTAGTGGGTATTTGTGTATTAGTAGAAATACTTGTGTTGAGGTTTGTGATTCCCGTAGCATGCACGTATGGTGAACCGTTATGTGATGAAGTTGGAGCATGATTTATTTATTGATTGTCTTCCTTATGAGTGGATGTCGGGGGCGAGCGATGGTCTTTTCCTACCAATCTATCCCCCTAGGAGCATGCGCGTAGTACTTTGTTTCGATGACTAATAGATTTTTGCAATAAGTATGTGAGTTCTTTATGACTAATGTTGAGTCCATGGATTATACGCACTCTCACCCTTACATCATTGCTAGCCTCTTCGGTAACGTGCATTGCCCTTTCTCACCTCGAGAGTTGGTGCAAACTTCGCCGGTGCATCCAAACCCCGTGATATGATACGCTCTGTGACACATAAGCCTCACTATATCTTCCTCAAAACAGCCACCATACCTACCTATCATGGCATTTCCATAGCCATTCCGAGATATATTGCCATGCAACTTCCATCATCATCATATACATGACTTGAGCATTTATTGTCATATTGCTTTGCATGCTCGTAAGATAGCTAGCATGATGTTTTCATGGCTTGTCCGTTTTTGATGTCATTGCTGCCTAGATCATTGCACATCGCGGTACACCGTCGGAGGCACTCATATAGAGTCATATCTTTGTTCTAGTATCGAGTTGTAATATTGAGTTGTAAGTAAATAAAAGTGTGATGATCATCATTATTAGAACATTGTCCCATGTGAGTTTATCAAAATAAAAGAGGCTAAAGAAGCCCAAATAAAAAAAGAGGCCAAAGAAGCCCACCAAATGAATAAAACACATAAAAAAGAGAAAATAAAAAAATGAGAGAAAAAGAGAGAAGGGGCAATGTTACTATCCTTTTACCATACTTGTGCTTCAGAGTAGCACCATGTTCTTCATATAGAGAGTCTCTTGAGTTATCACTTTCATATACTAGTGGGAATTTTCATTATAGAACTTGGCTTGTATATTCCAATGATGGGCTTCCTCAAATGCCCGAGGTCTTCATGAGCAAGCAAGTTGGATGCACACCCACTTAGTTTCCAGTTTGAGCTTTCATACACTTATAGCTCTTAGTGCATCCGTTGCATGGCAATCCCTACTCCTCGCATTGATATCTATTAATGGGCATCTCCATAGCCCGTTGATACGCCTAGTTGATGTGAGACTTTCTCCTTTTTTGTCTTCTCCACATAACCCCCACCATCATATTCTATTCCACCTATAGTGCTATGTCCATGGCTCACGCTCATGTATTGTGTGAAAGTTGAAAAAGTTTGAGATTACTAAAGTATGAAACAATTGCTTGGCTTGTCATCGGGGTTGTGCATGATGTGAATATTTTGTGTGGTGAAGATGGAGCATAGCCAGACTATATGATTTTGTAGGGATAACTTTCTTTGGCCTTGTTATTTTGAAAAGACATGATTGCTTTATTAGTAGGCTTGAAGTATTATTGTTTTTATGTCAAATGATAGACTATTGCTTTGAATCACTCGTATCTTAATATTCATGCCATGATTAGATACATGATCAAGATTATGCTAGGTAGCATTCCACATCCAAAATTATCTTTTTTATCATTTACCTACTCGAGGACGAGCAGGAATTAAGCTTGGGATGATGATACGTCTCCGTCGTATCTATAATTTTTGATTATTCCATGCTAATATTCTACAACTTTCATATACTTTTGGCAACTTTTTATACTATTTTTGGGACTAACATATTGATCCAAATTGCTCGGTCATGAAGTTCCTCGCTTGTTGCATATTTATGTTTCGCAGAAACCCAATATCAAACGGAGTCCAAACGGGATAAAAACAGACGGAGAATTATTTTGGAATATTTATGATTATTGGGAAGTAAAATCAACGCGAGACGGTGCCTGAGGGGGCCACGAGGCAGGGGGCGCGCCCCCAGGGGGGCAGGCGCGCCCTGGACCCTCGTGGACACCCCGTAAGGCGGTTGACACTCTTATTTTGCCGCAAGAAAGCTAATTTTATGAGAAAAATCTGGGCGAAAGATTCAACCCAATCGGAGTTACGGATCTCCGGATATAAAAGAAACTGTGAAAGGGCAGCAGAGGAGAGCGCAGAAACAGAGAGAGTCAGAGAGACAGATCAAATCTCGGAGGGGCTCTCGCCCCTCCCACGCCATGGAGGCCAAGGACCAGAGGGGAAACCCTTCTCCCATCTAGGTAGGAGGTCAAGGAAGAAGAAGAGCGAAGGGCCCCTCTCCCTTCTCTTCGGTGGCGCCGAACGCTGCGTGGCCATCATCATCACCGCAATCTTCACCAACAACTTCACCGCCATCATCACCAACTCTTCCCCCCTCTATGCAGCGGTGTAACCTCTCTCTTACTCGATGTAATCTCTACTTAAACATGGTGCTGAACGCTATATATTATTTCCCAATGATGTATGGCTATCCTATGATGTTTGAGTAGATCCGTTTTGTCCTATGGGTTATTTGATGATCAAGATTGGTTTGAGTTGCATGTTTTTTATTGGTGCTGTCCTATGGTGCTCTCCGTGTCGGCATAGCGTGAGGGATTCCGCTGTAGGGTTTGCAATATGTTCATGATTTGCTTATGATGGGTGGCGTGAGTGATGAAGCACTGAGACCCGAGTAAGTAGGTTGTTTGCGTATGGGATAAAGGGGACTTGATGCTTTAATGCCATGGTTGGGTTTTACCCTAATGATCTTTAGTAGTTGCGGATGCTTGCTAGAGTTCTAATCATAAGTGCATATGATCCTAGTAGATAAAGTATGTTAGCTTACGCCTCTCCCTCAAATAAAATTGCAATAGTGATTACCGGTCTAGTTATTGATTGCCTAGGTAAAATAACTTTCTCATGACAAAAAGCTCTCTACTAAGACTAATTTAGTTGTGTCTTCATCTAAACAGCCCCTAGCTTTTATTTACTCGCTCTTTATTATCTTGCAAACCTATCCAAAAACACCTACAAAATACTTCTAGTTTCATACTTGTTCTAGGTAAAGCGAACGTCAAGCGTGCGTAAAGTTGTATCGGTGGTCGATAGAACTTGAGGGAATATTTGTTCTACCTTTAGCTCCTCATTGGGTTCAACACTCTTACTTATCGAAAGAGGCTACAATTGATCCCCTATACTTGTGGGTTATCAAGACCTTTTTCTGGCGCCGTTGCCGGGGAGCAATAGCATGAAGGAGGACGTGGCGGAGGACGCTGGGATGACCGTGGCCGCCGCCAGGAGTGGCGCGACCGGCCTCGTTAGGACCGTTGGCAGGATCAACCTCGTGAGGAAGCCTGGAGGGATCAGCCTCGCGAGGACCGCCCTCAGGGCAATGTTGGTCTTCCTCCGCTACCGCCACCACCCAGAAGGAACGACGACCACCATCAGGACGAAGGAGTAGGGGGCTTCCAGGAACCGCGCGCTATCGCCTGCATCTTGGGCGGAGCTCAGGCCCCAGCGTCTCAGCGTATCTTCAAGCAGTTTGCTCACAAGGTGAACGCGGCTCTTCCCAAGCTCGAGGCCACACGCCCGCTCAGGTGGTCCAAGTACGCCATCACTTTCAGCTCGGCGGACCAGCTCAAGTGTGCCGCAGCCGCCGGTGCTCTCCCAATGCTCTGCTCGCCTGTCATCAACAACGTCCAAGTCACCAAGACCCTTATCGATGGCGGTGCGGGGCTAAACGTCATGTCCGTCGACACGTTCGATCGCCTTCAAGTACCCTATGATCAGCTGCAACCGACCAAGCCCTTCTCAGGAGTGACCGATGGTTCCACCACCCTGATCGGGCAGGTCCGCCTCCCTGTCACCTTCGGAGGACGCGATTACTACCACACCGAGCTCATCGACTTCGACGTCGCACACATTCGTCTGCTGTACAATGCCATCCTCGGGTACCCAACGTTGGCCAAGTTCATGGCAGTAACCCACCACGGCTACAACGTCCTCAAGATGCCAGGGACTGGGGGTGTCATCACAGTCGCCTGTGAGGAGAAGGATTCAGTGTGCTCCCTTGAGCGCACCTTCCAGGCCGCAGCAATCAAAAACCCCGACAACGAAGGAATCCTGCACCCTCCTGAGGCCATCCCCAAGAAGAAGAAGAAGCTGCTCTGTGCAGGGCCTCAGGAGAGTGGCGTCGCCAGCAGCACCACCTCAAGACCTGCGCCCTCAGATGGGGCGCCTCCCCCCCGCGCATAGGAAGGCGCGCCCAGCACCCTCCTCGGGCAGGGCTCGGGGGCTCTCTTCTGGAGGGCCTCAGACCTAGCCAACATCACGAGGGAGGCGCTTGGGCACCACAGGAGGCGTGCTTATGCACGTTTCCTCGGAGGGCACCAGCGTGAGTACTGGCGCTCAAGAGTTCATCACCCAGACTACCCAGGAGCTTCAAGAAGCAAGAGCCATGCGTGGCGACCGCCGCCCACCTGGCGCAGCTCCCCATCCAGGCGAGGATGGCGGGCTGCGCGTCTACATCGACATCCCAGGGCTCAACAGGGCCGCATTTCAGGAGCTTTTCTGGCCTTCGCGTGTGGGACGTTGCGAGGGCCGGCCCCACAACTATGTTCGCATGCCATTCGGCCTGCCGAGCATGGTGGGCGCCTATCAGCGTAACCTACGGAGCGTCTTGGTGGCTTAGGAGGTCAGGCATCATGCAGTCCTGGAGGAGATGGAGACGGTCCTCAAGGAACCGCCTGGACCCCCAGAGCCTCCCGAGGCTCCGGGTCCTGGTGGCTCGTGAGGAGCTACCCCTTCGCCACGTGTCTTTAGCTACCCCAACACTCCTTCGACAACGGAACCAGGTGACATTTTCCAAGTTTATTTAGCTGGGAGCGCCCTCTGGGCCGCATCATTCCCAGGCCGCTTGGGTCCGTCCCTGCGGCATGTATCCCTTTTTATATCTTTACCTTACTCTGCTGGGGGCGCCCCTCGGGATGCATCATCCCCAAGCCGCTCGGGTTTGACCCAGTGGCATGTATCGTTCATGCATTTACCTAAGCTAATTCGCTTCCCATCATAATCCATTTATGATTATCACCTGCTTGATTATCACCCACCATGGGAGCTGCTCACGCTGGCACGACGCTTGTGCTCGGGTCCATCCCTGCAACACCGACAAATCTGAGCAGTCGAGCTCTCACCCGCGGCACGCCCTGTGCATATCACCTCACCAGGCCCTCAGCGCCTTCATCTTCTTGTGGAGCGACCTGCGGCAGACCGGCAATCGTAGTGGCAACCTTTGTCCCTCATCGCGCTAACCTGCATGAACTTCCCGAGGATGACAGCATGCGGTACCACGGGCTCCCTCTTCTCCCATGCGATTCGCTTGCGTGTTGAAAGGGGGGCTCCTGAGCATCGCGACTCAGGAGCTCCTACTGGCTCTCCAGCCCTCACCCCCTGGCCTTGACCACGACACCGTTACCTGGCATACCAGCGGCGGCTGAGCTCGCTCGAGGGCCGGGACCTGAGGACGTAGAGCACCTGGGGGAGCATGGAGAAGCGGGGGAGGCTCGCACGGGCCTGAGCTGGCCGCGCTACGACCGCCGACCCACGAGTCTGGCGCATCACAAGGAACCGACCCTGGACCGCCAAGATAAGTTTTGAGCCTGGGTCAACCAATCGCTACGGCATAAGATTCTCACTTGCTGCAGTCCTGTTGCGGCAACGTCGCTTCCCTTTCGTACCTCTCGGTGGCTGCTTGCGCGCTAAAGAGGACCTCCTGAGCATCACGCCTCAGGAGCTCTTACTGGACCTCGGGCCACTCACCTCTTGGCTTTGCCCACGGCATCGCGACCTGGCATACCAGCGACGATTGCAGCCTGCCTGGGGACCGGGACCTGTCAGCGTAGAGCATCAAGCCGTCGTGGGGCTGGAAAGGGGAGACCGAGCCGAAACAGGACGTGCGCTTGCATATCCTCATAATAAGGACAACATCAACAAAAGACACTACAGACCCTTTACACGCCCCCGCGGGGTTTGTCTCGGTTCCTCGCAGGATACAAAAGAAGGGAGCTTGTAGGGGCCCTATCTACACGCGCCGGCGCGGCCGACACCATCATCAACAGTGGGCCACGGGAGGCCGGTGCCAACCCCATCCAGATCAGCGACGGTGGCGGCGGGACGCTGCGGCCTTGCCCCGGGCACGGCGAGAGCTCGGGGGCACATAGCTGTCATCGCTCGTCTTCGGAGTCTCGTAGGGCTCGGGAGAGTCGTTGGACTCCCAGGCGGCGCCGCTACTGCTTGATGAGCCGTTGGCGAGGCGGGCGGACGGCCCGGCTCGTGCCGCGGTGCCGTCCAGGCGGCCCTCTCCGGGGCAGCACTCCAAGCGATGGCCTTCCGCGTCGGAGACCTTGAAGAACATCGTGGAGGCGCTGTCGTACTCGAAGTGGATCGCGAGGGCGCCCTCCGTACAGCAAACCTGGGTGACCTCACCCCAGCAGCGGGTCGTGAAGATTTTTCCCGAAGAAACGACTTCGACCTCCGCCCAGTCGCCGGGGCGTCGCAGTCGGCGTGCTGCAGCCAAAGCTCAAGGGGCCCCCTCGATGGCATCTTAAAGGATAATAATTGTGGGAAGCGGATCCAGGTGCGTGGAGGCATCGCCGCCCACATCACGAGTTCGCACGAGGAGTCCACGGCGTGGGCTCCTGGGGCGACGGCGTGTGTCGCCGCGGCGGCGCGACCATGGTTGCGGCATGGGCGGCGCCACCTACCGCCTCTTCCTCCCGAGCCCTCGGCTTGGGTGTACAGAGGCAGCGGATACCCAGGAGGAGGCCGCTCTTACCAAGGCCTTGTCATCTCTAGCCTCCCGACTACGTAACAGCAGGGGACCACCTCTTCTTCGGTGGAAGTGGCACGGGCTCGTCGCGGGGGGTCTTTCCCTTCTCCGCGGCCGAGAACCTTTGGATCAGCGCCATGGGAGTAGCTGCTAGCAATGGAGCAAGGGGTAAGAAGCGAGCGAAACAGGAAGAGATGGGCGGCGGGGGCTCCGCCCCCTTCTCATTTATAGCAGGAGAAGGCCAACCGGCGATCCCCACGATCACAGGTAATGATGGTTTTTCCTTGCATGCAACAGCGACTCATCAAGTCTAGCAGTTGCCGAGGCGGCATGGGGAAGCGGAGACGCCCACGTCCAATCAATCACCACACGTCGACCAAGGCCGCAGGCTATTGGGGCCTGCGACGCTCTGCACTTGCCCTTCGGCTTCGCACCGAAGCCAAGTCCGAGCGCGCCTTGGGCCCAGGGGCTACTATCGGCATTCTGGGAATGGGGGTCCACAGACTTGCCTGCCTGCGGCCCATGGCGTGGCTCCACCATCGGCCCTGTACGGCCCATCTTCACCAGCAAACACCCAAGACCCTCAGAGGGGCCAAGCCTCGCGAGGCGGACGACACAAGACCTCCTCGGGGGCAGCCTCACCAGGATGGCTCGCGAGGGGCGGAGAGATCAAGGCAAGGGGAACCTCGCGAGGTTCCCGTGACGTAAGCCATGACGACAAAGGCCAGGCGGGCGCTAGCGCGCGCAGAGTCCTCGTTTCCTCTTTGGTGCTAAAGGGGCAAGCGCATGCGAGGAGTCCCGAGGCATGAGGCAAATGTTTCCATATCGGTGCAACGAGACCAAGACCAGAAGGACGACAAGACGGAGGTCACCATGGAGCCCAAGACGGCGTCACCACCAGAGCCTTTGGCAGGCGAAGACCACCTTTAGTTAGGATAGCTTGTACTAGCTGTCCCCCTTCAAACTGGCCGCTGTGGCTTAGGCCTTTATATATCTCGTGTACCCCCCAATTATCAATACACAAGTTTCATTATAATTTTGCATTGGGCACTGTACACCATCGGCCCTAGCACCAAAAGGAACACTAGGAGAAGTGCCAATTTTTTCACGAATACGATAAAATTTACGTATCTTCTCATTAATAAAAGAGACTAGAGAGGGTATAACACACTACTTGAATGCAAGAAGGCGCGAGTATGGTGCCCGAAGCCGAGGGAAGAGGGATGTTGTAGGATCGAACGTATGTCTAGAGGGGGGTGATTAGACTACTTGACCAAATAAAAATCTAGCCTTTTCCCAATTTTAAGTCTTGGCATATTTTAGCAACTTAGTACTAGTCAAGCAAACAACCTACACATGCAAGTCTAAGATTATAGCAGCCGAATGTAAAACATTGCACATGAAGGTAAAGGGAGGAGTTTGGAGGGAGCAAACGCAATGTAGACACGAAGATTTTTGGCGTGGTTCCGATAGGTGGTGCTATCGTACATCCACGTTGATGGAGACTTCAACCCACGAAGGGTAATGGTTGCGCGAGTCCACGGAGGGCTCCACCCATGAAGGGTCCACGAAGAAGCAACCTTGTCTATCCCACCATGGCCATCACCCATGAAGGACTTGCCTCACTAGGGTAGATCTTCACGAAGTAGGCGATCTCCTTGCCCGTACAAACTCCTTGGTTCAACTCCACAATCTTGATGGAGGCTCCCAAATGACACCTAACCAATCTAGGAGACACCACTCTCCAAAAGGTAATAGATGGTGTGTTGGTGATGAACTCCTTGCTCTTGTGATTCAAATGATAGTCTCCCCAACACTCAACTCTCTCTCATGGATTTGGATCCGGTGGAAAGATGATTTAAGTGGAAAGCAACTTGGAGAAGGCTAGGGATCAAGATTCATATGATTGGAATGGAATATCTTGACCTCAACACATGAGTAGGTGGTTCTCTCTCAGAAAATGTATGCTGGAAGTGTAGGCATGTTCTGATGGCTCTCTCCACGAATGAAGAGTGGGTGGAGGGGTATATATAGACTCCACTCAAAATCTAACCGTTACACACAAATCACCAAACTCGGTGGGACCGAGTAATGAAACTCGGTCAGACCGATTTAGTTCAAAATGTGAACGTTAGGATATTCGGTGGGACCGACATGTCAACTCAGTGGGGCTGATTTCGTTAGGGTTAGGTCATAATGTAATCTCGGTGAGACCGATTACACAAACTCGGTGGGACCGGTTTTGGTAATAAACTAACTAGAGAGTTGGTCAGGCAAACTTGGTGGGACCGATTCGCTCATCTCGGTGAGACCGAAACGTTACAAAGGGGAAATAGAGAGTTTGCATTGCGAACTCGGTGGGACCGATCGCTCATCTTGGTTGGACCGAAACGTTACGAAGGGAAACGGAGAGTTGGCAATCCCATCTCGGTGAAACCGAGATCCCTATCGGTGAGACCGAAGTGACTAGGGTTTGTGGTAGATGCCATGTCAAATGAACTTGGTGGCGCCAGATAGAATGTTTCGGTGGGGCCGAGTTTGACTTTTGGTTTGGGACATATGTGGATATGAGAAAGTGGTTCAGGGTTTTTGGAGCATATCACGAAGCATTTGAGCAAGCAACCCATTAAGCAACACCTCATCCCCTTTTAATAGTATTGGCTTTTCCTATGGACTCAATGTGATCTTGGATCACTAAAAGTAAAATGTAGAGTCTTGAGCTTTAGAGCTTGAGCCAATCTTTTGTCCTTAGCATTTTGAGAGCTCCACATTTCTAATCCATGCCATGCCAATCATTGAGCTTTCCTGAAATATTTATCTTGAAATAGCATTAGCTCAATGAGCTATATGTTGTTAGGAATTACCAAAACCACCCAGGGATAGTTGCACTTTCAATCTCCCCCTTTTTGGTAATTGATGACAACATATATATCAAAGCTTCGACAAATGATCATAAGACTGAATTACATCGTTGCTTTAAGAAGTATGTGATAAGCAAGAGCTCCCCCTAAATTTGTGCATTATTTAAAATTTGCTTTTGAATGCAAATGCACAATCGATTAGGATCATGGGTTACACTTCCATGTCATATACATCTTGGTGGAGCGCTCAAAATGATGGAAATTAAAAGCATGCACTCATCACCAAGCAAAGTGAATGATCATATATGGGATATAAGAGATAATATCATCCAAGCAAGCATTAAATTAGCATATGATCAAACACATGATCAAACAAGTATCTCACACAGACATAGAGTATCAACCAAGCACACAATAAAGTTCAACCAAAAGCAAGAGAGACAAAGAAGCAAAACACTCTCTCTCAAAGCCTATGATCTATAAATTTCTCCCCCTTTGGCAACAAGTTACCAAAAAGTTTGAAAATGCATAGTGCTATGCGTCTCTCAGGCTTGGTCTTCGGGAGGTGGTGTAGAGAGAACTCCAAGGACGAAGGCATCAGTTGATGTAGTTGGAGCTTGTGGAGTATGTCGGATTTCGGGTTCCGGCAAAACCTTTGAGGTTCGAACGCTGGGGTGCGCACAAAGATCTCTCCTCCCCCTAGCTCACGCTCTCACCACAGTCTCAAACCTCAGCACGTCGAACTTGCAGAACAAGGAACACAAGGTTTATACTGGTTCGAGACACCGATGTGGTGTAATACCCTACTCCAGTGTGGTGTGGTGGATTGCCTCTTGGGATGAGGATGAACAAGTACAAGGGAAGAACAGCCTCCTGAGGAGAGGTGTTCTTGAGCTCGGTGATCTTGTGTGTGTGAGGGTGATCTGAGTGGTCCAAGATCAGTTGCCTCCTACTGTGGTGGCTAGTCCTATTTATAGAGGCCCTGGTGCTCTCCCCAAATGTAGGCGGGAAGGGATCCAACAACGGCCAAATTTGAAAGGAGACAACCAGTACAAGTTATCCTGACTAAAGGTGCTCTTCGCCTGCCAAAGGCTCTGGTGGTGACGCCGTCCTGGGCTCCAAGGTGACCTCCGTCCTACCGTCCTGCTGGTCTTGGTCTCGCCCTCCTCGTCGCCATGGCACCGAGCCGAACGGAGAAGGGGAAGAAGAAGTCCCAGTCTTCAGCCGGACCACCTCCGGCCATTGAACCTGTCGTTGGTGCTCAACCAAGAAACCATGGACAAGGTCCGCCCAGCGCTTGCCTCCGGCTTCAACGAATGGGGGGAGACGGTGGCCTGGCCTGCATCCCGCGCCTCTGTTGGCAGGATAGCCACCGAAGTCCAATTCTTCATTGACGCCCTGTGGGCCCGGCCTGGTTCCTCCTTTCTCCACCTTCTTCAACTCCGTTCTCTCCCACTATCAAATCCATATGCTGCACCTAGATCCCCAATCCGTCGCCCTTCTTGCCGTCTTCGCCTTCGTCTGCAAGGCCATGGTGGGTATTGCCCCTTCCGTGGCCTTGCTATGCCATTTCTTCTCGCTACACCTGACTGATCCTCGGCAGTGCTCGGGATGCCCGAGCTTCCAGGACGTGGCTGCGACGGCCAGCTCGGGGATTGACTTTGAGCTCCCACCGTCTGCGAGCGGGTTTCAGACACGGTGGGTGTTTGTGGACGTCGGCGTGCTCAGCCCCCTGCTCCCACCTCCTTTGGCGCCGGCAGTCCCCAGCTCTGGCTGGGGCCACGAGAGGCTCGCTGAACCACGCCTTGCCTTCGTCTGGCTCTGGTTGAAGAGGCTGAAAGATCTCGACGAGACCGCGCCCATGGTGATGAAGGAGTTCCTTCGACGCCGCGTCGCTCCACTCCAGTGCCATTCTTGACCGATGTGAGCCTTGTCCGGCAGCAAGGATCATATGAGGCTCCATGAGTCTGGGCTTCCCCCCAAGGTGCGACAAACGGTGCTCGAGGTCCTGACGGGCGACCCTTCGCCAACCGACATGCCGCAGGAGGGTTGTCTTTTGTACTTCTGCTCGAGCAGGGTGGAGTTCGCGAAGCAGATGCCCCCTTTCAACGAGTGGGGGCTGCGTCCAGCCGGCCTTGAAGGGCCTCGCGAGAACCCTGTCTCCGTGTTTCCCCTCCTTGCCGCCAGTGCCGAGCTCGCCCCGAGAGTGGGCGCGAGGGGGCGAGCGCTGCCGAGGGTTGGAGATGCGACTGTTGCAGCGCCGACCCCGCTCGAGGCTCCCGAGGCTCATGACCTTCGCCCTGAGGTGACGGTTGAGGGGGCGACGCGATCCACTGCTCCTGAGGCCGAAGCCCCCGAGGCCCCGTCGGGTCACCCTGAGGCGGAGCCTGAGGGCTTCCCCCAGCCCAGCACTCCCGAGGTCGTCCCCTCAGGAGCCTCACCAGCCGTGCCCAGTGCTGGTGGCTGCATCCAGGGCTTCAGCCGGCTCCGACTGGACTTTGATGCGCTCCGCAAGAGGAAGGGGTCTCCAAGCTGCAGCGGTGACGCCTTCTAGCCATTGAAGCAGAGGAAGTATATTGCCATGGATGAGTGAGTACCTTATCTTTGTAATTTCTTGGGTGCCATCTCCTCTTCTGATCATGGTTTCTCGGGCCCCCTTTCGCCAGGGTGACGAGATCTCCCGAAGAGCAACCTCCTCCTACCTCGCACCCTCCATTGACTCTGAGTGTCTCACGCCAGCCCGCCGTGCTCGGTGCAAGATGCCCGGGGGAGATGGGCGCATCGGCCTGGCGCATTGATCCTGCACTCTGGCTGCCCTTCCTTCGCGGCCTGGTCTGGGGCGCGGGAGGTGTGCCAAGGGCTCCACCCCTGGTTGTGGACGGCTGCTAGATTACATTGATCCTGGCTTCTTCTTCGAGCAACGGGCCCTCACCCATACGGGCCCCGGCCGAGGCCCAGATGGTGACTGGGGAAGCGCCACCCCCAGCCCCCTGTTGGGAGGGAGAGAGCCACTTCGGACCCCTTCAGCAACCCCTGCTGTGGGAGATGGACCTGGTCGCACGCTCAAGTTTGCGCACGAGCAGGGTGTCGTCTGCCACGAGCTCTTCCAGGAGGCAATGGGCGCATTGAGCCGACTCAGCGGAGAACTCATGGATGTCGACGCTCACCTTGAAGCCGAGGGTCTCCGGCTGGTGAAGGAGTGGCATCAACTGAAGGTGGCTATCAACCTCGGGCGCCTCCAGCGTGAGCACGCTAATACAAAGGCCGAGGAATCCCTGGCAACCTCGCGCGAGGCCAGCACCTGGGCCTTGGAGGAGGCCAGGGAGGCAGACCATCGCCGTGCGGCCGCCGAGGAGCACAGGTGGGAGCTCCAGGCCTTGAACACCTCGTTGGAGCAACAGGCGGAGGTGTGCAGAGCTGCCTTGGCGTCGATGAAGGGCGCACTGTCCGACAAGGAGGAGACCTCGAGGTGCGAGGAAGCACTGTTGCTGGAGGCCACAGAGTGCAGCCTCGAGCTTGAGCAGTTGGAGACAAGGGAGTGCCAAGTCGCCCAAGCAGAGGATGCCGTCGGTGCGTGTTAGGCCAGGGCCCAGGAGGAGGTCGACCGCAGGGTGGCTGAGGCTCGCGTGGATCTTGCTGGCAGGTACGACCTGAAGCCGAAGCTCATGGAAGCCGAAGCTGTGGGCAGGACCGCTGCCCTCAAGTCAGGGTTGGCTGAGGCGGAATAACGCGAGAAAGCCGCCGCAGCCGCCCTGATCTCAGGGTAGGCTGAGCTGGCCTCCGCCCGTGCCGAGCTGCTCTCTCTTCAGCAGCGGGTTGCCAACGCCGAGTCCTTTGCACAACAGAGCAGGGAGGAGGCGCTTCGCCGGCATACTCTACTGCGCGAGTATGTTCCCATGCTTCGGGACCTCAGGACGAGGGCCAATCAGGCGCTTGGTACCATCTGCGATGAGCACGCTCCCCACCCACACGCCGAGGACTATGCCGGCCATCTTCGCTTCTTCACCGACGTCGTAACGCGCCTAGAGAACCGAGCTGAGAGGGCTCGCGAGCTTGTGGACGAAAAGAGCAGGTGCCTGCTCGGGCGCGCATTCTCCCGCTTCTTCAGCCATCTCTTGAACACCAATCCTGACTTTGATTTTGATGCCGCCATTGCCCCAGTGCCTGAGGTCATCCGGGACATCCTAGCGCGCTGTATGGATGACAATGTGGATGCTCTGGTTAGGGTCTTTGCTTCAGATGACGACGCGGTGGTGGTCGCGACGGACGAGGGCGACGTGGTTGATGGCGGTGAAGACAGTGACAGCGACGACGCCAGCAGCCTGTCCAGAAACGATTCGGGAGATGAGGCGAGCGACATATTCGACTGAGCCCGCGCTCCTTTATTTTGAACCTGCACGCAAAAGCTTGGGTACGGCCCCTCACAATGTAAGAGCATTTTGGGGAGGGGGAGCCCCTCGTGTAAATAGACTACCACTTTATTCCCTAGGCTTAAAGCGCGGTTTTGTGTGCTTGCGACCCCCCGTGCGGGCTTGCTGCCGTAACTTACTTTGGTTCAGTCGAGCTTCATACTGATTTGGCAGCTGTGGATGTGCATTCCTTCTGAGGGGAGCCCCTCACGAGCTCGCGAGGTTTTGGTTTCCTGAGGGGTCCGCCGGTCCACCCGAGAGGGCCTCGCGAGAAGCGAGCACCAGTAACGGCGAGGTG
Source organism: Aegilops longissima (assembly GCA_021605205.1). Lineage (NCBI taxonomy): Eukaryota > Viridiplantae > Streptophyta > Magnoliopsida > Poales > Poaceae > Aegilops > Aegilops longissima. The sequence continues at coordinate 255,468,947 of CM038676.1, read as the reverse complement.
CGCGCGTAGTGCATGTACGCCGCTGCCAGCCCCCGCTCGCGAGGTGCTCGGAAGGGGGGGGGAGATAGTGGACGCAAATCTCAAACAAAACACGAATCCAGAAACTCACGAAATCAACACGAACGAGAAAGGATGCCCCCCACGATTGCCAATGGAAATACAACTTCAAATTCAAGATCAAAGGCTGCAAATTTGAGCTACAGAAAAGAGGTCAAAAAGCAAATGGCCGCGCCCGACACCTAGGTAGTCTTCTTGTCTTCCCACCGACGCGGAGCTAAGTGCTTTCACTGGCTGTGAGCATAGTCATTGGGGGACAGTGTCGACGTCCAGCCGGAGCATGGTGCTTCCACTAGGACGTGGGCGGGAGCCCCCGAGGCCCAAGGGCGGCACTCCGGAGACTCTGGGGCGTGTACAGCCCCACTCATTATTACATGAGAGTGTCACGAGCGGAGACCTTCACAGGCATGAGCCTTGCTTCATATCGCCAGACGAGGGCCCCGCCTTGCGCCGCCCTCGACCACCGTTGGGGCGTCCAGAAACGAGGACGATGACAAGGGGCAAAGGGGACGCTAGCGGCGCCCTCGACGACCACGGGCCCTCTGCCGGGGGGAAGGCTCGCTAGTGCCTCCCCGACAAAGGACCTACCTCTGGGCGACGCCTTGCTCCGTACAACGCGGGGAGGGGCCTTGCTCCTGGCTCCTCCCACGCAGCCCCCAGTGCGCTTCCCTTGGTGGAAGGGGGGCTGCCGTGCTGGGGCCGTCGTCCACTGCTGTGACCTGATTCACTTGCGACCCATGGTTAGCGTAAGCCTGCTCCTGAGAGATTAGTGGTACCCTGTAGCTGTTGTCGCCAGCGTGGTCGGCGAGGCTCCCGGGTGGCTCCTGGAAGGCCTCAACTTCCACCGTCTCCTCTTCCCAACCCGGCTCGAGGAACGAGCGGGGGTCATCTTCCGGCGTGTACTCCTGGTCCATCATGCGGGGCACATAGGCCTCCGGAGCCGTCCCCCGAAAACCTTGCTAAAGTGCCCCGTGCTCCACGTCGCCCGGCCCGGCGTTCCGCTTTGAGGATGGTAGGGTGGCATCCTGCCGGGGCCGTGGGTGGCAATGTTCACGCCTGCACCCATCAAGGGAGGCACAGGTGCGGTTGGATGTCCGGCGCCGCTGGCCGCGCCGATGCCGACGAAAACCTCCTGGTGTGCCTGGGGGTACGCGGGCGCGGCGAGGCCCACCGTGCAATCCGGCCGCAACCTGAGGCGTAAGCAAGGAGCAGAAAGGTGGCGTACCCCTGGCTGCGGTGTCCAACAGCTTGACAGCGCGCTCCAGAAATGCATCTCGGCCTCTCTCCGCCAGTCGGCACCGCAGCAGCTCCAGTGCCACTGTGAGCGCGGCCCTCATGTTCGCTTGTTCCCGTCGAGTGTGCGGCGCCGTCGCCGTGGCGTAGCTTGAGGCCCTTGCGGCGGCACGCGCGCGCTGAGGGGTAAGGGTGGACGGCGTCGGACCGCGCCACCCGCGCCCCATGGCGTTTGGCGGTGCGTGTGCCACCTGGAGCGCGGAGTTAAGGTCTTCTTGGGAAGACGACGCCGCCCGGGCTGGCCAAGCTGCCCAGTGGTCGGCGTTGGCCCTCAGGTCGCCGGACATCGGTGATGTAGAGTGCTGGCAGGTCTGCTGATGGAAGAGAGGCTTCAGCGCACCCCTACCTGGCGCACCAAATGTCGAATTTCGGGTTCCGGCAAAACCCTTGAGGTTCGAACTCTGGGGTGCGGACGAAGATCTCTCCTCCCCCTAGCTCACGCTCTCACGACAATCTCAAAGCTCAGCACGTCGAACTCGCAGAACAAGGAACACAGGGTTTATACTGGTTCGGGCCACCGATGTGGTGTAATACCCTACTCCAGTGTGGTGTGGTGGATTGCCTCTTGGGATGAGGATGAACAAGTACAAGGTAAGAATAGCCTCCTGAGGAGAGGTGTTCTTGAGCTCGGTGAGCTTGTGTGTGTGAGGGTGATCTGAGTGGTCCAAGATCAGTAGCCTCCTACTGTGGTGGCTTGTCCTATTTATAGAGGCCCTGGTACTCTCCCCAAATGTAGGCGGGAAGCGTTCTAACAACGGCCAAATTTGAAAGGAGACAACCAGTACAAGTTATCCTGACTAAAGGTGGTCTTCGCTTGCCAAATGCTTTAGTGGTGACGCCATCTTGGGCTCCATGGTGACTGTCGGTGTCAAAACCGGCGGATCTCGGGTAGGGGGTCCCGAACTATGCGTCTAGGCGGATGGTAATAGGAGACAAGGGACATGATGTTTTTACCCAGGTTCGGGCCCTCTCAATGGAGGTAAAACCCTACTCCCGATTGATTGATCTTGATGATATGAGTATTACAAGAGTTGATCTACCACGAGATCGGAGAGGCTAAACCCTAGAAGCTAGCCTATGGTATGATTGTTGTTCTCCGTCCTGCGGACTAAGCCCTCCCGTTTATATAGACACCGGAGGGGGCTAGGGTTACACAGAGTCGGTTACAAGGAAGGAGATCTACATATCCGTATCGCCAAGCTTGCTTTCCACGCCAAGGAGAGTCCCATCCGGACACGAGACGAAGTCTTCAATCTTGTATCTTCACAGTCCAACAGTCCGGCCAAAGGATATAGTCCGGCTGTCCGGATACCCCCTAATCCAGGACTCCCTCAGTAGCCCCTGAACCAGGCTTCAATGACGATGAGTCTGGCACGCAGATTGTCTTCGGCATTGCAAGGCGGGTTCCTCCTCCGAATGAAGTTCCACATATCACCGTAGAGATAATAATATTTCCACAAATCCAATTTGCTGACGTACCCCGTAGTGTGACGTCACACCACAGCCAGGCCTTTATTCGAATTTTTTTTACAGCCCACCTCGGCGTGTTTCACGAGGCGGCTCCCTTGGCACGTCTTGTCGAAGCAGAGATCGTGTCCCCTTATTGCGGGATTCTCATCAATATGGACATGGGTAACCCAAACGCGCCCGTTGGTATGACCCCTCGATTGGAGGTAAGTCCCAGACGGTCACGAGGAGGGCACTTGGTATTCAACCTCTTTATAAAGAGACCAAGGCCTTTTCTTTCGATCCAAATCGAATCCACATCCCGCCTCGAGTTCCAACACCCAAAGCTCAGGGTTTAGGCGCTTCGGACCTCCGATAATGTCCGGATCCAACCTTCAAGGTCGGTGGATGCCCTCCTCCATTACGGAGGAAGACATAATAAAGCTAAGGGTGGCCAGGTACTTGATCGGCGAAATTCCGCATAGGCTGCCTGCTCAAGGGCAGGTTATTCCCACTCCCAAGCCCGGTGAGAGCGTCGTATTCGTATCTCACTTCCTCCAAGGGCTAGGCTTCGTGCCAGATCCCTTCGTGAGGGGGCTTGTGTTCTATTATGGGTTGGACTTCCATGATTTAGCTCCGGAGTCTGTCCTCCACATCTCATCGTTCATCGTCGTGTGCGAAGCTTTCCTCCGCATTACCCCTCACTTCGGATTGTGGCTCAAGACCTTCAAAGTGGAGCCGAAGATGATCGAGGGTCGGCACGCAGAGTGCGGAGGCGCCATGGTGGGCAAGATGCCCAACGTTACATGGCTCGAGGGCTCCTTTATGGAGACCATAAAGGGGTGGCAATCGGGTTGGTTCTACATCACCGAGCCGCGCGACACCGAATGGGCGGTGGCCCCCGAATTCCGATCTGGAATCCCCACACGGCTCACTTCCTGGAAAGAGAAGGGCCTGCTCTGGGTTAATCCAGTAGAGCTGACCGGACTCCAGACCTGCATCCAAAATATGATAAACAGGAAGCTCAAGCTCGTCAACATAGTCCATGTCATGCTCGTCCGCCGGATCCTCCCATGTCAACAACGGGCGTTCAATTTGTGGGAATTCGACCCGTCCCAGCACCAGACCCTGAAGGAGCTCTTCGATACGATGCACAAGGACGTCTGGAAGGTGCTGTTCAAGAGTGTCGAGGTTCCCCCACCCCTCACCGAGGATCGCAGACTCAGCGCGCAGCGTCAAGCCGGCGTGGTAAGCTCTCTTACTACTTATAGGGTATTTATTTTCCCCAGTATAGCCATGTGCGGGATCTAAGCTCCCATACCTTTGACATGAATGGCTAGAGACGGCCGAACAAATCAACTGTCCAGCCCCTTTGCCCGAAGACCCAGCAGACGCCCGTGTGGCAGAGATGCTGGTTCCGGCACCTTACGTGGTGCCGGAGAAGAAGGCCAAGAAGAAGGCCACGGGAACCCGAAAGAGTTCCCGGTGTCAGGTGGTGTCGGACTCATCGTCCGATGACTCCGAGACGCACTCCTCCCGTGAAGACGAGGAGGAGGAAGAAGGAGGTTCTCCCCCCTAGCCCGGGGAGAGAAGAAAAGGAAGGCCGCCCCAACCGGGTGGGGGGTGCGGGGGCGAAGGGTCCAAGAAGGGAAGGACTCTCCCTCTGGACTTTTCCACCACCGCCGCCGACGGCGAAGACGAATGGCCACCCAGGGCCAAGCCCCTGGCGAAGTCGTAAGTATTCGGATACTAGAGTAACTCATAGCATCCTTTTGCCGCACTGCCTCCCCTAACACCGAATATGATTCCGCAGTCCGTCTCGAGCCCGCATCGACGTGTCCTCGTCGAACGGCTCTTTGGACCCGTCGACCATGAGTAGCGGTTCACTTCCGCCCGCCTCCACCCCTCGCCCCACGGACAACGCCGAGGTGTTGTCTCAAAGGGCACCGAGTCGAGGGGAGGTAGTCCTGGAGGCGCCCCAAGGCGACCTTCCGAACTCTAGGCGCAAAGGGAGAAAGGCTCCCAAGGGCTCCAAGTTCGGCCCTAGGTCGGACACCGCTCCGGAACCTCCAGTGGTTCTGGACTGTGGCAGGCGGTCCCCTGCCAAGAGGGGAAAGCCGCCCATGCCGGTGACCTCCGTCCATCCGGAGGCACCGGACAATTTGCTGGAAGTGCTTAATGGCGCTTCCATCGACGAGGAGCACCGCACTATTATGAGTGCGGTGATCAAGAGGGTTCAGTCCGCCAAGAGCGGACTGACTGAAGCCTGTGCCAGCCTTCTAACAGGCTTTGAGGTAAATATTTAGGATATAAGAAAATATTACCGCATAGACAGTAGCCCCTGATGCTCTGTTTAGTGTTCACAAAGAAAAGCCGAATAGAGGATCAAATAGTATCTGCAGGAGTCTAATACAAATATGTCTATATGCGTATGCACGAGCCGTTCTTGACCTCTGCCAAGACTTGGCTGCGGAGGTGGGCGATGAAGCAGAACCTCGAGCGGTCCGAGAAAGAGCTCGGCCTTGCCAAGAAGCAGCTCGAGGAGGACAAAGGTAAGAAATACCTCGTCTATATTTTTTTTAAAAAGATGTAGTTGCAAAATGACAGGATCATCATGAATGTGCCAGGGGCCATGACCGAAGTGGCGGCCCTGAAGCAAGCGCTGTCCGAGGCCGAGAACAAAGCGGCCACGGAGCGCACCGAGCGGGAGAAGCACGAGGCGCGGGTGGGCGAAGTGCAGCAAGAGCTCCAGGCTCTCGTGAAGAAGCATGAGACCTTGGAGCTTGACTCGAAGACGCGAGAGTCCGAGCTTGCCGCGTCCCTCGAGAGCACAAAGCATGCCAAGGCTGAAGCCCAAAAGGCCCTCCAGGAAATTGAGGCTATGAGGAAGATAGCAGCGGGTAAGGCATTCATTATGCAAAGCAAGCATGTGAAAGTAAATTACATTACTTACCCGAGTCCGAGCTCTCGGGGAGCATTCGCAGATTTGCCCATGGCGTGTCGATGCATAAAGTACTACCAAGCCGAGGAGGGAGCTCGGCGGAGAAGGTGTTCGGTCTCAAGATCTTCGAGGCCGAACACCAGTGCCTCTAAGCGACCAGTGAAGCAACTAGTCGAGCTCCATAAGGCGGCCGAACAGGCCATGAAGGGTCTTGTAGTCCGGCTATGGCTCGGAGATGCCCTGCACGGGAGCTACTTGGTGGTGAGGCGGCTGGTGGATGCCTCCTCGGTTAGAGGTCATCAAGCAGTCCGTCTGCATCGAGGGCGCCCGCAGGGCGCTTGCCCGTGTTAAAGTACAGTGGCCCAAGATGGACGCTGAGAAGCTGGTGAAGGAGGGACCTCCACAGGGCAAGGAGCATCGCCACCCCGAGATGTATTATGAGGGTGTCTTGAAGGGTGCCCGCCTTATGGCGATGAGTGTTCAAAAGATGTAATATTTGAGTGAACTTGCTCGTGTGATCCTGTATTATGAAAACTTGTTCATATGCTCTATGCAACGCTTGTTTGAATTTAAAATATTACCTTCTGTGCTGCCGTTTATCAAATCTGAGAGATGGCGAGTCGTCGGCTTCTGCCCCCATGCCACGAGTGCTGGGGTGTTCGGGGTAAATCTGAGCACTCTTTCTCCCATTCTTTGGTCCTTCGAGGGAGGTGCTCAGCACGACGAACAAGGCAATCGGACTATAATGCTTTATCACTCTCACTTTGCCAGAGAATTCTATAATTTTAAATTTTTGCGAAGCCCCTGGTATTCGGAAAGCTGAATTCGGTGCGCTATACACGCCTAGGCCGGACAAAGCCGGGTCCTCGCTCTAAGAGGCATGAGTCTTTAGGGACTCGAAACCTCTCGAACAGCGACCAGCTCTCGCCTTATCATGACAGTCAGTTTAGCTTTCTCTACTAAGGTGCTTAGCCCAGCTGAACCGGGGCACAATCGCAGTAGTTCTCCCAGTGCTACCTTAGCCGATATAACGGAACGTAAGGTACCAAAACATGGGAGCCAGGCAAACCCAACTATTGACCAAGACATGATTCGGAGCTGATGCATATAATGCTATAAGTTCGGGGTGCCGCACTGTGGAAAGTGTTCGGACTTCTCACGCCGTATTATGGGGTGTATAAGCCCCTGGCGTATTGGCCGTACCAAAGTGTATGGGTGCTGAATGTCATAAATGAACATATATATATATACATACATATATATATGTATATATATATAAAGAAAGGATAGATAATGCAGTAATAGACTAGTGCTATGCATTGTTTATTCAAAAAGATGCATTGAAGCAGAATGATACAAGTGGTGCGATAAGCAAGAACAGGACTATTTGACATGTCCCCACCAATGGCAAGCTGCGAAATGGTATTTAAAGCAGGTATTTCGCTTGCTATTAGAGACTACCTGGGAATTCCATAGTGAGACGTAGCTTTCTGCCTCCTTGGTTGTTTATCATGTGTCCAGAAATCGTGCTGCCGGACGCGTTTTCCAGAGAGTAAAGTCCTGAAAGAGAGAAAAAAAATATCAAAGCGGGGAGCCCCTAGTGCGGTTGAGCCGCGTTGGGGCGTGCCGCAATCGTGCCCCTCCCCCATCTATGCCCATGGTATTTTCAATGCGTAATTATGGACGCGTGGTACGTATTTAGCCGTTTGGCTGGGGCTGGGGTGGGGGCCGCATTGTTATGAGAGCTCGAAACGTGCCAGGCAGTCTTGTTGCAGGTTACTCCGGGCGCGTTTGATGGCGTTCGGGTGTTTGATCGCCGAACTGGTGAATTGCCTTGAAAGGCTGATTTGCGCTTCTGCTGCGAGGGCTGCAGTGTGCTCCTCCGTCTGAAGAGAGCGCTCTGTGTTTCCATTGACTGTTATGACCCCCCGAGGTCCTGGCATCTTGAGCTTGAGTTATGCATAATGCGGTACCGCATTTAATTTTGCAAATGCGGTTCGTCCGAGCAGTGCGTGATAGCCGCTGCGGAACGAGACTATGTCGAAGAATAACTCCTCGCTTTGGAAGTTATCCGGGGATCCGAAGACCACTTCCAGTGTGACTGAGCCTGTGCAATGGGCCTCTACACCTGGTATGGCGCCTTTGAAGGTCGTTTTTGTGGGTTTGATCCTTGACGGGTCTATACCCATTTTGCGCACCGTGTCCTGGTAAAGCAGGTTCAGGCTGCTGCCAACGTCCATAAGGACTCGAGTGAGGTGAAATCCGTCAATGATTGGGTCTAGGACCAGTGCGGCAAATCCGCCATGACGGATACTAGTGGGGTGGTCCCTGCAATCAAAGGTGATCGGACAGGAAGACCACGGGTTGAACTTTGGGGCGACTGGCTCCAACGCATATACGTCCCTTAGCGCATGCTTCCGCTCCCTCTTGGGGATGTGAGTTGCGTATATCATGTTCACCATCCGCACTTGTGGGGGGAACCTCTTCTATCCTCCGGTGTTCGGTGCCCGGGGCTCCTCCTCGTCATCGCTATGCAGCCCCTGGTCCTTGTTTTCGGCGTTTAACTTGCCGGCCTGCTTGAACACCCAACATTCTCTGTTGGTGTGGTTGGCTGGCTTTTCGGGGGTGCCGTGTATTTGACACGAGCGGTCGAGTATACGGTCCAAACTGGACGGGCCTGGAGTGCTTCTTCTGAATGGCTTTTTCTGCTGACCGGGTTTGGAGCCTCTGAATCTGGCATTGACAGCCATATCTTCGGCGTTGTCGCTGTTGATATAGCGCTTGTGTTTGTTGCGACGTGACCTGCCGTTGCTATCCTTGCTATCTGAAGTACCGGGTTTTTTTTTATATGTTATTCCCGCGAGCCAGCCAGCTGTCCTCTCCCGCGCAAAAGCGGGTCATGAGTGTCGTGAGGGCTGCCATAAATTTCGGCTTTTCCTGTCCAAGGTGCCGGGCGAGCCACTCGTCGCGGATGTTGTGCTTAAAGGCTGCTAGGGCCTCTGCATCCGGACAGTCGACGATTTGATTTTTCTTTGTTAGGAACCGTGTCCAGAATTGCCTGGCCGATTCCTCTGGCTGCTGAATTATGTGGCTCAAGTCATCGGCATCTGGTGGTCGCACATAAGTGCCCTGGAAGTTGTTGAGGAATGCGGCTTCCAGATCTTCCCAACAGCCAATGGATTCTGCTGGCAAGCTATTGAGCCAATGCCGAGCTGGTCCTTTAAGTTTGAGTGGTAGGTATTTGATGGCGTGTAGATCGTCACCGTGGGCCATGTGGATGTGCAGGAGGTAGTCCTCGATCCATACCGCAGGGTCTGTTGTACCATCGTATGACTCGATGTTTACGGGTTTGAAACCCTCTGGGATTTGGTGATCCATTACTTCGTCTGTGAAGCATAGGGGGTGTGCGGCGCCCTTGTATTGGGCTATGTTGCGACGCAGCTCAAACGAGTCTTGTCTGCTGTGTTCGGCCCGACCGGATTTACTTTTACTGTATCCGGCGTAACGGTGATCGTCTCGCGTAGTGGCGCGCCCTCGTGATCCGTAGATCGATCGTGCGTGTTTTGCTTTGTCCTCCAATACATCTCGCAGGTCTAGCGTATTTCCCCGTGCCTTGATGTTTTTATTTAAGTGGCGTCGGGGTGCGGGCTGAGCTTTTGGCTGAAATGCCTCTCTGTCGCGGCCACGAGGTGGCCGATCAGCCGCGTCGTACACTGGAGATGTAGGTTGTAATGCTTCCTCCTCTAACTAGGGTAGCGGCCTGCACTTTGGGTAACTCTTGGAGGGGCGTTCGAGTTCATATTCCTCGGCCGCTAGGACTTCAGTCCATCTGTCAGCTTGCAAATCTTGATCAGCTTGAAGTTGCTGCTGCTTTTTCTTAAGGCTATTAGCTGTGGCTATAAGTCGGCGCTTGAAGCGCTCTTGCTCGACGGGATCCTCGGGCACGACAAATTCATCATCGTCGAGGCTTGCCTCATCTTCGGAGGGAGGCATGTAATTATCATCTTCTGCCTCTCCCTCTGCCACTCTCTTGGGAGGGCCGGGTTCTCCATCCTCCTGCTCTAAATCTTGCTTTGGAGGGATTGTAAATCATCTTGACCTGTCCGAGTACTATTATCTCCTGTGCCGGTATCACTGCTTTTGCTTTGGTGAGACTTAGAGCGGCGCCGCTGACGTCGGCATTTGGGTTGCTTCTTCGAGGGGTCATCCTCCGCTGTCCCGTCGCCATTGCCTTCTTTAGCGTGTGTATATATATATATATATATATATATATATATATATATATATATATATATATATATATATATATATATATATATATATATATATATATCATATGATGAGGTGGTTGTCCGATGCCTGTGGGCGATGGTTCTGTTAAATCTCTGCATAGTCGTCCATACCGTCGATGTCTTCAGAGTCGAAGTCGAGCATGTCGGTCAAATCATCGACAGTGGCTACTAAGTGGGTGGTGGGTGGGCGTCGAATTTCTTCGTCATCCGCATCCCAATCCTGTCGGACATAGTCCGCCAGGGCTCTCCTGACAAGGAGAGAAACCTTAGTGAGTTCAGTATGTCGTCGAAGGGCGAGTGCTGAAAGATATCCGCGGAGGTGAACTCCATGATCGGCGCCCAGTCGGATTCGATTGGCATGGGCACAGGAGGTTCGGAGTCCGCGACCGGGTAAGAATCCGGTAGCTGGGAGTCACGGCTCTTGTGAAGAGTAAGGCCGGTATTCGGCTCGATCGCCGCTGAGACTGCAGCCTCCGGGGCGGGGTCTAACCACCCGTCCATGGACGGCGCAATTGTCTCCGAATTGAGGGCCGGAGGGGTTGCAGGTGTGATCTCCTGGACACTTTCCGACGGTAGGGCTACACCATGCTCATCGAGACTGTGCGGCGCACTCGGCAGGGGCTCGAATCCATCAAAGATCAAGTCTCCGTGGATGTCGGTCGTGTAGTTTAAGCTTCCAAACCTGACCTGGTGGCCAGGGGCGTAACTCTCGATCTGCTCCAGATGGCCAAGCGAGTTGGCCCGTAGTACGAAGCCTCCGAATACAAAGATCTGTCCGGGGAGAAAAGTCTCACCCCGGACCGCATCGCTATCGATGATTGAAGGAGCCATCGAGCCTAACGATGATGACACAGAGGAACTCTCAATGAAAGCACCAATGTCGGTGTCAAAACCGGTGGATCTCGGGTAGGGGGTCCTGAACTGTGCGTCTAGGTGGATGGTAACAGGAGACAAGGGACACGATGTTTTTACCCAGGTTCGGGCCCTCTCGATGGAGGTAAAACCCTACTCCTGCTTGATTGATCTTGATGATATGAGTATTACAAGAGTTGATCTACCACGAGATCGGAGAGGCTAAACCCTAGAAGCTAGCCTATGGTATGATTGTTGTTCTCCGTCCTACGGACTAAGCCCTCTGGTTTATAGAGACACCGGAGGGGGCTAGGGTTACACAGAGTCGGTTACTAGGAAAGAGATCTACATATCCATATCGCCAAGCTTGCCTTCCACGCCAAGGAGAGTCCCATCCGGACACGAGACAAAGTCTTCAATCTTGTATCTTCATAGTCCAACAGTCTGGCCAAAGGATATAGTCCGGCTGTCCAGATACCCCCTAATCCAGGACTCCCTCAGTGACCTCCGTCCTGCCGTCCTACTAGTCTTGGTATTGTTGCACCGATATGGAAACCTTTGCCTGATGCCTCGGGACTCCTCGCCTGCGCCTGCCTCTTTAGCACCAAAGAGGGAACGAGTACACTGCACGCGCTGGCGCCCGCCTGGCCTTGGTCGTCATGGATTGTGTCATAGGGACCTCGCGAGGTGCCCCTCGCCTTGATCTCTCCGCCCCTCGCGAGCCAGCCTGGTGAGGCCGCCCCCGAGGTCTTGCGTCGTCCGCCTCACGAGGCTTGGCCCCTCGCGAGGGTTTTGAGTGTTTGCTGATGAAGATGGGCCTTACAGGGCCGCTGGTGGAGCCACGCCATGGGCCGCAGACACGCAAGTCTGGGGACCCCCGTTCCCAGGACGCCGACAGAGTGGCTGCTGGAGGTGGCACTGAAGTTGTAGCTGCTAGTGCTGACGATGTAGCTCTAGTATCTGGTACTGGCACTGCAGCAGACCTCTGACCTCTTGGCACTCGCTAAAAAGCATCTGTAGTTGCCTTCCCTTTCCTCTCTTCTGCTTCCTCCTGGAGCTGCTCAACTGCTGTCTGAATCTCTGTAACCTTCAGATCAAGATCATAAAATTTTGTTTCGATGATCCTCTCCAAGCTCTCCTGATTCTGAGTTAGGGTGGCCAAGCCCTTCTCAATCCTCAAAGTAGATTGGATCAGATATGCTAGCTAATCTTGCTTGCTCTTTAGGAACACCTGAGATGCTTCCTCTACACTGGGCATCTTTGCAGCTTTCTCTGCCTTAGCTTTAGCTCTCTTCTCTTGTGCTTGTGCTGATGAAGGTTCATCCTCATTCATCGCAACTTTGTTGTCTTCAAATTTAGGATACAGAGGTAGATGCTCCTTGTCCAAAAAGTAAGTGCCCGTGGCCATCTTGGAGTTGATGAGCACTTGAATGTGTGGAGCATACCGACAAGATCTCTTTTGGTCAGCAGTTGTCCTCTTGATTGTCTTCACAATCAGACTCATGACCTTGAATTTTTTAGGCACATCAAATATTTGCAGCAAGTTGATGGAATGTCCTCTAATCATTTTGCGATCTCCAGACTTGGGTAGCAAAGTATGCCTTAATATGGTGTTGATAGTGGGTAGACCAGACAACAAATAGTGCACAGATCCAAGCTTGTGTGTCTCCAAAGCTTTATATGGGATCTCTTTGTACATATTTTCCATAGAGTTGTGGTCTTTCTTCTTCTTGGCATACACATCCAAGTCATCCTCATGTTCTTCTAGGGCATTGATCAACTTGGCCCATTCTTCAATAGTTGATTGGTACTCCCTCCGTAAAGAAATATAACAGTGTTTAGATCATTCAAGTAGTGATCCAAACACTCTTATATTTCTTTACAGAGGGAGTACCTTGTACCTTCAGACATTCATACTATCCTCCCATCTGGATAAAAATGAGCAGTGGAATAAAACTGCATGATTAGCTCACCATTCCATTTTGTGAGCTTCTGCCCAACAAACTTGTCAACACCACATGATTTGAAGCTGTCATATACTCCTGGGAAGTGATCTTCCTTCTCTTTTATGTATTCCCAATCAACCCATCTCATGTCACAGACAATTGGCTTCTTGTCAAGCAGAATATTCTCATAGAAGTCTTGTTGTTCTTTTGTGTGAAACCTGTAGTCAACTGCAGTCCTCCTCCTCACAGCATAGGGATCAGACTGTCTCCACAATCTCAGTCCTGCATCTTTCCTGATGTGCATGTCCTCAGCCACAGGATGAGTATCATTGTGGTCTGGAATCTTGGGTTTCAGTTTTCTTAGCACTAGGGCTTCTTCATCCTCTTCTTCAACTTCAGGCACTGGGGCCTTGTTCTTCTCTTCAGCAGGAATGTTTCTGGTGCTTCTCTTTGGCTTAGAGGGTTTCTGAGCTTGAGCTGTTGCTTTGGGAGTAGATTTAGGCTTTGATGTTGCAGCCCCTGACTTGATAGCATCTCCCATAAGCTTCTGAGATTTGGGTGCTGGTGCAGCATCCTCTTCCTCTTCCTCTTCTTCATCAGAAGAATGCTTCTGAAATTCAGCCATGGGGTCCACCTTCTTGCACCATCTTCCCCTCTTTCTCTCCTTCTTTTTCTTATCCTCAGCAGCTTCCTCTCCTCCAGTTGACTTGGAGGGTTCCTAAGTGGAGGCCCTGGCCTTAGACATTGGGACTCTCTTTGCTGGTCCCTTCTTATGCAAGCCTGGCTTAGTTGCAGCAGCTGTGCCATACTCTTTCTTCAGCACTTTCTTCCTTGAGGTGGCCTCATCCTCAACAGCCACATAGTCCTCATCCTCAGAGTCTGAGGTTCTCTTCTTCCTTGTTCTAGTGGCTGCCTTGGGCAAGTTACTTGGTGTTCTCCTGCTGCCCTCATTATAGCTGCTTGAGGGACTAGAGCCCTCACTCAAATGCACTTGTTCCTCAGATCTGTTCTGGCTGTCACTCTGGTCAGACATCTTAGCAATCACACTGATAGCAAACCCTGTGAATAGATGTAGATGAGGTAGAGTGGATGAGCATCACAAAGTGCAGAGTTTTTGCAAAACAGATGACTCAAAAACTTAGTTTTATTTCTTCATAGAAAGCATTTCAGAGCTACGATTTGTTAAACTCGGTGATGCCTAAGCAATTTTGGAACCTAAACTAGTGAACTCAGTCAGACCGAGTCATAGTTTGGTGGCACCGAGATTGCTAGGGTTTCACAGAGAGTCGAACTCGGTCGCACCGATTTGCAGTTTTCGGTCAGACCGAAAACGCATGTGCAATGGCCTAAGCCAAATCGGTGAGACCGATTTCTACAACTCGGTCGGTCCGAGATGAGTTCGGTGGAGACCTAACCCCAAATTTTCAAATCAATCTAACCTAAAGGATGTTTTATGTGGATAGATTGTTTTCATACGTGGTAAAGATCATGGCAAAGCAATGTGCTACGAATCGGAGTAAGGAAATAGCACAAAGAGTCAAACCCATACCCTAGTTCGGCAGGAGTTCGCTACGGCGACAACGGCAGAGCAAAATTCCGTTGACGGCGATGGAAACCAGCGGCGGGAGGTCGCTGGCGGGGAGGAGACGATCCGGAGACCCGAGGAGGCAGAGCAGGACACGCGCGGGCTGAGGAGTTTGAATAAATTTCCAAAATATCACCCGTGGGTTTATATATCCTGACCTTGTCGGTGTGACCGAGTAGAACAACTCGGTGGCACTGAGATGCAGAATCGCAAGCAGTTACTGCAACTCGGTGTGACCAAAAAGTTCAAATCGGTTGCACCGAGAAGGAAAACCTGGATCAACTTAGTGAACTCGGTGTGACCGAAGTGGATGACTCGGTCATACCGAAATGCACAAAGAGGTTTTTGGAAGTTTAAGTCTATGACGAATTGGGGACTCTGAGTGCTCCTCACACAGAGTGGTTCAAATCTGACTTGATCAAACTTTGTGATGTAGCATGAATAGAGTTTGAGATGAGAAAAGCATAGATAGCTAGAGGGTGCTCTTAGGCATTCTTGTCCATCCATTTGACAAAAGAGAAAAGGCCAAACAATCAAAGCAACAAATGGATGTCCTCGAATGAGTAAAATATGCAATCAACATGCTCACACAATAAAATGGCAAATGAAATATGTGACAAAGCATGCACAAACACTCTAGCATCTATCAAGCAATTTGGTAATGACTAGGTCATCTATATATGAGTATATTGACTTAGGAGTCAAATGAGAACATTTGATCATAGGTCATACTCATTGTTTAAGAACAAGTGGGGTTACCACTTTTACATAAAGCATTGTTGTGTTCAAACCATTAGTGTTGCTTTAGCTCAACTGGTTAGAGTAAAGCTCCCCCTAGATGTGATATCCCCCCTAAGAGGGATGAACTAACCTTGGGTTTTGTCGATGATGACTTCATGTAGGTGTTGAAGATGTGGATGCTCAATGTTGATGTAGATCATTTGGAGCAATCCATTGGAGTGAGTTGCACTTTCAATACCTAAACGGGTTAAGTCCCACAAGGAACAAACAAACAAGGATATCCATAGACATAGAGTGATGTACACACAAGATGATGTCCATGAAAGCATTAGGTTACCTTGTCCCTTGTCTTACCAACAAGAGGGTTTGTGACTCCTTGAACTGGTGCAAGATGTGGAAGTTGTTTGCACATGTCCTTGCCAAAGGATATGAGTGACGTATGTTGGCGGAGTCACCCTCAAGAACTCTCTAGTTCTTCTTCTTCAGGATCCACATCATCTTGATCGGAATCCTTGGAGTTGTAGTCATACTTGATGTAGTAGAACTTGATGTAGTCTTGGGAACCAACTTGACCAAGGCCTTGGGAGCTTCTTCAAATTCATCAATCTCCTCTTGAAGCTTGTCCTTGCCTTTTTGCTTGTGGCCTTGTGGTGGAAGATCATCTTGAGCTTGTGTTCCTTGGAAAGAAGTAGGATCATACTTCTCTTGTTGAGTAACAAACTTCGTCTTGGGGTATTGATCTTCTTCCCACTCAACTCCATTGGCATTAAACTTTCGTTCAGAACTAACACCTTGATTCTTCCGGTGCCTTCCTTGCTTGCGTACAATTTCTTCAAATTGTTTACTTCCGGCAAGGCACTTGTAAACACCTTTCTCTATAATTCCCTTCAATAAGCTATTTTCTTGCTCAAGTGTAACTTGGCTAAGAGAATCATTAGTGGAATCAAGAGAACTACTAGTAGCAACAACATTGGATTTAGCATGATTATTGTTACCACTAGATGAAGAATCTTTCTTACTCTTGTTGCTAGATTTTACTTGTGGCATGTAATTAGACAAGAGTAAACGCTTGGCAATGTAAGAAGAACTTTTCTTGTGAAGATCATCATTGATTGCTTTTAAGAACTCATGCTCTTGCTCAAGGTTGAGCTTTTCAAAGCGTAGCTTCTCATGAGTCTTTAAAAGTTCTCGATGATCTTCCAAGGTAGTTTCATGAGCTAACTTAAGAGTGTTTAGTTCTTTAGTTAGACGCTCAATCTCCTTCTTATCATCGTCATTCGTTTTATCTTGATTAGCATGATTAATAGCAAATTCATCATGGTTTTCATAACTAGAGTTGTCAACAACTAAATCATCATCTCCTAGCAAATCATCTTCATCACTATTGAAATCAACATACTTGGGGTGTGATACCTTTGGGCCTTTAGCCATGAAGCATCTTCCAATTCCTTCATTTGGTGAGTCAAATATGTCGTGGGATTTGGTTGACACAAGTGCTAGACCGGCAACACCTTCATCTTGAGTATATTCGGAGTCGGAGTGATAACTTCTTTCGGAGTGATGGTCGAAGTCGGAGCCGAATACCCATTCACCAACATGAGCTTGATGTCTTCGTTTTGTGTAGCTCTTTGATGATTTGTCCTTCCTTTCCGAATCCTTGCTTCTCCGAGAGGATCTTCGTTCATAACGATCATCTCTACTCCTTCTCTCTCTTGGTGGTGATTCTTCTCTTCTACTTCTTATTTTGGGAGAATGTTCTCTTCTTTTGTAGGGAGCCGTACACTCATTGGAGTAGTGTCCGGGTCTTCCACAATTGTAGCAATTTCGTTCACGACTTGAAGATCTTTTGTCATTGTAGGACCTTGACTTGGAACTTCTTTCCTTGCTTCTACTCTTGTAGAATTTGTTGAAATTCTTCACCATTAGGCTCAATTCTTCATTGGAGGTTTGTTTCTCACTTGATGATGTGGGAGCATCACATGAGTCTTTGTAAGCACCACTTGACTTGTTGTGGAGCTCTTCCTTATCCTTAAGTGACATCTCATGAGCAAAAATTCTTCCAATGACTTCCGTTGGCTTGAGATCTTTGTAATTGGACATCATTTGGATCAATGTGCACACGGTATTATATTCTCCATCCAAGGCTCTTAGGATCTTCTTGATGATGAATCTATCGGTCATCTCTTCACTTCCTAAGCCAGCAATCTCATTTGTGATGAGATCAAGCCTAGAGTACATTTCAGCGACACCTTCACCATCCTTCATTTTGAACTTGTCAAGCTGACTTTGAAGCACATCCAATTTGGATTCCTTGACGGAGTCGGTACCCTCGTGCATATCAATCAAAGTATCCCAAATTTCCTTTGCATTCTCAAGATGACTGATTTTCTTGATTCTTCGGGGCACAATCCGTTAAGAGAATATCACAAGCTTGAGCATTGTATTGCAACATCTTCAACTCTTCCACGGTAGCTTCACGGTTCGGTTCTCTCCCATCAAAGAAATCATCTTGCAAGACAATACACACAATAGCCCAAATGGCGGGGTTATGTCGAAGAATATGCATTTTCATCTTGTGCTTCCAACTAGCAAAATTAGTACCATCAACGTAAGGACCTCTACAGTGGTAATTTCCCTCGCTAGACGCCATACTCTCCTGGGTTGTGAAACCAAGGCTATGATCACCAAAAGCTATGGAAATCAAGGAAAATGGAGACCGTAGCTCTGATACCACTTGTAGGATCGAAAGTATGTCTAGAGGGGGGGGGGGTGATTAGACTACTTGACCAAATAAAAATCTAGCCTTTTCCCAATTTTAAGTCTTGGGGCAGATTTTAGCAACTTAGTACTAGTCAAGCAAACAACCTACGCATGCAAGTCTAAGAGTATAGCAGCGGAATGTAACATTGCACATGAAGGTAAAGGGAGGAGTTTGGAGGGAGCAAACGCAATGTAGACACATAGATTTTTGGCGTGGTTCCGATAGGTGGTGCTATCGTGCATCCACGTTGATGGAGACTTCAACCCACGAAGGGTAACAGTTGCGTGAGTCCAGGGAGGGCTCCACCCACGAAGGGTCCACGAAGAAGCAACCTTGTCTATCCCACCGTGGCCATCGCCCACGAAGTACTTGCCTCACTAGGGTAGATCTTCACAAAGTAGGCGATCTCCTTGCCCATACAAACTCCTTGGTTCATCTCCACAATCTTGACGGAGGCTCCCAAGTGACACCTAACCAATCTAGGAGACACCACTCTCCAAAAGGTAATAGATGGTGTGTTGATGATGAACTCCCTGCTCCTGTGCTTCAAATGATAGACTCCCCAACACTCAACTCTCTCACACGGATTTGTATTTGGTGGAAAGATGATTTGAGTGGAAAGCAACTTGGAGAAGGCTAGAGATCAAGATTCATATGGTTGGAATGGAATATCTTGACCTCAACACATGAGTAGGTGGTTCTCTCTCAGAAAATGTATGCTAGAAGTGTAGGCATGTTCTAATGGCTCTCTCCACGAATGAAGAGTGGATGGAGGGGTATATATAGCCTCCACACAAAATCTAATCATTACACACAAATCACTAAACTCGGTGGGACTGAATAATGAAACTCGGTCAGACTGATTTAGTTCAAAATGTGAATGTTAGGATATTCGGTGGGACCGACATGTCAACTCGGTGGGACCGATTTCATTAGGGTTAGGGCATAACGTAATCTCGGTGAGACCGATTACACAAACTCGGTGGGACTGATTTTGGTAATAAACTAACCAGAGAGTTGGTCAGGCAAACTCGGTGGGACCGATTCGCTCATCTCGGTGAGACCGAAACATTATGAAGGGGAAACAAAGAGTTTGCATTCCGAACTCGGTGGGACCGATCGCTCATCTCGGTTGGACCGAAACGTTACGAAGGGAAACAGAGAGTTTGTGATCCCATCTCGGTGAAACCAAGATCCCTATCGGTGAGACTGAAGTGACTAGGATTTATGGTAGTGGCTATGTTAAATGAACTCGGTGGCGCCGGATAGAATGTTTCGGTGGGGCCGAGTTTGACTTTTGGTTTGGGACATATGTGGATATGAGAAAGTGATTGAGGGTTTTTGGAGCATATCACTAAGCATTTGAGCAAGCAACCTATTAAGAAACACCTCATCCCCTTTTAATAGTATTGGCTTTTCCTATGGACTCAATGTGATCTTGGATCACTAAAAGTAAAATGTAGAGTCTTGAGCTTTAGAGCTTGAGCCAATCTTTTGTCCTTAGCATTTTGAGGGGTCCACATTTCTAATCCATGCCATGCCAATCATTGAGCTTTCCTGAAATTTTTATCTTGAAATAGCATTTGCTCAATGAGCTATATGTTGTTAGGACTTACCAAAACCACCCAGGGATAGTTGCACTTTCAGATGCTCAACCCAAATAGAGGACACACGTAGCTAAAACCACTTAGCCCGGCCCCCAATCGCATAGGGCAAGGACACCCACGCCACGTCATGGCTAACACGAGGTCAGTTTTTGGCACTGTACCCCATCGGCCCTAGCACCAAGCACCAACACCAGGAGGAGTGTCCAAAAAATTTGCGAATGCGATAAAAATTACGTATCTTCTCATTGATAAAAGTGAGTAAAGAGAGTACAAGAGAGGGTACAACACACTAGATGAATGCAAGAAGGCGCAAGTATGGTGCCCGAAGCCTAGGGAAGAGGGATGCTCAACCCAAATAGAGGACAAACGCAGCTAAACCCACTTAGCCCGGCCTTCGACCACATAGGGCAAGGACACACGGTGCTCACGACACCCATGCCATGTCACGGCTAACACGAGGTCAGTTTTTTGTACTGTACCCCATCGGCCCTAGCATCAAACACCAACACCAGGAGGAGTCCCGAAAAAATTTGCGAGTATGATAAAACTTACGTATCTTCTCATTGATAAAGAGAGTAAAGAGAGTACAAGCGAGGGTACAACACACTACATGAATGCAAGAAGGCGTGAGTATGGTGCCCAAAGCCGAGGGAAGAGGGATGCTCAACCCAAATAGAGGACAAACACAGCTAAACCCACATAGCCCAGCCTCCGACCACATAGGGCAAGGACACACGGGGCTCATGACACCCACGCCACGTCACGGCTAACATGAGGCACCACCTCCGAACGGCCGCGGCTCGAGAATCGACAAGATCAACGTACTCCCACCTAGAACGCCAAGAGATAGGTTAGTGGGTTGCATGACCCCACCGAGCCAGAGACGAAAACCATGGGAGAGGCATTGGTGAGGACGTGCATAGCACCTATAATGGCCACACCATGAGATGCGGCCCGAACAGACGTGATCATTCCCATAACTCGAGTTCCAACATCGGGGACGCTGAGCGAACAAGACAATGCCTTCGAGAAGGGGAACAACGTTATGGCACCGTCATTGTCCGATCCGAAGAACCACGTTTGGGGTTTCCCCCAGTGCTCGAAGGGGCATAAATAGGGGCCATGACAATGCCTCCAAGAATGGGACGACACCCACAAGTGTCGTCGCTGCTAGCATCGGCAAGCCGAGCAGGGATTTTGCCCTAGCTGAGTCTGAGCAATCCCACATCCACCAGGGTGAGATCAGGAGACGAGGAAGTCAACATGTAGGTCGGAACTGCCATCACATGGAGTGAGTTGCACCCATCACCAAAGACGACACCGGGCGCCACCAGACACATGTGCTTAATTAGGATCTGGCGAGCGAACGAGGCAAGGAGGTGGACGGGGTTAGGGAGGCGACGGGAGCCGACATATGAGGGTGGTGCTGCAAGTAGGCTAGGACGAATCCGCTGGGACACATGCAAGCCAACGAGGCTGGAAGGGGCGCAACCAAAGAGGGTGCCGGTGAGGGAGCCGCATGAGCAGGGGTGCAGGCAAACTAAAGACATTGGAAAGCACAGGTCTTGGGCTGCCGGGACCGAAGTCGCACCGATGAGGACCGGCGAACTGAATGAGCTGGAGAGGAGTGCAACCTTCAGAGCATCAGGGCCGGAACCGTGCCGACAAAAGATGTCAACGAGCCGAGGGACCTGGAGAGCGCATGTTCAGCTACCAAGGCCTCGCGCCCGTAGTGCAGGGGACACCGCCAGGGAGCCGACACGGGGCCAACCTCACCACGTGGGGGGCACCCAGCCGGGACAGCACCATCATGGGTGAGGAGCGCACCTGCCACCGCAGGATGCAGGCCGCACCGACGAGCAGACACGTCCCCTACGTCACCCTCCCTGGCGACGATGGGGGAATCCTAGATTGAGCGGTCGCGCCCCTCCCCACCTCACCACCACCAGAGGACCAACCGGCGAAGCCCGCGCCAACTCCCAGGATGGTGGCGGCGGGGTGATTCGGTTGGAGTTAGCCCTCCCATGATGCCTCCCCCCGGTGTGTGCTGCGGTCTTGTTGCCTCGGCGTGGCTCGTATCCGGATGGCGGCTCCACTCCTCACTCACAGTGGTGTTACCCGGCACCCCTCCACCTCCTCTCCCCCGCATGAGTGCCAATTTTGAAACAACTACTAATAAAATTCCTATTTTGGGATGTCAGCATTGATAGCGAATGACCACTCTCGCGACTCCCGCATCCCATCACCCAACCTTTCCCATCCATCTCCGGCGAGTTCGATTTCTCTCCCTCGACAGCGATGTACGCGTCACTTGGGTCCACCTACTCGCGCAGTCTAGGAGTTGGTATTGGAGTGGATTGAGGTGTTGGGAATTGTTGCATGGAAAAACAAAAAAGTTCTACGGGCACGCAATTATCTATCCATGGAGATGCATAGCAATGAGGTGGGGGGAGTGTGTCTATGTACCCTCATAGACCGTAAGCGGAAGCATTTCACAACACGATTGATGTAGTCGAACTTTCTTCGCGATCCACCGATCGAGTACCGAATGTATGGCACCTCTGAGTTCTGCACACGTTCAACTCGTCGAGGTAGTAGATGAGTTCCGTCAGCACGACGGCGTGGTGACGGTGATGGTGAAATGATCTCCGCAGGTCCTCGCCTAAGCACTATGAAAATATGACCGGGGGAGTAAACGGTGGAGGGGGCGCCGCACACGGCTAGGCAATTGTCTGGTGTGTGCTAGGGGTGCCCCCCATATATATAGGTGGGAGGGGTAGGGGAGAGGCCAGGAGGCACCCCAAGTAGGACTGAATCCTACTTGGGCTCCTCCCTAGCCGCGCGCCCCCTGCTGTATATGCCGGAGGGGGAAGGAAAGGGAAGGGGGGAGAAAGGGAAGCGGGAGGCCGAATCCCCCCCTTTCCTTTCTCTTCCCCTCTTTCCTTCTCCTCCTGGTTCGGCACATATGGGGGGCGCACCAGCCCCTTGTGGCTGGTGCGTTTCCCCTCTTGGCCCATAAGGCCCATATCTTTTGCTAGGGGTGTCCGAAACCCCTTCCGGTGACCCGATATGTACCCGGTACCCTTCAAAACACTTCCGGTGTCCGAATACCATCATCCCATATATAAATCTTTACCTCTCGACCATTTCGAGACTCCTCTAATGTCCGTGATCTCATCCGGACTCCAAAGAACATTCGGTCACCGAATCACATAACTCATATAATACTATATTGTCATCGAACGTTAAGCATGCGGACCCTACGGGTTCGAGAACTATGTAGACATGACTGAGACACCTCTCCCGTCAATAACCAATAGCGGAACCTGGATGCTCATATTCGCTCCTACATATTCTACGAAGTTCTTTATCGGTCGAACCGTTATGACAACATACGTAATTCCCTTTGTCCATCGGTATGTTACTTGCCCAAGATTCGACCGTTGGTATCTTCATACCTAGTTCAATCTCGTTACCGGCAAGTCTCTTTACTCGTTCCATAATACATCATCTCGTGACCAACTCCTTAGTCGTTTGCTTGCAAGCTTATGATGTGTATTACCGAGAGGGCCCAGAGATACCTCTCCGTTACTCGGAGTGACAAATCCTAATCTTGATCTATGCCAACTCAAGAGACACCTTTGGAGATACCTGTAGAGCATCTTTATAATCACCCAGTTATGTGGTGATGTTTGATAGCACAAAAGGCATTCCTCCGGTATCCGGGAGTTCCGTAATCTCATAATCAAAGGAATATGTATTTGACATGAAGAAAGCAATAGCAATAAAACTGAACGATCATTATGCTAAGCTAACGGATGAGTCTTGTCCATCACATCATTCTCCTAATGATGTGACCCCGTGATCAAATGACAAGTCATGTCCATGGTTAGGAAACCTTAACCATCTTTGATCAACGAGCTAGTCTAGTAGACACTACTGCAGGATGCTGCTAACGCGACACTATGATCAGAGACCCTTTCACAAAACTGTGTGCGATGCATTAATCACAAACTAGGAAGTAAAAAACCGTCAAAAAAGGTGCAAAATGTTTGCGATGGCGGAGCCATCAAACATGGTTCAGATTTTAGTTGTGTGTGCGATGCATGGCACATAGTTAATCCATTTGAACTGTTTGCGATGAGGCAGAACAACAGAAACGGGCAGCCATATCAATGTGTGTGCTATATATGGCATACAGTTCACTCTGATGAACTGTTTGCTATTAGGGAGTGCAACCGAAACGGTTAGCCAGATCATGGTGTGTGAGATATACGACATACAGTTCACTCGAACAAACTATTTTCGATTAGGGAAGACAACAGAAACGGTTCAACTTAACAAGATGTGTGTGATACGTGGCAAACAGCCGACTCGGATGAACGGAGCGCACCGTGGCCGCCTCAATGGCGAGCAAAAAACGCTCGGACGGACGCGAGCAGAGCGCGCCGCGGATGCCTCAACGGCGAGCAACCACGTGGTCAACCTTCTGCCATCAATAAATTTTGACCTTGTTTCTTATGACATTGCAGATTACAACGCAATAATTAATTGCAAATCTGTTCACACCTATCAAACTAATATGTGTTCACACTTAGCACTGGGCTATAAAAACTACCCACTCAAAAATTACTTCACAGATCCTATCCTCATCACCCACAAAACTGGTCTTTCAAGTCAAGTCGTTCTGCCATGACCGGTAGGAGGAGTTTAGGATGGACATATAACCAGGCAGCAGAGACCAAGGCCGCGGAAGCACTAGAGAGGTCCCTCCGCGAAGCCGTAGCCGCAGCAGAGATGTCCCGGCGCGCCGCGGAGCCCTCGAACGAGCTCTCACGGGCACGTGAGGGCTCTCACAAGCGCATTCGCAGCATCGGCCATCGCGACGAGCCGGCATTCCTGAAGTCCTTCGCCGGTGACAACGACATTCTCGCTGGCGTCACGCAGTAGGAGCTGGTCGACTGCTTGATGAAGCTGCTCAAGATCAGCGATGCCTCGGTTGACAAGGCCACCGACCTCGTCGAGCAACTCATGGGTGAGAATGCGAAGCTCCTCAAGGCGCTCGCCGAGAAGGAGGAGGAGGCCGTCGGCTGGAAGATGCTGCATGGGCAGAGTAGTGCCTCGGGGATGACGCTGACAGCGGTCGTCGAGGAACTGATGGGTGACTTGAGGAAGCTCTGGATCGAAAGCGAGCAAGAGGTGGAGGAATCCGTGGCTGCTTTCAAGAAAAGTCGCGAGGAATTGAAGAAGGAGCTGGAGGATGTCGTCGCCCGGTGATCCATCGACGAGTAGAGACAGTAGCGACCCAAATTATCCAGAATATGTAAGACAATTATTATCTGCGCCATTGTAAATTTGTCGTCGTATTATCCGTTGCCATTTTATTTGCAGTCGTATTATCCGTTGCCCTATGTGGCAATTTAAATTAGGGCGGAATACGAGTTGAAAACACGAACAAAGCAAATGCTGCCATGGGATCACAAGCAAACACCCACCGTCCAGGTGCTTTAATTAACCCATTAATGGAGAAGTTTTGAGTGAGGCGGGCGGCAGCAGGTGCATGGAGGTCAAAGAGCTTGCTTCCTGGTGAGCATGGGTGACCTTGCTGCTCGCACGTGTCCCGTCGAGCCTGCGAGGTGGACAAGATGCACGCGTCCCGTCGAGCCTGCGCGGCGGACTGCTCGCACGTGTCCCGTCGAGCCTGCACAGCGGACTTCTCGCGCTCGTCTCGTCTAATCAAACAGCTGCACGCACGCCACCGAGTATGGTTAAATTTCAACACGGTTAATATAATACAACCATTTGCGATATTAATGTGTCAGCTTTTTGTTTCAAAAAGGACTTCAATGGCTACTAATGTGTGCGCCTCTTCTCAAACTGGACTTTTTTTTACCACGACATATATGTGGCATGTCATGAAACCATGCCAAGTTTCATGTTCTTTGGGTGAGTTTTTGATTTACTGGGATTTAAAAACCGAGATTCTCAATGTTTCAGGACGACGACAAGTTTGTAATTCATTCCCATTCCTTAAATGAGACCTAAACATGCACCCAATGACACATGTACGATTTCCCACCCATTTTGCTTCACTGGAGCATGTGCTTGTAGCTCAAATTTGAATTATGGACTACATTAAATGCGTAGAAAACTTAATTAGTAATATATACAATGGCCAAACGAACCCTGAACAGTTTCAAATTTCAGCACGACACTCCTGTTATTCTATGTTGCCTGTAGAAAACAAAGTTCAAGGGGCGAAGAGGCAGTGATTATCGTTTTGCCCACCAGAGGGGCATGTTTCCCTACTGGAACCACGAGGGTTGCGACAGGCTCTGGTTTGTAGGAGGCTTGAAATATAGCTTCACCCAAATTGGACAATTATATGTACCATGTAGTGACACCATGCCAAGTTTCATGATTTCCTGGTGAGTTTTGGATTTACAGAGATTTAAAACCGAGATTCGCAATGTTTATGGCCAAGCTAGGACAGCGAGACAGTCGAATTCGTTCCCATTCGTTCCACGGGACCTAAACATGCACCCCAAGGAACATGTACGTTTTTTCTAGCCATTTTGGTGCACTTGAGCATGTATTTGTAGTTCGGATTTGAATTATGGACATTAAATGCCTAGAAAACTCAATTAATGAATAGAAAAGGTCAAACGAACCCTGAATAAGTTCAAAGTTCAGCGCGAGTCTCCCGTTGTTCCGTGTTGCCTGTAGAAGAAAATACGAGGCTAGAAGAGGGAGCGATTATCGTTTGGCCCACAAGGGGACACATTTCCCTAACTGAACCACGAGGGTTCTTGCGACAGGCTCCGGTTTGTAAGAGGTTTGTAATAAAGCTTGGCCCAAATTGGCAATGTTTTTACCACGACATATATGTGCCATGACGTGACACCATGCCACCTTTGATGAATTTCTGGTGAGTTTTGGATTTATGGGGATTTAAAAACCGAGATTCGAAATGTTTGAGGATGAGCCAGGACACCGGTACGATTGTCATTCGTTCCCATTACTGGAATGGGACCTAAACATGCACCCAAGGACACATGTATAATTTTTCTAGCCATTTCGGTGAACTGGAGCATCTATTTGTAGTTCAGATTTGAATTATGGACATTAAATGCCTAGGAAACTCAATTAGTGTATAACAAGGACAAACGAACCCTAAATAAGTTTAAATTTCAGCACGGATATCATGTAATTCCATGTTGCCTGTGGAAGAAATTACAAGGCAAAAAGAGGCAGTGATGACGTTTCGCCCACAAGGGGAACACGTTTCCCTATCGGAACCACGAGGCTTCTTTGAGAGAAGCTCCGGTTTGTAAGAGGTTTGTAATAAAGCTTGGCCCAAATTGGACAATGTTTTTACCACGACATATATGTGCCATGATGTGACACCATGCAACATTTGATGACTTTCTGGTGAGTTTAGGATTTACGGGGTTTAAAAACCGAGATTCTAAATGTTTGAGGACGAGCCAGGACGCTGGTACGATTGTAATTCGTTCCCATTCCTGGCATGGGACCTAAACATGCACCCAAGGACACATGTATAAATTTTCAAGCCATTTTGGTGAACTAGAGCATGTATTTGAAGTTCAGATTTGAATTATGGACATTAAATGCCTAGGAAACTCAATTATTGTATAGAAAGGCCAAACGAACCCTGAATAAGTTTAAATTTCAGCACGGATATCCTGTCGTCCCATGTTGCCCGTACAAGAAAATACAAGGAGAAAAGAGGCAGTGATTACGTTTCGCCCACAAGGGGGACGCGTTTCCCTATCGGAACCACGAGGCTTCTTTGAGAGAAGCTCCGGTTTGTAAGAGGCTTGTAATAAAACTTGCGCCAAAATGGACGAAAAAAATTCCTCGACATATATGTGCCATGTCGTGACACCATGCCAGGTTTCACGATTTTTCGGTGAGTTTTGGATTTACGGGGATTTAAAACCGAGATTATTCTCACGAAATGTTTTCAAATAGCACACGGTTCACTCATGAAAGCCGTGTGCCTACCAAACCGTGGTCGATGCCCCTCCCCCTACCGCACACGCGATCTGAGTCGTGTGTTCTAATTGGCTAGAACCCAAACCCCACAGATTGTATGTGTGCACCGTTGGATGCTCCTAGATCGAACGACAACCCTGAGCCCTTTCGGCGGCACATGTAGTACATGGGTAAGCAATGTGCGCATGTGTCGTGCTAGCTCACGCTTCCTTCTCTACTAGGTCTTGTAAACAGGCTACCATTTCTCGCCACTCCTCTCATCGGTTTCCTGCCTCTTCTCCCATTGTTTTCCCGCTTCCAGTGTTAGTGCTCATTGAAGGCTAGCGGCGACACACCAGCCATGTAAATATCCCACACAGTTTCTAAAAGCACAAGTGTGTGTGATAGGAGGGAGTAGGTCCCATATGGTGACCAGCGTGAAACGCCTTAAGGGCAAGGAGGCAATTCTTATCAGCAAGGGTCGGCTTCCCATCCGCTAGCCTAGTCGAATAGAACGAGAAGTTAAGTGTGCTCGGGGTGGAGTAGTCCAAGGATGGGTGACCCGTTGGGAAGTTGCATATCTCAAGATTCATTTAAATTCCATGACACGGTCATTATAGAGATATATTATATCTCTATATTGACCTATCATGGCAATTATATAAACCCTGTGATCCTTGTTTTACTAATTTGTAGACTATGTTTTTATGGGTTATTTTTTGCTCTAAAAAATTAAAGAATGATTGACTTGACCTGTCATGGCGATTATTAGAACTTACTAAGTTTTTATGGGTTATTTTTTGCTCTAAAAAATTAAAGAATGATTGACTTGACATGCCTTGGCAATTATATAAACCTTTTTCAGGTTGCATGCAGGGTGTTCTTCTCGAGCATATCTCCCTTGTGCGGCTTATAGACGCGGCACATATCTGTGGGCTCCCCGAGGTATATATACTATCCTTTACCGACAATTAGGGGGCCCCACACAATCTATCACTTTGACCCAACAACGAGAAGGGTTTGACCATGATGGTTTCCTATTGGTACTAGTAAGGTACATGTGCATTGCACGCATGAGATTTGGTAACCAAATTATGAATAAATACGACACTATAGCATGTAAGTTTGAGTCATATATGCATGATGTAGATGTTCGTTTAATTCTTATAGTTCATCTCATCCAAAATCAATAAGTTTTATAAAAAATCTATTTTAAGATTCATGGAATTGTGCATTGTAAAGCATAAAGTAAAAACAAAAAGTGGCAATTCATTTAGAAAAAAATGTTTGGGCAATTAAGATATGGAAGATTCTAGAGAACAAAGGAGAAGTGCTTGTGTTTTGAGGTTTGTGCATTATGCTTAATTTCAACCATGGAGTCTTCTAGATTGTACATGTGGCAGAATCTGGTGGAATGTAGATGATATACTACGGCCAATAGTGCTTGGATTTGCCATCTTTGTACCATCGGATTGGCTTCATCCAACGACCAACTTTCAAAGTTATTCGCACACTATATAGGGGTATAGACATAGATATAGATATAGATGTGTCCCATGCTAGACCAAATAAAGTTTGAGCGCATGCGTGGGACGACCACCCCCCCCCCCCATAGCCGCCTCGAAGTTGGGAAACCGACATCGTACGTATTGAACTAGGCTTGGAGTCGGGTACGGTGTTCGGTTTGTAATGTAGTTGGTGACCCATCGAAGTTGTGCATTCAGGATTTAAACACATCACACACCACTGTAACCATACATATTTTCGGGCCGCATGTAGCGTATACGGGGTCTTCTGATCGACCACGTCTCCCTTGTGCGGTTTTTTTTGTGATGACACGCATATTTGTGTGCTCCCCGAGTGTCTATATATCATCCCTTTGACCGATAATGAGGGGTATGTGTTGGCCATCAATGGATTCCTCCTAGTTCGTTGTCGACATCCTGGGAACGGGGGTACCCAGACTTGCCTGCCTGTGGCCCATGGCGTGGCTCCATCAACAGCCCGGTACGGCCCAGCTTCGACTTTGACAACCCAAGACGCTCGCGAGGCGGACGACACCAAGACCTCCCTGGGGGGCGGGGGGCAGCCTCCCCAGGCTGGCTCCGGAGGAGCGGAGATATCTATGCAAACTACACCTCGCGAGGTTCATATGACGTGAGCCATGACGACCAAGGCCAGGCGGGCGCCAGCGAGTGCAGTGTACCCGTTTCCTCTTTAGTGCTAAGGAGGCAAGCGCAGACAAGGAGTCCCGAGGAATCAAGCAAAGGTTTCCATTCCGGTGCAACAAGACCAAGACAGCCAGGACGGCAGGACGGAGGTCATCGCGGAGCCTACCGCAGCGTCACCACCAGAGGCTTTTGCACGCGAAGACTACTTTTGTCAGGATAACTTGTACTAGTTGTCTCCCTTCGAAATTGGCCGTTGTGGGATCCCTTCCCGCCTACATTTGGGAAGAGGACCAAGGCCACTATAAATAGGACTTAGCCACCACCATCGAGGGGGGTGACCATTCAGATCATCCTCACACCCACCAGCTCATCGAGCACAAGAACACCTCACCTCCTGAGGCTGTTCCACCACCGTACTAGTTCATCCTCAGCCCCTTGAGGCAATCCACCACAAAGCTGGAGTAGGGTATTACACCGCAAGGTGGCACGAACCAGGATAAACTGTTGCATCTCTTGTCCATTGGGTTCATCGAGCTAGGCCGTGGGATGTTGAGCGGGCAGACTGGGGAGGACGAGTTCTTCGCACGCACCCCAGAGTTCGAACCTCTCAAGGGTCTGCGGAACCCCGAATCCGACATTTGGCGCACCAGGTAGGGGTGCGTCGGAGCCTCTCTTCCGCCGGTCGACTCGCCACCGCTCCACCGCTTCCATGGCCGACGCTCGTCGAGCCCGTGCTGAGCGTCGGGCCGCCCTCGCCGCTCGCGTCGCCCAGACGGGGCCCACCGGCGGGCCTCCCCGTCGTTCTCCATCACGTGCCGCCAACGCCGCCACCGGCCCGGCGGGGCACAAGCAGCAAGCTTCGTCGCTGCACCCTTTCGTGCGGCGTGAAGGACGTATGGCCACCCTGTCGCTGAGTCTGGCCGGTTCGTTATCTCATGCTCGTCGCGGGCCGGTGGACGCGCAGGTTCCGCTGCTCATGGTGCGCAAGCTCCTACGCTACCGCTCTGTCGATGACTTCTACGAAGACTGGCTGGACCACATCGCCGAGCTTGTAAGCTCCACTGGGGGCTCTCCTGCACCGTCTCTCTCCTGCCTCGCCTGCCGCCTGCTGTGGGCGACGTATCCCATGGAGCACCACCGCCCCCTCCCCAACAATACGTCGCCCTCGGACCGAGGGTCGCGACCCCGCAGCATGACCCGCCGTGCAGGGCGCCTGCGTGTGAAGAAGAAAGCTGCCAGGAGGTCCAACAGCCGCAAGAAGATGCTCCTGCGCTCCCAGCACTGCCACGTCAAGACTGCGCGCCATCTACGGTGGTGGCGTATGAGTGCCAAGATCAGGCTCCACCTCCATGACGAGCTCCCGTGACTACCGCGGGCTGCCGTGCCTTTACTCCCGAGCTGCGCAGCGTCGTCTGGTCGGGAAAGTTCAAGCCCGACCTGCCTCCATGCTACGACGGCACCCCCGACCTTGCTGAGTTCCGATAGCTTTACGAGCTGAGCATCGAGGTAGCCAACAGCGACGAGAAGGTCATGGCGAACTGGTTTCCCATGGCCCTCAAGGATGGCGCGCGCTCGTGGCTCCTGAACCTGCCCGCGGGATCAATCTCCTCCTAGGGCGAGATGCGCGAGCATTTCATCGCCAACTTGTAGGGCACTCGCGACTGCCCGCCGGCCGCGGGTGACCTGCGGCGCATCAAGAAGCAGCCAGGGGAGACCTTGCAGAAGTACATCTAGCGCTTCAACAACGTTCACCTCAAGATCCCCAAGGTTTCGAACGAGGCCATCATCTCGGCGTTCTCTCATGGTGTCCGCAACGTCAAGATGAAGGAGGAGCTCGCCATACACGAGGACATGTGCACAGCTCTAGAGATGTTCAACATGGCGACCAAGTGTGCGAGAGCTGAGGAGGGTCGCCCCTCCCTCCTGGAGCTCCCGAGGGCCGACCCAGAAGACAAGAAGGCCAAGGTCAAGGACGTGAACCGCAAGGGGCCGGCCGTGCTCGCGGCTGAACCAGAGATGAAGCGCGGCTGTGATACGTATCCGTCGTATCTATAATTTTTGATTGTTCCACGCCAATATTTTACAACTTTTACAAACTTTTGGCAACTATTTATACTATTTTTGGGACTAACAAATTGATCCAGTGCCCAGTACGAGTTCCTGTTTGTTGCATGTTTTTTGTTTCGCAGTAAATCCATTTCAAACGGAGTCCAAACGGGATAAAAACTCACGAAGATTTTTTTCAGAATAAATGTGAATTTTGGGAAGTGGAATCAAAGCGAGACGATGCCCGAGGGGCCCATGAGAGTGAGGGGCGCACCATAGGGGGTAGGGCGCGCCCTGGGCCCTCGTGGCCACTCCGTAAGGCGGTTGGTGCCCTTCTTTCGCCGCAAGAAAGCCAATATCCGGATAAAAATCGTATCCAGATTTCAACCCAATCAGAGTTACGGATCTCCGGGAATTTAAGAAACGGTGAAAGGGCAGAATTAGGGAGCATAGAAACAGAAGGAAACAGAGAGAGAGAGAGAGAGAGAGAGAGAGAGAGAGAGAGAGAGAGAGAGAGAGAGATCCAATCTCGGAGGGGCTCCCGCCCCTCCGCCGCCATGGAAGCCAAGGACCAGAGGGGAAACCCTTCTCCCATCCAGGGGGAAGGTCAAGGAACAAGAAGAAGGGGGGCTCTCTCCCCCCTCTCCCGGTGGCGCTGGAACACCGCCGGAGCCATCATCGCGACAACGATCTACACCAACAACTTCACCGCCGTCATCACCAACTCTTCCCCCCTCTATGCAGTGTTGTAACCCCTCTTTTACCTGCTATAATATCTACTTAAACATGGTGTTCAACGCTATATATTATTTCCCAATGATGTATGGCTATTCTATGATGTTTGAGTAGATCCGTTTTGTCCTATGGGTTCATTGATGATCATGATTGGTTTGAATTGCATGTTTTATTATTGGTGCTTTCCTATGGTGCTCTTCGTGTCGCGCAAGCGTGAGGGATCCCCGCTGTAGGGTTTGCAATATGTTCATGATTTGCTTATGGTGGGTGGCGTGAGTGACAGAAGCACAGACCCGAGTAAGTAGGTTGTTTGGGTATGGGAGTAAAGAGGACTTCATGCCTTATAATGCTATGGTTAGGTTTTACCTTAATGATCTTTAGTAGTTGCGGATGCTTGCTAGAGTTCCAATCATAAGTTCATATGATCCAAGAAGAGAAAGTATGTTAGCTTATGCCTCTCCCTCATATAAAATTGCAATAGTGATTACCGGTCTAGTTATCGATTGCCTAGGGACAAATAGCTCTCTCATGACAAAAAGCTCTCTACTAAAACTAACTTAGTTGTTTCTTTATCTAAACAGCCCCTACTTTTTATTTACGTGCTCTTTATTATCTTGCAAACCTATCCAACAACACCTAAAAACTACTTCTAGTTTCATACTTGTTCTAGGTAAAGCAAACGTTAAGCGTGCATAGAGTTGTATCGGTGGTCGATAGAACTTGAGGGAATGTTTGTTCTACCTTTAGCTCCTCGTTGGATTCGACACTCTTACTTATCGAAAGAGGCTACAATTGATCCCCTATACTTGTGGGTTATCAAGACCTTTTTCTGGCGCCGTTGCCGGGGAGCAATAGCGTGGGGTGAATATTCTCGTGTGTGCTTGTTTGCTTTATCACTAAGTAGATTTTATTTTCTGTTCTAAGTTGTTCTCTATCTTTAGTTGTGGATATGGAACACGAAATACCAAAAAAATTAGGTTTACTTGCTACTCATGGAGATGGGGAACCTCCTAAAACCCTCGATGCTCATTATGTGAAAGATATTATGCACTACTTTAATAATCCTGATAAAACCCCATTCAATTATATAATGGGAGACACGTTGGATCAACGTGAATACTTTAGGGATTATCGCTTGACTCAAAAAGGGAAACTATTATGGGATCAAATTTATATGTTGCATTGTTATGCTCGGCAACTATGCTTGAGATATGATTATACTTGTTGCTCTAGGATGAAGGCAAATCTAATGATAATGAAACCTTAGCTTATTATGCAAATGGTATATATGATTACTATGATGTGGAACGAATATAAGAATTTGTTGCTTTTAAGGGTGCACGTGAAATTGAATCTTTGTTTAAAGAGTTTGAAGATTTTCATGATTCCGTTTATAGACCTGAAAATTTAGCTATCCTTAAATATTGCTATGAGAATTATAAATACAATTATGATATTGATGAATTTATTGAGAAAGTCTCCGCTGTCCGAGAAGAGACTAATATTTTGCAGGAGTCTATGGAAGAAGGAATTGATGAAACTGTGAGCTCATTGGATGAAAAAGATGATAAGGAGAGTGAAGAACATAAGGAGGAAGAACAGATTAGCTACCCGTGCCTACCTTCTTATGAGAGTAACTCTTCAACTCATACATTATTTAATTTCCCTTCATGCTTACCAAAGGATGAATGTCATGATAATTGCTATGATCCCGTTGATTCTTTTGAAATATCCCTTTTTGACAAACTTGATGTTTGCTATGCTTGTGGCCAAGATGCCAACTTGAATGATGCTTATGTAGATGAACTTGCTATAGTTCCTTACGTTAAACATGAAATTGTTGCTATTGCACCCACATATGATAGTCCTATTATCTTTTTGAATTCTCCAAACTACACTATATCAGAGAAGTTTGCTCTTGTTAAGGATTATATTGATGGGTGGTCTTTTACCGTTGCACATGATAATTTTGATGAATATAATATGCATGTGCTTTCTGCTCCTACTTGCAATTATTATGAGAGAGGAACTACATCTCCGCCTCTCTATGTTTCCAACACGAAAAAATTGCAAGAAACTTCTTATGCTATGTATTGGCCTTTACTTGATGTGCATGAATTGTTATTGTATGACATGCCGATGCATAGGAAGAGGGTTAAGCTTCCTCATTGATTGATATATGTTTCTTTGTGCTCACTACTAACTGCCAAATCATTGCTAATTCTAATTGGCTTTCATATACCTTGGGATCCGGGTGGATTCATTACTTGAGCACTTTATGCCTAGCTTAATGGCTTTAAAGAAAGCGCTGCCAAGGAGACAACCCGGAAGTTTTAGAGAGTCATTAATTTCTGTTGAGTGCTTTTATATAGTTTAAAAACAAAAAAATATAGAGGGGAACTTAAAACTTCACAAAAGAAAAAGTGAAAGTGAGATAGACGAGCATTGTGAAAGTGGGGGCCGTCCTTGAACTTTGTTCATGCTCACGGAAATTTTGTGAATCTTAATTACAGAAACTTTTGAACAAAAATAATTATCCCCTTGTACAATTCCATTGTATTATAAAAATAATGTGCCAAGATTTGCCTTTAGGATGTTTACATTGCTTGTTGGTTTGTGCGGTGCAAAACAGAAACTTTGGCTGTAGTGCGCGATTTTACATTTTTTACTGGAATGTCAAACGGTTCTGAAACGTTTTGCATGGTCTTTCTATACAAATGTTTTTATTTTTCCTAATTGTTTCAGAATTTTTGGAGTACCAGAGGTATGGTGAATGTTCAGATTACTACAGACTGTCCTGTTTAAGACAGATTATGTTTTTGATGCATTGTTTTGATGAAACTATCGATTTCTATCAGTGGATTAAGCCATGGAAACGTTATATTACAGTAGCTACAATGCAAAAACAAAATATGAATTGGTTTGAAACAGTACTTAGAGTAGTGATTTGCTTTATTATACTAACGGATCTTACAGAACTTTCTGTTGAGTTTTGTGTGGATGAAGTGACCAAAGATCGAGGAGGTCTCGATGTGAGGAGAAGGAGGAGAGACAAGAGCTCAAGCTTGGGGATGCCCAAGGCACCCCAAGTAAATATTCAAGGAGACTCAAGCGTCTAATCTTGGGGATGCCTCGGAAGGCATCCCATCTTGCTTCAACAAGTATCAGTATGTTTTCGTCTTCGTTTCGTTCATGTGATATGTGCAAATCTTGGAGCGTCTTTTGCATTTAATTTTCACTTTTCTTTGATGCACCATGCTGGTATGAGATAGTTCATGGTTGATTTATAGAATGCTCATTGCACTTCACTTATATCTTTTGAGTATGGCTTTATAGAATGCTTCATGTGCATCACATATATCATTTGAAGTTTGGATTGCCTGTTTCCCTACACATAGAAAACCGCCATTTGTAGAATGCTCTTTTGCTTCACTTATATTTGTTAGAGCATGGGCATATCTTTTATAGAAAGTATTAAACTCCCTTGCTTCACTTATATCTATTTAGAGAGTTGATAGGAATTGGTCATTCAGATGATTAGTCATAAAATCCTACATAAAATTTGTAGATCACTGAATATGATATGTTTGATTCCTTGCAATAGTTTTGCGATACAAACATGGTGATATTATTGTCATGCTTTGTGGATTGTAGAAATACTGTTGTTGAAGTTTGTGATTTCCATAGCATGCACGTAAGTCAGAGCATGATTTATTTATTGATTGTCTTCCTTATGAGTGGCGGCCGGGGATGAGCGATGGTCTTTTCCTACCAATCTATCCCCCTAGGAGTATGCGTCTAATGCTTTGTTTCGATAGCTTCTAGACTTTTGCAATAGGTATGTGAATTTTTTATGACTAATGTTGAGTCCATGGATTATACGCACTCTCACCCTTCCATCATTGCTAGCCTCTTCGGTACCGTGCATTGCCCTTTCTCACCTAGAGAGTTGGTGCAAACTTCGCTGGTGCATCCAAACCCCGTGATATGATACGCTCTATCACATATAAGCCTCCTTATATGTTCCTCAAAACAGCCACCATACCTACCTATCATGGCATTTCCATAGCCATTCCGAGATATATTGCCATGCAACTTCCATCATCATCATATACATGACTTGAGGTCATATTGCTTTGCATGATCGTAACATAGCTAGCACGGTTTTTCATGGCTTGTCCATTTTTTGATGTGATTGCTACGCTAGATCATTGCACATCCCGGTACACCACCGGAAGCATTCATATAGAGTCATACTTTGTTCTAGATATTGAGTTGTAAGTAAATAAAAGTGTGATGAACATCATTATTAGAACATTGTCCCATGTGAGGTTATCAAAATAAAAGTGGCCAAAGAAGCCCAAAAAAGGGGAGAGGCCAAGAAGCCTAAAAAAGGAAAAAAAGAAAAAAAGAGAAAAAATGAGAGAAAAGAGAGAAGGGATAATGTTACTATCCTTTTACCACACTTGTGCTTTAGAGTAGCACCATGTTCTTCATATAGAGAGTCTCTTGAGTTATCAATTTCATATACTAGTGGGAATTTTCATTATAGAACTTGGACTGTATATTCCAACGATGGTTTCCTCAAATGCCCTAGGTCTTCTTGAGCAAGCAAGTTGGATGCACACCCACTTAGTTTCAATTTGAGCTTTCATACACTTATAGCTCTAGTGCATCTGTTGCATGGCAATCCCTACTCCTCGCATTGACATCAATTTATGGGCATCTCCATAGCCCATTGATTAGCCGCGTCGATGTGGGACTTTCTTCCTTTTTGTCTTCTGCACACAACCTCCACCATCATATTCTATTCCACCTATATTGCTATATCCATGGCTCACGCCATGTATTGCGTGGAAGTTGAAAAGGTTTGAGAACATCAAAAGTATGAAACAATTGCTTGGCTTGTCATCGGGGTTGTGCATGTTTTGAATATTTTGTGTGGTGAAGATGGAGCATAGCCAGACTATATGATTTTGTAGTGATAAGCTTTCTTTGGCCATGTTATTTGGAAAAAGATATGATTGCTTTATTAGTATGCTTGAAGTATTATTGTCTTAATGTCAAATGATAGACTATTGCTTTGAATCACTCGTGTCTTAATATTCATGCCATGATTAGATTACATGATCAAGATTATGCTAGGTAGCATTCCACATCAGAAATTATCTTTTTTATCATTTACCTACTTGAGGATGAGCAGGAATTAAGCTTGGGGATGCTGATACGTCTCCGTCGTATCTATAATTTTTGATTGTTCCATGCCAATATTCTACAACTTTTACATACTTTTGGCAACTTTTTATACTATTTTTGGGACTAACATATTGATCCAGTGCCTAGTGCTAGTTCCTGTTTGTTGCATGTTTTTTGTTTCGCAGAAAATCCATATCAAACGGAGTCCAAACGGGATAAAAACCTACGGACATTTTTTTTGGAATAAATGTGAATTTTGGGTAGTGGAATGAACGCGAGACGATGCCCGAGAGGCCGGGTGAGGGGCGCGCCCTGGGCCCTCGTGGACACTCTGTAAGGCGGTTGTGCCCTTCTTTCGCCGCAAGAAAGCCAATATCCGGATAAAAACCGTGTCCAAATTTCAGCCCAATCGGAGTTATAGATCTTCGGGAATTTAAGAAACGGTGAAAGGGCAGAATCAGGGAGCGCAGAAACAGAAGGAAATAGAGAGAGAGAGAGAGAGAGAGAGAGAGAGAGAGAGAGAGAGAGAGAGAGAGAGAGAGATCCAATATCGAAGGGGCTCCCGCCCCTCTGCCGCCATGGAAGCCAAGGACCATAGGGGAAACCATTCTCCCATCTAGGGGAAAGGTCAAGGAAGAAGAAGAAGAAGGGGGGCTCTCTCCCCCTCTCTCCCGGTGGCGCCGGAACGCCGCTGGGGCCATCATCGCGACAATGATCTACACCAACAACTTCACCGCCACCATCACCAACCCTTCCCCCCTCTGTGCAGCGGTGTAACCCCTCTTTTACCCGCTGTAATCTCTACTTAAACATGGTGCTCAATGCTATATATTATTTCCCAATGATGTATGGCTATCCTATGATGTTTGAGTACATCCGTTTTGTCCTATGGGTTCATTGATGATCATGATTGGTTTGAATTGCATGTTTTTTATTGGTGTTGTCCTATGGTGCTCTCCGTGTCGCGCAAGCGTGAGGGATCCCCGCTGTAGGTTTTGCAATATGTTCATGATTTGCTTATGGTGGGTGGCGTGAGTGTCAGAAGCACAAACCCGAGTAAGTAGGTTGTTTGCATATGGGAGTAAAGAGGACTTGATGCCTTATAATGCTATGGTTGGGTTTTACCTTAATGATCTTTAGTAGTTGCGTATGCTTGCTAGAGTTCCAATCATAAGTGCATATGATCCAAGAAGAGAAAGTATATTAGCTTATGCATCTCCCTCATATAAAATTGCAATAGTGATTACCGGTCTAGTTATCGATTTCCTTGGGACAAATAACTCTCGTGACAAAAAGCTCTCTACTAAAACTAACTTAGTTGTTTCTTTATCTAAACAGCCCCTACTTTTTATTTACGTGCTCTTTATTATCTTGCAAACCTATCCAACAACACCTATAAAGTACTTCTATTTTCATACTTGTTCTAGGTAAAGCGAACGTTAAGCGTGCGTAGAGTTGTATCGGTGGTCGATATAACTTGAGGGAATATTTGTTCTACCTTTAGCTCCTCGTTGGGTTCGACACTCTTACTTATCGAAACAGGCTACAATTGATCCACTATACTTGTGGGTTATCAGGCTGCGACCACCCAAACTCATCCAAGGGCAGCCGTCCGTTCTGCATCTTCCACAACATACACAGCCACAACACCAATGACTGCCAGGAGCTCAGGGCCATCCACGACGGGAGCCTCGGTCGTCGCCCTGAGTGCAACGATCGAGGCTATGGCTGCGGAGGAGGCCGAAATGGAGGACGCTGGGATGACCACGACCCCCGCCAGGAGTGGCGCGACCAGCCTCATGAGGAACACTGGCAGGGCTAGCCTCATGAGGGCGCCTAGAGAGGTCAGCCTCGTGAGGACTGTTCTCAGGGCAACGCTGGCCTCCCTCCGCTGCACCCCACCAATAAGGAACGATGACCACCACCAGGACGAGGGGGCTGGGGGCTTCTAGGAGCCTCGTGCCATCGCCTGCATCCTGGGTGGCGCTCAGGCCCCAGCCTCTCATCGCATCTTCAAGCAGTTCTCCCGTGAGGTGAACGCGGCCCTCCCCAGGCTCGAGGCCACGCGTCCGCTCAGGTGGTCCAAGTGCACCATAATCTTCAGCTCGTCTGACCAGCTCAAGTGCATGGCAACTGCCGGCGCCCTCCCGATGCTCTGCTCACCCGTCATCAGGAACGTTCTCGTCACCAAGACCCTCATTGATGGCGGTGCGGGGCTTAATGTTCTTTCCATCAAGACCTTCGACCGCCTTCAACTGCCGTACGATCTGCTGCAGCCCACCAAGCCTTTCTCAGGAGTGATCGACGGCTCCACCACCCCAATAGGGCAGTGTCGGATTCTGGGTTCCGGCAAACCCTGAGGTTCGAACACTAGGGTGCGCACGAAGATCTCTCTCTCCCTAGCTCGCTCCCGCAACAATCTCAAGGCCTAGCTCGACGAACCCAAAGAACAAGAGACACGAGGGTTTATACTGGTTCGGGCCACCGTTGTGGTGTAATACCCTACTCCAGTGTGGTGTGGTGGATTGCCTTGCAGGCTGAGGATGAACAAGTACAAGGTATGAAAAACCTCCTGAGGAGAGGTCTTCTTGAGCTCACTGAGCTGGTGAGTTGGCCTTGGTGAAATGAGTCCGATCCAAGACCAGTTGCCTCCTATGTAATGGCTAGTCCTATTTATAGAGGCCCTGGTCCTCTTCCCAAATATTAGGCGGGAAGGGATCCCACAACGGCCAAGTTTGAAGGGGGACGGCTAGTACAAGCTATCCTGACAAAAGGTGGTCTTCGCCCGCGAAGGGCTCTGGTGGTGACGCTGCTGTGGGATCCATGGTGACCTCCGTCCTGTCGTCCTGCTGGTCTTGGTCTCGTTGCACCGATATGGAAACCTTTGCCTGATGCCTCGGGAATCCTCGCCCGCGCTTGCCCCTCTAGAACCAAAGAGGCAACTAGTACTCTACGCCCGCTGGCGCCCGCCTGGCCTTAATTGTCATGGCTCACGTCACGCGAACCTCGCGAGGTGCCCCTTGCATAGATATCTCCGCTCCTCGGGAGCCAGCCTAGCGAGGCTGCCCCCGAAGAGGTCTTGGCGTCATCCTCCTTGCAAGGCTTGGCCCCTCGCGAGGGTCTTGAGTGGTTGCTGATGAAGGGGGGCCGTACCAGGCCGTTGATGGAGCCACGCCCTGGGCCGCAGGCAGGCAAATCTGGGTACCCCCATTCCCAGGACGCCGACAGGCAGATCCGCCTCCCTGTCACATTCGGCCAGCACGACAACTACCGCACAAAGCTCATCGACTTCGACGTCGCCAACATTCATCTTCCATACAATGCCATCCTTGGGTATCCAGCCCTGGCCAAGTTCATGGCGGTGACTCATCATGGTTATAATGTCCTCAAGATGCCAGGGAACTGCGACATCATCACGATCGCCTGCGAGGAGAAGGACGTGGTGTGCTCTCTCGAGCGCGCCTACCAGGCTGCGGCGGTTGAGAACCCAGACGATGAAGGCACCGTCTACCCTCCTGAGGTTGTCCCCAAGAAGAAGAAGCAGATGCTCCGCCAAGAGCCTCAGGAGAGCGGTGTGTCCAATGGCACCACCTCAGGACCTGCGCCCACGGATGGGGCGCCTCCCTCTCTCACATAGGAAGGCGCGCCTGGTGCCCCTCTTAGGCTGGGCTCGGGGGCTCTCCTCTGGAGGGCCGCTGACCTAGCCCACGTCACAAGAGAGGCAATGAGGCACCACTTGGAGGCGTGCTTCAACGTGCGCTTCCGCCGGGAGGGCACAAGGCACGGGGTTCTAGGTGCTCAGGAGTTCATCACCAAGATAACCGAGGAGCTTCACGAGGCGAGAGCCATGCGCGGCGAGCGCCGCCCACCACCTGGCGCGGCTCCTTGTCCTGGCGAGGATAACGAGCTGGTCTGCGTCAACATTCCAGGGCTCAACAGGGCCGCGTCTCAGGAGCGCTTCTAGCCATCGCTCGTTGGCCAGTGTGAGGGCCGCCTTCACAGCTATGTTCGCATGCCTTTCGGCATGCCGAACGCGGCTGTTACCTTCCAGCGCCACCTGCGGAGCGTCATGGCGGCTTAGGAGGCCAGGCACCAGGCCATCCTAGCAGAGATGGTGACGGTTCTTCACGAACCCCCCGAGCCTCCAGAGCGGACCCGGGCAGCTCTTGAGGAGCGACTTCTTCAGCATGCGTCTTTAGCTACTTCAACATCTCCTCAGCAACGGTGCCAGGTGACATTTCCGGTTTATTCAGTTGGGGGCACCCCTCAGGCTGCATCATCCCCAAGCCGCGTGGGTCCATCCCTGCGGCATGTATCTTTTTGCATCCATCATAACTAGCTTTACCTCCTTCCATGAGTCTCCTTATGGTTATCACCCACTTGCCTGTTGTTTATTGCCCTTCGCGGCCTCCCGTGTTGCTGACTGGCCTCCTGCTCATCCCGCAACGGGGGCTACACATGCTGGCACGGTGCTTGTGCTCTGTCCGTCCCTGCAACACTGACAAATCTGAGAGATCGAGCTCTAGCTTGCGGCCCGCCCCGCGCATGTCACCTCACCAGATCCTCAGTGCCTTCATCTTCTTGCGGAAAGATCAGCGGCAGGACAACAAATGTGATTATGAGTTATATTCTCCTCTGAGACTAACCTGCAGGAATCTCCAGAGCTTAACTACAGGTGGCCCCGCCAGCTGTCCCTTTTTTATGCAATTCGCTTGCGCGTTAAAGGGGGGCTCCTAAGCACCGCGCCTCAGGAGCTCCAACTGACTCTCCAGCCCTCACCCTCTGGCCTTGACCACGGCATCGTGACCTGGCATACCAGCGGCAGCTGGGCCTCGCTCGAGGGTCGGGAACCGAGGACGTAGAGCATTTATATGAGCGAGGAAAGGGGAGGCCGGCGTGAGCCCTACCTGGTAGCACCGCCGCTAAAGAACAATCAGGCGCTGCACAAAGGAATCACCTCAGGCTCATTAAGATAAGTCACCTATACGTATCAGCGTGAACCCGCTATCCAGAATTGTCAACTCTCACAATCTCGCCTCGGCAATGCCGCTTCCCTTTTCGGCCTCCAGGGAGCTGCTTGCACGCCAAAGGGGACATCTTGAGCATTGCACCTCAGGAGCTCTTACCGGACCTTGGGCCGCTTACCTCCTAGCCTTGACCACGACATCGCGACCTGGCATACCAGCGACGGCCGAAGCCTGCCTGGGGACTGGGACCTGCCGGCGTAGAGCGCTAGGCTACCGCAAGAACGAAAAGGGGGAACAATTCCGAAGCGAGACACACCACTGCAACCTTATGCTAGGAGTAGTAAACATCGAGCAAAAGCATTACAAGTTTTGTACGTACCCCCACGGGGTTTGTCTCGATTTCTCGCAGGGAACAAAAGAAGGGAACTTCAAGGGACCCTGGCTACCGGGCATCACCGGCGATGCCGAGCGGACACCGCTGCCGCGCTCCGGGCACGGCGATAGCTCGGTGGCACGTAGCGATTGTTACTCGACTCTGGAGAATCGCTAGGCTCGGGAGACCTGCTGTGCTCCCAGGAGTCGTCGCCACTGCAGGAGGAGCTGTCGGCAGGACCAGAGGCAGGCTCGATGCCCGCCGCCACGCCATGCTGGCGGCTTCCCTCAGGGCAGCACTCCAGGCGATGACCTTCCTCATCGAAGACCTTGAAGAATAGCGTGGAGGCGCCGTCGTACTCGAAGTGGATGGCGAGGGCCCCCTCCACGCGGCAGGCACGACAACCTCGCCCCATCCTCGGGTCATGAAGATTTTGCCTGGGGGGACGACCTCGACCTCCGCCCCCGTGGCCAGACTGCAGCACCAGGCATGCTACAACCACAGCTCAAGTGCCCCCCTCATCGGCATCTCCTCAGCGAAGAACCACGGGAGCTGGATCCACGTGCGCGGTGGCACCACCGCCCACACCAGAACTCGCATAGTAGCCTTCGGCGTGGGTTCGCGGGCCGGCAGCCTGTGCAACCTCAGCCTGCCCACCATGGCCGTGGCTTGCTTGGCGCGGGGCGCTGTCGCCTTCTCCGGAGCCTTGCGCTTGGGCGTACAGAGGGAGAGGGAAGCCAGGCGGAGGCGCTCGTACCAAGGCCTCGTCACCTCTGGCCTCTCGTTGACATCGCAGGGGCGACTAAGCCTTTTCTTCAGTGGGAGCGGCCCCGGCTCCTCCCAGGAGTTTTGCCCTTCTCCGCTTCGGAGAATCTCCTGATCGGCGCCATGGATACTGCAGCAAAGCGGCAAGAAGAAAGAAGAAGGAGTGGGTGGCGAGACGACGGAGATGAGCAAGGGGGCTC
This sequence comes from Aegilops longissima, assembly GCA_021605205.1. NCBI lineage: Eukaryota > Viridiplantae > Streptophyta > Magnoliopsida > Poales > Poaceae > Aegilops > Aegilops longissima. Next base: position 255,424,975 of record CM038676.1, on the reverse strand, counting down.
TGCCCCTCCCCTCATTTATTGCCAGAGGAAGGCCAACCGCGGACCTCCACGATCCCACACAATGATGTTTTTCTCTGCATGCAGCAGAGTCTCATCAAGTCGAACGGTCGCCGAGGTAGCATGGGGAATCGGAGACGCCCGTGTCCCATCAATCACCACGTGTCAACCATGGCCGCAGGCGGTTAGGGCCCGCGGCATTCCACACTTGCCCTTTGGCTTCGCCTCGAAGCCAAGTCCGAGCGTGCCTCGGGCCTGGGGGCTACTGTCGGTGTCCTGGGAACGGGGTACCCAGACTTGCCTGCCTACAGCCCACGGCGTGGCTCCATCAACGGCCCGGTACAGCCCAGCTTCGACTTTGACAACCCAAGACCCCTGCGAGGGGTCAAGCCTCATGAGGCGGACGACACCAAGACCTCCCTGGGGGGCGGCCTCCCCAAGCTGGCTCCCGAGGAGCGGAGATATCTATGCAAACTAAACCTCGCGAGGTTCATATGACGTGAGCCATGACGACCAAGGCCAGGCGGGCGCCAGCGGGTGCAGTGTACCAGTTTCCTCTTTAGTTCTAAGGAGGCAAGCGTAGACGCGGAGTCCCGAGGAATCAAGCAAAGGTTTCCATTTCGGTGCAACAAGATCAAGACCGCCAGGACGGCAGGATGGAGGTCATCGCAGAGCCCACCGCAACGTCACCACCAATGGCTTTTGAAGGCGAAGAGTACTTTTTTCAGGATAACTTGTACTAGTTGTCTCCCTTCGAAATTGGCCCTTGTGGGATCCCTTCCTGCCTACATTTGGGAAGAGGACCAAGGCCCCTATAAATAGGACTTAGCCACCACCATAGAGGGGGGATCATTCAGATCATCCTCACACCCACCAGCTCATCAAGCAAAAGAACACCTCACCTCCTGAGGCTGTTCCACCACTGTACTAGTTCATCCTCAGCCCCTCGAGGCAATCCACCACAAAGCTGGAGTAGGGTATTACATCGGAAGGTGGCCCGAACCAGGATAAACTCCTGCGTCTCTTATCCATTGGGTTCATCGAGCTAGGCCGTGGGATCGTTGAGTGGGCAGACTGGGGAGGACGAGTTCTTCGCACGCACCCCAGAGTTCGAACCTCTCAAGGGTCTGCAGAACCCCAAATCCGACATTCGTGTTTGGGCCGGTCACCGTCACATGTCGCTCAACCAAAGGTCGAGCTCATGTGTTGTCCGTATTCCCTCCCACATGCTTGGATTGCTGGGTTTGACCTACATCATACCCTGCGTATCTCGTCCTTAACTACCTTGCTTTCATGGTTGTTATCTATATCGAGATGTAAGCACCACGTCTAAATTGTACATTATTCTATATTGAAAACACACATCACCCCTTCCCAACGTACATCATTTTGGGCCGCATGCAAGAGGTGCTGGTTTTGTGGTCCCTCTCAGGCAATTTTTATGATGGTTCAATCTATTGGCCCAAGCGGTTTATCGACAACAACAATTGTCGTTTGACCAAAGGATAGATTCATTGGTCCGTCTTATGCTAGGTCATGACGACATGCATGTATGACCAAAGTATAGATCATTACGTGCATCCGCCCCGCTGACACGAAGTGGGAGGTGGTAGGCCAAGCATCCTAGCTAGGTGCGACATTATGTTACACACACACACACACACACACACACACACACACACACACACACACACACACACACACACACACACACACACACACACACACACACACACACACACATATATATATATATATATATATATATATATATATATATATATATATATATATATATATATATATATATATATATATATATATATATATAGGTAACGATATTGTAAGCGTGAGTGTAGAATAGCTTATTCTACACCTAGTAACGCTTATATACAAAATCTAGTAAAACACTGTACAAAATGTAGTTATTTTTAAAATATTTTTCTACTATCCAAGTTTGTAATTTACTACATTTTCAGAAAAGTTACTATATTCTATATATTATGTTACTACATTTTGTATGTACCGTTCATGGGGTGTAGAATAAGCTATTCTACACTCACGCTTAGTTTAGCGTTACTATATATATATATATATATATATATATATATATATATATATATATATATATATATATATATATATATATATATATATATATATATATATCCAAGGGTGCTTTCGGTTTTTGAGGCAGGTGCCACCAAAGCTATGCATTGTGTATTTAAAATTTTATACATCCCCAATATTCCTACATATATTTGGCCACTTGCAGGTGGTTCTTGACTTCTGGCCCCTCTCATCGATCTTCAATGATGCGCCCAACCGTGGGCCCGTATGGACAAAGTTGTGCATTGGAATTTTGAACATCACAGACCACCCTTTTCACTCATATATATTTGGGCCACATGCTGGTGTGGATGTCTTCTGACCCTTTGTAACAGACCCTAATGACGCTCAACGGACACGGGTATAATATCTTAACCGTGTGCGATACAATCGCATTGTGAATAACCACGCCTATGCAAGTGCGAGCAAAGGTGGAGGTACTGGCTCAACCGTGTGCGATGCAAGTGCGCTATAAAATCACCACGACCGCGCAAGCGCGAGCAAAGGGTGGAGGTACTGGCTTAACCGTGTGCGATGCAAGTGCGCTGTAAAATCACCACCTGTGCAAGCTAAAGGCGGGTAAATTTATTTGGAAATTAGGACGAACCGTGTGCAATAGACCAGCTAGCTAGAAATATAAAAACAAACTACCCGCCTTGAGTGTTGCAAAAATCAGCGGTCCCACCACTTTTCCTTATTATCATACATGCATATTGTTATTGGACCGTGCGTGATCTTGGGCACTCCCGCCCCGCATCAATTCCTTTACCCAAATTTTAGTAGCCGTCGTACTTCAACCGTCGCCCACACTCCTCCAGCACCGACCTTATAGTAAAAATTGCAGTAGCTGAGGCATTTGAACCGTCGCCCTCCCTCGTCCACCACCATCTCCACACACCAATACTAAAATTTTCAGTAGCTGCGGCGTATCCTCAAACAAACCCCTCCCTCCACAGTCCCCCACCCGCCCCCTCCCCCACTCGAACCCTAGCTCGCGGCCGCCGCCGACGCGGCCGCCAACCCCTGTCGGTCTGCCCGTTCCTCCTAGATTAGATAATAAAGTTCAGGTTACCCAGCAATTCCCATACCGTCGCCCCACTCCCTTGACTTTTTAGTGAGGCCTGCGGTGTCCCTCCACGCCAGATCCACATCCCCTGCTCCAGAATGTCGCAGCCTAAGCTCGACCACGTATCCCGGGGAGCCCGACGAGCGTTCGGCCAAGAAGAGGTTTATCATGGCCTCTCCGGCGGACGTTGGCGAGGTGCCCGCCGTTCGCCCTGACCTGTTGATCTCGGAGCAACACGTTGCCGCAGAAGCCGGCGAAGACGTTGACTATGTTGCCATGCTGAAGGCTTTATGTTAGCAGGCTAGCGTATTACTGTATCTCGGGAAAGCTGGCTACGACATCAAGCTCGTCCACAGCGATGACTTCACGCGGGCCATGTCACAGGTTAAGTGGTCCATCCCCAACCCCTCTGGTTCAACCGTCGTCTCTTCGACGGCCCTGACGTTGATCTCCTCCGCCAAGGGGTCAAGGATTTGCGATCTTTAGACGCCATCGAGCCCATTTTGTCATTTCTGAAGGACACGTTCTACGGTGGCGGCTTGGGATCCTCAATTGCCAAGTCAGATCTCATCGACCACGACCACGACCATGAGGAGGGCACCCACGAAGGTTCTTCCAAGGTGAAACAGCCCATCTGTGACATGAGAGAGCACCATGGGTCTGTGCTCTTCCAACTGGAAGGATCCCATCCATGAAATGTGAGGCAACATTCTATCAGCGAATCTTACCTTTTCTAGCTTGCCAACCCGTACCCTTTGCTGTAGTAGCATTTGCCATGCGGTGCTTTAACTGTGCCGTGTTTAATTATTTAGTTATGCAAAAATGTATTGTTCAATAGGGCTATGTGATGTTTAAGTATGAATTTTGCACTTCAGTTTCACGAATGGCTATATTTAGTTGTTTATAGTGAGTAGATGCCTTGTTTATCTGTATTTGGTTGTTAGGTTAGTTGGAGTGAGCATTTTTTCAGTTATTGAGCAGATGCCTTGTTTATATGTATTTGGTTCTTAGTTTGGTTGAAGTGAGCATTTGTCCAGTTATCTAGCGGATGCCTTGTTTATCTGTATTTGGTTGTTAGGTTGCTTTTTTTACCATTTGTCCAGTTATCAAGCAGATGCCTTATTTATCTGTATCTTCTTGTTAGGTTGGTTGCAGTGAGCATTTGTCCAGTTTTCAAGCATATGCCCTGTTTATCTGTATTTGCTTGTTAGGTTGGTTGCAGTGAGATTCTGTCTAGTTTTCAATGGCTATATTTGGTTGTTATACTGGTAATTTATGCCTTGTTTATTTAAGTCATTCACAATGTGTTGTTCATTATGTGCAAGTTTAATCGTGTCGCTTCGACTACATCAATACCAGTTTGAATGGCTATATTTGGTTCCAGTTATTCCTGGTGTAGTTAACACACGCCCTTTATTTCAGTTTTACACATTTATCCAGTGTGATGTTTAAGCATTACCTACGTTCTATTCATTTTCAACAATACCAGTTTGAATTGCAATATTCGATGGCCGTTAAGCCTACTGTCGGTAACATTGCCTTCCATTTTATATCTGCTTTAACAACATGATGAAACCAACACATTCAAGCTATCATTTGGAGATGATGTTGTTTACCTTTGCTATATTTGTTTGATGTTCAGGTTGCTATACTTATCATGCCTTTCCACTACTTATGCAGGACAACAACGGGAGTGGCCACCATTTTTCGCCAAGGTTAGCTTCATCCCTCGGCTTGTACTCCCCCCGTCGTACCATAATGTAGTTCCAGGCCTGGACACTTGTTAGCTTCTAATATTGACTTGTTGCTTGTAGGTACATATGCCCTTGTCAAGGATCCACGCATCGACCCTCTTTGTGTATGGGGCAATGAGATATTCATGAACAAGCATCAAGTGAGGAAACTGATAAGGATTATTAGCAAAAAGATACGAATGGTGGCAAGCAAATTATTTGTTTATGCTCTATCCAACACAACAGTGAGCTGTAGGATGGTAACTACGAACTCTGCAGCCTTCACTTTTTACTGCCCATAATGAGTTGTTAGACAACAATGTGTGAATCTTTTTCGTTTGTAGTGGTTCCCGAAGAAGTTCACTCAAGATTACCTCGCAAAGTACATGATTGGTGGATACGCAATGAAGGTTAAAGTATTTCATCCAGACTACAATGAGCATCGATAAGTCGTAATGAAGACAGTGAAGGATGGACAGGCAACCATCACAAGGGGTTGGCCTAGAGTCGTGCGCGCATTACGCATGGAGGAGGGCACAATATGGGCATTCCGCTTCACCTTCTCCAGCAACCAGAATGTCTTTCGCCTCTCTCTTTACAGTCTTTAGTACAACTGTGGTTCATCATTCTTTACTTGGTGCTTTTGTAGTTCTTCAGTATATGTACCTGTGCATCGAATTATGCATTCGTGGTTGAACCTATATTTGTAATAAACATGGTTGGATATGAAATAAGTGATTGCCTACTTTCAAATTCAAAACATGTGATTTTTAAATTAGGGGTTAATTAGGATTACACCGCACAGGGTTTGCGAAAGCGAAATGTCTGCGATAGACGTGGAGATCAGAAACGTTTCTAGGATCCACTACGTGTGCGATCAATCTCCACTGCACACACGACATCCTCTTGAAAACTGTTTGCGTTAGGCCACCTTGCGCAAACGTTTACCACATAAAAACTAGATTTGATGGTCAGCCTTTGCCACACAGTTCCTTCTACGCACTGTGTGTGATGCATTCAATAACGCAAACGATAAAATTGTTAATATCGTGTGCAATGGCAACGCTATCACAAACGATTTAACGGGGAAAATTGTGTGTGATATACCTGTGAACGCAAACGTTTTCCTTGGAGCGACTATGTGGGATGTACATACGAATGGAAACGTTTAGCGGGGACTGACTGTGTGGGATGTACTTGCGACCGGAAACAATTTCGTCTGTATAATTGTATTTTTTAGCTCTACTGTACGTATTTATGTATTTGAGCGCTCGCCGGTCACACACGACTTCATTTTGCCGAGCGTGTGTGCCAGGAGGGCATATCCCCGACGGTTTCTGCGTCGTGTGGGAAGGACCCCCCTATCTCCGTCACTCACTTGGCGACGGTTCCGAACGCCGTCGCGGAAAGGGGTTAAAAATCGTTTGTATAGCACCGACGCGTACCAGTGAGAGGCTTACTAGGGACACTATGTTTTTTTTATGTATTCACACATGTATTAAGATTTATAATCAATACAATTCTAGCATGAATAATAAACCTTTATCATGAATAAGGAAATATAAAATAACAACTTTATTATTGCCTATAGGGCATATTTCCTTCAGTCTCCCACTTGCACTAGAGTCAATAATCTAGATTACATAGTAGTGAATCTAACGCCCATGGAGTCTTGGTGCTGATCATGTTTTGCTCACGGAAGATTCTTAGTCAACGGGTTTGCCACATTCAGATCCGTATATATCTTGCAAATTTCTATGTCTCCATCCTTGATTCTTCACGAATGGAGTTGAAGCGTCTCTTGATGTGTTTGGTTCTCTTGTGAAACCTGGATTCCTTCGCCAAGGCAATTGCTCTAGTGTAGTCACAAAAGATTTTCATTGGACTCGATGCACTAGGTATTACACCCAGATCGGATTTGAACTCCTTCATCCAGACTCCTTCATTTGCTGCTATTAAAGCAGCTATGTACTCCGCTTGACACGTAAATCCCACCACGACGCTCTGCTTGGAACTGGCTTAGGGCAAACCTCATCTAGGTGGTGCCGATTGCATCAACCCGGTGAAACTGAAGTGAAGCAATAGGGCAAAAGGGAATTGGTCAATCCATCTCGGTGAGACCGATTGCAATTTCGGTGAGACAGAACTACCTGCAACTGATAACAGTGAGTTGGCAAGGCCATCTTGGTGAGACCGAGATCCGTATCGGTGTGACCGAACTGTTAGGGTTTCTGGCAGTAGCTATGTCATATGAACTCGGTGGCGCCGGATAGAATGAATCAGCGGGGCCGAGTTGGAGTTTAGGGTTTTGACATATTTGGATGGAGAAAGTGGTTGAGGGCTTTGGAGCAATATCACTAAGCATTTGAGAAAGCAAGCCATTAAGCAACACCTCATCCCCTTTTAATAGTATTGGCTTTCCTATGGACTCAATGTGATCTTGGATCACTAAAACAAATATGAAGAGTCTTGAGCTTTTGCCAATATATGTCCTTAGCATTTTGAGGGGTCCACATTTCTAGTCCATGCCACACCAATCACTGAACTTCCCGAAATATTCATCTTGAGAGGATATTAGTTCAATGATCTATATGTTGTTATGAATTACCAAAACCACCCTGGGATTAGTTGCACTTTCAATCTCCCCCTTTTTGGTAACTGATAACAACATATAGATCAAAGCTTCGACAAATGATAAAAGGAATGAAATACATTGCAGCTTTGAGAAGTATGTGATAAGAAAGAGCTCCCCCTAAATTTGTGCATTATTTAAAATTCGCGTTTGAATGCAAATGCACAATTGATTAGGATCATGGGTCACTCTTCCATGTCACATACATCTTGGTGGAGCGCACAAAATGATAAAAGTGAAAAACATGCACTCATCATAGAAATAGACATGCAAGCACACATTAAGCTTACAAGGTATCTCACAAGCATAACACAAATGTAGCATCAAGTAGCAACAACCTACCAAAGTATCAAGGCGAATAAGAACCAATAAAGAAGCAAAATACGGTCTCTCTCGAAGCCTATAATCTATACGCTTTCTCCCCATTTGGCAACAAGTTACCAAAAAGTTTGAAAACGTATAGTGCTATACGACACTCTAGGCACGACCTCCGGGAGCTCCTGAAGGGGTCTTCTGGCTTGTTACTTCGGTGTGTGTAGATGGCGTTGAGAGGAGTGCATCTGCAAATGCTTCAGCTGAAGTCTGTTGAGTACGAGGGGTTGACAGTGGTGGTGGCACTGTGGCAGTGGCGGCAGGAGCAAAGTGAGTAGGCCTAGTGTCTGCAACTGGCTCAGCAGCAGACCTCTATGCCCTTGGCACTGCCTAAAATCTGTATGTGGTAGCTCTGTCATCTCTGTCCTCAGCATCATCTCTCAGCTTCTCACCAATGGTCTGAACCTCAGTGACCTTACATCAAGGTTGTACATCTTGTCTTCCCCAATCCTCTCTAAGCTCTCCTTATTCTTAGTCAAGTTGGCTAGACTCTTCTCAATCCTCAGGGTAGCTTCTAGCAAATATGTGAGCTGATCTTGTTTGGTCTTGAGATTCACAATTGATGCATCTGGAGCACTTGCCGCCTTTGCTGCTTCGGCAACCTTTGCCTTCTCAGCTTTGTCCTGGGCCTCAATAGATGTTGGATGTGAAGCATCCATCACAACTTCATTGTTCTCGAATTCTGGCCTAAGAGGTAAATGTTGTCTGTCAAGTATATATGTACCAGTTCCAACCATGGAATTGACCAACATCTGAATATGTGGTGCATATCCACATGACCTCTTTTGGTCAGCAGTTGTCCTCTTGACTGTCTCAACTATCAGACTCATAACCTTGAACTTCTGTGGGTTGTCAAATAGATGCAGCAGGTTGATTGAATGTCCATGCACCATTCTCTCATCTCCAGACTTGGGCAACAATGTATGCCTCAAGATGTAGTTGATAGTGCCCATACCAGCAAGCAGATAGTAAATGGAACCAAACTTGTGAGTCTCAAGTGCCTTGTCTGGGATAGGCTTGTACATGTGAGCCATAGTATTATTGTCCATTCTTGGTTTGCCATGAACACCTATGTCATTATCATCTTCCTGAGGGGCATTGATAAGAGCAGCCCATTCTGAGATTGATGACTGGTACCTGGTGCCCTCAGTCATCCATACTATCTTCCCATCTAGATAGAAGTGTGCAGTGGAGTAAAATTGCATCACCATTTCATCGTTCCACTTGGTGAGCTCTTGTCCAAGAAATGCATCAACTCCAGTAAACCTGAAGCTCTTATGAATGCGGGGAAAGTAATCCTCACTGGCATCTATGTACTTCCAATCAACCCACTTCATATCACTCACAATAGGTTTCTTGTCAAGCAAAACAGTCTCATAGAAGTATTGCTGTTCTCTGGTGTGGAAACGACAATCAACATCCGTCCTTCTCCTTGTAGCATATGGATCTGTCTTCCTCCATAATCTCAGTCCATTGCCCTTCCTCAACTTCATGTTCTCACCCACTGGATGATCATCATTGTGGTCTGGAATCTTGGGCTTCAATTTTCTGAGCACTTGGGGCTCATCATCTTCTTAAACTTCTGGCACTAGGGCCTTGTTCTTCTCTGCAGCAGGAATGTTCCTGGTGGATCTCTTAGGAGCTGTAGTCTTGGGTGCAGCAGGTGAAGCTTTTGACTTGGGCTTGGAGGGTGCACCAGTCTTAATGGCATCAACCATTAATTTCTGAGTTTTGGCTGGGGGTGCAACAGGCTCTTCCTCCTCCTCCTCCTCCTCCTCCTCTTCCCTCATGGAAGGTTTGCCAAGTACCTTAGCAGTGGTTGTTTTGGTTCTCTTCTTCTTCTTTCCATCTACAGCCTCATCATCATCAGAATGTTCAAGAGTGAACTTCATAGTTTCTTGAGTAACACTTGACTTTCTCACTTTTGACACAGGAGCTCTCTTGACAGGAGCTTTCTTCAGGAGACCTGGCTTGGTGGCAGCAGCTGCAACATTTTCTCTCTTGAGCACTTTCTTCTTTGAGGTCACTTCTTCCTCAAAAACAAAATCTTCATCCTCACCGTCAGAGTTTCTCTTCTTTCTCTATTTGGTAGCAGCCTTAGGCCAGTTGCTAGGAGTGCTTCTGCTACCTTGATCATAGCTACCACTAGGGCTTGTGCCCTCACTGGTATTGACCTTCTCCTCTGATCTGTTCTGACTATCACTTGCTTCAAACATCTCTGCAAACTGACCCTGTGAATAGATGGATATGGGCAGAGTGGATGAGAATCACAAAAGCAGCTTGTTTCTGCAAAAAATTGAGGCAAAATCTTAGTTTTAGTTTTCTCCTGAAAGCATTTCGGAGCTACCGATATGAAAATCTCAGTGACACCGAAGCACTAACAGAGTCTAAACATGCAGCATCGGTCAGACCGAGTCGCAGTTCGGTGACTCCGAGATGCTAGGGTTTCACAGAGAAATCGCTTTTGGTCTCACCGGTCAGTACGCATCGGTCAGACCGAGTTGTACTTAGTGAAATGGACAGGGCCAATCGGTGGAACCAAAAGTTCCATTTCGTTCAGTCCAAGATGAGCTCAGCGGAAACCTAACCCTAAGATTTTTCATCAAATCTAGTCTAAAGAAACTTCTGAGTGGATAGAAGGTTTTCAATCATGGCAAGAATCCAGGCATTGACTTTGTGCAAAGAATCGAAAGGAGAAAATAGCACAAAGGGTTTGAACCATACCCTAACTTGGCGATGGCTCGCTACGGCGGCAACGGCGGAGAGGAATTTCATTGACGACGGCGGAGACCTGCGAAGACGGCGCACAGGCGGAGATGGCGATGATCCAGAGACCAAGGGCGGCAGTGCTGGGGCACGGACCCGTGTGGTTTGAATAATTTTTCAACCGTACGGGTACACAAGGTATGTATACCCAGACGCTATCGGTGGCACCGAATGGAATGTCTCGGTGGCATCGAGATGCAAAACTGCTTGCAGTTACTGCAACTCGGTGAGACCAAGTCGTTCTAATCGGTAGCACCAAGATGAAAACCTAGATCAATCTAGTGATTTCGGTGCGACCGAATATGAGTATGTTGGACTGACCGGAATTCACAAGAAGGTTATGGAAGTCAGCCCTTAACGAATCGGTGGCTCTGAGTGCTCCTCACCCGGAGGGTCCGAAAAAGACTTGTTCAATTTTTTTGATGTAGCATGAATAGAATTTGAGAAGAATAAAAGCATAGATAGCTAGAGGGGGTTCTTAGGCATTCTCGTCCATACATTTGGTCAATAAAAACCAAACAATCAAAACCACAAATGGATGTCCTTGAATGGAGAAATTATGCAACCAACATTCTCACACAATAAGATAGCAAATGAAATATGTGACAAAGCATGCACAAACAATTCTAGCATCTATCAAGCAATTGGCGATGACTAGGTCATCTATATATGAGTATATTGGCTGAGGAGTCAAATGAGAACATTTGATCGTAGGTCATACTCATCGTTTAAGCATAAGTGGGGTTACCACTTTTACATAAAGCATTGATGTGTTCACACCATCAGAGCTGGTTTAGCTCAATTCTTAGAGAAAAGCTCCCCCTAGATGCGATATCCCCCTAAGAGGGATGAACTAACCTTGGGTTTTGTCGATGATGACTTCATGTAGATGTTGAAGATGTGGATGCTCAATGTTGATGTTGATCATTTGGAGCAATCCATTGGAGTGTTGCACTTTCAATACCTATGTGGGTAGTCCCACAAGGAACATACAAGGATATCCATAGATATAGAGTGGATTACACATGTGATGAAGTCCATGGAAGCATTAGGTTACCTTGTTCTTTATCTTACAAGCAAGAGGGTTTGTGACTCCATGAACTAGTGCAAGATATGAAAGTTGATTGCACATGTCCTTGCCAAAATAAATATGAGTGTAGTTTGTTAGCGGAGTCACCCTCAAGAACACTCTAGTTCTTCTTCTTTGGGATGCACATCAACTTGATGGGAATCCTTGGAGTTGTAGTCGTACTTGATGAAGTAGAACTTGACGTAGTCTTGGGAACCCACTTGACCATGGCCTGAGGAGCTTCTTCAAATTAGTTAATCTCTTCTTGAAGCTTGTCCTTTCCTTTTAGCTTGTGGTCTTGTGGTGGAATATGAAAGTGCAACTAATCCCCGGGTGGTTTTGTTAATTCATAACAACATATAGCTCATTGAACTAATATCCATGCAAGATTAATGTTTCGAAAAGTTCAATGATTGGTATGGCATGGACTAGAAATGTGGACCCCTCAAAATGCTAAGGACACATATTGGCAAAAGCTCAAGACTCTACATTTTCATTTTAGTGATCCAAGATCACATTGAGTCCATAGGAAAAGGCAATACTATTAAAAGGGGATGAGGTGTTTCTTAATGGCTTGCTTGCTCAAAATGCTTAGTGATATGCTCCAAAAGCCCTCAACCACATTCTCATTTCCACATATGTCCTAAACCTAAAGTCAAACTCGGCCCCATTGATTTGATCTATCCGGCGCCACCGAGTTCACATCACATAGCCATTGCCAAAAACCCTAATCAGTTCAGTCTTACCAAGATGGGATCCCGGTCTCACCGAGATGGGATTGCAAACTCTCTGTTTCCCTTCGTAACATTTAGGTCTAACCGAGATGAGCGATCGGTCCCACCGACTTGGCAATGCAAACTCTCTGTTTCCTTTTCGTAACTTTCGGTCTCACCGAAATGAGCGATCAGTCCCACCGAGTTTGCAATGCAAACTCTTTGTTTCCTTTTCGTAACTTTTGGTCTCACCGGAATGAGCGATCGGTCCCACCGAATTTGCGTGACCAAGTCTTTGTTTGCTTATTACTGAAATCGGTCTCACCGAGATGAGGTTTCTCCCTAACCCTAGCGCATCGGTCTCACCGAGTTGGTATTGTCGGTCCCACCGAAAAGCCTAACGTTCACATTTTGAACCAGGTCGGTCTCACCGAGTTTCACTATTCGGTCCCACCGAGTTTGGTAAATTGTGTGTAACGGTTAGATTTTGTGTGGAGGCTATGTGTAACATCCCAAATTTTCAATTTGGAATGTTATACATTAGATCATCATTGCATATCATATTTTATTGCATTTTTGTTTGATCCTAGAAATTCTACGCAACTCAAGGACCCGCGCAGAGAGTTGGCGATTTCGTTATTTTCATATTTGAGTTTTTCTCGAATTTTGAAAAGCAGATCATTTGATTTTAATTATTTTTCTCTTGAATATTTCTTTTATAAAAATATAAAGAGAGGATAAAATGACTTCCTCAAAATAAAGAAATATTGGAGATTTAATATTAAAATCAAATATGGACTTTATTCGGAGTTTTATCGCTATTTTATTTGAATTATGAAAATATGTGTTTTTCAAAATTGCACTTTAGGCCCAAATAAATGTTCACCTTGTCCGGCCTATTTTTAGAGGACGGGGAAAATTTGTTTGGGGATTTTTGGAGTCCGTTTAGTATTTCTTTTCTTTCTTTTTCTACACGTCGGAATTAAAAAAAGTCAAACCGACTTCAGGCCGTACCCGAACGGGACTCCGCTCGGGGGGCCTTTATAAGTCACGATGCTCGAGCCGCCGAGGCCCAGCTCGAGCCGCCGCAGCCCACCACCGCCTAACCCTAACCCTAGCCCGACGCCGCCACCGCCGGGCCGCCGCCCGACGCCGCTGCCGTCGTCCGTGCCGCCACCCGCCACCGCCCGTGCCGCCTCACCGGAGCCCGCCGTCGCCTCCGCCGTTTGCCGACCCGCCGGAGATAGCCGCCGCCGCCGCGGTTTTCGTTAGAAAACTGTCATTTTTTTAGAACCGCTGTTTATTTTTTAGATTGATATTTTTTTTCCGGTTTAGTTATTTAACGAATGCCCATTCGTACATTCGTTTTAATGAACGGTTTTCACCGTTTAGCCGCAGATAGCGAACGTTTGTTTGTTAGCCTGTTCGTCAGTTTTTCTTTTTCTCAGATTTTCCGCGATTACTTTCGTTCGCGATTTCTGATCCGATTTTCGTTCTAGTATAACTTTTCGCTCGGTTATCGAAATTAGGCGATTCAAGCGCCTAGAGTTTCATCTCGAAACCCTCTTTCTGTTTAATCAACTTAAACAAGTTTTTGCTACTGTAAAATTTGACTTTAGTCCAGATTAGTAAACGAAGCTTGGTTCTTTTGCCGTTTGAGTTTTGTTGCTTCGTTTGATTTGATTCTTTCTGCAAACCGGAGTTCTTAAGTTGAACTTTCTGGTTAGATCTCTTATTTGAGTTTTACCCGTGCCCTTGCTTGATTGCTTATTATATGCTTGTTTGTTTGCGATAGAGTACGCGGAGTGTGAAGCGTGCTACTACGAGTCTCTAGGTTTCGCGGATCATCATCAAGGCAAGTAACACTTTGATCATACCTCTTTACTACCCAATTTTATTGCATTAGATCAATCCTAAAATAATATCATGGTTAGGATCTGATTTAAATTATGGGTTGGGAAGTAGATGAGGTAGTACCTATTCACCTGTTTATTATCAAACCCTGGGAGTTACTTCTATGTTATGCTTATACTGCTATGCTATGCTCGTAGACGTGGATTGGGTTTGAGTCTATTCATGACAAATGTGCGATTGTTAATTAATGGTTCAACTTAAGGTGGCAACTTAAATACACATCTGGGTGGATTGAGGCACCTGGGGAATCCAGTGATTGCCTGTATTTTTGGAAATCCCGGGGTACCGTGTGACTCTCCTATGGACTGCCACCCAGGCTCAAAGGGATCATGAGATTATTCATACTAGAAACTTCCGTGTGCAGCCACAAGCTATTATGGGCTCTAGCATAGTTGATTAAGTCATGTGAACTCTTACAGTGGTAGACTAGCAGATGTAGGGGATGTAGGTGGTACTGTCTACCCATCGTAAGGTGCTAACGCTTCTCAAAGACTATGTCTCGGTCGTCCGTTTCTCAAACACCATGCAATGCGAGAAATCCAATGGAGGAGATCGAGTCTTGTGGGGAAAAGTGCGCAAACCTCTGCAGAGTGTAAAAACTAATCATGGTTAGCCGTGTCCCCGGTTAGGGACATCTTGAGTATCTAGTTTCTGGATTATCATGTGGATCTCATCACTCTTATTATAACTTTGATTGGGTTATTAATTACCTTTTAATTGGGATTGAGATGGGGTTTACCATTCTCAATGTTTTCAAGAAACCTTGTAGTTAAATAAAATGTATTCCTTTGTTGTAGGGAAAAAATGGCTTTTTGCAAAACATATTAACCATACAGCCTCCACCAGCCAGATATGCATGTAGTGATAGCTTTATTTTGTTCATTACTCTCTTGTGTTACATTGCCAGCATATTCTATGTGCTGACCCGTTTTCGGGCTACAACGTATCATGTTGCAGACTTTTCGATTTGACAGTAAGGAGCCTTAGGTCGTGGTCTTTCACTTTCGATGATGCCGTTGGAGTTGATGGACTCACTTTATCTTCCAAGACTTCATTGTTATCATATTAGATGGCCTTAAGCCATATTTATTGTAATAAGTTCTCTTTTGAGACATTCGATGTAATAAGTGTGTGATTGCTACTCTGTTATAAATCCTTCAAGTAATGTGCGTGTCAAGATTACCGATCGAGGATGACACGATGCACAAAGATCGACTATTTGAGGTCCAGTCGCTACAAAGATGGTATCGAGCACACGCCGATTGAGGACACGACCACTAAGCTAAAGCCCTAGATCACTACTTTCTTCTCATTTCTGACTCCTCTCCATTTTCTACTCTTTAGGATGGCGGATGCAAGGATCAAATTCACGCAACCGGATGAAGACACACCTTTTGGACGCCACTTGAAGGAAGTCACTAGGTACCCGAACATTGGAATACCAAGCTTCACTGGGACTTACAACGCCACTTTACCAGAAGAGGAGCACTGGATGATTCAAGTTCAAGGTCCAGGAAGGACATTCGCGCCAGTCACTGAGCCCATAGAGTTTTCCTTTGATGCACCAACCTGGAGTCTAGGAAAGAGTATGGCAGCTCACATTACCATAGGATGCATTGGAGAAGTGTACCACAATGATCTCAAGGATACTATCTACCAGATTTGTGGGCGCCGAGATGAACAATGGGAGATGATCAGCACCAGGAAGGATAGACGACTGCCGCTTTCATCCAGGAGTTAAACCAGCACATTCGACGCCAGGAGAACCAGATGTGCGCAGGCATGAAAGATTTGAAGAAGGCAATGACAAGGATCACGGAGCTGGAGGAAGAACTCAAGGCTACTCGCGAAGATTATGAGGAGGAAATCGTCGTACTAGTGGAGAAGAATGACGACCTGACAAGGAAGCTAGGAGTTTTCATGGGAGATCCCGCGCCAGGAGGAGAAGACGACAGTTCCACTTGCCCGGAGAACTACATCATCATCGACGACACCGACTCGGATCCTGATGATAGCGATGATGACTATGTTGATGAAGCTGGAGCAGATATCATGGAGTCTTCGACCGAGCAATTTTTCTAGTCGACCACCATATCAATAGTAGTATTCCCCCTTGTATATAGTATAGTCCAAGCACTTATGTAACGATAGTTCTAGATCGATTGTATGCCCTTGTTTGATTTGATTGAGTGATATGTTTGTGTTTGTCTCATGTGCATATGGGTAGTGTTTTCCCCCTAGACCTCATTCTATTATGTTTTCTCGTCTTTTCTAGACCCAGCAGATGCCTCCGAGACGCGACAATGGATTTGCTTTCCCACCGGAGCTCACTCAGTTGATCCAGTAGCAGAATGCATTCATGCAGATATTAGTCCAGAATCAGAATCAGGGGAACAACAACAACAACAACAACAACAACAAAAACCCACCACCACCAGTTGATCACTTAGCCCGTTTTCTTAGGCTGAATCCGCTGGTGTTCTCCAGTAGCACCGAGCCGATTGTTGCAGATGATTGGCTCCGCAAGATTGAAAGGGAGTTGACTACTGCAGGATGCACAGATGTGGAGAGAGTGCGTTTTGCCGCACACCAGCTTGATGGACCCGCAGCATCATGGTGGGAGAATTTTATAGTCACTTACCCCATTGACACTATGACATGGGACCAATTCCAGCAGGCTTTTCGCACTGCCCATGTTTCAGCAGGAGCTATGGCCATGAAGAAGCGTGAGTTTCGTAACTTACGCCAAGGAGGGCGCACTGTTGGCCAATATGTGGATGAATTTAGTAAGCTAGCACGTTATGCCCCAGATGAAGTTGCTACAGATGTAGCTAAGAAGGAGAAGTTTCTGGAAGGACTGAATGATGAGCTGATCATGCAGTTGATGGTGGCAAATTTCAATAACTACCAGGAGTTGGTGGATAGAGCTCTCATGCTTGAAGGGAAGCAGCAGCAGATTGACAGCCGCAAGAGGAAGTATGGACAAGGGAAGTATAATTCTGGAGCTCAACAGAGACCCTGTTTCACCCCGAACTCAGGATGACTTGTTCATAACCATGGAGGCCACACTCATAATGGAGGAAGTTCGCACAACCATAGTGGCTCCAAGAACGGTAATGGTAATGGAGGAAGCAGCGGACAGAACCATTCCAACCCGGCAACACCCGCCAAGAAAGATCTAAGCCACGTCACTTGCTACAAGTGCCAGAAGACCGGACATTACGCCAATGAATGTCCTGAAGCTAAGAATGGAAATGGCAATGGAAGCTCTGGGAAGAAGCCCAACCCTTTCACCAGGGGACAAGTGAACCACGTTAACATGGAGGAGGTTGAAGCCCAACCCGATGCACTAATAGGTAAGTTTTTGGTTAAGTCATTTACTGCAGTCGTACTTTTTGATACTGGTGCATCGCATTCATACATATCAAGGGGATTCGTGGATAAGTTTAAGCTACCAACCCAAGCCCTTAGGTCACCCATGTTAGTAACCTCGCCAGGAGCAGAGTATATGGCCAGCCTATGGTGCGATCGGTTACCGTTAAGGGTTGGTAACTACTTGTTCCCCTCAGACCTAATAGTATTGGAGTCACAAGGATTGGATGTAATATTAGGTATGGATTGGTTATCAAAGTATGGAGGGAACATTGATTGCTCTAGTAAGTCGATCTTACTCACCACCCGAGAAGGAAGAAGGATCAAGTATGTATCCGAGCATGTACCGAATAGGACTCAAGTAAATTCCTTATCAAGAGGAAGTACCAGTGGTGAAGGATTTTCCAGATGTATTTCCAGAAGAGTTGCCAGGCATGCCACCGGATAGAGACATTGAATTTTTGATTGAGCTTTTGCCAGGCACAGGGCCAATATCTAAGAGACCGTACAAAATGCCCGCAAAGGATTTGGAGGAAATTAAGAAGCAGATTAAGGAGTTACTGGATAAAGGTTATATTCGCCCAAGTTCTTCACCTTGGGGATCCCCAGTACTTCTAGTGGAGAAGAAGGATGGATCGTTAAGAATGATTGTTGATTATCGAGGATTGAATGAAGTGACGATCAAGAACAAGTACCCACTACCGATGATCAATGATTTGTTTGACCAGCTGCAAGGAGCTAAGGTGTTTTCCAAGATCGATCTGCGATCAGGGTATCACCAGCTGATGATTCGGGAGTAGGATATAGCTAAGACAGCTTTTACCAGGAGGTACGGGCTATATGAGTATACCGTTATGTCATTTGGTCTGACTAACACACCTGCCTATTTTATGAACATGATGAACGAGGTGTTTATGGAGTTTTTGGATAAATTCGTCGTGGTGTTCATTGATAATATTCTGGTCTAGTCGAAGAATGAAGAGGAACATAAAGAGCATTTGCGTTTGGTACTTGGGAAGCTCAGAGAACATCAGCTATACGCCAAGTTCAGCAAGTGTGAGTTCTGGCTGAAGGAAGTTGGATTCCTTGGACATGTTATATCCGGAGAAGGAATAGCGGTAGACCCCAAGAAAGTTGTTACAGTGACAAATTGGGAGTCACCCACTACAGTTGGAGAGATCCATAGTTTTCTTGGACTCGCAGGATACTACGGAGGTTCATTGAGAATTTCTCAAAGAGTGCAAAGCCCATGACAGAGTTGTTGAAGAAGGACACCAAATTCAATTGGACTGAGGAATGTGAGGCCAGTTTTCAGGAGTTGAAGAGACGCTTGGTTACATCACCAGTGTTGATTCTGCCAGATCAACACAAGGATTATGAAGTGTATTGCGACGCTTCTCGTCGAGGACTTGGAGCCGTACTTATGCAGGAGGGAAGAGTTGTTTCATATGCCTCACGACAGCTTAAACCCCATGAGTTAAATTATGCTACGCATGATTTGGAGTTAGCGGCCGTAGTGCATGCGTTGAAGACATGGAGACATTTTCTCATCGGAAATCATTGTGAGGTATACACGGATCACAAGAGTTTGAAGTATATCTTCACACAGAAGGAGTTGAATCTCAGGCAGAGGAGATGGTTGGAGCTCATTAAGGATTATGATATGAAATTGCATTATCATCCCGGAAAGGCTAACGTAGTAGCCGATGCGTTGAGCCGCAAAAGTCATATCAATACACTCATGACCGGAGAGTTATCCAAGGAGTTGGCAGAAGACCCTCGCGAGCTATGTTTGGAGATAGTTCCGAGAGGTTATGTAGAAGCACTGGAGATTCAATCTACGTTGATGGATAAGATCAGAGAAGCTCAGAAGACGGACAAGGAGGTTGCCGAGATAAAGGAAAGAATGAGTAAAGGAAAGGCGAAAGGATTTCGTGAGGATGAGCACGATACCTTATGGTTTGAGGACCGCGTATATGTGCCAAATGATCAGGAAATCAGGAAGTTGATTCTGCAAGAGGCCCATGATTCGCCATATTCGATTCACCCAGGAAATACCAAGATGTATCTGGATTTGAAGGATAGTTTCTGGTGGACCGGAATGAAGAAGGATATTGCAGAGTATGTAGCAGTTTGTGATGTATGTCAGAGAGTGAAGGCAGAGCATCAGAAGCGAGCAGGATTGCTACAACCATTGCCGATACCTGAATGGAAGTGGGATAAATTAGGCATGGACTTTATGACGGATTACCGGGACTCGCTCGAGCTATCACCGATATGGGTTGTAGTCGATCGCTTGACTAAAGTAGCTCATTTCATCAAATGAAGACCACTTACACCGGTGCTAAGTTGGCAAAGATATACATGACCAGGATCGTATGTTTACATGGAGTTCCGAGGACCATTGTATCAGATAGAGGAACCCAGTTTACCTCAAAGTTTTCGAATCAGTTGCATGAAACTTTGGGAACCAGGCTAGAGTTCAGTACAACTTTTCACCCGCAGACAGATGGACAGACTGAGAGAGTCAATCATATTTTGGAGGACATGTTGAGAGCTTGTGCACTAGATTATGGATCTAGTTGGGACGATAATTTGCCATATGCAGAGTGCTCGTACAACAACAGCTATCAAGCCAGTTTAAAGATGGCCCCTTTCAAAGCACTATACGGAAGGAGGTGCAGGACACTGTTGTTGTGGGACGAAGTTGGAGACCGACAGTTGTTTGGACCAGATTAGATTAAAGAGTCTGAAGAGAAGGTTAAGCTGATTCGCGATAGACTCAAAGTAGCGCAGTCCAGGCATAAGAGTTATGCGGATTCAAAACGCAAGGAGACAATTTACAAAGTTGGAGACAGAGTGTATGTTCATGTATCCCCACTTCGAGGAGTGAAGCGTTTTGGAGTTAAGGGAAAATTAACGCCACGTTTTGTGGGACCATACAAAGTTTTGGAACGTATGGGAGAAGTTGCTTACAAATTGGAATTACCCGAAAGATTGTCAGGAGTTCACGATGTGTTCCACGTTTCTCAGTTGAAGAAATGCCACACAGAGATGGCTGATATTCCTCTGAGAGATACAGTACCAATGGAAGCGATACAGTTGGATAACGATTCGACCAATGAGGAGAAGCCAGTCAATATACTCGAGTTTGCCAGTCGTGTCACATGCAGCAAAGTTATCAAATTCTGCGAAGTTCAGTGGAGCCACCATACTGAGGATAAAGCCACCTGGGAATGAGAGGAAGACCTACGGAAAGACCACCCGCACCTATTTTCTAGTCAACCCGAATCTCGAGGGTGAGATTCATCTTAAGGGGGGTAGGTTTGTAACATCCCAAATTTTCAATTTGGAATGTTATACATTAGATCATCATTGCACATCATATTTTATTGCATTTTGGTTTGATTCTAGAAATTCTACGCAACTCAAGGACCCGCGGAGAGAGTTGGGGATTTCGTTATTTTCATATTTGAGTTTTTCTCCAATTTTACAAAGCGGATCGTTTGATTTTAATTATGTTTCTCTTGAATATTTCTTTATAAAAATAAAAAGAGAGAGAGGATAAAATGACTTCCTCAAAATAAAGAAATATTGGAGATTTAATATTAAAATCAAATAAGGACTTTATTCGGAGTTTTATCGCTATTTTATTTGAATTAGGAAAAATGTGCGTTTTTCAAAATTGCATTTTAGGCCCAAATAAATGTTCACCTTGTCCGGCCTATTTTTAGAGGACGGGGAAAATTTATTTCGGGATTCTTGGAGTCCGTTTAGTATTTCTTTTCTTTCTTTTTCTGCACGTCGGAATTAAAAAAAAGTCCAACCGACTCCGGGCCGTACCCGAGCGGGACTCCGCCCGGGGGGCCTTTATAAGTCGCGACACCTGAGCCGCCGAGGCCCAGCCCGAGCCGCCGCAGCCCACCGCCGCCCAACCCTAACCCTAGCCCGACGCCACCGCCGCCGCCTGCGCCGCCGCCTCTTGAGCCCACCGCCGCCGCCATTCACCGACCCGCCGAAGGTAGCCACCGCCGGCATAATTTTCGTTAGAAAACTGTCGTTTTTTTAGAACCGCGGTTTATTTTTTTAGATTGGTTTATATTTTTTTTCCGGTTTAGTTATTTAACGAACGCTCGTTCGTACGTTCGTTTTAACGAATAGTTTTCACCGTTTATCCGCATACAGCGAATGTTCGTTCGTTAGCCTGTTTGTCGGTTTTTCTTTTTCTTGGATTTTCCGCGATTACTTTCGATCGTGATTTCTGATCCGATTTTCATTCTAGTATAACTTTTTGCTCGTTTATCAGAATCAGGCGATTCAAGCGCCTAGAGTTTCGTCTCGAAACCCACTTTCTGTTTAACCAACTTAAACAAGTTTTTGCTACTGTAAGATTTGACTTTAGTCCAGATTAGTAAACGAAGCTTGTTTCTTTCGCCGTTTGAGTTTTGTTGCTTCGTTTGATTTGATTCTTTTTGCAAACCGGAGTTCTTAAGTTGAACTTTCTGGTTAGATCTCTTATTTTAGTTTTACCCGTGCCCTTGCTTGATTGCTTATTGTATGCTTGTTTGTTTGCGATAGAGTACCCGGAGTGTGAAGCGTGCTACTACGAGTCTCTAGGTTTCGCGGATCATCAGTAAGGCAAGTAACACTTTGATCATACCTCTTCACTACCAGGTTTTATTGCATTAGATCAATCCTCAAATAATTGCATGGTTAGGATCTGATTTAAATTATGGGTTGGGAAATAGATGAGGTAGTACCTATTCACCTGTTTATTATCAAACCCTGGGAGTTACTTCTACGTTATGCTTATACTGCTATGCTATGCTCGTAGACGTGGATTGGGTTTGAGTGTATTCGTGACAGATGTGAGAATATTAATTAATGGTTCAACTTAAGGTGGCAACTTAAATACACATCTGGGTGGATTGAGGTACCTGGGGAATGCAGTGATTGCCTGTATTTTTGGAAATCCCGGGGTACCGTGTGACTCTCCTATGGACTGCCACCCAGGCTCAAAGGGATCATGAGATTATTTGTACTAGAAACTTCCGTGTGCAGCCACAAGCTATTATGGGCTCTAGCATAGTTTATTAAGTCGTGTGAACTCTTACAGTGGTAGAATAGCAGATGTAGGGGATGTAGGTGGTACTGTCTACCCATCGTAAGTTGCTAACGCTTCTGAAATACTATGTCTCGGTCATCCGTTTCTCAAACACCATGCAGTGCGAGAAATCCAACGGAGGAGATCGAGTCTTGTGGGGAAAAGTGCGCAAACCTCTGCAGAGTGTACAAACTAATCATGGTTAGCCGTGTCCCCGGTTATGGACATCTTGAGTATCGAGTTTCTGGATTATCATGTGGATCTCATCACTCTTATTATAAATTTGATTGGGTTATTAATTACCTTTTAATTGGGATTGAGATGGGGTTTACCATTCTCAATGTTTTCAACAAACTTTGTAGTTAAATAAAATGTATTCCTTTGTTGTAGGAAAAAAATGGCTTTTTGCAAAACATATTAACCATACAGCCTCCACCAGCCAGATATGCATGTAGTGATAGCTTTATTCTGTTCATTACTCTTGTGTTACATTGCCAGCATATTCTATGTGCTGACCCATTTTCGGGCTGCAACGTATCATGTTCCAGACTTTTCAGACGACGAGTAAGGAGCCTTAGGTCGTGGTCTTTCACTCATTGATGCCATTGGAGTTGATGCACTCACTTTATCTTCCAAGCGTTCCGTTGTTATCGTATTAGATGGCCTTAAGCCATATTTATTGTAATAAGTTCTCTTTTGAGATATTCGATGTAATAAGTGTGTGATTGCTACTCTGTTACAAATCCTTCAAGTACTGCCCGTGTCAGCATTACCGATCCAGGGATGACACTGATGCACAGAGATCAGACTGCTTGAGGTCTGGTCGCTACACTATAAATACCCCTCCACCCCTTCTCCATTTGAGAGAGAGCCATCAGAACGTGCCTACACTTCCACTACTCATTTTTTGAGAGAGAACTAGCTACTCATGTGTTGAGACCAAGACATTTCAATCAACCCACAAGAATCTTGATCTCTAGCCGTCCCCAAGTTGCTTTCCAGTCAAATCATATTTCCACCATATCCAGATCTGTGAGAGAGAGTTGAGTGTTGGGGAGACTATCATTTGAAGCACAAGATCAAGGAGTTCATCATCAACACACCATCTATTACCTTTTGGAGACTGGTGTCTCCTAGATTGGTTAGGTGTCACTTGGGAGCCTCCGTCAAGATTGTGGAGTTGAACCAAGGAGTTTGTAAGGGCAAGGAGATCGCCTACTTCGTGAAGATCTACCCAAGTGAGGCAAGTCCTTCGTGGGCGATGGCCATGGTGGGATAGACAAGGTTGCTTCTTCGTGGAACCTTCGTGGGTAGAGCCCTCCGTGGACTCGCGCAATCGTTACCCTTCATGGGTTGAAGTCTTCATCAACGTGGATGTACGATAGCGCCACCTATCGGAACCACGCCAAAAATCTCCGTGTCTACATTGCGTTTGCTCCCTCCAAACTCATCCTCTTTACCTTCATATGCAATGATTACATTCCGCTACTATACTCTTAGAATTGCATGTGTAGGTTGATTGCTTGACTTGTGTTAAGTTGCTAAAATCTGCCAAGACATAAAATTGGGAAAAGGCTAGATTTTTATTTGGTCAAGTAGTCTAATCATCTCCCCTCTAGACATACTTTCGGTCCTACAAGTGGTATCAAAGCTTTGGTCTCCATTTGCCTTGATTTCCATAGCTTTGGTGATCATAGCATTTGTTTCACAGCTAGGAAAGTATGGCGTCTAGCGAGGGAAATTACCACCGTAGAGGTCCTTACTTCGATGGTACTAATTTTGCTAGTTGGAAGCATAAGATGAAAATGCATATTCTAGGACATAACCCCGCTGTTTGGGCTATTGTGTGTATTGGTTTGCAAGGTGAATTCTTCGATGGGAGAGAACTAAATCGCGAAGCAACTGCGGAAGAGTTGAAAATGCTGCAATACAACGCTCAAGCTTGCGATATCCTCTTCAATGGATTGTGCCCCGAAGAGTACAACAAAAGCAGCCGTCTTGAGAATGCAAAGGAAATTTTTGATACTTTGATTGATAGGCACGAAGATACCGAGTCCGTCAAGGAATCCAATTTGGATGTGCTTCAAAGTCAGCTTGACAAGTTCAAAATGATGGATGGTGAAGGTGTCGCTGAAATGTACTCTAGGCTTGCTCTCATCACAAATGAGACTGCCGGCTTAGGAATTGAATAGACGACTGACAGATTCATCATCAAAAATATCCTAAGAGCCTTGGATGGAAAAGTTGATACCGTGTGCACATTGATCCAAATGATGCCCAATTACAAAGATCTCAAGCCAACGGATGTCATTGTAAGAATTGTTGCTCATGAGATGTCACTCATGGACAAAGAATAACTTCATAACAAGTCTAGTGGTGCTTATAAAGCCTCATGTTAAGCTCCTGCCACATATAGTGAAAACAAGTCTTCAATGAGGAATTAAGCTTAATGGGGAAGAACTTCAACAAATTCTACAAGATTAGAAGCAAAGAGAGAAGTTCCAAATCAAGATCCTACCATGACAAAAGATCTTCTAGTCGTGAACGTAATTGATACAATTGTGGAAGACCCGAACACTACTCCAATGAGTGTACGACCTCATACAAAAGAAAAGAAGACTCACCTAAAAGAAGAAGTAGAAGAGAAGAATCACCTCCAAGAGAGAGGAGTAGAGATGATCGTTATGAACGAAGAACCTCTCGCAGAAGCAAGGATTCGGAAAGGAAGGACAAGTCATCAAGGAGCTATACAAAACGAAGACATCAAGCTCATGTTGTTGAATGGGTATCCGGTTCTGACTCCGACCACCACTCCGAGAGAAGTTATCACTCTGACTCCGAATATACTCAAGATGAAGGTGTTGCCGGTCTTGCACTTGTGTCAACCAACTGTTATGACATATTTGACTCACAAAATGAAGGAATTGGAAGATGCTTCATGGCTAAAGGCCCCAAGGTATCACACCCCGAGTATATTGATTTTAGTAGTGATGAAGATTATTTGCTAGGTGATGATGAGTTACTTGTTGACAATGCTAGTGATGAAAACTATGATGAAACTACTATTAATCATGCTAATCAAGATGAAACGAATGAAAATGATAAGAGGGAGATTGAGCGTCTAACTAAAGAACTGAACACTCTTAAGTTAGCTCATGAAACTACTTTAGAAGATCATCGAGAACTTTTAAAAACTCATGAGACGCTACACTTCGAGAAGCTCAACCTAGAGCAAGAACATGGGTTCTTAAAAGCTATCAATGATGATCTTCAGAAGAAAAGTTCTTCTTACATTGCCAAGCATTGATAACCCACAAGTATAGGGAATCAATTGTAGCCTCTTTCGATAAGTAAGAGTGTCGAACCCAGAGAGGAGCTAAAGGTAGAACAAATATTCCCTCAAGTTCTATCGACCACCGATACAACTCTACGCACGCTTAGCGTTCGCTTTACCTAGAACAAGTATGAAACTAGAAGTACTTTCTAGGTGTTTTTGGATAGGTTTGCAAGAATATAAAGAGCGTGAAAATAAAAACTAGGGGCTGTTTATATAAAAGACATAATAAAGTAAATATAGCGAGTGTGGAAAAGTGGTGGTAGGAGTTGCGAAATTGTCCCTAAGCAATTGACTAGTTTACTAGACCGATAGGAAGTTTTATGTGGGAGAGGCCACTGCTAGCATGTCATCCCTTACTTGGAATTCTGTGCACTTATGATTGGAACTATTAGCAAGCATCCGCAACTACTAACGTTCATTAAGGTAAAACCCAATCATAGCATTAAGATATATTGGTCCCCCTTCAATCCCGTATGCATCAATTTCTATGCTAGGCTGAAGCTTCTGTCACTCTTTCCCTCCAATACATAGTCCTATCAACATACAACTAACCCTATGGTGTGATCCACGTGCGCGCTCATATGATGGGCACCAAAGGACAACAACATAACCACAAGCAAATTAAATCAATCATAGCAATTCATCAACCACCGATAGGACAACGAAAATCTACTCAGACATCATAGGATGGCAACACATCATTGATTAATAATATGAAGCATAAAGCACCATGTTCAAGTGGAGGGTACAGCGGGTTGCGGGAGAGTGGACCGCTGTAGATAGAGGGGGGAAGGTGATGGAGATGTTGGTGAAGATGGCAGAGGTGTTGGTGAAGATCGCAGTGATGATGATGGTGGCCACGGCAGCGTTCCGGCGCCACCGGAGGAGAGGGGGAGAGGGTCCCCCTTCTTCCTTTCCTTCCTTGACCTCCTCCCTAGATGGGAGAAGGGTTTCCCCTCTGGTCCTTGGCCTCCATGGCATGGGAGGGGTGAGAGCCCCTCCGAGATTGGATTTGTCTCTCTGTTTCTGTGTTCTCTAATTCTGCCCTGGCACCGTTTCTTTTATATCCGGAGATCCGTAACTCCGATTGGGTTGAATCTTTCACCTAGATTTTTCTCATAAAATTAGCTTTCTTGCAGCAAAAGAAGAGTGTCAACTGCCTTACGGTTGGCCCACGAGGGTCAGGGGCGCGCCCAGGGGGCAGGCGCCCCCTACCTCGTGGCCACCTCTGTAGCGACCCGACCTCGAGACGGTCAAGCCTCGTGTTCTTGTGCCATCCTGGATCAGTATCTGGCACACAGTACATCAATGTATATATCAAAGTGCAATCACATGCATAAATAACGTAAAACTGATATATACCTCATAATACTCGCGGAAACAATCAAGCGGGTGTGGAGTCCCATCAACGCCATCGGCGGGTTGAGTGTAGACCGTAACCTGATCGTAACTCTTACTCGTCGAGGAAGTATCGCAACATGATACGTTGCAGCCGTGTAGGTCAAGTACATAGGATGTCTTGGCAAGATCACAATAAGAGAAAACAGATGATAAACTATACTATATGCGGTATGGCTTTGTGGCTCAGATCTGAGTTTTGTTTGCGTAAAAGCTGGTTTTATTTTACCTACATCAAAGGAATAAATGAAGTCTGAACTATGGAGCCTTCTATCATGACATGGTTCCGCCAACCGATGTCTCATAGCCCAAATCATCATAAGTTGCCCACAATTAAGTTATCATCCGGTGTTGAGAGTTCGAGATAAATCCAAGTCCAGCTGCTCAAATTGTCCGTAATCGGGACACGGCTAATCGATTAGGTTATAACCCTCTGCAGAGGTTTGTACACTTTACCCGCAAGATTCGATCCTCTCTTTACGTTCTCGCACTTGAGTGTTTGAGAACAAGATGACCAAACATGGTCTTCCAAAGAGTTCCTCGACCTCTGTCGGTACTCAACCCATCCTACCGTAGTTCTACATCTGCTAGTACCGCCCCAGCCAGAGTCACAACTAAGGTCAACCAAGCGAGCCCATAATGACTTGCGGTTGCAGGTAAGCTTCGGGCGTGAAGTATTCTTCCGTCTCTTTGAGTCCTGGGTGAAGCTTTCCGCAAGATGTCATGGCGCTTCTCCATGCATGCCGCCAACCACTGGTTTCTCCAGGTGCCGTCAACCATCCTTCACCCGATGGCGTGTATTGAATTCTTGTCTTGAGCCTTGAAGTCTTGAGGCCTTGAAGATGCAGTCCTTGCAGATTCCATCATGGAGTTGTCGTCATTGACGTAGAATCCTCCATTCTCACACCACTCCAGTACTCATACCAAACCCCGTCTACTATAGCGTAGCATTAAATAAAATATCGTCCGGGCTTGGTAACAGGGGTGGGTTCCTACCTCATGCATACTACTCAACTACAAGGATTCAATAACACTCTTGAGGGGTGGTTGCAAAGATGTCACTAAATGCAATAAAACATAGGCAGGAAAGCATGGTCAAAGTGAACTTGCCTTGTTGACGATCTTGAAAAACTAGGGTTTCAGTAGTAGCAATCTTCGCACTCGGAAATTCTACCGAGGCAAACAATAACTATAATAAGCACATAGCATAACATAACATAACAAAGTAACACACCAAAACCAACAAAGCAAAACCCAAAGGAAAACTTAAAGAAAAAACAACTCAAAGTTTTCCTACTTCAAATAACAACAAAAATAGTTTTATATAACAAAAATTTCTTAACATCACCTAATCATGGTTTTATGTTAACTAAACAGAAAATATTTCATTAAGCAACTAGGAGCAAAAAGAATTAAATAAAAATCTATTATGAAACTCCGGAATAAGCAAAATAAGCTTTAATTCAAATCTGATCTAACTCAATTTTTTAAATCCAAACATAGACAAATTATATATTTTTGGAAACTACAAGAAAATTGTGATCTAACGCAAAAAGAATCAGCATCATTGGACTTCTAGATCAAAAGTTATAAGCTAAACAAGAACGGAACTAAATCTGTTACGGAAATAAATCTGAAAACGAAAACGGCGACGTGGCGAGATTTGATTGGTTGTCGGGTGTGCGCGTTTAGGCTATCTAGAGGACGGCCGCACATTTGAAGAAAACGGTTTGGCTATTAAGTGATCTATTTGGGGCCTTAGGATCAAGATCTAACGGTGGTACGGGAATAGACAAAGAAAAAAAAAACAACAAGGAGTTACTCATGACGTGAGGCAGAGATGGCAGGAAGGAGGCGGCGATGTGGAGGCTGCTCGGCGAGGGGCGAGGTCGCCGGCGAGGTGGGGGTGGCGGAGGAGGGGTCGGCGCTAGGAGGTTCCAGGAGAGCTCTGGTGGCGTTCTAGGCAGGAAAAGGAGGACGGTGGCGAGAAGGCTACGGGCAGGGGGGGCGTGGTGATGGGAAAAATGGAGCGAGGAGAGGAGGGGTTTTATAGGCGGTCTCGGGAGGCGCTGGGATGGAAAGACGAGGGAGATCGGGAAGGTGGAGTTTCTGTCTCCATGGATATGGAAAGCTTCAGTAACGTGAGAGGAAACAGAGGAAGGAGATGATCTCTTGTTGGGCTAGAATAGGAAAGTGCTTAATGGGCCAGGTTTTCCTAATAAAACGATTCCATTCCTATTTTTAAAATTAGGAAACTAAAACAATAAAAAGGGAAATCAAATCAATTCGAATAAAGAGTTTTATATACTAAAATTATCAGAAAAATAAAATGTAGATGATGAGCATTATTCCACGGCCAAAATAAAACTTAAAAAATATGTTTTTCAGAAAATCCCTAAAGGCTTTATTTCTTTTTGCAAATAATTTTAAATAAAAACTTTGGTTTTCTTGGCTCAAATATTTTCAAAATGCCCCTGATTTTGGAGGGTCATTTCCTCCGCTCTTTCTTGCTTGCAAGAATTTATTTTTCGGGTATTTCTCGGGAAGAAAAATAGAGAAGCAAGTGCAAATATTTGAAAGAATTAAATTGCAAAACTCCGTTCAAATTCTTTATAGTTGAAGAAGTCATGTCATCTTCTCTCATTGATTTTAATAGGATGAATTTGAATTTACGGAGAAGGGAAAGTCATTTTATTCCTCTCTTTCAAAAGTTTTTGAAAAGGTTCAAATTTCACTCAAGTTTAATTCACTCAAGCAAACAAACAAACAATTCAATTAATTATATTAACATTCCAAAATTTGGGATGTTACAAACCTACCACACTTAAAATGAATCTAGTCCTCGAGATTGAAGAAACTAACAAGAAAAGGTTAGGGTTGGGGTCTTCTAGCAAATGTCTTGGTCGAAGGTCGGGGTGCTACCACACTTAAAAACAAGGTCATGGTTCCAATAAACTCAGATATTTCCTCTGGAGGGCTGACAATGTATGTCTCTTCACATATCTTACAATAGCTCCTTCATTAAAGCTCTTACATCGAAGCATAGAGTTTTCCTCAAAAGCTTGGGTCGGTTCGTCAAAGTTGAAGTTCGTCCGAGACTGGATCTTCTTAGCGATAGGCTCGTGTCCATTCTAGACAACTTTCAAATACTCATGGTGGTCTACAATTTATGGTTTTCTCCTGCAGAAAGCGGGTGCAGGTTGAACCTCACCGTATAACCCTCGTTTGTAGCAAGTTGCTGTAATGGGGTTCCATCGTCCTACCATTTTATGGTTTTATGGCTTATCGCGTCGACACTCTTCTAAGTTTTTCAAGGCTCTCGATTTTCCATCAACATATGATAGTTCATGATAGAAGTCTCGGTATGGGGCCAATCCATCCCGCACTTGAATCATTACCACATATGTAAATATCGAATCACGTATTTTAACACTTGGGCATACTCACAAGCATTGCAGAATTTCTCTTGTTCTCGAACTGAGTTTGTATAAATCCATGGTTTCGCATGCCAAACAAAACATCTATCGTTACTTCACCACTCTCAGGTTTTTGCGTAATCTCCTACGAAACGTATGCTGATTGGATGCTGATTCCTCCAATTTATTCCTTTATCAAGGTTATATCGGTTTCCTTTCAAAATCCTGGGCACGTGGGTTATGGCCCACTTCAACACTAGTGCAGTTTTAACTCATCCTTGGAGTAACTCTCTTGTTACACCTCCTTTAAATCCAGAGTACTCTGTTTCTTCATACCATCATATCAAAAGCAAAATTTCAACTTATTTTGTCCAGCTTCCTTCTATGGACCGTCATGGATAACACATTTCTTTCTTCATTGATCCTGTGGTTTTACAGAGTACTATGACCAAAATAAATGCACAAGTTTATCCATAACATCTCATTATTCTCATATCAATCTTTCATTACATCCTTAATCATTTTTCGTGAATCCAAATTCCAAAAAGTTTATTACAAATGCTGCCACCCACATGGTTCGGTATGGTCAGACATTACTTCCAACTTTATTCATTTTTCCTCATTGAGGATCCTTCAGTCCCACTGGAATTGGGCGACATGTGCCTTGAATTCTTCAATCTTCTGTTTCATTGTGGTGGCCTTGAGCTTCACCTCCATCATCTCGATATGCACTTCGCTTAGGTATTCCCGAGTATACGGAGTCTTGCTTCTAGTATTTCTCGATCGACGTATGGCTTCCATGGCTGCTTCACGAACAGCATCGAAGAAAGTTGCTTGTGGCACACGTGAAATGAAAAAGTACTGCCCCATCATTTTGGGCAAACTCCTTTCAAATGGTGGAGGTGTACCTCCACATACCAAAGTTCCACTCCCTTATGCATGAAGGGTAGCCTTTGTAGACTGCATCTCCTTCAAGGTGAATATGCTTCATCATGTCCTTCAGATCTTGGGTAATCATGATCACTTGTCGAGGGTCATGATGGTTTCGGACCTTTAAGGAAAGACTCGTAAAGGGTCGTCATCTGCAGTTGTGGAACAGAAATGATGCTCGAATTAAGGTACTTATCTCTGGGGCATACATTCATATCATCCAAACAGAACTTCAAACTCAATTTCCAATTTCCTGTTTATGCATCACAACTCACTTTCTTCCATGTTCATCAAAATATTAATTTCCAAGATAAAACATGGCAACTCCTTAAAGCTTTTCAGCATGTGACATTACAACTTTATTGAGTCATGAACTATTACAAACTCGAGAAATCTATTACATAACTCAACTCATTGAGCTCATGAAAAGGAAATTGCTTTCTACTACTCTTATTATCCATATCAAAATTCCAACTACTCAACTCCAGCTTTCATCTTGTCGGGACATTTAATAGCATAATGTCCTGCCTCCTTGCAGCGAAAACAAATGACTTCCGACATGTCTCGGGCTTCTTTGTGATTATGCGGGCTCCTTGGATTCTTGGCTTCTTTTAAGGCATTTACTAGCGTAATGACCTAAATCCTTGCA
This sequence comes from Aegilops longissima, assembly GCA_021605205.1. NCBI lineage: Eukaryota > Viridiplantae > Streptophyta > Magnoliopsida > Poales > Poaceae > Aegilops > Aegilops longissima. Next base: position 255,392,398 of record CM038676.1, on the reverse strand, counting down.
CCTGTAAAGGTGATATGACTCAAGTCCTTCTCTGCAAAAATTGTGTTGCTCTCGGGTTGCCTTCCTTTTCTCTTCTGGATTTCTCTGTAATGATCGAGTTTCTATCTCCGGGGTCAAACTTGACTTCATTGTCGGAAATATCCTGGATACTCCTTTCTTTCCTTGGTGCAATCTGTGAAAATGTCCTTCTTCTCCACATGAATAGCGGCATTGAGTAAAATCTGTTGAGACCTTCTCCATCCAGGTCTTCAACACTTTCATCATTATTGGTTCTTCTAGATCTTCCTTGAGGGCTTCTTTCATTCCATCTTCCTGGTTCGGAATAGTTTGTTGCACCGTGGAGTAAATGTGACTTTGCACCGGTAGTGGGTGGTTCCTTCACACAGAAGCAAGTCACACAGCTAGTTGGGCATTCCTCATTTGGGTGTTTCTCCTCACAATGAGGGCATCCATCTTTGTGTTCCTCCCGGTGTGTCCTATTTCTCCGCAAATCTTGCGAGCACAAGGTTTACTTCTTGGTGCATCATTGTGCTTCCGGATAAGACGTGATTTCAACAGTGTCTTCTTGAATTCCTCCCAAGTTCTTGCTCCATTAAATCCTGTAAGGCTTGGTGCCTGTTCCACCAGGTTGGAGGCACTTTCTGTAAGGTATTGAAGAGCATATTGAACCTCATACTTCCTTGAAACCAAATTGCTCCAAGTGATTTTCCATGTTCTCGCATCCATAGCTCGCCTCGGGCTGAGTCTTGATCGAGAGAATATCACCAAATTCATTCATCATCTACGGGGTTCAAGGGTTTTAGGGTGAGATGAGAGAGAGGTGGGGAGGGATATACACACAATACAAACATTAGTTTTTGAAGAAACAGGTTTTATTTTTGGGGCTGTCGGAAAAACATCAAACAAAGGACGGCTCACAAATCATCGCATCTAACGTAAGTGTATAACAGGGGTTTGGTCTTCTAAAGGTCAAATATTTCTTTAGATTCTTCAAATCATCGGAGTCTCCAACTGTTGTACTTCAATTCTTCTAATACATGGTGAAATCCTTTTTACTCAAGTGGTCATCGTTCTCTAATCCTTCTTGGAGCGTCTTGATTGATCCTCCGTGTGGTCAAAAAGGAAAGGGTATATTCTAACTATTTGAGGTGAGAGTGTCTATTTGATAAAATCTGAAAAGATGAGGAGTAAGAGTCTTTTGAAAATAAAGTTTTAGAAATTTCTGTCCAAGGGCTTTCCGGTTTCTAGGGTCACGCCCCTACAGTCAACATGTGCTCGATACCATCTCTCAGAGAGACCCGACCTCGACGGTCAAGCCTACGTATTCTTGTGCCATCCACGGATCAAGATGTTGGCACACAAGTACATCAATGTATATATCAAAGTGCAATCACATGCATAAATAACGAAACTGATATATACCTCATAATACTCACGTGAAACAATCAAGCGGGTGTGGAGTCCCATCAACGCCATCGGCAGTTGAGTGTAGACCGTAACCCTGATCGTAACTCTTACTGTCGAGGAAGTATCTCGCAACATGATACGTTGCAGCCGTGTAGGTCAATTACATAGGATGTCTCGGCAAGATCACAATAAGAGAAAACAGATGATAAACTATACTATATGCAAGTATGGCTTTGTGGCTCAGATTCGAGTTTTGTTTGCGTAAAAGTTGGTTTTATTTTACCTACATCAAAGGAATAAATGAAGTCTGAACTATGGAGCCTTCTATCATGACATGGTTCCGCCAACCGATGTCTCATAGCCCAAATCATCATAAGTTGCCCACAATTAAGTTATCATCCGGTGTTGAGAGTTCGAGATAAATCCAAGTCCAGCTGCTCAAATTGTCCGTAATCGGGACACGGCTAATCGATTAGTTTATAACCTCTGCATAGGTTTGTACACTTTACCCGCAAGATTCGATCCTCTCTTTACGTTCTCGCACTTGAGTGTTTGAGAACAAGATGACCAAACATGGTCTTCCAAAGAGTTCCTCGACCTCTGTCCGTACTCAACCCATCCTACCGTAGTTCTACATCTGCTAGTACCGCTCCAGCCAGAGTCACAACTAAGGTCAACCAAGCCGAGCCCATAATGACTTGCGGTTGCAGGTAAGCTTCCGGCGTGAAGTATTCTTCCGTCTCTTTGAGTCTGGGTGAAGCTTTCCGCAAGATGTCATGGCGCTTCTCCATGCATCCCGGCCAACCACTGGTTTCTCCAGGGTGCCCGTCAACCGTCCTTCACCCAGTAGCGTGTATTGAATTCTTGTCTTGAGCCTTGAAGTCTTGAGGCCTTGAAGATGCAGTCCTTGCAGATTCCATCATGGAGTTGTCGTCATTGACGTAGAATCCTCCATTCTCACACCACTCCCGAGTACTCATACCAAACCCCGTCTACTATAGCGTAGCATTAAATAAAATATCGTCCCGGGCTTGGTAACAGGGGGGTGGGTTCCTACCTCATGCATACTACTCAACTACAAGGATTCAATAACACTACTGAGGGGTGGTTGCAAAGATGTCACTAAATGCAATAAAACATAGGCAGGAAAGCATGGTCAAAGTGAACTTGCCTTGTTGACGATCTTCGAAAAACTAGGGTTTCGTAGTAGCAATCTTCGCACTCCGGAAATTCTACCGAGGCAAACAATAACTATAATAAGCACATAGCATAACATAACATAACAAAGTAACACACCAAAACCAACAAAGCAAAACCCAAAGGAAAACTTAAAGAAAAACCAACTCAAAGTTTTCCTACTTCAAATAACAACAAAAATAGTTTTATATAACAAAATTTCTTAACATCACCTAATCATGGTTTTATGTTAACTAAACAGAAAATATTTCATTAAGCAACTAGGAGCAAAAAGAATTAAATAAAATCTATTATGAAACTCCCGAATAAGCAAAACAAGCTTTAATTCAAATCTGATCTAACTCAATTTTATAAATCCAAACATAGACAAATTATATATTTTGGAAACTACAAGAAAATTGTGATCTAACTCAAAAATAATCAGCATCATTGGACTTCTAGATCAAAAGTTATAAGCTAAACAAGAACGGAACTAAATCTGTTACGGAAATAAATCTGAAAACGAAAACGGTGACGTGGCGAGATTTGATTGGTTGTCGGGTGTGCGCGTTTTAGGCTATCTAGAGGACGGCCGCACATTTGAAGAAAACGGTTTGGCTATTAAGTGATCTATTTGGGGCCTTAGGATCAAGATCTAACGGTGGTACGGGAATAGACAAAAGAAAGAAAAAAAACAACAAGGGAGTTACCTGTACGTGAGGCAGAGATGGCAGGAAGGATACGGCGATGTGGAGGGCTGCTCGGCGAGGGGCGAGGTCGGCGGCGAGGGTGGGGGTGGCGGAGGAGGGGGTGGCGCTGGGGAGGTTCCAGGAGAGCTCTGGTGAGCGTTCTAGGCAGGAAAAGGAGGACGGTGGCGAGAAGGCTACAGGCGGGGAGGCGTGGTGATGGGAAAAATGGAACGAGGAGAGGGAGGGGTTTTATAGGCGGTCTCGGGAGGCGCTGGGATGGAAAGACGAGGGAGATCGGGAAGGTGGAGTTTCTGTCTCCATGGATATGGAAAGCTTCAGAACGTGAGAGGAAACAGAGGAAGGAGATGATCTCTTGTTGGGCTAGAATAGGAAAGTGCTTAATGGGCCAGGTTTTTCCTAATAAAAACGATTCCATTCCTATTTTTAAAATTAGGAAACTAAAACAATAAAAAGGGAAATCAAATCAATTCGGAATAAAGAGTTTTTATATACTAAAATTATCAGAAAAATAAAATGTAGACGATGAGCATTATTCCACGGCCAAAATAAAAACTTAAAAAATATGTTTTTCAGAAAATCCCTAAAGGCTTTATTTCTTTTTGCAAATAATTTTTAAATAAAAACTTTGGTTTTTCTTGGCTCAAATATTTTCAAAAATGCCCCTGATTTTGGAGGGTCATTTTCCTCCGCTCTTTCTTGCTTGCAAGAATTTATTTTTCGGGGTATTTCTCGGGGAAGAAAAATAGAGAAGCAAGTGCAAATATTTGAAAGAATTAAATTGCAAAACTCCGTTCAAATTCTTTATAGTTGAAGAAGTCATGTCATCTTCTCTCATTGATTTTAATAGGATGAATTTGAATTTACGGAGAAGGGAAAGTCATTTTATTCCCTCTCTTTCAAAAGTTTTGAAAAGGTTCAAATTTCACTCAAGTTTAATTCACTCAAGCAAACAAACAAACAATTCAATTAATTATATTAACATTCCAAAATTTGGGATGTTACAACCTCGGGCACCGTCTCGCGTTGATTATTCTTCCAGAATTTTCCAAAAATTCCAAAAATATTCTCTGTCTGTTTTTATCTCGTTTGGATTTCGTTTGATATGGGGTTTCTGCGAAACATAAAACATGCAACAAACAGGAACTGGCACTGGGCACTGGATCAATATGTTAGTCCCAAAAATAGTATAAAAAGTTGCCAAAAAGTATATGAAAGTTGTATAATATTGGCATGGAACAATCGAAAATTACAGATACAACGGAGACGTATCAGCATCCCAAGCTTAATTCCTGCTCGTCGTCGAGTAGGTAAATGATAAAAAAGATAATTTTTTATGTGGAATGCTACCTAGCATAATCTTGATCATATGTCTAATCATGGCATGAATATTAAGATACGAGTGATTCAAAGCAATAGTCTATCATTTGACATAAAAACAATAATACTTCAAGCCTACTAATAAAGCAATCATGTATTTTCAAATTAACATGGCCAAAGAAAGTTATCCCTACAAAATCATATAGTCTGGCTATGCTCCATCTTCACCACACAAAATATTCACATCATGCACAACCCCGATGACAAGCCAAGCAATTGTTTCATACTTTTGATGTTCTCAAACCTTTTCAACTTTCACGCAATACATGAGCGTGAGCCATGGACATAGCACTATAGGTGGAATAGGATATGATGGGGGTTATGTGAAGAAGACAAAAAGGAGAAAGTCTCACATCGACGTGGCTAATCGGGCTATGGAGATGCCCATCAATTGATGTCAATGTGAGGAGTAGGGATTGCCATGCAACAAATGCACTAGAGCTATAAGTATATGAAAGCTCAAACTGAAACTAAGTGGGTGTGCATCCAACTTGCTTGCTCATGAAGACCTAGGGCATTTGAGGAAGCCCATCATTGGAATATACAAGCCAAGTACTATAATGAAAATTCCCACTAGTATATGAAAGTGATAACTCAAGAGACTCTCTATATGAAGAGCATGGTGCTACTTTGAAGCACAATAGTGGTAAAAGGATAGTAACATTGCCCCTTCTCTCTTTTTCTCTCTTTTTTTCTTTTTTTTTTCTTTTTTTGGGCCTTCTCTTTTTTCCTTTTTGGCCTTTCTCTTATTTTTATTTTTTTATTTTTATTATTTTTGTCAGGAGTCTCATCCCGACTTGTGGGGGAATCATAGTCTCCATCATCCTTTCCTCACCGGGGCAATGCTCTAATAATGATGATCATCACACTTTTATTTACTTACAACTCAGTATTACAACTCGATACTAGAACAAAGATATGACTCTATATGAATGCCTCCGGCGGTGTACCGGGATGTGCAATGACCTAGCGTAGCAATGACATCAAAAAATGGACAAGTCATGAAAATATCATGCTAGCTATCTTACGATCATGCAAAGCAATATGACAATAAATGCTCAAGTCATGTATATGATGATGATGGAAGTTGCATGGCAATATATCCCGGAATGGCTATGGAAATGCCATGATAGGTAGGTATAGTGGCTGATTTGAGTAAGATATCAGGAGGTTTATGTGTGATAGAGCGTATCGTATCACGGGGTTTGGATGCACCGGCGAAGTTTGCACCAACTCTCGAGGTGAGAAAGGGCAATGCGCGGTACCGAAGAGGCTAGCAATGATGGAAGGGTGATAGTGCATATAATCCATGGACTCAACATTAGTCATAAAGAACTTACATACTTATTGCAAAAATCTATTAGTCATCGAAACAAAGTACTACGCGCATGCTCCTAGGGGGATAGATTGGTAGGAAAAGACCATCGCTCGTCCCCGACCGCCACTCATAAGGAAGACAATCAATAAATAAATCATGCTCCCACTTCGTTACATAACGGTTCACCATACGTGCATGCTACGGGAATCACAAACCTCAACACAAGTATTTCTACAATCCAAAACTACCCACTAGCATGACTCTAATATCACCATCTTGATATCGCGAAACTATTGCAAGGAATCAAACATAGCATCTTCAGTGATCTACAAGTTTTATGTAGGATTTTATGACTAACCATGTGAATGACCAGTTCCTGACATCTGTCTAAATAGATATAAGTGAAGCAAGAGAGTTTAATTCTTTCTACAAAAGATATGCCCACGCTCTAACAAATATAAGTGAAGCAAAAGAGCATTCTACAAATGGCGGTTTTCTATGTGAAGAAAAACAAGCAATCCAAACTTCGAATGATATAAGTGAAGCACATGAAGCATTCTATAAAGCCATACTCAAAAGATATAAGCGAAGTGCAAAGAGCATTCTATAAATCAACCAAGGACTATCTCGTACCAGCATGGTGCATAAAAGAAAAATAAAAACTAAATGCAAAAGACGCTCCAAGATTGCACATATCGCATGAACGAAATGAATCCGAAAACATACCGATACTTGTTGAAGAAAGAGGGGATGCCTTCCAGGGCATCCCCAAGCTTAGACGCTTGAGTCTCCTTGAATATTTACTTGGGGTGCCTTGGGCATCCCCAAGCTTGAGCTCTTGCCTCTCCTTCTTCTCCTCACATCGAGACCTTCTCGATCATCGAACACTTCATCCACAGAAAACTTCAACAGAAAACTCGGTAAGATCCGTTAGTATAATAAAGCAAATCACTACTCTAAGTACTGTTGCAAACCAATTCATATTTTGTTTTTGCATTATAGCTACTTTAATATAACTTTTCCATGGCTTAATCGGCTGATATAAATCGATAGTTTCATCTAAACAAGCAAACTATGCATCAAAAATAGAATCTGTCTAAAAAAGAACAGTCTGTAATAATCTGAACATTCACCATACTTCTGATACTTGAAAAATTCTGCCAAAATTAGGAAAAATAAAGAATTAGTATAGCAAGACAGTGCAAAAAGAATCAGAACCATTTGATATTCCAGTAAAAAATAAAAATCGCGCACTACAGCCAAAATTTCTGTCCTGCACCGCACAAACCAACAAGCATTGTAAACATCCTAAAGGCAAACCTTGGCACATTATTTTTATTTTTAAACTTTATAAAAGCACACAACAGAAATAAATGACTCTATAATATTTTTGGGTTGTCTCCCTGGCAGCTCTTTCTTTAAAGCCATTATGCTAGGCATATAGTGCTCAAGTAGTGAATCCACCCGGATCCCGAGGTATATCGAAGCCAATTTGAATTAACAATGATTTGGCATTTAGTAGTGAGCACAAAGCAACATATATCAAGCAATGACGAAGTCTAAATCTCTTCCTATGCATCGGCATGTCATAAAATAACAATTCATGCACACATAGTAAAGGCCAATGCATACTATAAACAGTTTCTTGCAATTTTATCGTGTTGGAAATATAGAGAGGTGGAGATATAGTTCCTATCTCATAATAATTGCAAGTAGGAGCAGCAAGCACATGCATATTATATTCATCAAAATCATCATGTGTAATAGTGAAAGGCAACCCATCAATATAATCCTTAATAAGGGTAAACTTCTCCGATATAGTGTAGTTGGGAGAATTCAAAAAGATAATAGGACTATCATGCGTGGGTGCAATAGCAACAATTTCATGTTTAACATAAGGAACTATAGCAAGTTAATCTCCATAAGCACAATTCAATTGGCATCTTGGCCACAAGCATAGCAAGCATCATCAAAAATGGATATTTCAAGAGAATCAACGGGATCATAACAATCATCATAGCAATCATCCTTTGTTAAGCACGAAGGGAAATTAAACAATGTATGAGTTGGAGGGTTACTCTCATTAGAAGGTGGGCAAGGGTACCTAATCCGCTCTTCCTCCTTTTGTCCTTCGCTCTCCTCCTCATCTTTTTCATCCAATGAGCTCATAGTTTCATCAATTTCTTCTTCCATAGATTCCTGCAAAATATTAATCTCTTCTTGGACAGCGGAGACTTTCTCAATAAGTGCTTTAATATTGGAATTTTATTCATAATTCTCATAGCAATATTTGAGGATAGCTAAATTTTCAGGTCTATAAACAGCATCATCAAAATCTTCAAACTCTTTAAACATAGATTCAATTTCATAAGCACCCATAAAAGCAACAAATTCTTCTATTTGTTCTACATCATAGTAATCATATATACCATTAGCATAAGAAGCTAAGGTTTTATTATCATTAAATTTGCATGAAAAGGGAAGGTGTGGAGCCTTCATCCTAGAGCAACAAGTATAATCATAACTCAAGCATACTTGCCGAGCATACCACTTCAATATATAAATTTGATCCCATAATAGTTTCCCTTTTTATGTCAAGCGATAATCCCTAAAGTATTCACGTTGATCCAACGTTACTCCCATTACCAAATTGAATGGGTGAGGGGGTCCTGGATTAGGGGGTATCCGGACAGCCGGACTATATCCTTTGGCCGGACTGTTGGACTATGAAGATACAAGATTGAAGACTTCGTCCCGTGTCCGGATGGGACTCTCCTTGGCGTGGAAGGCAAGCTTGGCAATACGGATATGTAGATCTCCTTCCTTGTAACCGACTCTGTGTAACCCAAGCCCCCTCCGGTGTCTATATAAACCGAAGGGTTTAGTCCGTAGGACCAATAACAACAATCATACCATAGGCTAGCTTCTAGGGTTTAGCCTCTTTGATCTCGTGGTAGATCAACTCTTGTAATACTCATATTATCAAGATCAATCAAGCAGGAGTAGGGTTTTACCTCCATCGAGAGGGACCGAACCTGGGTAAAAACATCGTGTCCCTTGTCTCCTGTTACCATCCGCCTAGACGCACAGTTCGGGACCCCCTACCCGAGATCCGCCGGTTTTGACACCGACATTGGTGCTTTCATTGAGAGTTCCTCTGTGTCATCGCCGTTAGGCTTGATGGCTCCTTCAATCATCGTTAGCGATGCAGTCCAGGGTGAGACGTTTCTCCCCGGACAGATCTTTGTATTCGGCAGCTTCGCACTGCGCGCCAACTCGCTTGGCCATCTGGAGAAGATCGAGAGTTACGCCCGTGGCCACCAGGTCAGGTTTGGAAGCTTAAACTACACGACCGACATCCACGGGGACTTGATATTCAACGGATTCGAGCCCCTGCCGAGTGCGCCGCACGGTCACGATGAGCATGATTTAGCTCCGCCGTCATACAATGTTCAGGAGATCGCACCGGCAACCGCTCCGACCCTCAATTTGGAGCCAGTTGCGCCGTCCACGGACGGGTGGCTAGACCCCGCCACGGAGGCCGCATTCTCAGCGGCGATCGAGCCGAATACTAACCTTACCCTTCACAAGAGCCATGACTTCGAACTGCCGGATTCTTTTCCGGCCACGGACTCCGAACCGCCTGCGCCCGTGCCAATCGAATCCGACTGGGCGCCGATCATGCAGTTCACCTCCGTGGATATTTTTCAGCACTCGCCTTTTGGCGATATACTGAACTCACTAAAGTCTCTCTCCTTATCAGGAGAATCCTGGCCGAACTATGTCCGGCAGGATTGGGATACGAACGACGAAGAAATTCGCCGCCCACCCACCACCCACTTAATAGCCACTGTCGATGATTTGACCGACATGCTCGACTTCGACTCTGAAGACATCGACGGTATGGACGACGATGCAGGAGACGAACAGGAACCACTGCCCACAGGGCACTGGATAGCCACCTCATCATATGATATATATATATATATATGGTGGACACACCCAAAGAAGGCAATGGCGACGGGACAGCGGAGGATGACCCCTCCATGAAGCAACCCAAGCGCCGACGTCAGCGGCGCCGCTCTAAGTCTCGCCAAAGCAAAAGCGGTGATACCGGCACAGGATATAACAGCACTCCGGACAGTGCCGAATATGACGACAATCCCCTCTAGCAAGATTTAGAGCAGGAGGATGGAGAAGCCCTCCCTCCTGAGAGAGCGGCAGATGGAGAGGCAGAGGATGATAATTACATGCCTCCCTCCGAAGACGAGGCAAGCCTCGACGATGACGAATTTGTCGTGCCTGAGGATCCCGTCGAGCAAGAGCGCTTGAAGCGCCGGCTTATAGCCACGACAAATAGCCTTAAGAAAAAGCAACAACAGCTTAGAGCTGATCAAGACTTGCTAGCTGACAGATGGACTGAAGTCCTGGCGGCCGAGGAATATGAACTCGAACGCCCCGCCAAGAGTTACCCAAAGCGCAGGTTGCTACCCCGATTAGAGGAGGAAGCATTACAACCTACATATCCAGCGTATGACGCGCCTGATCGGCCACCTCGTGGCCGCGACAGAGAGGCATCTCAGCCAAAAGTTCAGGCCACACCCCGACGCCACTCAAATAAAAATGTCAAGGCACGGGGAAATACGCTAGACCTGCGAGATGTATTGGAGGACAAAGCAAAGCACGCAAGATCGATCTACGGATCGCGAGGGCGCCCCACTACGCGAGACGATAACCGTCACACCGGATACAACAAAAGTAAATCCGGCCGGGCCGAACACAGCAGACAAGATTCATTTGAGCTGTGTCGTGATATAGCCCAGTACAGAGGCGCCGCACACCCCCTGTGCTTCATAGATGAAGTAATGGATCACCAAATCCCAGAGGGTTTCAAACCCGTAAATATCGAATCATATGATGGTACAACAGATCCTGTGCTATGGGTCGAGGACTACCTCCTGCACATCCACATGGCCCGCGGTGACAATCTACACGCCATCAAATACCTCCCACAAACTCAAAGGACCAGCTCGGTATTGGCTCAACAGCCTGCCAGCAGAATCCATTGGTTGTTGGGAAGATCTGGAAGCCGCATTCCTCGACAACTTACAGGGCACTTACGTGCAACCACCAGATGCCGATGACTTGAGCCACATAACCCAGCAGCCAGAGGAATCGGCCAGGAAATTCTGGACATGGTTCCTAACTAAGAAAAATCAAATCGTCGACTGTCCGGATGCAGAGGCCCCAGTAGCTTTTAAGCATAACATCCGCGACGAGTGGCTCGCCCGGCACCTTGGCCAGGAAAATCCGAAATCTATGGCAGCCCTCACGACACTCATGACCCGCTTTTGCGCGGGAGAGGACAGCTGGCTAGCTCGCAGCAACAACATATCAAAGAACCCTGATACTTCAGATACCAAGGATAGCAATGGCAGGTCACGTCGCAACAAACACAAGCGTCGCATCAACAACGACAACGCCGAAGATACGACAATCAATGCTGGATTCAGAGGCTCCAAACCCGGTCAGCGGAAAAAGCCATTCAAAATAAGCACTCCGGGCCCGTCCAGTTTGGACCGTATACTCGATCGCTCGTGTCAAATACACAGCACCCTCGAAAAGCCAGCCAACCACACCAACAGAGAATGTTGGGTGTTCAAGCAGGCTGGCAAGTTAAATGCCGAAAACAAGGACAAGGGGCTACATAGCGATGACGAGTAGGAGCCCCGGCCGCCGAACACCAGAGGACAGAAGAGGTTCCCCCCAAGTGCGGATGGTGAACATGATATACACAACCCACACCCCCAAGAGGGAGCGGAAGCGTGCACTAAGGGACATATACGCGTTGGAGCCAGTCGCCCCAAAGTTCAACCCATGGTCCTCCTGCCCGATAACATTCGATCGCAGGGACCACCCTACTAGTATCTGTCATGGCGGATTTTCCGCACTGGTCCTAGACCCAATCATCGACGGATTTCACCTCACTCGAGTCCTTATGGACGGTGGCAGCAGCCTGAACCTGCTTTATCAGGACACAGTGCGCAAAATGGGTATAGACCCCTCAAGGGTCAAACCCACAAAAACGACCTTCAAAGGCGTCATACCAGGTGTAGAGGCCCATTGCACAGTGCTCATCCACACCGAAGTGGTCTTCGATCCCTGATAACTTCCGAAGCGAGGAGTTAATCTTCGACATAGTCCCGTTCCGCAGTGGCTATCACGCACTGCTCGGGCGAACCGCATTTGCGAAATTCAATGTGGTACCACATTATGCATACCTCAAGCTCAAGATGCCAGGACCTCGGGGGGTCATTACAGTCAATGGAAACACAGAGCGCTCTCTCCGAACGGAGGAGCACACTCCAGCCCTCGCAGCAGAAGTGCAAATCAGCCTCTCAAGGCAATTCACCAATTCGGTGGTCAAACACTCGAACGCCGTCAAACGCGCCCGGAGTAATCTACAACAAGACCACCTGGCACGTTCCGAGCTCGCATAGCAATGCGGTCACCCCAGTCCTAGCCAAACGGCGAAATTCGTGCCACACGTACATAATTACGCATTGCAAATACCATGGGCATAGAGGGGGGAGGGGGGCACGACTGCGGCACGCCCCCAAAATGCGGCTCAACCGCACTAGGGGTTTCCCGCTTTGATATTTTTTCTCTCTTTCAGGACTTTACTCTCTGGAAACCCCGTCCGGCAGTATGATTGCCGGACACACGATACAACAACCAAGGAGGCAGAAAGCTATGTCGCATTTTGGAATTCCCAGGTGGTCTCTTATAGCAAGCGAAATACCTGCTTTAAATACCATTCCGCAGCTTGCCCTTGGAGGGGACATGTCAAATAGTCCTGTTTTCGCTTATCGCACTACTTGTATCATTCTGCTTCAATGCACCTTTTTGAATAAACAATGCATAGCACTAGTCTATTACTGCATTCCTTATTCTTTCGTTATATAATATATATATATATGTTCATTCATGACATTCAGCATCCGTACACTCTAGTACGGCCAAACACGCCAGGGGCTTAAGCGTACCCCATAATACGGCGTGAGAAGTCCGAACACTTTTGACAGTGCGGCACCCCGAACTTATAGCATTATATGCATCAGCTCCGAATCATGTCTTGGGTCAATAGTTGGGTTTGCCCGGCTCCCATGTTTTGGTACCTTACGTTTCGCTATATCGGCTAAGGTAGCACTGGGAGAACTACTGCGATTGTGCCCCGGTTCAGCCGGGCTAAGCACCTCAGTAGAGAAAGCTAAAACTGACTGTCATGATAAGAGAGCTGGTCGCTGTTCGAGAGGTCTCGAGCCCCTAAAGACTTATGCCGCTTAGAGCGAGGAGTCGGCTTTGTCTGGCTTAGGCGTGTATAGCGCCCCGAATTCGGCCTTTCGAATACTAGGGGCTTCGCCAAAATTTAAAATTATAGAATTCTCTAGCTAAGTGAGAGTGATAAAACATTATAGTCCAATTGCCTTGTTAGCTATTCTTTGAGCACCTCCCTCAAGGACCCAAGAATGGGAAAAAGAGTGCTCAGATTTATCCCAACACCCCAAAGACTCGTGGCATGGGGGCGTGTTTACGACTCACCATCTCTCAGATTTGATAAACAGCCGCACAGAAGGTAATATTTTAAATTCAAACAAGCGTTGCATAGCGCATATGAACAAGTTTTCATAATACAGGATCATGCGAGCAAGTTCACTCAAAAATTACATCCTTGGAACACTCATCCGCCACAAGGCGGGCACCCTTCAGGAGACCCTCATAATACATTTCAGGGTGGTGATGCTCCTTGCCTTGCGGTGGCCCCTCCTTCACCAGCTTCTCGGCGTCCATCTTGGCCTAGTGCACCTTCGCACGAGCAAAGGCCTGGCGTGCACCCTCGATGCAGATGGACCGCTTTATGACTTCCAGCCGTGGGCAGGAGTCCACAAGCCGCCTCACCAGGCCGAAGTAGCTGTTCGGAAGGGAGTCGCCAGGCCATAGCCGGATTATAAGACCCTTCATGGCCTGTTCGGCCGCCTTATGGAGCTCGACCAATTGCTTCAGCTGGTCGCTTAAGGGCACCGGGTGTTCGGCCTCAGTATACTGAGACCAGAACACCTTCTCCGTCGAGCTCCCCTCCTCGGCTCGGTAATACTTTGTGGCATCCGACACGCTGCGGGGCAAATCTGTGAATGCTCCTGGAGAGCTCCAGACTCGAGTAAGTAACAAGTAATTTACTCTCACATGCTTGATTTGCATAATGAATGCCTTACCCACCGCTATCTTCTTCATCGCCTCAATTTCCTGGAGGGCCTTTTGGGCTTCAGTCTTGGCATGCTTTGTGCTCTCGAGGGCCGCGGCAAGCTCGGACTCTCGCGTCTTCGAGTCAAGCTCCAAATTCTCGTGCTTCTTCACGAGAGCCTGGAGCTCTTGTTGCACTTCGCCCACCCACGCCTCGTGCTTCTCCCGCTCGGTGCGCTCCGTGGCCGCTTTGTAATCGGCCTCGGACAGCGCTTGCTTCAGGGCCGCCACTTCGGTCGTGGTCCCTGGCACATTCATGATGATCTTGTCATTTTGCAACTAATTTTTTTATATATATATATATATATATATATATATATATATATATATATATATATATATATATATAGACAAGGTACTACTTACCTTTGTTCTCCTCGAGCTGCTTCTTGGCAAGGCCGAGCTCTTTCTCGGACCGCTCGAGGTTCTACTTCAGCGCGGTGTCCTCCGCAGTTAGTGCGGCAGAGGTCAGCAGCGAAGCCTGCATACGCATATTGACATACTTGTATTAGACTCCTACAGATATTATTCGATCCTCTATTCGGCTTTTCTTTGTGAACGCCAAACAGAGCATCAAGGGCTACTGTCTATGCGGTAAAATTTTCTTATATCCTAAATACTTACCTCAAAGCCTGTTAGAAGGCTGGCACAGGCTTCAGTCAGTCTGCTCTTGGCGGACCGAACCTTCTTGATCACCGCACTCATAATAGTGCGGTGCTCCTCGTCGATGGAAGCGCCGCTAAGCACTTCCAGCAAATTGTCCGGTGCCTCCGGATGGACGGAGGTCACCGGCATGGGCAGCTTGCCCCTCTTGGCAGGGGGCCGCCTGCCGGAGTCCGGAACCACTGGAGGTTCTGGAGTGGTGTCCGTCCTAGGGCCAAACTTGGAGCCCTTGGGAGCCTTGCTCCCTTTGCGCCTAGAGTCCGGAAGGTCGCCTTGAGGCGCCTCCAGGACTACCTCCCCTCGACTCGGTGCCCTTTGAGACAACACCTCGGCGTTGTCCGTGGGGCGAGGGGTGGAGGCGGTCGGAAGCGAACCTCTACTCATGGCCGACGGGTCCAAAGAACCGTCCGACGAGGACACGTCGATGCGGGCCCGAGACGGACTGCATAATCATATTCGGCGTTAGGAGAAGAAGTGCGACAAAAGTATGCTATGAGTTACTCTGGTATCCGAATACTTACGACTTTGCCAGGGGCTTAGCCCTGGGTGGCCACTCGTCTTCGCTGTCGGCGGCGGTGGTGGAAAAGGCCGGAGGGAGAGTCCTTCCCTTCTTGGACCCTTCGCCCCCCCCGGTTGGGGCGACCTCCCTTTTCTTCTCTCCCCCGGCTAGAGGGGGAGAACCTTCTTCTTCCTCCTCCTCGTTTTCATGGGAGGAGTGCGTCTCGGAGTCATCGGACGATGAGTCCGATACCACTTGGCGTCGGGAACTCTTTCGGGTTCCCGTGGCCTTCTTCTTGGCCTTCTTCTCCGGCACCACGTAAGGTGTCACAACCAGCATCTCTGCTAAGCGAGCGTCTGCTGGGTCTTCGGGCAGCGGGGCCGGGCAATCGATCTGTCCGGCCGTCTCTAGCCATTCCTGTCAAAGGTATGGGAGCTTAGATCCCGCATATGGTTATACTGGGGAAAATGAATACCCTGCAAGTGATAGAAGAGCTTACCGCGCCAGCTTGACGCTGCGCGCTGAGTCCGCGATCCTCGGTGAGGGGTGGGGGAACCTCGGCATTCTTGAACAGCTCCTTCCAGACGTCCTTGTGCATCATGTCGAAGAGCTCCCTCAGAGTCTAGTGCTGGGCCGGGACGAACTCCCACAGATTGAACGCCCATTGTTGACACGGGAGGATCTGGCGGATGAGCATGACCTGGACTATGTTGACAAGCTTGAGCTTCTTGTTTATCATATTTTAGATGCAGGTCTGGAGTCCGGTCAGCTCTACCGGATTACCCCAGAGCAGGCCCTTCTCTTTCCAGGAGGTGAGCCGAGTGGGGATTCCGGATCGAAATTCGGGGGCCGCCGCCCATTTGGTGTCGCGCGGCTCGGTGATGTAGAACCACCCCGATTGCCACCCCTTTATGGTCTCCATATAGGAGCCCTCGAGCCATGTGACGTTGGGCATCTTGCCCACCATGGCGCCTCCGCACTCCGCCTGCTGGCCGCTCACCACCTTCGGTTTGACGTTAAAGGTTTTCAGCCATAGGCCGAAGTGAGGCTTGATGTGGAGGAAGGCCTCGCACACGACGATAAACACCGAGATGTTGAGGATGAAATTCGGGGCCAGATCATGGAAGTCCAACCCGTAATAGAACCGTAGGCTGCGGACGAATGGATGGAGGGGGAACCCCAGTCCGCGGACGAAGTGGGTGAGGAAGACCACCCTTTGTAAGGTTCCGGGGTAGGGACGATCTGCCCCGCGGCGGGCAGCCGATGGGCAATATCCGCGGCTAAGTATCTGGCCCTACGCAGCTTCTTGATGTGTCCCTCCGTGATGGAGGAGACCATCCACTTGCCTCCCGCTCCGGACATGTTTGGAGAAGGCTGAGAAGGAGAATGTGGACTTGGGCGCTGGAGCTCGAGTTTGCTAGAATGGATGAGCAAGGAGGAAGAAGGCGTGGGTAGAAAAAGGTAAATCCTTATCCCTTTATAAGGGCGGACGGAACTATGCGTCCCCACCAGCCTGGTAAAACTCGCTTATCCCCCGAGCATCGTAATCAATGGCGCGGTTGGGTTACCCACGTCCGTATTGATGAGAATCCCACAATAAGGGGACACGATCTCTGCTTCGACAAGACGTGCCAAGGAAACTGCCTCGTGAAACACGCTGAGGTTGGTTGTAAAAAAACGATTTGAATGGTGACCTGGCTGTGGTGTGATGACACACTGTGAAATACGTCAGCAGATTAGATTTGTGGAAATATTATTCTCACTACGGTGGTATGTGGAACTTGTTTTGCAGAGCCGGACACGATCCTCGTGTTCAAAATCTTTTATGAAGTATTCAGAGGAGGAACCCGCCTTGCAATGCCGAAGACAATCTGCGCGCCGGACTCATCGTCATTGAAGCCTGGTTTAGGGGCTACCAAGTGAGTCCTGGATTAGGGGGTATCCGGACAGCCGGACTATATCCTTTGGCCGGACTGTTGGACTATGAAGATACAAGATTGAAGACTTCGTCCCGTGTCCGGATGGGACTCTCCTTGGCGAGGAAGGCAAGCTTGGCAATACGGATATGTAGATCTCCTTCCTTGTAACCGACTCTGTGTAACCCTATCACCCTCCGGTGTCTATATAAACCGGAGGGTTTAGTCCGTAGGACCAAGTACAACAATCATACCATAGGCTTGCTTCTAGGGTTTAGCCTCTTCGATCTCGTGGTAGATCAACTCTTGTAATACTCATATCATCAAGATCAATCAAGCAGGAGTAGGGTTTTACCTCCATCGAGAGGGCCCGAACCTGGGTAAAAACATCGTGTCCCTTGTCTCCTGTTACCATCCACCTATACGCACAGTTCGGGACCCCCTACCCGAGATCCGTCGGTTTTGACACCGACAATGGGGTTTTCTTGGGATTATAAAAGTAGTACGAAATATCTATAACATAACGAGCATCGAGGGTTTTAGGAGGTTCCCCATCTCCATGAGCAGCAAGTACACCTAATTTTTTTGGTATTTCGTGTTCCATATCCATAACTAAAGATAGAGAACAACTAAGAACAACAAATAAAAATTACTTAGTGATAAAGCAAACAAGCACACACGAGAATATTCACCCCACGCTATTGCTCCCCGGCAACGGCGCCAGAAAAAGGTCTTTATAACCCACAAGTATAGGGGATCAATTGTAGCATCTTTCGGTAAGTAAGAGTGTCGAACCCAACAAAGAGCTAAGGTAGAACAAATATTCCCTCAAGTTCTATCGACCACCGATACAACTCTACGCACGCTTAGCGTTCGCTTTACCTAGAACAAGTATGAAACTAGAAGTACTTTGTAGGTGTTTTTGGATAGGTTTGCAAGAATATAAAGAGCGCGAAAATAAAAAGTAGGGGCTGTTTAGATAAAAGACACAATAAAGTAAATATAGCGAGTGTGGAAAAGTGGTGGTAGGAGTTGCGAAATTGTCCCTAAGCAATTGACTAGTTTACTAGACCGATAGGAAGTTTTATGTGGGAGAGGCCACTGCTAGCATGTCATCCCTTACTTGGAATTCTATGCACTTATGATTGGAACTATTAGCAAGCATCTACAACTACTAATGTTCATTAAGGTAAAACCCAACCATAGCATTAAGATATATTGGTCCCCCTTCAATCCCGTATGCATCAATTTCTATGCTAGGCTGAAGCTTCTGTCACTCTTGCCCTCCAATACATAGTCCTATCAACATACAACTAACCCTATGGTGTGATCCACGCGCGCGCTCATATGATGGGCACCAAAGTACAGCAACATAACCACAAGCAAATTAAATCAATCATAGCAATTTATCAACCACCGATAGGACAACGAAAATCTACTCAGACATCATAGGATGGCAACACATCATTGGATAATAATATGAAGCATAAAACACCATGTTCAAGTAGAGCGTACAACGTGTTGCGGGAGAGTGGACCTCTATAGATAGAGGGGGGAAGGTGATGGAGATGTTGGTGAAGATGACGAAGGTGTTGGTGAAGATCGCGGTGATGATGATGGTGGCCACGGCAGCGTTTCGGTGCCACCGGAGGAGATGGGGAGAGGGGCCCCCTTCTTCCTCTTCTTCCTTGACCTCCTCCCTAGATGGGAGAAGGGTTTCCCCTCTGTTCCTTGGCCTCCATGGCATGGGAGGGGCAAGAGCCCCTCCGAGATTGGATCTGTCTCTCTGTCTCTCTCTGTTTCTGCGTTATTTGATTCAGCCCTGGCACCGTTTCTTTTATATCCGGAGATCCGTAACTCCGATTGGGTTGAATCTTTCGCCCAAATTTTTCTCATAAAATTAGCTTTCTTGCGGCAAAAGAAGAGCGTCAACCGCCTTATGGGTGGCCCACGAGGGTCAGGGACGCGCCCAGGGGGGCAGGCGCGCCCCCTACCTCGTGGCCACCTCGGGCACCGTCTCGCGTTGATTCTTCTTCCGGAATTTTCCAAATATTGCAAAAATATTCTCCGTCCGTTTTTATCCCGTTTAGATTCCGTTTGATATGGGGTTTCTGCGAAACATAAAACATGCAACAAACAGGAACTGGCACTTGGCACTGGATCAATATGTTAGTCCCAAAAATAGTATAAAAAGTTGCCAAAAAGTATATGAAAGTTGTATAATATTGGCATGGAACAATCGAAATTATAGATATGACGGAGACGTATCAAGCATTTACTCTCGTCTACTTACATGCCACAAGTAAAATCTAGCAACAAGAGTAAGAAAGATTCTTCTTCTAGTAGTAAAAATAATCATGCTAAATCCAATATTGTTGCTTCTAGTAGTTCTCTTGATTCCACGAATGATTCTCTTAGCCAAGTTATACTTGAGCAAGAAAATAGCTTATTGAAGGGAATTATAGAGAAAGGTGTTTACAAGAGCCTTGCCGGAAGTAAGCAATTTGAGGAAATTGTACGCAAGCAAGGGAGGCACCGGAAGAATCAAGGTGTTGATTTTGAACGAAAGTTCAATGCCAATGGAGTTGAGTGGGAAGAAGATCAATACCCCAAGACGAATTTTGTTCCTCAACAAGAGAAGTATGATCCTACTTCCTTCAGGGGGGACACAAGCTCAAGATGATCTTCCACCACAAGACACGAGCTAAAAGGCACGGACAAGCTTCAAGAGGAGATTGATGCATTTGAAGATGCTCCAATGGCCTTGGTCAAGTGGGTTCCCAAGATTACGTCAAGTTCTACTTCATCAAGTACATCTACAACCCCAATGATTCCCATCAAGATTATGTGGGTCCTGAAGAAGAAGAACTAGAGAGCTCATGAGGGTGACTCCGCCAACATACTTCACTCATATTCATATTGGCAAGGACAAGTGCAATCAACTTCCACATCTTGCACTAGTTCAAGGAGTCACAAACCCTCTTGTTGGTAAGTCAAGGGACAAGGTAACCTAATGCTTTCATGGACATCATCTTTCACTCTATGTCTATGGATATCCTTGTTTGTTCCTTGTGGGAGTAACCCATGTAGGTATTGAAAGTACAACTCACTCAAATGGATTGCTCCAAATAATCTACATCAACATTGAGCATCCACATCTTCAACATCTACATGAAGTCATCATCGACAAAACCCAAGGTTAGTTCATCCCTCTAAAAAGGGGATATCACATCTAGGGGGAGCTTTAATCTAAGAATTGAGCTAAAGCAACTCTAATGGTGTGAACACAACAACACTTTATGTAAAGTGGTAACCCCACTTGTGCTTAAACGATGAGTATGACCTATGATCAGATGTTATCATTTGACTCCCAAGTCAATATACTCATATATAGATGACCTAGTCATCGCCAATTGCTTGATAGATGCTAGAGTGTTTGTGCATGCTTTGCCACATATTTCATTTGCCATCTTATTGTGTGAGCATGCTGGATGCATAATTTTGTTCATTCAAGGACATCCATTTGTTGATTTGATTGTTTGGTCTTTTCTTTTGCCAAATGGATGGACAAGAATGCCTAAGTACCCCCTCTAGCTATCTATGCTTTTCTCGTCTCAAACTCTATTCATACTACATCACAAAGTTTGATCAAGTCAGATTCGAACCCTCTGGGTGAGGAGCACTCGGAGCCACCGATTCGTCCTAGACTTAAACTTCCAAAACCTCTTGATGTATTTCGGTCTGACCGATTCATTCCTTTCGGTCATACCGAGTTCATTGAGTTGATCTAGGTTTCAATCTCGGTGCAACCGATTTGAATAGTTCGGTCTCGCCGAGTTGCAGTAACCGCTCGCGATTCTGCATCTCGGTGCCACCGAGTTGCTCAACTCGGTTGCACCGATAGGGTTTGGATATATATACCCACGGGTAGAATTTTGGAAATTTCTCCGAAACCCTTCGCCCGCGCATGTCCAGCTCTGCCGACTCGATGTCTCCGGATCGTCACCTCCGTCGCCAGCGACCTCTTGCCGCCGGTCTCCGCCGCCGTCTACGGAATCTTCGCCACCGATGTTGTTGTAGCGAGTTCACCAGCAAGTTAGGGTGTGAACTCGACCCCTTTGTGCAATCTTTACCTCTGATTCCTGCACTTAGGTCAATGCTATGAATCTTACCATGTTTGAGATACTTCTATCCAATCAAAAGCACCTTTAGATTAGTTTTGATTCGGAAACTTAGGGTTAGGTTTCCACCAAATTCATCTCAGACCGGCCGAGTTGTAGAAATCGGTCTCACCGATTTGGCCCAGGCCATTGCACTTGTGATTTTTGGTCTGACCGAAACTTACAAATCGGTGTGACCGAGTTTGATTCTCAGTGAAACCCTGGCAATCTCGGAGTCACCGAACTGTGTCTCGATCTGACCGATTTCACTAGTTTAGGCTCTAATATTGCTTCGGTGTCATCGAGTTTATAGATCCGGAATGACTTTTGTAGAAAACTAAAACTAAATTTTTGAATCATTTATTTTGCAAAATCTCTGCACTTTGTGATGCTCATCCACTCTGTCGTAACTATATCTATGCACGGGGGTCAGCTTTCAGCTTTCATCCATGTCAGACAACAGCGACAGCCAAGACAGGTCTGAGGAATAGGTTCACTTAAGTGAGGGCACTAGTCCCTGTGACAGCTATGATGATGGGAGCAGAAGTACTCCTAGCAAACTGCCTAAGGCCGCTACTAGGCAGAGGAGGAAAAGGAATTCAGATTCAAAAGATGATGACTATATTGCTGATGAAGAGGTCACTTCCAAGAATAAGTTGATCAAGAAAGAGCAAGTTGCTACTATTGCTGCTGGCATCAAGCCAGTGATGAAGAAGAAGGCTCCTGCTCAGAGGAAGCCTATGTCAAAAGTTAGAGCATCTACTCAAGAGAAGGCCCAGCCTACAAGTGATGCTGGAAAGGAAAAGAAGGAAAGAAAAAGGGGAAGATGGTGCAAACTTGTAAACCCTATGTGAATTTGAGAAGCATTCATCAGATGAGGAAGAGGGAGAAAGCTAAAGCAGAGATGGCAGTAGAAACTTCACAAGTTCCAGCCGCTTCAACTGCTCACCCCAAGACCAAGCAGGATCAGCTGAGCTATCTGCTTGAGGCCACTGTCAGAATTGAGAAAGGATTAACAACCCCGACTCAAAATCAAGGGAGTCTTGAGAGGATCATCGAGATAAAGTTTTATGATCTAGAATTGAAGGTCACAGAGATCCAGACTGCAGTTGAGCAACTCCAGGACGAAGCTGAAGAGAGAAGAGAGAGAGCTACCACTGAAGCTTTTTAGAGAGTGCCTAGGGCACAAAGGTCTGTAGTTGTGCCAGCCAGTGACACAAGGGCTACTACATCAGCACCATCAGCTACAACCTCTGTTGTCCCTCCAGTTGCTACTCCACCAGCTCCACATACCTCTTCGGATGCATTCGTTGCAGGACTCCTCTCCACACCACCTTCGCACTCCGGAGCTCCCAGAGATCGTGCTTAGAGAACTACATAGCACTATGCATTTTCAAGATTTTTGGTAACTTGTTGCCAAGGGGGGGGGGGTGTATAGATCATAGGTTTCGAGAGAGAGAGAGAGAGAGAGAGAGAGAGAGAGAGAGAGAGAGAGAGTTTTGCTTCTTTTGCCTCTCTTGCTACTTTATTTGCTTGCTCGTTTGGTTGATACTCTACTTGTTTGTGTGTGAGATACTTATATGATCATGTGCTTGATCATATCATACTTTAATGTTTGTGCTTGAATGATGATATTCTATCTCTCATGTATGATCATTCATATCTTGTCTTGGTAATGAGTGCATATTTCATATTCTATAATTTTGAGCGCTCCACCAAGATGTATGTGACATGGAAGAGTAACCCATGATCCTAATCGATTGTGCATTTGCATTCAAAAGCAAATTTTAAATAATGCACAAATTTAGGGGGAGCTCTTGCTTATCACATACTTCTCAAAGCGATGATGTACTTCATTTATATTATCATTTGTGGAAGCTTTGATCTATATGTTGTCATCAATTACCAAGAAGGGGGAGATTGAAAGTGCAACTAATCCCCGGGTGGTTTTGGTAATTCATAACAACATATAGCTCATTGAACTAATATCCATTCAAGATTAATATTTCAGAAAGTTCAATGATTGGTATGGCATGGACTAGAGATGTGGACCCCTCAAAATGTTAAGAACACTTATTGGCATAAGCTCAAGACTCTCCATTTTCATTTTAGTGATCCAATATCACATTGAGTCCATAGGAAAAGCCAATACTATTAAAAGGGGATGAGGTGTTGCTTAATGGTTTGCTTGCTCAAAATGCTTAGTGATATGCTCCAAAAGCCCTCAACCACTTTCTCATTTCCACATATGTACTAAACCTAAAGTCAAACTCGGCCCCACCGATTTAATCTATCCGGTGCCACCGAGTTCACTTGACATAGCCATTGCCAGAAACCCTAATCAGTTCGGTCTCACCGATAGGGATCCCGGTCTCACCGAGATGGGATTGCAAACTCTCTGTTTCCCTTCATAACTTTTCAGTTAAACCGAGATGAGCAATCGGTCCCACCGAGTTGGCAATGCAAACTCTCTGTTTCCTTTTCGTAACCTTTGGTCTCACCGGAATGAGAGATCGGTCCCACCGAGTTTGCCTGACCAAGTCTCTGTTTGCTTATTACTGAAATCGGTCTCACCGAGTTCATGTGATCGGTCTCACCGAGATGAGGTTTCTCCCTAACCCTAGCGCATCGGTCTCACCGAGTTGGTATTGTCGGTCCCACCGAAAAGCCTAACGTTCACATTTTGAACCAGATCGGCCTCACCGACTTTCACTATTCGGTCCCACCGAGTTTGGTAAATTGTGTGTAACGGTTAGATTTTGTGTGGAGGCTATAAATACCCCTCCACCCTTGTCCATTTGAGAGAGAGCCATCAGAACATGCCTACACTTCCACTACTCATTTTCTGAGAGAGAATCACCTACTCATGTGTTGAGACCAAGACATTTCAATCCAACCACAAGAATCTTGATCTCTAGCCTTCCCCAAGTTGCTTTCCACTCAAATCATCTTTCCACCATATCCAAATCTGTGAGAGAGAGTTGAGTGTTGGGGAGACTATCATTTGAAGCACAAGAGCAAGGAGTTCATCATCAACACACCATCTATTACCTTTTGGAGAGTGGTGTCTCCTAGATTGGTTAGTTGTCACTTGGGAGCCTTCGTCAAGATTGTGGAGTTGAACCAAGGAGTTTGTAAGGGCAAGGAGATCGCCTACTTTCTGAAGATCTACCCAAGTGAGGCAAGTCCTTCGTCGGTGATGGCCATGGTGGGGTAGGCAAGGTTGCTTCTTCGTGGACCCATCGTGGGTGGAGCCCTCCGTGGACTCGCGCAACCATTACCATTCGTGGGTTGAAGTCTCCATCAAGGTGGATGTACGATAGCACCACCTATCAGAACCACACCAAAAATCTCCGTGTCTACATTGCGTTTGCTCCCTCCAAACTCCTCCCCTTTACCTTCATATGCAATGATTTACATTCCGCTGCTATACTCTTAGAATTGCATTAGTAGGTTGATTGCTTGACTTGTGTTAAGTTGCTAAAATCTGTGAAGACATAAAATTGGGAAAAAGCTAGATTTTTATTTGGTCAAGTAGTCTAATCACCCCCCTCTAGACATAAGATCATCCTGAGCTTGTGTTCCCTTGAAATAAGTGGGGTCATACTTCTCTTGTTGAGAAACAAACTTCGTCTTGGGGTATTGATCTTATTCCCACTCAACTCCATTGGCATTGAACTTATGTTCAAAACCAACACCTTGATTCTTCTAGTGCCTTCCTTGCTTGCGTGCAATTTCCTCAAATTTCTTACTTCTGGCAAGGATCTTGTAAACACCTTTCTCTATAATTCCCTTAAATAAGCTATTTCTTGCTCAAGTGTAACTTGTCTAAGAGAATCATTAGTGGAATCAAAAGAACTACTAGAATCAACAACATTGGATTTAGCATGGTTATTGTTACTACTAGAGGAAGAATCTTTCTTACTCTTATTGCTAGATTTTACTTGTGGCATATAAGTAGACAAGAGGAGACGTTTGGCAAGATAAGAAGAACTCTTCTTTCAAAGATCTTCATTGATAGCTTTTAGGAACTCATGATCTTGCTCTTAATTTAGCTTCTCGAAGCGTAGCTTCTCATGAGTCCTTAGGAGTTCTCTATGATCCTCTAGAGTTGTTTCATGAGCTAACTTAAGAGTGTTTAGTTCTTTAGTTAGACGCTCAATATCCTTCTTATCATTGTCATTCGTTTCATCTTGATTAGCATGATTATTAGTAAGTCCATCATAGTTTTCATCACTAGCATTGTCAATAAGTAAATCATCATCACCTAGGAAATCATCTTCATCACTATTGAAACCAACATACTCGGGGTGTGATACCTTAGGGCCTTTAGCCATGAAGCATCTTCCAATTCCTTCGTTTGGTGAGTCAAATATGTCAGAGGAGTTGGATGTGAAAAGTGCAAGACCGACAACACCTTCATCTTGAGTATATTCTGAATCGGAGTGATAGCTTCTCTCGAAGTAGTTGTTGGAGTCGGAACCGGATACCCATTCACCAATGTGAGCTTGATGTATTCGTCTTGTGTAGCTCTTTGATGACTTGTCCTTCCTTTCCGAATCCTTACTTCTACGAGAGGGTCTTCGTTCATAACGATCATCTCTACTCCTTCTCTATCTTGGAGGTGATTCATCTCTTCTACTTATCCTTTTTGGTGAATCTTCTCCTTTTCTTGTAGGGATCTGTACACTCATTGGAGTAGTGTCCGGGTCTTCCATAATTGTAGTAATTACGATCACGATTAGAAGATCATTTGTCATTGTAGGACCTTGACTTGGAGCTTCTTTCTTTGCTTCTATTCTTGTAGAACTTGTTGAAGTTCTTCACCATTAAGATCAACTCTTCATTGGAGACTTGCTTCTCACTTGATTTTGTAGGACCATCACTTGAAGCTTTGTAAGCACCACTTGACTTGTTGTGGAGCTCTTCCTTATCCTTAAGTGACATCTCATGAGCAACAATTCTACCAATGACTTCCGTGGTCCTGAGATCTTTGTAATTGGACATCATTTGGATCAAGGTGCACACGGTATCATATTTTCCATCCAAGGCTCTTAGGATCTTCTTGATGATGAATTTGTCGGTCATCTCTTCGCTTCCTAAGCCGGCAATCTCATTTGTCACGAGAGAAAGCCTAGACTACATCTCGGAGACTCCTTCACCATCCTTCATCTTGAACTTGTCAAGTTGAATTTGAATCACATCCAATTTGGATTCCTTGACGGACTTGGTACCCTCGTGCATATCAACCAAAGTATCCCAAATTTCCTTTCCATTCTCAAGGCGGCTGGTTTTTTTGAATTCTCCGGGGTACAATCCGTTGAAGAGAATATCACAAGCTTAAGCATTGTATTGTAACATCTTCATTTATTCCGCTGTCGCTTCACGATCCGGTTCTTTTCCATCCTCGAAGAAATCACCTTGCAAGCCAATACGCACAACAGCCCAAACGGCGGGGTTACGACCAATAATATGCATTTTCATCTTATGCATCCAACTAGAAAAATTAGTACCATGAAAGTAAGGACCTCTACGGTGGTAATTTCCCTCACTAGACGCATACTCTCCTAGGTTGTGAAACCAAGGTTATGATCACCAAAGCTATGAAAATCAAGGCAAATGGAGACCAAAGCTCTGATACCACTTGTAGGATCAAAAGTAGGTCTAGAGGGGGGGTGGGGTGATTAGACTACTTGACCAAATAATCTAACCTTTTCCCAATTTTAGTTGTGGGTAGATTTTAGCAACTAGCACAAGTCAAGCAATCAACCTACACATGTAATTCTATAGTGTAGCATCGGAAAGTACAACATTGCATATGAAGGTAAAGGGAATGGTTTGGAGAGTGCAAACGCAATGAAGACACGGAGATTCTTGGTGCGGTTCCGATAGGTGGTGATATCGTACATCCATCATGATGGAGACTCCAACCCATGAAGGGTAACGGTTGCGTGAGTCCACGGAGGGCTCCACCCACGAAGGGTCCACAAAGAATCAATCTTGTCTATCCCACCATGGCCATCGCCCATGAAGTACTTGCCCCACTCGGGTAGATCTTCACGAAGTAGGCGATCTCCTTGCAAATACAAACTTCTTGATTCAACTCCACAACATGACGGAGGCTCCCAAGTGACACCTAACCAATCTAGGAGACACCACTCTCCAAAAGGTAATAGATGGTGTGTTGATGATGAACTCCTTGCTCTCGTGCTTCAAATGATAGTCTCCCCAACACCCAACTCTCTCACAGATTTTGATATGGTGGAAAGATGATTTGAGTGGAAAGCAGCTTGGGGAAGGCTAGAAATCAATATTCTTGTGGTAGGATTGGAATATCTTGATCTCAACACATGAGTAGGTGGTTCTCTCTCAGAAAATGTATGGTGGAAGTGTAGGCATGTTCTGATGGATCTCTCACATATGGAGAAGGTGGTGGAGGGGTATATAAAGCCTCCACACAAAATCCAACCGTTACACACATTTGACCCAACTCGGCGAGACCAAATAGATGAACTCAGTGAGACCGATTAGTTCAAAATGTGAACATTACGAATCTTGGTGGGACCGACAGGAAAAACTCAGTGGGACCGATGTGCTAGGGCTAAGGGCAAACCTCATCTCGGTGGCGCTGATTGCATCAACCCGGTGAGACCGAAGTGAAGCAATAGGGCAACAAAGAATTGGTCAAGCCATCTCAGTGAGACCGATTGCAATTTCGGTGAGACCGAAATAACTGCAACTGATAACAGTGAGTTGGCAAGGCCATCTCTGTGAAACCGAGATCCGTATCGGTGTGACCGAACTGTTAGGGTTTCTGGCAGTGGCTATGTCATTTGAACTCGGTGGTGCCGGATATAATGAATCGGTGGGGCCGAGTTGGAGTTTAGGGTTTTGATATATTTGTGTGGAGAAAGTGGTTGAGGGCTTTGGAGCAATATCACTAAGCATTTGAGAAAGGAAGCCATTAAGCAACACCTCATCCCCTTTCAATAATATTGGCTTTCCTATGGACTCAATGTGACCTTGGATCACTAAAACAAAGATGAAGAGTCTTGAGCTTTTGCCAATATATGTCCTTAGAATTAATCTTGAGAGGATATTAGTTCAATGAGCTATATGTTGTTATGAATTACCAAAACCACTCGGGGATTAGTTGCACAATCAAAACTCTAGCAAGCATCCGAACTACTAAAGATCATTAAGGAAAAACCCAACCATAGCATTAAGTAACAAGTCCTCTTTACTCCCATAAGCAACAACCCCCTTACTCGGGTATAAGCTTCTGTCACTCTCGCTACCCACTATAAGCAAATAATGAACGTATTGAAAAACCCTACATCGTTAATCCCACATGCTTGCGCGACACGGGGGGCACCATAGGATGGCACCATAATAACATACAACTCCTATCAATCATATCATACCACAATTAACCCATAGGACAAAACAAATCTACTCAAACTTCATAGGATTGCCACACATCATTGGATAAGAACATATAACATTAAGCACCATGTTCAAGTAGAGATTGCAGCAGGGAGAAGAGGTGTTATACCACTATGTAGAGGGGGAGAGAGTTGGTGATGGCAGTGGCGAAGTTATTGGTGTAGACCGCCGCCATGATGGTTGCCCCGGCGGTGTTTCGGCGCCACCGGGAGAGAGGGGAGAGATACCCCTCCTTCTTATTCTTCCTTGGCCTTCCTCCTAGATGGGAGGAGAGTTTCCCCTCTGGTCCATGGCTGCCATGGCTCCTGGAGGGCAGGAGGCCCTCCGAGACTGGGTCTATCTCTTTATGTTCTCTTCTGTTTCATGTTCCTGTTTTCTGGCAAAAAACCGTTTCTTAAATTCCCGGAGATCCATAACTCCAATTGGGATGAAGTTTTGAGGGGATTTTATCCGGATATTATACTTCTTGCAACGAAATAAGGGCCCCAATTGACTTAAGGAGGAGCCACAAGCCTACCTGGCGCATCCAGGGTAGGGGGCGCGCTGTCTGAGCTTGTGGGACCCTCGAGCATCCTCTCGCATTGACCCCCCAAATCACATATATTCCAAAATAAATCTCCGTAAATTTTTATCGCACTTGGACTTTGTTTGATACTGATTTTCTACGAAAAAACATGCAACAAACAAGAACTAACACTGGGCACTAGATCAATATGTTAGTTCGAGTAAATCATATAAATTGTTGCCAGAAGTATGTGAAAGTTGTAGAATATTGGCATGAGACAATCAAAAATTATAGATACGACAGAGATGTGTCAGCATCCCCAAGCTTAATTCCTACTCGTTCTCGAGTAGGTAAATGATAAAAAGATAATTTTTGACGTAGAATGCTACCTAGCATAATCTTGATCATGTAATATAACCATGGCATGAATATTAAGATACGAGTGATTCAAGGCAAAAGTCTATCAATTTAATATGAAACAATAATACAAAACATGCATGTATTTCATTATTGCCATTCATATTAACGGAGCTAAAGGAAACAACCTCTACACTTTTAGTTGTGGTAAGCATGACACAATTGTTCTTCCCTGCATAGATATATCAAATCAAGAGTACCCCCATGACAATACGAGCAATTGGTTCATACTTTTTAACGCGCTTCAGATTTTTCAAACTCACCCAATACATGAGCGTGAGCCATGGATATAGCAATATGGGTGGAATAGAATGCGGTGATAGAGATCAATAAGGGGAAGTCAAAAAGGGAGAAAGTCTCGCATCGATGCGGCTAATCAACGGGCTATGAAGATGCACATCTATGGATATCACTGTGAGGAGTAGGGATTGCCATACAACGGATGCACTAGGAGCTATAAGTGTATGAAAGCTCAACATAAACTAAGTGGGTGTGCATCCAACTCGCTTGCTCATGAAGACCTTGGGAATTTGAGGAAGCCCATCATCGAAATATATAAGCCAAGTTCTATAATGAAAAATTCTCACTAGTATACGAAAGTGACAACATAGGAGACTCTCTATATGAAAAACATGGTGCTAGTCTGAAGCACAAGTGTGAGAAAGGATAGTAACATTGCCCCTTCTCTCTTTTTCTCTTTTTTGTTGGGCTCTTTTTTCTCTTTTTTTCATTTTTTGTCCGGACACTCATCCCAACTTGTGGGGAAATCATAGTCTCCATCATCCTTTCCTCACTAGGACAATTCTCTAATAATGATGGCCATCACACTTTTATTTACTTACAACTCAATATTACAACTCGATATCTAGAACAATATGACTCTATGAATTCCTCTGGCAGTGTACCAGGATGTTCGATGATGCTAGCGTGGAAAAGATATAAAAAAACCAACAAGACATGAAAATATCATGCTAGCTATCTTACGATCA
This sequence comes from Aegilops longissima, assembly GCA_021605205.1. Classification (NCBI taxonomy): domain Eukaryota; kingdom Viridiplantae; phylum Streptophyta; class Magnoliopsida; order Poales; family Poaceae; genus Aegilops; species Aegilops longissima. The sequence continues at coordinate 255,361,514 of CM038676.1, read as the reverse complement.
TGCAAAGCAAATATGACGATGAATGCTCAAGTCATGTATATGATGATGATGGAAGTTGCATGGCAATATACCTTGGAATGGCTATGGAAATGCCATGATAGGTACGTGTTATGGCTGTTTTGAGGAAGATATAAAGGCCTATGTGTGATAGAGCGTATCATATCACGGGGTTTGGATGCACCGGTGAAGTTTGCAACGACTCTCGAGGTGAGAAGGGGCAATGCACGGTACCGAAGAGGTTAGCAAATGGCGGAAAGGTAAGAGTGTGTATAATCCATGGACTCACATTAGTCATAAAGAACTCACATACTTATTATAAAAGTTTATTATCCCTCGAAGCAAAGTACTACTACGCATGCCCCAAGGGGGGTAGATTGGTAGGAAAATTCCATCCCCCATCCCCGACCGCCACTCATAAGGCTCAATCAATGATAAATTATGCTCCGACCTCACTGCTAATCTCAGTGGCCACCACTTTACATGCATGAGGATTTACTTGCATAAGGACTTACTTCCCTTAACACCATTATTAATACTCAACTTTATTCTTTTACTAGCATGCCCCAATATTACCACCTCAATATCACAAAACTATTGCAAGGAATGAAACATATCATACTCAGTGATCTACAAGTTTTATGTAAGATTTTATGACTAACCATGTGAAGGACCAATTCCCGTTTAACTGTCTAAACAGATATAAGCGAAGCATGAGAGTTAGTTCTTTCTACAAAATGACACGCTCTAACAAATATAAGTGAAGAAAAAGAGTATTCTACAAATAACGTTTTTCTAATTGTAGAGAAATGAGCATCCAAACTTCAAATGATATAGGTGAAGCACATGAAGCATTCTATAAAGCCACACTCAAAAGATATAAGTGAAAAAAAGAGTATTCTACAAATAACGTTTTTCTAATTGTAGAGAAATGAGCATCCAAACTTCAAATGATATAGGTGAAGCACATGAAGCATTCTATAAAGCCACACTCAAAAGATATAAGTGAATTGCATGAAGCATTCTATAAATAAACCAAGGACTATCTCATACCAGCATGGTGCATTACTAAATGAAAAATAAAAAGCACATGCCACTCCAAGAATTTACGCATATCACGAGAACAAAATAAAAACCGAGACATACCGATAATTATCGAAGAAGAAAGATGGTATGCCTTACGGGGCATCCCCAATCTTAGACGCTCGAGTCTCCTTGAATACTTACTTGGGGTGCCTTGGGCATCCCCAAGCTTGAAGTCTTGCCTCTCCTTATTATCCTCATATTGGTACCTCCTCAATCTTCAAACACTTCATCCACACAAAACATAACCCAACTTTTTTATTAGTGGGGTTAGTACATATAACATCAAGTCCCATCATGTCCCGTTGTAACATCATTTGTGTAATTATAACAAAACATTACCCACAATTCTATGGCTCCCATGTCAATGAGGCTCAACAAGATTTCAAACATAAGCGAATAAAGAAACTATAACAACAATCTGTGAAAACAGGATACTCTGTAAAGATGCAGATGGTACATATACTTATGTAACTCAAAAAAATCTGAAACATTAGGACATGAGAAAAAAATTGCATAGCAGTACTGTGTAAAAATTTCAGAATTGCACGTTCCAAAAAATTATCAAAATTCAAGCACTACAACAAAAGTTTTTGTTTTTCACAGCACACACCAAACAAACAATTTAAACATCCTTAAGGTAAATCTTGGCACATTATTTTTACAATACAATGGATTTGTACAAGGGGATAATTAGTTTTTTGAAAGTTTCTCTAATCAAGGTTCACAAAGTTCCCACTTCCATTGTGCTCGTCTTTCTCGCTTCACTTTTCTTTTTGAAAAAGTTTTAGGTTCCCCTCTATATTTTTTGTTTTTAAAATTTTCTTAAAAGCACACAAAAGAATAAAATGACTCTCTAAAACTTTTAGGCTGTCTCCTAGGCAGCGCTTTGTTTAAAGCCATTAAGGTAGGCATATAGTGCTCAAGTAATTGATCCACCTCGATCCCAAGGTATATCAAAGCCAATTTTAATTAAACATGATTTACAATTTAGTAGTAAGCACAAAGCAACATATATCATGTAACAATGGAGTCTAACTCTCTTCCTATGCATCAGCATGTCATAAAAGAACAATTCATGCACACAAAGTAAAGGCCGATACATGGCATAAACAGTTTCTTGCAATTTTATCGTATTGGAAACATAGAGAGGTGTAGACGTAGTTCCTATCTCTTTATAATTGCAAGTATGATCAGCAAGAACATGCATATTATAACCATCAAAATCATCATGTGTAGTAGTAAAATGCAACCCATCAATATAATCCTTAATAAGCACGAACTTCTCCGATGTAGTGTAGTTGTGATAATTCGAAAAAATAGGACTATCATGTGTGGGTGCAATAGCAACAATTTCATTCTTAACATAAGGAAGTATAGCAAGTTCATCTCCATAAGCATAATTCAAATTGGCATCTTGGCCACTCATACGTCTCCAACGTATCTATAATTTTTTATTGTTCCATGCTATTATATTATCATTCTTGGATGTTTTATATTCATTTGATAGCAACTTTATATCATTTTTTTGGGACTAACCTATTGACATAGTGCCCAGTGCCAGTTGCTGTTTTTTTACTTTGCAGAATATCAATACCAAACGGAGTCCAAACGCAGCAAAACTTTTTGGAGATTTTTTCTGGACTAGAAGACACCATGTGGGCCAATAAAGTACCAGAGGGGAGGCACGTGGGGAGCACAACCCTTCCCAAATATTCCATAAACCGTAGGGTAGTTGATGAAACACAATTCCAGCCGCCGCAAGTTCCAGAACCACGAGATACCATCTAACACCATCACGGAGGGGTTCATCATCCTCATTGGTGGCTCTCCGATGATACATGAGTAGTCCACCATAGACCTAAGGATCCGTAGGCAGTAGCTAGATGGCTTCCCCTCTCTCTTTTGATTCTCAATACAATGGTCTCTTGGATATCTATTTGATGTAACCCTTTTTTGCGATGTGCTTGTTGGGATCCGATGAACTTTCAGTTTATGATCAGATCTATATCCATGAATATTTTCTGAGTCTTCTTTGATCTCTTATGTGCATGATTATTTATGGCTTTGTATTTCTTCTTCGAATCTTTGGTTTAGTTAGGCCAACTAGATCGATTTTTCTTGCCATGGGATAAGGTGCTTTGTGATGGGTTCGATCTTGCGCTGTTCTTTCCCAGTGACAGAAGGGGCAACAAGACACGCATGTATCGTTGCTATTAAGGATAACAAGATGGGGTCTATTCCTACATGAATAGATCTTTTCTACATCATGTCATCGTTCTTATTGCATTACTCCGTTTCTCCATGAACTTAATACACTAGATGCATGCTGGATAGCGGTCGATGTGTGGAGTAATAGTAGTAGATGCAGGTAGGAGTCGGTCTACTAATCTTGGACGTGATGCCTATATATTGATCATTGCCTTGGATATCGCCATAATTATTCGATCTTCTATCAATTTCCCAACAATAATTTGTTTACCCATCGTGTGCTATTTCTCGAGAGAAGCCACTAGTGAAATCTACGGCCCTCGGGTCTATTCTTTATCATATTTGCCTTGAGATCTATTTTTATTCGCTTTTATTTTCAGATCTATATTTCTAAAAACCCGAAAATACCTTGCTGCACTTTTTTATTACTTATTTTATTTTGCATTTTATCGAGATCTATTTATGCAATCTATCACAAAATAATTTATCTTTTTACCGAGGAGGGATTGACAACCCCTCTTACGCGTCAGGTTGCAAGTATTTGTTCTTTGTTTGCAGGTACCGTTTACATAGTATTGCTTGGTTCTCCTACTAGATTGATACCTTGGTTTCACAACTTAGGGAAATACCTACTGTCGTTGTACTGCATCATCCCTTCCTCTTTGGGGAAATACCGACGCAGTTTCAAGCGACATCAGCCACAAGCATAGCAAACATCAAGTTCATCAAAAAGGGATATTTCAAATGAATCAGCGGGATCATAGCATTCATCCTTCGGTAAGCATGAAGGGAAATTAAACAATGTATGGGATAAAAAGTTACTCTCATCAGAAGGTGGGCATGGGTGATCAATCCACTCTTCCTCCTTTTGTTCTTCGCTCTCTTCCTCATCTTTTTCATCTAATGAGGTCTTAGTTCCAGCAATTTCTTCTTCCTTAGTTTCCTGCAAAATATTAATCTCTTCTTAGACAACAGAGAATTTCTCAATAAATTCATCAATATCGGCATTGTATTTATAATTCTCATATAAATATTTAAGTATAGCATAATTTTGAGATCTGTAAAGAGCATCATCACAATATCCATACTTTTCAAACAAAGATTCAATTTCATGAGCACCCTTAAAAGAAACAAATTCTTCTATTTGTTCCACGTCATAGTAATCAGATATACTATTAGCATAAGATGCCAGGGTTTCATTATCATTAAATTCACATTGAAAGGGGAAGTGCGGAGCCTACATCTTAGAGCAACAAGTATAGTCATACATTAAGCACAAATTCCAAGCATACCAAGGCAACATTTTAATTTGATCTCTCAAGTGTTTCTCTTTTCGAGACAAGTGATAATTCCTAAAGTATTCCAGGTGATCTAAAGTATTTCCCATTATCAAGTTGAATGGAGATTTATCAGGATTATCAAAGTAGTATTTAATGTTTTCCACATAACCAGCATCAAGGGTTTTAGGAGGTTCCATGTCTCCATGAGTAGCAAGTAAAACTATTTTTTGGCATTTCGTGTTCCATATCCATAAACAAAGAAAGAGAACAACTTAGAGTAGAAAATAAAAACTACTTAGTGAGAAAGCAAACAAGCACACACACGAGAATATTCACCCCACACTATTGCTCCCCGGCAAAGACGCCAGAAAAAGGTCTTGATAACCCACAAGTTTAGGGGATCAATTGTAGCCTTTATCGATAAGTAAGAGTGTCTAACCCAACGAGGAGCTAAAACTGGAATTAATATTCCCTTCAAGTTTTGTCGACCATCGATACAACTCTAGGCACACTTAACATTTGCTTTACCTAGAACAAGTATGAAACTAGAAGTACTTTGTAGGTGTAATGATAGAACTACTTTGAAAGAAAAAAACTAGGAGTACTTTGCGAGAATAAAACTAGGACTACTTCGAAATGACAAATTCATTGGAGCTCTCATTTTCCTCACTAGGCAGGTGAATCGCACTGGCAAGACCCGAACTCTTCAGTCAGATCAATTTCGTCAACGACCAGAAGAACTTTGTCTCTGCCGCTGAAGAACTCGACAACACTGCAAGAGATTTCCAAAGTCTTCACTCGAAGAAATAGGTATAGTTTGTGTATGAGCATCACTTTCGAAATACGCCTATGTATCTCCTAGACCCCCTTTAACAACACGATGTTTCCTATGAATCGAGATAAGAAGAAAGAAACTACGAAAACAAAGTCTTCAAGCTTCCAGTTCCGCACTTCAATGTTTTCAAAGGATGCACCAAATTCTTCACTTGAAGAAATGCATTTTTAGGGGTCGTCTTCCATTGGTTAAACCAAATATTTAGGGATAATATCTCATGTGTACACTCACAAACACATTAGTCCCTTAACCCATTTGTCTTCAATACTCCAAAACCACTAAGGGGGCACTAGATGCACTTACAATTCTCCTCCACAATATAAGCATAGAAACTTTATCTTTTTGCCATGATGATTCTCAACTTTGTTATGAAATTCTTTGAACTTTTTAAAAAAATTAGGCTTATGCTTCATTAAGTAAATATAACCATTTCTTCTCAAATCACCAGTGAAGGTTATGTAGTATATGTATCCCCCACGCGCCAGTGTGCTCATCGGACGCATACATCATTATGTATTATTTCCAATAATTCACCCACTTGTTTAGGATGACATATGGACGACATCTTAGTCATTTGACCCATCAAACAAGCATCTCATGTGTCAAATGATTGAAAATCAAAAGACGGTAATACTCCATCTTTATGAGTTTTTGCATACGCTTGTTTCCGATGTGACCAAGACAGCAGTGCCACATGTAAGTGGTATTATCAGTCTTCTTAAGACGTTTAGCATTACTGTATATATATCTTCACTACAGAAAAAAGACCCATCCATGACATTTTGGCCCGAACGGAAACTTTTTCTGTCATGGTTATGGCACTTCTATGACGATAATTTGACAAAACGATGTATCATCATAGATGTGGTGGGCTCCTACTTCTATGACAAAAATCATGACAAAAAATGGGCTTTTCATCCTGGGTGGGTTAGGGACGCACCTGCATGACATTCTTTGGGCCGTCCATGACGAAAAAAATCATGGTTGAAGCGAGGACTAGGAAAATATCAGGGAGTTCCCAGTTATGGTGGGTGGTCAGGGCCGAGCGATGCACGGAGGTTTGCGCGTTTCTCTTGTACACATACGCGCATGTGTGCGAGGCGTTGGGCTCTAATTGAACACAAGCGAGGCGTTCACTTACTGAACCCAAGCGATTGCAGTAGCTACGTTACTGAACCCGAGCGATCGATCTGTTGGCTGTTAACTGAACCCGAGCGATTCCTTCGCTACTGCTGCTAACTGAAGCCGATCGAACCTGCCTCTTGTTGAACAATGATTGTTGTTGGGGGTTGGATGAAAAGTTCTTGGTGGAGTTTGGGTGAACAGTTATCGGTGGCAGATGGATGAACATGACCCCATGGTAGTAGAGGCCATTCCCGCTGGATGAACAGGGCCCCGAGGAGGCCGCCACACATCCGAGCCGGTTGGGGGTGGATGGACAGGACCCCGTGGAGGGATGGTTGAATAGTAGACGGTGGAGGCTGGATGAACAGTAGCTGGTGGAGGCAGGAGGAAGACGCATTGTGGATGAACAGTAGTAGGTGGAGGCTAGAGGAAGTCGACAGTGGATGAACAGAGTCGTGGAGGCCGGAGCGGCCAAGAGCGGTGGATGAACAAGAGCCGTGGAGTCCCGTTTTGCGGTACGCCACACCCCTCCCGATGAACAGGACCCCGTTTTGACCGTAGGCGCTCCAACACAAGTTCATTTCCTCTATTTTGCGGTACGCCAGACCCCTCCCGATGAAAAGGATCCCGTTTCAACCATAGTCGGTCGAACAGAAGGTTGTTTCGTCCATACGCTGTCACTGTGCGCGTTCGAGACCATGCCCGTATGTACGTACGTGGCAGTCTTTTTTGCAGCGTGGTTGTTGTATGTGTACACGATTTAGACGGGACTGCTTGAACAACTACCGCTCCTTACAAGGCCATGGTTCATCGTGGCAGAAAGACCGATGGACTAGTATGTGCGTACACGCTTGCGACCAGAATGAAAATGCTACGTACACTTCGACTGGGTAGGTCCCGGCTGTCAGGGAGGATAAGGAGGCACTTCCTTGTGTGCGAAGATATTGATGGTGGGTCTGAGCTGTCAGGGGGAGGATTCTGTTTTTGCACGTAATAAGGAGGCACTTCCCTGCATGCGGAGATGTAGCTGGTGGATCCAGCTGTCAGCCTCACCGCATGTAGCTCTCTTCCGATCACTATCATTCTTTGACCACGTTGACCACACCGCACGGAAAACACCCAGGTGGCGGACGACGGTGATGCAGGGAACGATGCGGAGCCTGGGAACATACGGAGGGTAGTACGAGAGTTGACTTGTTCGGCTGCGGTGTGAGGTTGCCGTTGCCGCAGAATAATAGGGGGTGTGGGTGAGTAGACGGATGGCCTGGCCAGCGGTGGGAGTAGGAGGGGCGGTGAGGCCTACGCGGCAGCACAGCCGGCCACGGGAGACAGGAGGACGCGGTGGTTTGGATGGCTGGAGCAAGAAAATCAGAAGTTCAAGAAGCAGGACGGCCGTTGGATGTTAACAATCCAACGGTCATTGGTGATAGAATCGTTTGCTGACTAAGTTGACAAAGCCCGTCGTATGCGTCAACTTAGTAGGGCCACAAGTCAGCCTCCAAATCTGGTGGGCCCCAGCTGTCATGGAGAGCAATCATTATTTTTCACTTAATAAGGAGGCACTTCATTCCATGCGAAGATATAGCTGGTGGGTCCTAGCTGTCATGGGGAGGATTCATTTTTTTGGGCGTAATAAGGAGGTACTTGCTTGCGTGCGGCCATGGACCATGTGGGTCCCAACTGTCAGCCTCTCCATGTACATCCCTCTTCCCATGTTGTCGTTTGTTGACAACGTTGACCACGCTGTGTCGAGAACACCAACACGGTGGACGACGACGAGACCCAGGAAGGGAATGACCCGGAGGCGACGAAGCCACGACAGTGGAGGGATGTGGGGGAGTAGAGGGATGGCCGGACCAGCGGTGGGAGTAGTAGGGGCCGGTGAGGCCTGCACAGCAGCACAACCGGTCATGGGAGGCGGGAGCAGGCAGTCCCGCCGACGCTGGATTTGGCAGCTAGAGCAAGAAGATCAGAGATTGAAGAAGCACAACGGCCGTTGGATTGACATCCAACGGTCACTTCTCCTAGAATCGTTTGTTGACGTATATAATAAGTAAAAAATCTTGCATACGTGCCAACTTAATAGGCCCACAAGTCAGCCCATTTCCTAGTTTTTAATAATTTACAGCTCATTTGCAACTTCTTATGCAATTTATTGCAGTCTGTTTTCTTTTTGTTGGCCAGGGTCAAGGTTAAAAATTTTAACGAATTTTTATATATTTTGGTTGGGTCCAAACTATTTTTAATACCAAAATGTCGAGCCAGATTTAAAGTACTTTGACGATATATCTAAATTAGGTTAAAGCCTAGTGAAATTGGAATATGAAAATGTGAAAAAAAATCAGAAATTTGAAAGTAATTGCCAATTTGTCATGTTTTTTATATTTATAGCCCATTTCATATTACTTTTAAGATTTGCAGCCGTCCTGAAAGAGTTGCAGTGTAGGAGTGTGGTGAAAAATAAGTAGGCCTGGGTTGGTATGCCTTGATTGGGTATTCTTCAGAAAAAATAAAATGGGCTAGCCATTTTCACAAAGAAAACAATAGCTGGGCTGGTCATGTGGTGAACGTAAAATAGAAGCCTAGGCTAGACGGGCCACAACCCAGTTGAAACCCTGCTCCATCTCAACAATAATAAAAAAATAGACTGCTCGAGCAGCTACGTCCCAGGTGTGAGCCGCTCTTGTGCTGTTCTCTTGTCTATTGACTATACGCTGACAATGTCGTGGGTCCGAGATGTCAGCAAGCCACCAGGATGAAGCATTTCCTTTTTCTATGCGCTGACAATGGAATATAAAAAAAATGAGGAACTTGCTTGCGTACGGCCATGGACATGGTGGGTCCCTACTGTCATCCTCTCCACATACAGTCCTCTCCCGATTCATCTTGTTTGTTGACCATGTTGACAATACGAGAGGGCGGCGCCGCGGTGAGCGCGCCAAAGCACGCGGAGGACGATGACGAGGCCTCAGATGAGAAAAAACAGGAGCCGGGGAAGATGCGGCGGTGAAGTCGCCGGCGAAGGGGAGTACAAGGGTTGACTGGTTCGGGTGCGGGGTGGGGTTGATGTCGGCATTAATGATTTAGGAGACGGTGGGGCGGCGATGCATGCACTGATGCGCAGCCGGCCGTGGGAGGTGGGAGCAAGCGGCCCCGCCAGCGCTGGTTTGGTTTTGATGGCTCGAGGAAGACAAGACTGAAGAAACACGACATACTCTAAAAGCAGTTGGAGTACTTAACAACCTTAACTGAAACCAGCAGGGGCACTTAACAACCATAGCTGAAAAAAGTATGAGGGCTTATACAGGTTCAACCGTACAAATCACACCTCGAACAGTGCTACTTTGCCTACAGTTAACCAAGGGTGAGAGCACCAAGCACTAGGACAAGGCCCAGGCGCCACCCCGCGCATCCACAACTTTCTGAAAGCGGCTTCATCTCGCAATATGGTCAATAAACAAGATATTCGCTTGAGAGCCATGAAAAAGCATGAGCATAACCTTCTGTCCTATTCTCCAAGACGGACGGGCCTTCATTATTTGAGACTACCCATGAATAAGTATCTTTTCACCTCCAAGGGTAATAGAGTAGGTCGACATAAACATCATGTTGTGACCAAGCGCAAGTCTGACCCGACCATGGTCAGGCATCTGTATAGGAACAATAAAACTGGGCAGTTTCTGTTTCAAGAAGATCACATCTATAAAACTTTGTATAAGCAATAGTTTGTGAACAACAATATAATAGAAAACATCTCATACCATAAGTTTCTTGACATAGTTGGACCTGTTCAACATGTGCACCAGTGGCACACATATCCCACATTGCCTTCCACCATTGAAACGCCCCACAAGGACCTCAAGACGATCAATAAAGTATAGGAACTGGTGGATGTCGTCCCAGTCAACTTCAGTGCCATCAGTAATAGTCGAGTTCTTATCAAATAACAAACGAGTAGTGTCCTGAACTTTGTAATAACCTACACGTGCCACCAATTATAAGAAATATTAGTTAGAATTAGCATCTCCATGAGAGAAGGGAATCAAAATTGTTGCTACTTCTAAAGTCAAATTGTGATTAGTTAGTCAAAATAGGTGGATTAAGAAGTAACCGAGGCAACATGCAAGAACCAGATACAAAACTAACATGGATGAACTACTGGAACGGTGTCGGGGTGGAAGGTCAGAGTGAAGATGAGACCAGGTTCTTCTATTTCCATCAACATTCGTGTGCCAACTTTCAGTCTGTAACAAGTTTATCCAAGTTCGGCCATAAGGATCGATGGGGAACCAGGGACGATGAACACGGTATTTACCCAGGTTCGGGCTCTCTCAAAGAGGTAAAACCCTATGTCATGCTTGATTTTATTTGATGTATATGATATGGTTACAGAGTCGATCTACCTCGAGATCAGGCGAGCTAAAACCTAGGTTAATGGGGTCATGGATGTTGCTCTAGCCCTAAAGACTAAAACCCTCTGGTTTAAATAGACACCAATAGGGTTAGGGTTACATGAGATCGGCTACAACAATGGAAAGATCACGCTAATCTTGACTTGGAGGGCACACCACGACTCCGAAGATCTCATGTCCGGTCACAGGTCTACACTCTAGCTGGGCTCCATAGCGGCCCTTTAGTGTGGCCCACCAGCGATGGGCCGGCATCCTGAGGACCCCTTAGTCCATGACTCCCTCAGTAGCCCCCAAACTAGCCTCCGACGTCGGGGATTGCCATCTAGTGTCTTCAAATCTTCGGCTTGCGAGGTGAGTTCTTCACCCCTTATCGTACCGTTCAGAGCAGTGTTCTTATGCCAAATACTATCCAATATCCGGATGAACGTCGAAAACTCGCCATCCAGTACGACCCGTGTTAATTCCGCACTCGTGCCTAATCGGCTTTAACAATCCGGAGTCCGAAGACAACATTAGACCATGGTGGGACCATCAGAGTTTAATGTTTACCTTGGGGAAAGGGCCAACTTTGACTGTCGCACACCTTTTTCGAAGGCGAATGACCCAATGCCACCTTTCTCGCAGACCCTTCTTTTTAGTTTTAGGGCAAAACACTTATTTATAGATCCAAAGGCATGGGGAATGGCTGACTCATCCCCTTCGCAAAAACCAGCGCCGGAAAAATTTCCAGGCACCATGGCCGACATTCCCGGTCCATCTTCATGCCCTCTCCTCGAAGATTGGACGAGCTGTTCTGTCTCACACCTTCAGCTGAGCAACCTGCAAACGCAAGGATATCTTCCTGCAGCGGATCTCATTTTCGTCTGGGTTAATTTCTGTCGACGGCCAAGCGCTCGCTGAGAGCTCCCCTGCTCCAAGCAAGGAAGAGAGGGTATGTTTTGTGCCTTTCCTTCTACGAGGTGAAGGCTTTCCCATTCACCCTTTACTGTGGGGTTTATTAGAGTTCTACGGGATCCAGCTCCACAACCTCACCCCAGGATCCATATTGCATATTTCTGGCTTCATGGCACTTTACGAGATATTCTTGAGTCGCGAGGCCCATTTTAATCTGCTGAGAAAATATTTTTGCCTCGTACCTCGCACCCGGAGAGGGTCCACATTTTAAGTAAGCGGAGCCGAAGTATGGCGGATAGCCGGGATAGGGGATCTGTCAGATTTTGGGTTCCGGCAGACCCTTGAGGTTCGAACACTGGGGTGCGCACGGAGATCTTTCCCCTACCAGCTCACGCGTAAATGGTTAGCGAGGGATCTAAACTAGAAACGATGAACAACACAAGATACACAAGGTTTATACTGGTTCGGGCCACCGTTGTGGTGTAATACCCTACTCCAGTGTGTGGTGTGGTGGATTGCCTCAGGGGCTGATGATGAACAGTACAAAGGAAGCACAGCCTCGCGACGGGTTGTTCTTGAGCTGGTGCGATGAACTGCTTGGGTGAGTTCGATCGCCTCTCTCTCTCTCTCTCTCTGGTGAATATCTCCTCTTGTGAATATCTCCTCCCTCCCTCTCTGTGGTCGCTAGTGCTATTTATAGAGGGAGGCCCTGGGCCTCTTCCCAAATAATGAGTGGGAAGGGTGCCAACAATTGGCCATTTTGAAGGGGAACATCTAGTACACTTATCCTGACTAAAGTTGGTCTTTGGCTGCCAAAGGCTCTGGCGGTGACGCCGTCCTGGGCTCCACGATGACCTCCTTCTTGCCGCTCTGATGGTCTTGGTCTTGTTGCACCAAAGCGGTAACCTTTGCCTGATGCCTTGGCCTGTGCTAGCCTCCTTTGCACCAAAGGGGAAACGAGGACACTGCGCAGGTCGGCGCCCGCCTGGTCTCGATCGTCATGGCTTGCGTCACGGTGCACCCTCGTGAGGTACCCTGCCTTGATCTCTCCGCCTCCTCGTGAGCCTGCCTGACGAGGCTGCTCCTAAGGAAGGTTCCTATCGTCCGCCCCGCGAGGCTTGGCCCCTCGCGAGGGTCTTGAGCTTGAGCTGATGAAGCTGGGCCACGCTGGGCCCCCACTTGAGCCACGCCGCAGGCCGCAGGCTGGCAAGTCTGGGGACCCCCGTTCCCAGAACACCGACAGTATCCCACTGGGACCCCAAGAAAAGTTCCCGAGGAATGGACCTCAGAGTGGTTTTATATTGAAGACGTTTCCCTTTTCGACCCAATCCGGGGAAGGGGGGCTTCCCAAATACTCAAGCGCCCCGCTAAATAAGTAGTTTAACTGGCGACGCAAGGGCCCCTCCCAACTGGACAACGAAGAGGTGTGCTTTTGGCCACTAAAATTCAGCTGCTGACCCGTAGTAAACTAACCATGGTCGAAGTGATGGCCATCGCCATAGCCCGATGCGTACAACCCCTTCAGTAGAGGGGGCATCCTTTATGGACCAGTGACGTAACCCACTATAAGAGACAAGGGCCGGATAATCAGGCGGCCATGGCCAAAATATTAGTGGACCTCTTCAAAGGAGAGGAGGAGGATTTTGCCCAATTGAATATCCGGGAGGGTTACTCCGGCTACAATCCGGCAGACTGGGTAAGCTTTAGTCCTTTATCTTTGGTTCGGAGATTACGTCCGAACTCTTACCAGATATACCTTTTTCTTAAATAGGGCTGGAGGCGTCAGGTCGAGTCTATCTATTGCCCCTCCCCTCTACCGGAGGATCATTCCCGTGGTGACGACCAGGGGTATCATGATGAGCCGGAGACGTCGATTGACTTTGAAGACATGGTCTTCTACCAGGAAAGCCTTGACGGCCGACCACCCTGGGGTTCTTCCCTCCTCCACTGTAAGTGAAAGAAGACATCTTCCCAAATAGGGCGCTAGCCTCGCACCATCCCGAATGTGCTGACTCCTACTCCCAAGGGTCGCCGTACTGCACGCCGAATAGTTGTGGGGGGAGCACGGATTGTGCCGACCTGGACCCATAATGGGGGATCCAAACAAAAGGTGGTGTAGGGTGAAACCCTAGAGGGGATCTTTTCACACTTGGAGGGGGAAAAGAGGAAGAACTCTCAAGAACACAAAGCACAATTCACTCAAAACAAACCCAATATCACATCCACTAGAGTGGCACACAAGAGATCCACAAGATTACATGAACAATTCAAGGAAAATAGCACTAGGTAAGTTCTTCCAACTAGGTGAGGTCTTGATCTTGATCTCCTTCAAGAGGAGGGCTTGATAATCCTAAGGATTCTTCCCAAAGAGGGGTCTTGATCTCCAAGAGGAGGAGGATACAAGGAGCAAAGCTCTCTTTGGTGTTCTAAAATACTTTTCTATCCTCCAAATGTGATAGGTAGAGAGTATATAAAGGCTAGGGGAAAACTAGGGGAAAGAGGGTTACAAAGGACCAAAAAGTCCCCAAAACGCGTGGCTACGGAGGAGGAGTCCGGGCACCCGGGGTGCAATCGGCCGGGCACCCAGACCGGTCAGGGGCTCCGGAGGAGGGCGGACCGGGCAACCGGGGCCCAAGGCCTGGGCACCCGGGGTGGCCCCAAGCGGCTGAGCGCGGCATGCCGGGCACCCGGGGTTGATGGCCCGGGCACCCGGTGGTGGTGTTGGGGTGGCCCAGGTCTGGCCGGGCACCCGGGGTGGGCTGGCTGTGGCCTGGAGGAGTGGGCGTCGGGCACCCGGGGCTGGCTGGGGCACCTCCCAGGTAGAGGCCGGGCACCCGGGGCCAAGGGGGCCGGGCAACCGGGGTGTCCAGAGGCTGCGGCCCTTGCTTCTTCTCCTTCTTCTCTTCTTTCCCTTGCTTCATGGTTGCTTGAGTCTCTGTCCTCTCCTTCTCACTATCATCTTCTTGGTACCTAAGAATGGACAACGTTTCCGATGATTGAATCCTATTCTCACATGAATCCAAACGAGACTCGAAGAGGAGAGAGTCAACCTCGTTCTCGATGGCGCGGGCACGTGCTCTTGTCATCGGGCCACTTGGTGCTTGCGGTGGTGATGGAGTGTCGATGCGAGTAGATAAGGGATGCTCCGCATCATCTCCCCCCCCCCTTTGGGAGAGATCCGTCCACGGATCGTGCTCTTCATCACCATGGTACTTGGCCAAGTCCTTGACGTTGAAGATGTCGCTTACGTTGTACTTATCACTTGGGATGTCGACCTTGTAGGTGTTGTTGTTGTAGCGTTCTAGCACCTTGAATGGACCGTCGGCTCTCGGGAGTAGCTTGGACTTGCGTTCTATGGGGAATCGGTCCTTGCGTAGATGTATCCATACTTGATCACCCGGTTGGAACACCATCGGTGACTTGTTGATGTTGAGCTTGGAGGCGAGCCGTTGTACTTGGCGCTCAATCGTGGAACGTGTTTCTTCATGCATCTTCTTGAGGTAGGTGGCTCTTGTACTTGCGTCCATGTTAGCTCGTTCTTGAAGCGGTAGTGGGAGAATGTCCAATGGCGAGAAAGGGTTGAATCCGTAGACAACCTCGAAGGGGACTTGCCGGTTGTAGAATGTCTTGCGCGATTGTAGGCGTACTCGGTGATGGGTAGGCACTCCTCCCACTCCTTGATGTTCTTCTTTATCAACACGCGTAGGAGAGTTGCAAGTGTCCGATTGGTGACTTCCGTTTGACCATCAGTTTGAGGGTGGTACGCCGTGGAGAAGAGTAGCTTGATTCCGAGCTTGGTGCATAGCGTCTTCCAAAAGTAGCTTAAGAACTTGACGTCCCGATCCGACACAATTGTGTTTGGCACACCGTGCAACCTCAAGATTTCCCTACAAAAGAGATTGGCAACATGTGAAGCATCGTCTATCTTATTGCATGGTATAAAATGAGCCATTTTAGAGAATCGATCCACGACAACAAATACGGAGTCCTTGCCATTTTTTGTCCTAGGTAAGCCAAGCACAAAGTCCATGCTAATATCTTCCCAAGGTTGATGTGGAATAGGTAAAGGCATATGTAAACCATGGGATTGAGAGTGTGACTTAGCTTTGCAACATGTAGAGCAATGATTGGTGAAACGGGCGACATCGCGAAACATCTTGGGCCAAAAGTAGTTCTTGGAGAGCGTGGCATAAGTCTTGTCGCGTCCAAAGTGTCCCATGAGTCCACCTCCATGAGCCTCTTGCAAAAGTAACAAACGAAGAGAGGACTCGGGAATGCATAGTTTGTTAGCTCTCGTAAGATAACCATCTTTGATATAGTATCGTTCCCAAGAAGTATGCGTCACACACTTAGCATAAGGAGTAGCAAAATTCACATCGTGCTCATATAAATCTTTGATATGATCAAATCCAACAACATTCAATTCAAGTTGAGTAAGTAAGTTGCATTTGCGGGAAAGGGCATCCGCCACAACATTCTCTTTACCCTTAATGTACTTGATCACATAGGGGAAAGAATCAATAAATTCACTCCATTTAGCATGTTGTTTATTCAACTTGGTTTGGCCTTTAAGGTACTTAAGTGTCTCATGATCGGTATGTATGACAAACTCATGCGGTCTAAGATAATGTTCCCAAGTATGTAACACACGCACGAGAGCATACAATTCTTTATCATAGATGGGGTAGTTAAGTTGAGCACCAGATAGTTTCTCACTAAAGTATGCAGTAGCTCGCTTTTCTTGCATCAAAACTCCACCAATTCCATTACCACTTGCATCACAATGAACCTCAAAAGTTTTGTCAAAGTTGGGCAAAGCAAGAATCGGAGCATGAGTAAGCAAGGATTTGAGCTCATCAAAAGCGGTGGATTGCGAGGGTCCCCAAACAAAAGGAGCATTTTTCTTACTCAAGGCATGCAACAGTGCGGCAATAGTGCTAAAATCTTTCACAAAGCGACGATAGAAACCCGCAAGGCCAAGAAAACTTCGCACTTGTTGCAAATTGGTTGGTTGTGGCCAAGTTTTAATTGCTTCAATTTTAGACTCATCCACATGGACACCCTTTGAGGAAACAACAAACCCAAGAAAACAAGCTTGTCAACACCAAAAGTGCACTTTTTCATGTTTGCATAGAGACGTTCCTTGCGAAGAGTTTGCAAAACAGCCCTAACATGTTTTAGATGTTCTTTGATGGATTTGCTGAAAACAAGTATGTCATCGAAGTAGCCCACAACGAAAACTCCAATGTAAGGACGAAGCACAAAATGCATAAGACGCATGAAAGTACCGGGAGCTTCCGATAAACCCATAGGCATAACCAACCACTCGTACAAGCCAAATGTGGTTTTGAAAGCGGTTTTCCATTCGTCACCTTATTGTATGCGGATTTGATAATAGCCACTTTTAAGATCAATTTTTGAGAAAATGGTGGCACCGCTAAGGTCATCTAACATATCATCTAGGCGAGGAATGGGATGCCTATAACGAACGGTGATAACATTGATGGGTCTACAATCGAGCACATGCAAAAACTACCATCTTGCTTGGGCACAAGTATAACCGGAACGGCACAAGGGCTTAAGCTTTCACGTACATGACCGTTGTCGATGAGTTGTTGTACTTGCCGTTGGATCTCCTTAGTTTCTTCGGGGTTCACGCGGTATGGAGCTTTGTTCGGAAGAGGAGCGCCGGGGATGAGGTCGATCCTATGTTCAATGCCACGTAGAGGAGGAAGATCGGGAGGTAGCTCATCGGGAAAGACATCCTTGAATTCCTGCAACAAGTTTGAAAACACTAGAGGAAGAGGATTAGGATTGTTAGTTTTTGTCACCTCATCCTTGCATAGGAGGACAAAGTGGATGACACTCGATGGGTTCTCATACACTTCTCTCATCTCTGTTTTTGTGGCTAGGAGGACTAAGTTTTTCTCTCTTGGCGAAGAGACGCTCAATTTTGGCTTGTGGCTCTCACTTTCTTTTTGGTGGTTCACTCTCTCTCTAGGATCTCCTCGATGGGTGGAAGCTTTCTTATCGGCGATCACTTGGCTTGGCGACATTGGACGTAGCACATATTCTTTGCCTTTCATCTTGAAGCTGCAATGGTTGGTTTGTCCGTTGTGTATGACTCCGCGGTCGAATTGCCAAGGCCTCCCCAAGAGGAGAAACCACCACCGCAAGCACCTCGAGGACCAATGACAAGAGCACGTGCACGCAACACCGAGAACGAGGTCACTTCTCTCCTCTTCGAGTTTCGTTCGGATTCACATATGAATTGGGTTCTACCTCAATTGGAAACTCTATGCACGCTTAGGTACCAAGGAGATGACCGGAAGGAAACGAGGACGGAGAGCCAAGCAACCATGGAGAAGGACGAGCAGCGAGGGAACGAGAAGAATGGAGCAACGGAGGGCTCGGACCACTCCGGGTGCCCGACCACCTCCAACCGCCGAGGCCGCGGCCTCCCTGGCTGGCCCGGGTGCCCGGCCCTCTCCCGGGTGCCCCCCCCCAGTGTGGCGCCCGAGTGGCACAGGTGCCCGGCCCCCTGGCACCGAGTGCCCGCCCCCCCCCTCCTGGGCCGCGCCCAGCTCACCCTGGGTGCTCGGGCCCTCAACCCCGGGTGCCCGGCCTACCCCGCCCATCCACCTGCGGCCATCCCCGGGTGCCTGGGCCTAGGACCCCCGGGTGCCCGATCCACCTACAGCCGGCGCCCCTGACCGTTCCGGGTGCCCGGCCGGTTTGCCCCGGGTGCCCGGACCCTTCCGTGTATGCCTGCGTGCATTAGGGTCATTTTCGACCTTTGTATCCCTCCTCACCTCTAGTTCGTCCCTAGGCTATATAAACTCTTTCCCTAGCTCATTAGGAGATAGCAAAGATATGATAGATATTTGTGAGCTTTGCTCCATGGATCCACTCCACTAGGAGATCAAGACCTCCTCTTGGAGTGACCAAATTCAAGCCCTCCTTCTTGCGGAAGGATCCCCATCATAGGATCATCAAGCCCTCATCTCCTTGATAGGATTTGGGATGAACTCTACCATGTATCTTGTTTCCCTTTGATTGTTCATGTACCTTGTGGATCTTGTGTGTTTGTTGGTCTAGTGGATGTGTGATTGGACTTGTTCTTGAGTGTTCCTCTTGTTTTCCCTCTTGTGTTCATCTTGTTCTTGGGGATTCCCCCTCCAATTCATGAAAGATCTTCACTTAGGGTTCTACCCTACAACAATAACCCTCAAGGTCCGGCTTATACTGCAAAGATGAGTCGGGTCTTATACACCAATTTATTCAGAAGATCTTCATCACGCATTAGCCCCCAAGTGACAAGTATATTGCTTGCAATGTGCTTGAGATTTTAAAATACTCCTCATATCCATGCTGAATAATATTTATTATCTTCATTGCTTAAAGCATCAAGAAACTAAGACACATAAAGCTGAGAACAAGTTGGCACTTAGGTTAGAAAAAATGAAAAGCTCAAGGCTAATTTTAGGACTGAAAGAACCGCGTGGGAGCAAGAAAAACCTTCATTGTTGCAACGGGCAGAAGCCACCGAGTCTTCCCTGAAGAATACCACTGCAGAGCTGTCCGTCTTAATGCAACAAATTTCACAGATGACATCTCCTATCTTTGGTAAGCAATACTTAAGTTGTTAACCTTTCAGAAACTTTTTATTCTGACTTGCCCGGCAACTCATATGTATTTTTAACCACAGGCCCCAGGAGCTCCAATCTTGGCCAAGATATCGTCGTAAAGCTGAAAGTCGTGTACACCCTATATCCAATGGCAAACAGCCGCCGATGTTCATCAAGGATGTGCTAGCCAAATTGTCCATAATGCCCAAGAAACTGGAAGAAATAAAACTTTCATCCGCCCGCTCTGGCGCCATCACCGCTCTTAGTCGTGCGAAAGCATGACAAGCAGAATTAGACCCGGAAGAGATGGCCACCGGCTATCCAGGCTTGAAAGAGGATGGGTCTCCTTTTGATCAGGCAGATTTTGCGAGGTGTGTAAAGGATATTCGTCCCTTGGCATGCAAGCTGGCTGCAGAAACTGACTTGTCTAGATACCAACCGGCTTATAACATGGAAAATGCGAAGGTCAAGGCGCCGGCTTATGACGTCGTGGATCTCACTCCTCCAACGCGTAAGCATAATTTTGCCCCTGATGTTGATCCGTCCCTGATTATCAATGATGTCGCTATATTTTAAGCCTTAACTAGCATCGACTGGACGTCACCTGACCTCCAAATGGGAGAAGAAGAAGAGCTGGAGCGGGATGACCCGAAGTCGTCAACCTGCCGTGACGAAGATAACTGATACCAAGCGGTGTTAAATTAGGGCATAAACACCCCGTGCTGAAAAACACTTTGCTTCAATTATATAGGTCCATGGTGGCCTTGTAATAGGATAGATTTGAAAACAATGATCTGTCATGCCATCGTGCATGCTAGCTTTAACTGCTTAAACTGCCAACTCGATATTTTATGATCCGCCACTGAACTTTCCGATAATATCATCATCTATGTGGGTCAGATCAATATTTTCATATTTTCCTGTACACAAGTTAAACAACATATACCCTGGCGGTTTAATCCAGGGCGGGTAATAAACCCCAATATAATAGTCTTTGAAGAATTTGATAGAAAGACTAGAAGAAAGGCTATTTAAGCCGAAACACTCTGGCGACTTAAAGTCTAAAGCCAGGGCGGGTTGTAAACCCCAATATATTCATACCATTACAGAAAGACATACCTGTAGATTGACACCATGGTGATGTTTTGATAATTATAACCGTAGGCATGAAATATCATGATTTTGATTGCTCAAGGCAAAATATTCTGGCGACTTAGAATCCACTATCAAGGCGGATTACCAAACCCAATATGCTCAATTATGAGTCATATATTCAAGGCCGCATGGCCTGAATTGTACCAAACACACTTGAGAAGAAAAATGCTTCAATGAACACAAATCCAAAATATTCAGAAGAAAAGAAATTCAGAAAAAAATCAAGTGCTTTCATAGGCTGCACAACCTTAAAATTTAAGTGCTTTCATGGGATGCACAACCTCTAAAATTCAAGTGTTTTCATAGGCCGCACAACCTTAGTGTTATCCTCGCTCACTGTAAGCCACCCCTCACATGACAAACCGCCGTTTTAACCTTAACAAGTTAACGGTCTTAAAAAAGATTGACTGTTAAGAGTATGGCGGGTCATTTAGGATTACCTGGCGGAATAGCATCTTGCAAACAGGCAGGAGAAACCCAGGATTCAACATCCACGCCTGGTCAAGAGGGTAAGAAAGCTGAACCCGTTGGGTTGGAAGCCCCCAAGTGACCTTATGAACAAATAGTAAAGACTCGGATGCTTAGAAATGAAACGACAGAGGCCATGAATTATCAGATATTGATCATAATACATACATTGGTAAAAGTATGTACAATGACAAGAGCCGGTGGCTTCAAGTGTAATAAGGCCGAAGATGAGCAATGTTCCAAGGCCGGCGGGTCTCCTCCTCCGACTTGCGTGATTCCTTGTGTTCTCGTATATCAATGAGGTAGTCTGACCTGTTATTCTGGTTCTTTCTAACCACAAAGGGTCCTTCCCAAGGTGGGGATATCTTATGCATATCTGTTTGATCTTGGATTAACCGAAGTACCAAGTCGCCTTCTTGAAAGGTTCTGGTCTTGACTCTGTTGCTATGGTAGCGACGCAGGTCTTGCTGATATATTGCTGAACGAGCCACCACCAGGTCACGCTCCTCATCTAACACATCAAGTGCATCTTGATGTGCTATCTCATTAGCAGACTCTACATAAGACGCCACACGAGGCGAGCCATGATGGATATCTCTTAGAAGAACCGCCTTTGTCCCATAGACCATGAAGAAAGGCGTATAGCCTGTTGACCTGTTGGGGCTGGTGTTGATACTCCAAAGTACCGAGGGTAATTCCTTGACCCAACAACCTCGCATTCTCTGCGAAGGAACCATAAGCCGAGGCTTTATGCCTCTCAAAATTTCCTGATTAGCCCTCTCATCTTGACATTAGACTGTGGATGAGCTACCGAGGAAACATCAAGACAAATATGTTCTTGTTGACAGAATTCTCTCATAGCACCCTTAGACAGATTAGTGCCATTATCAGTTATGATAGTATGAGGGTAACCGAAATGGAAGATTACTTTCTTTATAAATTGAACCGTCGTTGCAGCATCACACTTGCTGACCGGCTACGCCTCAACCCACTTGGTAAATTTATCAACCGCCACCAGGAGGTGGGTTTTCTTGTCTTTAGACCTCTTGAAAGGTCCAACCATATCAAGCCCCCAGACTGCAAACGGCCAAGTAATAGGAATCATCCTCAATTCTTGATCCGGCACGTGAGCCCATCGAGAAAAATTTGACAGCCATCACATTTACTAACAAGATCCTCCCCATCAACATGAGTCGTCAACCAATAAAATCCATGACGAAAAGCTTTAGCCACCAGAGATTTAGAGCCGGCGTGACGACCACAATCACCTTCATGGATTTCCCTTAGAATCTCATGGCCCTCTTCGGGAGAAACACAACGCTGGAACACGCCCGTAACACTGCATCGGTGTAGCTCTCCATTGACTATGGTCATAGAGTTAGACCGTCGGGTTATCTGCCTAGCCAAAGTTTCATCGTTAGGTAACTCGCACCGGGTCATATAAGCCAAGTAAGGAACTGTCTAATCAGGAACGTGGAGAGCCGCCACCAACTGTGCCTCCGGGTCAGGAATAGCAAGATCGTCTTCGGATGGCAACTTGACTGAAGGATTATGTAATACATCAAGAAAAATGTTAGGGAGCACCAGCTTATGCTGAGACCCGAGGCAGCTCAAAGCATCAGCCGCCTCATTCTTCCTGCGATCAACAGGCTCCACCTGATAACCTTTGAAATGACCAGCAATATTATCAACCTCCCGATGATAAGCCGCCATGAGAGGGTCTTTAGAATCACAAGTGCCTGAAACTTGCCGAGCCACCAAATCTGAATCGGCGAAGCACCTGATCCGGCTGAAATTCATCTGTTTAGCCATCCGAAGGCCATGGAGCAGGGCCTCATATGCCGCTGCATTGTTAGTGCAAGGAAACATCAACCTTAAAACATAGCAAAATTTGTCACCTTGTGGGGAAGTCAAAATAACTCTAGCCCCCGAGCCTTTCAACTGCCTGGACCCATCAAAGTGAATCGTCCAATATATGTTATCCAGCTTCTCCTCGGGTGTCTGTAATTCTTTCTAGTCATTAATAAAATCGACAAGAGCCTGAGACTTAATAGCCATTCTCGGCATATACTTCAAACCATGAGGTCCAAGCTCGATGGCCCACTTGGCCACCGGGACTGTTGCTTCTCTGTTCTGAATAATATCTCCCAAAGGGGCGGAGCTGACCACAGTAATGGGATGACTAAGAAAATAATGCTTCAGCTTGCGACTAGTCATGAACAACGCATATACTTGCTTCTGCCAATGTGGGTACGGCTTTTTGGACTCAATTAATATCTCACTGACATAGTAAGCTGGCCTTTGGACTGGTACTCCTTACTCGTCTCCTTTCTTTCCACTACAACCACCACACTGACAGCTCTGATGTTAGCCGCCACGTATAAAAGCAAAGGTTCTTTCTCGATGTGAGCTGCAAGGACGGCGACTCGACGTGCTGTTTCTTGAGAGCTTCAAATGCCTCATTAGCTGCATCACTCCAAATGAAGTGGTATGTTTTCTTCATCATCTGGTATAAAGGAATTGCCTTTTCTCCCAAGCGGCTTATGAACCGGCTCAAAGCGGTGATACGACCCGCCAAACGCTGAACGTCATTGATACATGCTAGCTTAGCCAATGAAGTAATAACCTTGATCTTCTTCGGGATAGCTTCGATACCTCTCTCGGAGACAAGAAAACCCAAAAGCTTGTCGGCAGGTACACCAAAAACACATTTGGCCGGGTTAAGCATCATCTTGTAGACCCGGAGATTGTCAAAGGTCTCCTTCAAATCATCCAATAGAGTCTCTTTGATGCGGAGCATCCTACGGTCATCCCCATGGACCTACCATCGTCTCATCAAGAGCCAAGAGGACCTATGACACAAGCACGACCTAGAGCTCTCGAGAAGGAGGTGACTTCCTTCCTTAGTGATATCACATATGATCCACTCGAGACATGGCTACTACCTAAGTCCGAGATGTTGTTCATGATTAGGTGTCAAGAGGACCTTTCCGAAGATGCTCGTGAAGACAGACAAGCCGCCAAGTTCATGGATGAGAAGAACCAAGGGACGGAGTCAAGTACAGCTCCCAGGACCCGGACATCCGGCCAAGACCTCGGACATCCGGCCCCTAGAGGCGTCACTAGCATCAAGGAGCCAGCGGCCAAGTCTACAGGGCCCGGACATCCGGCGACCAGCCCGGACATCCGGCCTCCGGCCCAGAAATCCGACCTTCTCCCCGGACATCCGGACAAGCCTATCTAGAGGACAGAAGAAATGACACTTCAGCTCGGACATCCGGCCCGTCCCGAGCTCCCGGACATGCGGCCCCTCGCCCGGACATCCGGACCCTGCCTATCCAGAGAGCATCTAGGCCAACATCGACCGGCCGGACATCCGGCGCCAGCCCGGACATCCGGCACCTCGCGAAGGCTTGGACATCCGGCCCGACGCCCGGACATCCGGCCTCCCATGTCTGCGCACAGTGTAAGGGCCTGCGACCCGTGTACCCCTTCGCCAACGTAGACTATATATACTCCTCCTCCTCCCTCTTTCTAGGGTTAGCATTGGTTTAGCTCATATGTGTGATAGTGCTTTGCTCATCCATTATGGATCTACTCCACAAGAGAAACCGCGGCCCCTCTATGGAGAAGATCCCCTTGGATTCAAGACCCCCTCTTGGGTGGCCCCATCAAGACCTCCTCTTGGAGAAGAATCGGTTACCTTTGTATCGTCCTTTGGATCGTGGATCTTGTATCTCCTCTTGTGTTCCGAGGATCTAGCACATGTGTGACTTAATCTTCTTGGTTTGAGTAATTTCTCTTGTGTTTTCCCTCGTGTTTCCACTCGTGTTCTCCGTGTTCTTAGTTGGGATCCGCTCCTTTCGTGAAGGATTGGCCGATTAGGGTTCCACCCTACATCATTTTGGTATCATGAGCCACGTTGATCACGATTTTGGAGCCCCCCTCTTCGTTTGCTAGCCTAGTTTTGGTTATTTAGTTCCTAATTCGAAAATTGCCCCACAAAAATAGCCCCGAATGTTTTTTGTGATTTGTTGGTGTTATGAAGTTTTGTTGGATTTGATCCGCATTGCAGGTACATCTAGCTTTTCCCAATCTTTCCCCAATTTCCATCCACAAAAATATCCCAAATTTTACCCTGGATTTGCCTCTTCCACACAGAGTTCTTCGAGTTCGTCCACGGATCCAGAACCCAGACATCCGGCACGACAGCCCGGACCTCCGGCTATCCCGGACATCCGGCCACCAGCCCGGACATCCGGCCCCTGACAGCAGCACTTCCATCCACCACTCCTTTTTTCCGCCTAACTTTCATCAAATTTTGACCCGGTGCCCACTTCCACTTCCGCATACCACCACCACTTCCACATAGCACCACCCTAGCCTTCCCTCTACCACCTCTGACAATTTTGACACGTTTTTCTTTGAGAATTTGAGTTGCGGTTAACCGTATCCTATTGTGTTTCGGATATTTAGGTACGGTTCGACATCAACATCACCGCCGCTCATCTTCGCCATGGATTCGTCATCAACAACAACAGCTCCACCATTTTGACACCATACCGTGAGAAACAATGGTAACCTCATCTTGGTATCGTGATATCATTCTACATTCTTTCCATTGCATTGATAACCCCATAGCCTTACTTTCGCGTCACTTACCCATCGAGACTAGCCTTTGAGTATTGCCGGCAACGTAACTTGTGCACATTAGTGATCATACTTCCCATACCATACATACCATATCCTCGTGATGCATATCTTGGTATCATCTCTTGTGTCACAAAGTTGTCATCGCATATACTCAATTGCTATCTTGGTTCGTGAAGCATTGCATGAGAAAAGAGCTCAAATACAAAGAGCCAAACAAGCTTTTAAGCAAAAGGGAAAGATAAGCAAAGAGCTTATAAGAAAGAACCATAGCATCATACAACATTAAGATTTTCATACTCGATCATCTTGGATCATATCATCGGAATACCATACATATAGCATACTTGGGGTAGAAGTCGTTGCATTTTGCTTAGTAGGTTGTGCACAAGTTCGTATCCGCCTATTGTGCAATCATGCTAGCGTCTCTCTAGTGTTGTGCAACAAGAGCATTTTCATGGATTCCACATTTTGGCTTATCCCTTGGTTGCATGACCCCACTTATCTATTTGCGTGTGCGTTTCCGTGTACCATATCTTGCTATTGGTCTGCTTGTTGCATTTGCAATTTTGCGAATCTTTTCCAACATTATTGAGTCTCACTTACAATTGCATCAAATTTTGTGATACCATCCTAACCGAGCTCCACTATAAGCTTTTACTTGTGTAGGTGTGAGAAACCGACAAGAATTGGTACCAATTGTGCTATTTCCTTGTTACACATTAGAGTGATCATTGATCCATCTTCAACATCGGTCAAGGTACATTTGCTATAGGTTCTTCTCTTTCTCCCACTCACATATTTTTGTTTGGAATGATGGATAGGCCAAGTACTTCTACCAAGCCACTCTTCCTTGAGCAAGACGACGACCCGAACAACTACGTTACCAAGCTACACCTATTTGGTACACAACGAGCTTTGCATGAAGAGCAACTAGCAATGAGCAACCGCATCGACAACCTTGCTACCGACTTGCGACTCTCCGAGCAACGTACAAGAGACTACTTCGACAACAAGCTCGACGAACACAAGCACGGGAATGACGCAAGAATGGATGAGATTCGTGCCTTGTTGGTCAACCACTCTTCTACCAGTTCACCCTACTCAAGACGGAGCCGCTCGAGCCGACACTCCGACGACACTATTTCCGGCTCAAGTACCCCGACATCGAACACTCTTCGTCATGCCGCGCGTCAAGATCGTCAAGCCAATCGCAATCCTCTACACAACACTGACTGTCAAGAGCATCGACATCGTCAAAACCAAACTACATTCGCACAAGCACAAGAACGGCAACGCCAACGACAACAAGAACAAGAGGAGCGAGCGTGACAACACCAAGATGCACAAGATGCCGAGGCACAACGAATAGACGAACAACTACGTGAAGCTCAAGCACTTGAGGCGATATGTACCCTTCGTGATTCAAGTTGAGCTGTAGCCAACCGAGGCCGACTAGCTCGTGAGCATCAATAAGCGCTTTGTGATGAAGTTCAAGAGTGGATTTATCAATCACGTGTGCATCATCAAGCTCCTCGTCAAGATCAACAAGCGCCTCCTCAAGCTCGACAATAACCTCAAGTTCGCTAAGAGCATGAAGACAATGGAAATCCTCCAAGACAAGAGTAACATGAGGTCGACAACCCTCCTCGCCAAGAGCAACATGAGATTGTCAATCCTCAACGACATGGGCGTCATCATCCTTGACCCCAACACAATGAAGAGCAACAATACGGCAAGCTAAAGTTCACCATGCCCAAGTTCACTGGAAGCAATGACCCCGAAGAGTACATATCATGGGCATTGAAGGTTGACAAAATCTTCCGCTTGCACAACTATGAAGTAGAGAAGAAGATCGCGATGGCAACCCTTGAGTTCCAAGACTACGTCCTCATTTGGTGGGAACAAGTCATTGAGCGCCGAGCGGCAAGAGGTGAACCACCCATCACTACTTGGGTGCAAATGAAGGATGTCATGAGAGC
Organism: Aegilops longissima; assembly: GCA_021605205.1. Classification (NCBI taxonomy): domain Eukaryota; kingdom Viridiplantae; phylum Streptophyta; class Magnoliopsida; order Poales; family Poaceae; genus Aegilops; species Aegilops longissima. The sequence goes on along the minus strand of CM038676.1, from coordinate 255,333,794 downwards.
ACGTTTCGTGCCTAACTACTACAACCGCGACCTCTTCAAGAAACTCCAACTCCTCAAGCAAAGAACCAAGAGCGTTGAAGAGTACTACAGGGAAATGGAAATTGCCATGATACGAGCCAATGCCACGGAAGATGATGAGAAAACTATGGCACGTTCTTTGAATGCACTCAATCATCCAATCAAGAAGATCGCCAACTTCCAACCATACTCGAAACTCATCAAGATACCAAAGCGGAATGACAAGTGCAAGATGACTTCAAGTACGCCAAGTACTCATCCATGTCCTATGGCTTGTCCAATAATCAAGCTTCAATGAGTCCAACACCTTCTACCTCAACCAAGCCATCTACAAGCAACGGCGACAAGTCAAGTTACAAGAAAACTTCGACAAGCTCAAGTTGTCCTCCTACTATAAGAAACTTCAAGCCGAGAGCTTCATCAACATCTACCCCAACCGATGAGAATATAAACACAAGTTCCTTCAAATGCTTCACATGCCGCAGCCGAGGCCACAAGTCCTTTGAGTGTACAAACAAGCGCACCATGATCCTCAACGACGATGGAACCTATGACTCCATGAGTGAAGAGGAGATGGAATCCCTTGAGCAAGTGGCCATGCACCGACGCGTGAACGAAGATGAAGATGATCAAGTCTTTTCTGACGAAGATTCGAGCCCAGCTCTCGTTGTCTCCAAGGTCTTGACTCTTCAACATCAACAAGATGAAGACCAACGATGCCATATCTTACACACCAAGGCGAGCATCAATGGAAGGTCCGTCAAAGTCATCATCGATGGAGGGAGTTGCCATAACCTAGCCAGTGAAGAACTATGCTCCAAGCTCCAATTGGTCAACATGAAGCATCCGCACCCCTACAAGGCTCAATGGCTAAGCGACTCCGGCACTATGCAAGTCGAGCATAGGGTACAAGTTTCTTTCAAGATCGGAGCTTACAAAGACACATTGGAGTGTGATGTCATCCGATGATCGTTTGCCACCTCCTTCTTGGACGACCATGGCAATTTGACCGAGGTGTCATCCACAATGGGCGTACAAATCATTATAGCTTCAAGATGAAAGGAAAGGAGTATGTCCTACGACCTATGTCTCCAAGCCAAGTGATCGCCGACTAGCAAGCCACCCATCATGGAGAGAATAGTGAGAGAGCGAGCCACCAAAAAGAGAGTGAGCGCCACAAGCCCAAATTGAGTGCCTCCACGATGAGTGACAAGAAGAACTTAGTCCTATTTGCCACCAAACGTGAGATGAGAGAAGTGTGTGAGAACCCATCATGTGTTATGCACTATGTCCTTTTGTGCAAGGACGAGGCACCAAAAACTAACACCTCTCACAATCTACCTTTGGTGTTATCTTCTCTATTGCAGGAATTCCAAGATGTTTTCCCCGATGAGCTACCTCCGGGTCTACCTCCACTACGAGGCATCGAGCATCGCATCGACCTCATACCCGGAGCACCACTTCCAAACAAGGCTCACTACCGCGTCAACCCCGAAGAAACCAAAGTTGTACAAAGGCAAGTAAAACATCTCATAGACAATGGACATGTGCGCGAAAGTTTGAGTCCTTGTGCCTTACCGGTCATTCTTGTACCAAAAAGAGACGGTAGCTTTCGCATGTGTTCTGATTGTAGACCTATCAATGCTATCACCGTTCGCTATAGGTAACCCATTCCATGCCTTGATGATACGCTAGATGAACTTAGCGGTGCCACTATTTTCTCCAAAATTGATCTCAAAAGTGGTTACTATCAAATACGCATACAAGAGGGTGATGAATGGAAAACCGCTTTCAAAACAAAGTTTGGTTTGTATGAGTGGTTAGTTATGCCTATGGGTTTATCGGAAGCACCCGGTACTTTCATGCGTCTTATGCATTATGTGTTTCGCCATTACATTGGTGAGTTTGTTATGGTCTACTTCGACGATATCCTTGTTTTTAGCAAATCTCTCAAAGATCATGTCACCCACCTTCGCACCATGCTACAAACTCTTCGAAAAGAGCGCCTCTATGCTAATATGGAAAAATGCCTTTTTGGTGTTGATAAGCTTGTTTTCTTGGGTTTTGTAGTATCTTCTAAGGGTGTTCATGTTGATGATCTAAGATCAATGCTATTAAAACTTGGCCCCAACCAACCAATTTGCAACAAGTGTGTAGTTTCCTTGGTTTAGCCGGTTTCTACTGTAGATTTGTGAAGGATTTTAGCACTATTGCATCTCCTTTACATGCTTTGAGCAAGAAGAATGCACCCTTTGTTTGGGGACCATCGCAAGATAGCGCATTCAATGTGCTGAAGAATTTGCTTACTCATGCTCCCGTGCTTGCATTACCCAACTTTGACAAACCCTTCGAAATTCATTGCGATGCTAGTGGTAATGGCATAGGAGGTGTGTTAACGCAAGAGAAGCGCCCCATAACATAATTTAGTGAGAAACTCTCCGGAGCGCAACTCAATTACCCCATCTATGACAAAGAGCTATATGATTTAGTGTGAGTTTTGCATGAATGGGAACATTACCTTCTCCCTCATGAATTTATCATCCATACCGATCATGAAACGCTTAAAATACCTTAAGGGTCAAACTAAGTTGAACAAGCGCCACGCTAAGTGAAGTGAGTTCATTGACTCATTTCCTTATGTCATCTAGTATATCAAAGGAAAGGAAAATGTTGTGGCGGATGCACTTTCCCATATATGCATGCTTGTTACTCAATTTGAATTGAATGCCATTGGCTTTGAGCACATAAAAGACTTGTATGCGAATGATCCTACTTTTGCTATTCCATATGCCAAATGTTTGACACATACATATTGGGAACGCTATTACATTAAAGATGATTATCTTATGAGAGCTAACAAACTTTGCATCCCTGAGTCTTCTCTTCGTTTGTTACTTTTGCAGGAAGCTCATGGAGGAGGACTCATGGGACACTTTGGACGCGACAAGACATGTGCTACGCTCTCCAATAACTATTTTTGGCCAAAGATGTTTCGCGACGTCAACCGCTTCACCAACCGATGCTCTACCTTTGGCAAAGCTAAGTCTAAAGCTCAATCTCATGGAATTTATATGCCTCTTCCGATTCCGTACCAACCATGGGAAGATATTAGCATGGATTTCGTCCTTGGTTTGCCTAGAACTAGAAATGGCAAGGATTCCGTGCTTGTTGTTGTGGACCGATTCTCTAAAATGGCACATTTCATACCATGCAACAAGATAGACAATGCTTCACATGTTGCAAATTTATTTTGTAGGGAAATCTTGCGCCTACATGGAGTGCCAAAGAGGATTGTCTCGGACCACGACGTCAACTTCTTGAGTTACTTTTGGAAGACCTTATGCGACAAGCTCGGAATCAAGCTACTATTCTCCACGGCATACCATCCACAAACTGACGGCCAAATGCAGGTGACGAACCGCACGCTCTCCACTCTACTACGCGTGTTGATAAAGAAGAACATGAAGGAGTGGGAGGAGTGCCTACCTATCGCCGAGTACGCCTACAACCGTGCAAGACATAGGACTACCGGCAAGTCCCCCTTCGAGGTCGTCTATGGGTTCAACCCATTGTCACCATTGGACATTCTTCCTCTACCACTACAAGAGCGCACAAACATGGACGTGAGTGCCCGAGTTGACTACCTCAAGAAGATGCAAGAAGATACAAGGCACACCATCGAGCGCCAAGTACAACGACTCGCGACCAAGCTCAACGTCAACAAGCAACCCATGATATTCAACATTGGAGATCTTGTGTGGCTACACCTTCGCAAGGACCACTTCCCCAACGAACGCAAGTCCAAACTTCTACCACGAGCAGATGGACCCTTCAAGGTGCTTGCACGCTACACAACAACGCCTACAAGATCAACATCCCACGCGACAAGTACTCCATGAGTGACATCTTCAACGTCAAAGATCTCTCCCCGTACCATGGTGTTGAGGATTTCGATCCGAGGTCAGATCTTTCCCAAGGGAGGGGAGATGATTCGAAGCATCCTACGGTCATCCCCATGGACCTACCATCGTATCATCAAGAGCCAAGATGACCTACGACACGAGCACGAGCTAGAGCTCTCGAGAACGAGGTGACTTCCTTCCTTAGTGATATCACATATGATCCACTCGAGACATGGCTACTACCTAAGTCCGAGATGTTGTGCATGATTAGGTGTCAAGAGGACCCTTCCGAAGATGCTCGTGAAGACGGACAAGCCGCCAAGTTCATGGATGAGAAGAACCAACGGACTGAGTCAAGTACAGCTCCCAGGACCCGGACATCCGGCCAGGACCCCGGAAATCCGGCCCCTGGAGGCATCACCAGCATCAAGGAGCCAGCGGCCAAGTCTACAGGGCCCGGACATCCGGCGACCAGGCCGGAAATCCGGCCTCCGGCCAGGAATCCGGCCTTCTCCCCAGACATCCAGAAAAGCCTATCTAGAGGATAGAAGAAATGACACTTCGGCCCAGACATCCGGCCAAAGGCCCGGACATCCGGCCCGTCCCGAGCTCTCGGACATCCGACCCCTCGTCCGGATATCCGGACCCCGCCTATCCAGAGAGCATCCAGGCCAGCATCGACCGGCCGGACATCCGGCACCTTGCGAAGGCCCGGACATCCGGCCTGACGCCCGGACATCCGGCCTCCCGTGTGTGCGCACAGTGTAAGGGCCTGAGGCCCGTGTACCCCTTAGCCCACATAGACTATATATACTCCTCCTCCTCCTCCCTCTTTCTAGGGTTAGCATTGGTTTAGCTCATATGTGAGATAGAGCTTTGCTCATCCATTACGGATCTACTCCACGAGAGAGACCGCGGCCCCTCTACAGAGAAGATCCCCTTGGATTCAAGACCCCCTCTTGGATGGCCCCATCAAGACCTCCTCCCGGAGAAGAACAGGTTACCTTTGTATCGTCCTTTGTTGATCGTGGATCTTGTATCGCCTCTTGTGTTCCGAGGATCTAGCACATGTGTGACTTAATCTTGTTGGTTTGAGTGATTTCTCTTGTGTTTTCCCTCGTGTTTCCCCTCGTGTTCTTCATGTTCTTAGTTGGGATCCGCTCCTTTCATGAAAGATCGGCCAAATAGGGTTCCACCCTACATCACTCTTTCTTCCTGGATTTTACAACAATATCATCTACATAAGCATGAACATTGCGTCCAATCTGATTATGAAGACAGTTCTGGACGCAACGTTGATAAGTTGCCTGCACACGCTTGAGCCCAAAAGGCATAGAAACATATCAAAAAGCTCCAAAAGGTGTGATAAAATCCGTCTTCTCTTGATCTTTAACTGCCATCTTAATCTAATGATAACCAGAATAAGCATCCAGGAAGCTCAAATGCTCACAACCCGTCGTAGGATCTATAATCTGATCAATGCGGAGAAGGGCAAAAGGATCAGCTAACAAGCCTTATCGAGGTCTGTACAATCCACACACATGCGCCAAGTACCATTCTTTTTAAGTACAAGCACCGGGTTAGCCAACCACTCTGGGTGAAAAACCTCAACTATGAACCCGACCGCTAAGAGCCGGGCAACCTCTTCTCCAATGGCCTTATGTCTCTCTTCATTAAAATGGCATAGGAATTACTTGACCGCCTTAAACTTAGGATCAATACTCAGAGTGTTCTCAGTGAGTTCTCTCGGTAGACCCGCATATCTGAAGGATTCCATGCAAAGATGTCCCGATTCTCACGGATGAACTCAATGAGCACACTTTCCTATTTCGAATCCATATTAGCGCTGACAGTGAATTGCTGAGATGAATCACCAGGTACAAAATTAAACTGTTTGGTATCATCCACTGACTTAAACTTCAATAAAGGGTCTTGCTCTGTGGTTGGCTTCTTTAAAGGTGTCATGTCCGCCGGGTCAACATTATCCTTGTAGAGCTTAAGTTCCTCCGTGGCACAGGCGGACTCGGCATAAGCAGCATCACCTTATTCACATTCCAAAGCAATCTTTCTATTGCGATGGACTATAATGGAACCGTTACGTCCTGGCATCTTAAACTATAGATATACATAACACATCCGTGCCATAAACTTGGCATAAGCCGACAGTGCAAACGAAGGATGATAATGGCTTTTAATTTTAACCACGTCAAACCTCAATGTCTCTGCCTTGTAATTATAGTCATCGCCAAAAGCCACTTATAAGGCAATCTTACCAACTAGGTATGCCGACTTACCAGGTACCACGTTGTGAAAGACTGTAGAAGATGGCTTAAGATCTTTGTCAGTAAAATTCATACAACAAAAGGTATCATAATAAAGGACGTTGATGCTGCTGCCTCCATCCATGAGTACCTTAATGAATTTATAACCCCCAAATTTAGGGGCTACCACCAATGCCAAACTGACCTGGATTGTCAACCAGGGGGGGTGATCCTAATGACTCCATACAATTGGTTGTTCTGACCACCGCAAATATCGAGGCACCGCCGGCTCAACGGCATTGACCACACATTTATGAACCTTCTGATCTCGCTTGCAAAGGCTTGTGGTGAAAACATGACAGTGGCCACTGTTAAGTTGTTTTGGATTACTCTGATATCCTGACTTCTGTTGCTGGTTACTCTGACCGGGCTATTGATTAAAATCACTCTGATTACCTTGTCCTTGATATCCAGAATTTGAGCCACCACCCCCAAAGCCGGGCACGTGTGAGCCGGGTCATGACCCGCCGTGCGGGCCATTATTGTTATTATGATTCTGGTGATAGCCAGAATTCTTGTATTCCTTCATAATAAAGAAATCCTTCCACAAGTGAGTTGATGGTCTATCCGGCAAACTATGTTTTGAGCAAGGTTCATTCAACATCGCCTCCAGGGTGAATTTTGGCCCTCAAACTGCGTCTTACCCTTACGACACTGATTATTATGTTGTGTATTGGTGTTAGCCACAAGGTCTGACCTGCCACCGGGTTGCCTGTGTTACCGTTGTTGCCCTGATTGTGTCATGCCGTATTCTGCTTCTGACCCTTACCATTCTTTTTTGCTTTGTTAGATTTTTCCTCATCGGGCCCCGGCTCCTGAGTGGTATCAGAGTCAGCATACTTGATGAGAGCCGCCATGAGCTCCCCCATATCATTGCAATGACGTTTAAACCGCCCCAATTTCTGCTTGAGAGGTATGAAGTGGCAATTCTTCTCTAGAATCAACACAACATACCCGACATTGATGCTATCCGATGAGTGGATAATAGCTGAAACCCAGCGAACCCAATGGTGGGCCAACTCTTTCTCTCGCTGGACACAAGCGTCCAAATCAATAATCGACAAGGGATGCTTGCATGTATCTTTGAAATTCTGAATAAAACGCACCTTCAACTCAGCCCACGAGTTGCTGGAGTTGGCAGGCAGCCCTTTCAACCAGGTTCGAGCTGGCCCATCCAACATCATGGTGAAGTATTTGGCTCATACTACATCGCTGACATCCAACATCTCCATGGCCAGTTCGTAGTTCTCAATCCAAGCCTTGGTTGGCAGATCTGCGATGTAATTAGGCACCTTACTAGGGCCCTTAAAATCTTTGGGGAGGCGCTCATTACGTAGAGCCGGCGCTAGACATGGCACACCCACCGTCCTGGAAGTCATCACAGCCTCCACAGACGCTGAAGAGTTTCTCTAGAGCTGTTGATGAGCCGCTAACTGAGCCACCAGTTCTGCCTCTTGACGTGCTCTCGCCTGATCCCTAAGGTCCTGAACATTGTTATCATCACGGGCAGGTTATACCTATGAGGCGGGTTACGACGCCGCTCGCTGCTGGAAACTGCCGGCGACTCAATGTGCCGGCTGTAACTTTGACTCTGGCGTGGAGTTGAATGAATTCGCTCGCGGCTGTATGTGTAAGCCGCCTACTGAGCTACAGCCATCTGAAGAAGTTCCACAGCATTTCAGCTCTCTATCCCAACTGGAGACTCTCCTTCAACTGGAAGAGCCGCCAGCCGTGAAGCCCCAGCAATCATGTGGTCGCACACGACCCGCCAGGGCTCAACCCGGTCGGAAGCGCCCTTTCGTTGGCTTTGTTCATGGGATGGATCTTGAGGCAGGATCTATGTCTGGTGGAGAGACGGCCATCTATTTAGGTGATGAGTCCTCAAACGGCAAAACATAGTCAATCCATCAACTTCAGGACGGCGGGCTTGGGGGCTATTCCGACGGCGATAGTATTTCGGAGCCCAATGAGCCGCAAAGCAGGGCTGCAATTTTTATGGCTGGCACACAACCGGTGCTACAATCTTCAACTGCTATGGCCATCACGTCCGGCTCAACTACCGCTGCAACAACTGGAGCGAGCGACTCCGTGCGTCCGCCGGCTCAAGTCCTATCCGAACTCTTGGATTCTTTGGCGACTGTGTTACCCACGGAGGTGACTCCAACGAATCGGGAACAACATATAGCAGATGTTGCAAAGCTATGGGATGGGGTGACCAAGGACCGAGAGGACCTTAAGGGAGAGAATGTTAGGATGGCCAAAGAGCAAGCCGCCTTAGAAGCCGAAACATAGCGAATAAGGGCTAAGGCTTTCCGCTTAATTTTGGATCAAAATGCATCAAATGTTGTCCTTCGGAGGAGGCACCGGACCCATTTACCTTCGCAGTTGAGGGGCAAAACCTTTTTAATACACCCGGAGCAGGAACCGGAACCCGCCCGGTGTGATCCGGGGTGCTGAGGTGCCGATGACGGGCACGGTGGCTCGACCTCGTATGCCAGACCCGCCTCGTTTTGATCTGACCCTGCCTCAGCGCGTACCAACACCTTTGGGTCATTATTCCAACCTGCTGGATAACATGATTGCTGGGGCTTCACGGCTGGCCGATCTTCCAATTGAAGGCGAGTCTCCAGCTGCGATAGAGACACGGAATGTTGTGGAACTTCTTTAGACGGTTGTAGCTCAGTAGCCGGCTTACACATACAGCCACGAGTGAATTCATTCAACTCCATGCCAGAGTCGAAGCTAAAGCCGGCACATTGAGTCGCCGGCAGTTTCCAGCAGCGAGCGGCGTCGTAACCCACCTCATGGGTATAACCCGCCCGTGATGATAACAATGTTCAGAACCTTAGGGATCAGGCGAGAGCACGTCAAGAGGCAGAACTGGTGGCTCAGTTAGCGACTCATCAGCAGCTCTAGAGAAACTCTTCAGCGTCTGTGGAGGCTGGGATGACTTCCAGGACGGTGAGTGTGCCATGTCTAGCGCCGGCTCTACATAATGAGCGCCTCCCCAAAGATTTTAAGGGCCCTCGTAAGGTGCCTAATTTCATCGCAGATCTCACAACCAAGGCTTGGATTGAAAACTATGAACTGGCCATGGAGATGTTGGATGTCAGCGATGTAGTATGAGTCAAATACTTCAGCATGATGTTGGATGGGCCAGCTCGAACCTGGTTGAAAGGGCTGCCTGCCAACTCCATCAATTTGTGGGGCTGAGTTGAAGGCGCGTTTTATTCAGAATTTCAAAGATACATGTGAGAATCCCTTGTTGATTATTGATCTGGACGCTTGTGTCCAGCGAGAGAACGAGTCGGCCCACCATTGGGTTCGCCGGGTTTCAGCTATTATCCACTCATCAGATAGCATCAATGCCGGCTATGCTGTGTTGATTCTAGAGAAGAATTGCCACTTCGTACCTCTCAAGAAGAAATTGGGCCAGTTTAAACGTCATTGCAATGATATGGGGGAGCTCATGGCGGCTCTCATCAAGTATGCTGACTCTGATCCCACTCAGGAGCCGAGGTCCCATGAGGAAAAATCTAACAAAGCAAAAAAGAATGGTAAGGGTCAGCAGCAGAATATGGCAGGACACAATCAAGGCAACAACGGTAAACACAGGCAACCCGATGGTAGGTCAGATAACACCAATACACAACGTAATAATCAGTGTCGTACGGGTAAGCCGCAGTTTGGAGGGCCGAAATTCACCCTGGAGGCGATGTTGAGTGAACCTTGCCCAAAACATAGTTTCCCAAAAGTGTCATGGTGAAGTATTTGGCTCATACTACATCACTGACATCCAACATCTCCATGGCCAGTTCGTAGTTCTCAATCCAAGCCTTGGTTGGGAGATCTGCGATGTAATTAGGCACCTTACGAGGGCCCTTAAAGTCTTTCGGGAGGCGCTCATTACGTAGAGCCGGCACTAGACATGGCACACCCACCGTCCTGGAAGTCATCCCAGCCTCCACAGACGCTAAAGAGTTTCGCTAGAGCTGCTGATGAGCCGCTAACTGAGCCACCAGTTCTGCCTCTTGACGTGCTCTCGCCTGATCCCTAAGGTCCTGAACATTGTTATCATCACGGGCGGGTTGTACCCATGAGGCAGGTTACGATGCCGCTCGCTGCTGGAAACTGCCGGCGACTCAATGTGCCGGCTGTAACTTCGACTCTGGCGTGGAGTTGAATGAATTCGCTTGCGGCTGTATGTGTAAGCCGCCTACTGAGCTACAGCCATCTGAAGAAGTTCCACAGCATTCCGGGTGTCTATCGCAGCTGGAGACTCGCCTTCAAATGGAAGAGTTAGAGCCTGAGCCGCTCTCCTGATTCGCCAATCTTGCTGATGAAGACATGAATTCCACTGAAGGGGACCCAGTACCCGTACTCAATTGAGCCGGCCTCGGGGCCCCAGCCAGCATCGTCGATGTAGATCTTGCCGCGGAGACTCTTAGTCATCCAGACCATGGCATATCCCTTGATCCCTGAGAAGCTGCCCTTTAGGAACTTGAAACCACTGTGATCTGGCCCCACAGTGGGCGCCAACAGTCTTGCATTTAACATGGCAGATGCCCTTGTGAAAGGACTTAGGTGTGGATGTCGGCGTTCTGGGAACGGGGGTACCCAGACTTGCCTGCCTGCGGCCTGCGGCGTGGCTCAAGGGGCAGCCCAATGCGGCCCATATTCATCAGCACAAGCTCAAGACCCTCGCGAGGGGCCAAGCCTCGCGGGCCGGACGATGGAAAGCTTCCTCAGGCACGGCCTCGTCAGGCTGGCTCTCGAGGAGGCGAAGATATCAAGGCGGGGTGCCTCACGAGGTGCCCATGATGCAAGCCATGACAACCAAAGAGGCGCCCGGTGAGGCGCCACCCAGCAGATGTCCTCATTTCCTCTTTCTTTGCAAAGGAGCAAGCGCAGCAAGAGCATCAAGCAAAGGCACCCGTTTCGGTGCAACAAGACCAAGACCGTCGCAACGGCAGGAAGGAAGTCATTGTGGAGCCCAAGCCGGCGTCACCACCAGAGCCTTTGAAGGAGAGGAACAACTTTAGTCAGGATAAGTGTACTAGATGTTCCCCTTCAAAATGGCCAATTGTTGGCGCCCTTCCCACTCAATATTTGGGAAGAGGCCCAGGGCCTCTACCTATAAATAGGACTAGCCACCCACAGGATCCAGGATCCGGAATCGAGAGATCAATCGCAGAGAGAGAGAGAGAGAAGCGACTGAACTCCCCCTAGCAGTTCATCGCACCAGCCAAGAACAGACCCACGCGAGGCTGTTCTTCCTTGTATTGTTCATCATCGCCCAAGAGGCAATCCACCACACCACACCTTTGAGTAGGGTGTTACACCACAATGGTGGCCCGAACCAATATAAACCCTGTGTCTCTTGTGTTGTTCCTTTCATAGTTTAGATCCTAGCGAGGCGGCGAGGTGCAGGTAGGTAGGGGGTGAGATCTCCGCGTGCAGCCCAGAGTTCGAACCTAGAGGGTCTGCCGGAACCCGAAATCCGACATTTGGCACGCCAGGTAGGGGTGCGCCGGAGCTTTCCCTTCCGCCGACCCGTTCCCCGTCGACATCGCGACTCACCCTACGATGAGCAGCGCGCCGCCCACTCCGATCGTTGGCACCAGCGCGGGGGCCAGGGGGCTCCGAGCCTAGGCCCCGGCCTTGCGACAGGTGCGATGGCCCAACAAGTTCAAGCCGGAGATGCCACTGCGTTACAACGACACGACTGATCCACTGGCCTTCCTGCTGGCGTACGAGGAGTCCGTCCTCGAAGCAGGGGGTGACGACAGGGTCATGGCCAACTGGCTTCCCATGGCTCTCACCGACGCCCCACGCATGTGGCTACTCCACCTGCCCGCGGCTTCCGTGGCCTCTTGGGAGGAGTTGCGCAGCCTCTTCCTCGCCCAGCACGCTGCGCCGGCTCCCCCGGTCGTCGCAGCCCTCCTGGGCGGCTCGCAGGCGCCACCTTCAGACCGCCACATCAAGCCGCTCGTCCGCCAGATCGGCGCTGCCTCTGCGCGGCAGGGGGCTCCCCCAGGTCGGTCGGCGCCCAAGGCCGATCTGGCCTTTAGCTCGGAGGACCACCCCACCAACTCAGCCTGCTCGGGCGTGCTCCCAATGCTCTGCACCCCCACCATCTACCAGGTGGCCGTTACCAGGACCCTCATCGACGGCGACGCGGGCCTCAGGGTGCTCTCGGTTGAAGCCTTCAGCCTCCTCCACATACCGCCAGAGCGGCTTCAGCCTAGCCGGCCCTTCTTGGGCGTCGGGGGCGGTTCATCCAGCTCCCTGGGGCAGATCCGTCTCCCGGTAACCTTCGGCACCTACGGCAACTTCCGCACAGAGCTGATCGACTTCGACATCGCCCCCATTAGCCTCCCATACAATGTCATCCTCGGGTACCCAGCGCTAGCCAGATTTATGGCCGCGACTCACCCAGCGTACAACCTCATGAAGATGCCCGGGAGCAACGGCGTCCTCACCGTGTCCGGAGACACCGGGGATGCGTTGCAAGTGCTCAAGCTCGTCTTCAAGACGGCGGCGTCGGCGCAGCCCGCCGACTCAGACGCCCCTGAGCCCAAGGGGGCTGCGCCGGCCAAGAAGAAGCAGTTGTTCACCCAAGACAAGGCAGAGACCTAGCAGATACTGGTCGACGAGGACGGATCCACTAACGCCACCTTCACCATAGGCGCCAACCTCGAGCCTGAGTAGGAGGAGGCCCTGGTCAAGTTCCTGCGCGCGAACAAGAAGGTATTCGCATGGGAGCCTAATCAGCTGGCGGGGATCCCTAGAGGCGTAATCGAGCATCACCTCAACGTGTGCCCCAACGTACGCCCCGTGAAGCAGAAAGCGAGACGGCAGTCCAGTGAGAAGCAGGCTTTCATCGTCCAAGAGACTAGCAAGCTAGAAGCCGCAGGGGTTATTCGTGAGGTCCGATACCCGGATTGGTTGGCTAACCCGGTGGTCGTGCCAAAGAAAGGTGGGAAGGAACGCATGTGTGTCGACTTAACCAACCTCAACAAAGCCTGCCCGCAGGATCCATTCCCGCTCCCCCGTATCGATCAGATCGTCGATTCCACCACCGAGTGCGACCTGTTATGCTTTCTGGATGCCTTCTCTGGCTATCACCAGATCAAGATGGCGGTAGAAGACATGGAAAAGACTGCCTTCTTGGCCCCGTGTGGAGTGTACTGCTACACATGCATGCCGTTCGGGCTGCGCAACGCAGGAGCGACCTTTCAGCGGCTGTTGCACATCACCTTGGGCCCACAGCTCGGGAAGAATGTTGAGGCTTACGTCGATGACATTGTGGTGAAGTCTCGTGAGGCCAAAACCCTGATACAAGACCTGGAGGAAACCTTCATGAGCCTCAACGCGGTGAACCCAGCTCAATCCGGAGAAGTGTGTGTTTGGGGTCCCTCGGGCAAGCTCTTGGGCTTCCTCGTGTCCCACCGAGGCATCGAGGCTAACCCAGAAAAGGTCAACGCGGTCCAGGACATGAGCCCGCCAAAGACCCTCTGAGAAATGCAGAAGCTCACTGGGCGCGTGACAGCACTAGGACGCTTCATCTCCAAGTTGGGGAGCGAAGCGCGCCTTTCTTCCGGTGATGAAGAAAAGGGGCCCTTTGAATGGATCAAGAGGCGGATAAGGCGCTCCAAGATCTCAAGAGGCACCTAACCAGCCCTCCGGTAATGGTGGCCCCGCGCCCTCAAGAACCGCTGGTGCTCTACCTTGCAGCCACTCCCTACTCCGCCAGCGCAGCCCTGGTGGCGGTTAGGGAGGAGCGTCGGACCAAAGCCATGACAGCTGCCCGGGTCAAGGCGAAGCAGGATCAAGGAAGACTCACAGAGACCACTACCACAGCCAAGAAGGATCAGCCGCCGCAGGGAAACACACTCGGGACAAAAGAGACCCCTCCCCCTGGCGACCAGCCGCTCGAGGCTCCACTGTCTCAGGAGGCGCCACGGTCTCAGGAGGGCGCCATCGACACCAGCACTCCCAACCTCGTTGAACACCCTGTGTACTTCGTCAGCACAGTGTTGCGGGACGCGAGGGCGCGGTACCCCATGCCTCAGAAACTCCTCCTCGCGTTACTGATGGTCTCGCGCAAGCTACGGCATTATTTTCAGGGCCACCCCATCAAGGTTGTCTCAGCGTACCCCTTGGAAAGGGTGCTCAGGAGCCCCAACTCAGCTGGAAGAGTCGCTGAGTGGAACATCGAACTACAAGCGTTTCAGCTCGAATTCAGCACAACCAGAGTCATCAAGGGGGCCGCATTGGCGGATTTCGTGGCAGAATGGACGGAGGCGCCGGGCCTCAAGGCTGATGAGGACCGATCCCTCTCCCCAGGAAGCGAGGCGCCGGACGGTTGGGTCATGTACTTCGATGGGGCGTTCTCCAGGCACGGCGCGGGGGCTGGAGCAATGCTTATATCTCCTACTCAAGACAAGCTCTACTGCGCCGTGCAGCTCTGTTTCTAGCACAGAGAAAAGGTCTCCAACAACATAGCAGAATATGAAGGCCTGATAGCAGGCCTGAAGGCCGCAGCTGCCCTAGGAGTGAAGCGCCTTACCATCAAGGGTGATTCACAACTCCTCGTGAACTTCTCCAACAAGGTATACGAGCCGAGAGATGAGCACATGGAAGCCTACCTCGCAGAGGTCCGCATGATGGAGAAGCAGTTCTGGGGACTGGAGTTGCAGCATGTGCCCCGTGGCACCAATCAAGAGGCCGACGACATCGCCAAACGGGCATCCAGGCGGCTACCTCAGGAGTCTGGCGTCTTCGAGGAGCTGCTCTTCACGCCCTCGGCCACGCCGTCGCTATCAAGCACGGTGCAGCCTCAGGAGGAGCTCCCCCAGCCACCAGCCTCGGGAGCCCCGGTCTGCGGCCCGGCCTCAGGAGCGCGCCTGCTCTTGACGCTGGAGCCTCAGGAGGGGTGCTGGATCACAGAGCTTCGGAGCTACCTGACGCAAGGGACCTTGCCGGAGAAGGAGGAGGAAGCGGAGCGTGTGGCGCAGCAAGCCACAGCCTACTGCATCATGGATGGAGAGCTCTACCGGAAGCGGCCAAATGATGTGTCCCTGCGCTGCATCTCCATGGAGCAAGGGAAGGAACTGCTGGCAGATATACACGGTGGAGACTGTGGGCATCATTCATCATCGCAGACCCTCGTTGGCAAGGCGTTCCGCAACGGGTTATATTGGCCCACTGCGCTCAGTGACGCCGTCGAACTAGTGAAGGCTTGCGAGGCCTGCCAATTCCATGCCAAGCAGATCCATCAGCCGGCGGGAGGTCTGCAAACTATACCCCTCTCGTGGTCGTTCACAGTCTGGGGGCTGGATATCCTGGGCCCGTTTCCTTGGGCGCCAGGGGGCTATCGCTACCTCTACGTCGCCATGGACAAGTTCACCAAGTGGGCTGAAGTGGAAGCCGTCCGCACCATCCCCGCAGGTTCCGTGGTCAAGTTCATCAAGGGCATCGTGAGCCGGTTCGGGGTGCCGAACCGCATCATCACCGACAACTGTTCGCAGTTCACCTTGGGACACAGATATGTTACGCCTCGGCAGCGCACCCGCGGAGCAATGGTCAGGCCGAGCGGGCCAATGCAGAGGTCCTAAGGGGCCTCAAAACCAGGACATTCAAGAAGAAGCTGGAGGCCTGCGGCAGAGGCTGGTACGATGAGCTTCAGTCCGTATTGTGGTCCATCCGAATGACCGCGACCAAGCCGACTGGCGAGACCCCGTTCTTCCTGGTCTTTGGAGCTGAAGCAGTCCTCCCTCACGAGGTGAGACGTCGTTCCGCACGGGTCCTGGCGTTCGACGAGGCGCAGCAGGACGCCATGCGGGGGACGGACCTCGTGCTGGGGGAAGAGCATCGTTGGGAAGCCGCGCTACGAGCGGCAAGATACCAACAAGCGTTGCGGCGATACCACTGCTACAACATCCGCCCCAGGACTCTCGAGGTAGGGGACCTCGTGCTCAGGCGGGTTCTCTCCAGGGAAGGACTGCATAAGCTATCTCCCATGTGGGAGGGCCCGTTCAAGGTTGTTCATGTTTCGAGCCCGGCTCGCGGCGCTTGGAGAGACTCGGGAGGGGTGCCTATCCGTAACGTGGAACACCCAGCACCTCCGGAGGTTTTACCCTAAAAGGCCCAAAGGTTCGTGAAGAAGGCGAATGCCTGTGAAGCGCTGCGTTTTGGAAAAAGGCCCGGTGCCTGTGAAGAAGGCGAATGCCTGTGAAGCGCTACGTTTCAGAAAAAGGCCCGGTGCCTATGAAGAAGGCAAATGCCTGTGAAGCTGATGCGTTTTGAAAAAGGCCCAGAGCCTGTGAAGAAGGCGAATGCCTGTGAAGCTGTCCCGTTTTGGAAAAGGCCCGGTGCCTGTGAAGAAGGCAAACGCCTGTGAAGTTTATCTTTCTGAGAAAGGCCCGGAGCCTGTGAAGAAGGCCAATGCCTGTGAAGCTCGCCGCCTGTGACACTCTCACGTAATAATGAGTTGGGGCTGTACACGCCCCGGAGTCTTAGGAGCGCCGGCCTCAGGCCCTGGGGCTCCCTCCCACGCCCAGTGGCAGCACTTAGCTCCACGCTGGTGAGAAGACGTCGAAGACTAGATTAGGTGTCGGACGCGGATTTTCTCATTTGCTTTCAGCAATTGGCTTGTTCATTCCCATTTGAAGTTTTATTGAAGTTGTTGCCGTCTTTGGCTTGTGACTCTTTGCCTTTTCCGCTCTCCTGCCTCGATTTCTCTCGCGCAAGTCTCGCGAGGGAGCAGCGCGGGCACCCTCGCGAGTGTTTTCTGCCCTTATCGTTTGAGGCTTCCCTACCCGGGTCCACTACAGGAGCACCCCTCCAGTCCGTGCCCCACGGGCACCGCGACATGAACATAGGACCTGGGTCGGTCGCCTCCACAGCTGAGGCCGGGAGCTACCTCTCCAGAATAACCTTTGCAGGACATGAAGCGTTCGACGAGGCCTCGACCTCGGGAAGCAAAGGCCACGACAGGCCCCCCGAGCTAAGTATTTTCTACGCGCAGGCGTGTGGCACAAAGACATAATACCGAAATAGGGTAAACAGTATGATAATTAACAGCAATAGTCCAAGCACGCCCCCACGGGGCCCTACACTACTGTCTCCTTGCGCAGGAAAGGGAAAAAGAACAAAACAGGCGCGACTCGCCTGACACCAACTCGCGGCGAGAGCTCGGACTGCCTCCGGAGCTCAGGCGGACTCTCTCTCGCGCTTCACCTAGGCGCGATGGCGGGCAGACCCGCTACCTCCCTCCAGGCAAGCGCGGCGGCGCGGGGGCTGGTCGCGGCCACCGCTGGAGGAGCCGCTGTCCGAAGAAGAGACGCCAAAGCTCGACGAACCTCGGGAGCCGCCAATCACGCGCGTGCTGCCGTCTTCATCGTCGTCGGGGCTAGGCTCACGGCCGCGGTCGTCGTCCTCGGGGCAGCACCCAGCGCGGCGACCATCTTCACCGAACACCCTCACGTAGAGGGTGGCATCGCTGTCGAACTTGAAGTGCAGGGTGCACGCCCGGCTCGAGACCAGCGCCACGGGCAAACGTTTGCCTACCAGCGGTCAGGCCACACTCGGCTGCGGAGACCTCCAGCGAAGCCCAGGAGGCCCGGCTGCAGCAACCGTCCGCCTGGAGCCAGAGGCCGCCCGGGGCGCCGACCGGAAGTTCACCTAAGAAGAAGCGGGGAAGCCGGAGCCGGGTGCTGGTCGGCTCCACCGACCACACGACAAACTCCGGCAGCACCTCCGCCGAGCGGAAGCGTGGCCTAGGGCGTCTCACGGCTGTAGCGCGCCCCGCATCAGCAGCCCGACGCCCGTCGCCGCGCAGGAGATCGCCTCCATGGCCGTGGGGAGCCGCTACGGGAGCCACAGGGTGCTTGCGAGGACGGCCTCGACCGCGCTTGGCCGGGGGAGAGTCAGGCTCCACCTGGCGAGCCTTTCCTTTCTCCGCGGCCGAGAACCTCTTTGGCGAAGCCATGGAGAAGAAGAAGGAGCAAGAAGAGATGGACTGGAAAGGCACGCGCCGTTCCGTACATATAGCCGGGGAAGGCCAACCGGCGACCTCCACGATCGCAGGTAATCATGACCCGCTTCGCATGCAGGGAATTGTCAATTCATGCAGTTGTCGAGGCGTCGTGGGGAAGTGGAGACGCCCACGTCCAATCAACCACCATGCGGCGCCCAAGGCCACAGGTTGTTAGGGCTCGCGGCGCTTCGCACTTGCCCCTTCGCTTCTCTGCTCAGCCAAGTCCAGGCGCGCCTTGGGCCCGGGGGCTATTGTCGACGTTCGGGAACGGGGTACCAAATACTGCACTGCGGCTGCGGCGTGGCACAAAGGCGCCCAGGCGGCCCATCTTCATCGGCACAAGCTCAAGACCCTCGGCTGGGCGGACGACAAAGAAGCTTCTCGAGCACGGCCTCGTCCAGTGGCTCGCGAGGAGGCAGAGAGATCAAGGCGGGGCACCTCACGAGGTGCCCATGACGCAAGCCATGACGACCAAGGGCGCCAGGCAGGCGCCCGCCCTCGCAGTGTCCTCATTTCCTGTTTGGTGCAAAGGGGGCAAGCGCAGGCGAGAGCATCAAGCAAAGGCACCCGTTTCGGTGCAACAAGACCAAGACCGTCGCAATGGTAGGAAGGAAGTCATTGTGGAGCCCAAGCCGGCGTCACCACCAGAGCCTTTGACAGGCGAGGACCAACTTTAGTCTGGATAAGTGTACTAGATGTTCCCCTTCAAAATGGCCAATTGTTGGCGCGCTTCCCGCTCAATATTTGGGAAGAGGCCCAGGGCCTCTGCCTATAAATAGGACTAGCCACCCACAGGATCCAGGATCCGAAATCGAGAGATCAATCGCAGAGAGAGAGAGAGAGAGAGAGAGAGAGAGAGAGAGAAGCGACTGAACTCCCCCTAGCAGTTCATCGCACCACCCAAGAACAGACCCTCGCGAGGCTGTTCTTCCTTGTATT
The DNA here is from genome assembly GCA_021605205.1 of Aegilops longissima. Lineage (NCBI taxonomy): Eukaryota > Viridiplantae > Streptophyta > Magnoliopsida > Poales > Poaceae > Aegilops > Aegilops longissima. The sequence goes on along the minus strand of CM038676.1, from coordinate 255,314,571 downwards.
GTTCATCATCAGCCCAAGAGGCAATCCACCACACCACACACTGGAGTAGGGTGTTACACCACAATGGTGGCCCGAACCAGTATAAACCCTATGTCTCTTGTGTTGTTCCTTTCATAGTTTAGATCCTAGCGAGGCGGCGAGGTGCAGGTAGGTAGGGGGTGAGATCTCCGCGTGCACCCCAGAGTTCGAACCTAGAGGGTCTATCGGAACCCAAAATTCTACAGTGGAGCCATCGCAACATGTTAGCTTGAAGGGGTTGAACGGGACAAAGGACACAAGGAGTTTACCCAGGTTTGGCCCCTCTCAATGAGGTAAACGCCTACGTCCTGCTTCAAGTTGTATTGTTTGAGTTTCGGTTACAAGGGAGCGAATACGCTTGACTTAGGTTTCGATTGATTGTTTCTTGAGTTAACCCGTAGCCGGGTCTCGCCTTTATATACACAGGTCGAAGTCCGCGACTTACAAGAGTCCGAGCCGGATCACACAATGTGACAAGCCCGGTTTGTAAATTGCCTTATCTTAACACACAAGCCACCATATGGTGGTTCACATGTAAGGGTCTTGGGCTTTCGCCAAGCCCAGTCCTATGAGCCATCATCTTCACACTTCATCTTCTAAGGCCTACTTGGGCCTTCTTCATGTTGAGCCAACAACGGTGTAACCCGGTCCCTCCTAGGCGGGTCACCCCTTGGAGCTATATCCTCAACAACTATCATTGCTACTGCTATCAAACTATCATACTACTATGCTACTGATCACTCTGCTGCAGATATTTAGTCTCCATGTGTGGTTGAATTGACAACTCAGCTGCTAATACTTACAAATATTCTTTGACTCCCCTTGTGTCCTATCATTAAATTTGGGTTGAATACTCTACCCTCGAAAATTGTTGCGATCCCCTATACTTGTGGGTTATCATGACCTTTTTCTGGCACCGTTGCCGGGGAGCATAGCTATATCTATTAAGTCACTTGGGATTTATATCTGTTGATCACTATGAAGAATCTTAAGGATGATAGAACCAAGATCGTTCCATCTAAGACGATGGGAGGTAAGGAACTGCCATCTAGCTCTGCACTTGATTCACCATCTGTTTTATGTAAGCTTGAACTCCACAACCTGCTATTAATTCGGATATGTCGAAAGTAATTGATGATGCTACTTTTGCTATGAATGATACTTATGATGATGTTAGTACCTTTCTTGATAAGACTATGCCACTAGGTGAATTTCTTGATGAACAACTTGCTAGAGCTAAAGAAATTGAGAATGCTGAAAACAATGAAATTACTGAAACTGGTGAAATTATTGAAACTGAGAAGTATGATTCACCTCTTGGAACTAGTGCCCCTAGATATGAATTGCCTGAGATACCTAAGGGTTATGCTATGGATGGATAGGTTGCTAGGGATTTCTTTCTTGTAAGGATAGAGATGATCTTAAGAAATTATTATGCATGTTGGAAGAAAAATCTTTGAATGCTAGAATGAAATATGATCCTAAGTTTGCTACTTCACCTATCTTTATTACTGATAAGCATTATGAATTCTCTATCAACCTAGAGTTAATTAGCTTGGTTGAACCTGATTCTTTCCATGGCTATGAAACTGAAGCTGTTGTGGCACATCTTACTAAATTAAATGATATAGCTACCCTATTTCCTGATGATGAAAAAAATCGCTATTACTATATTCTCAAGTTATTTCCTTTCTCGTTAAAGGGTGATGCTAAGATATGGTACAATATTCTTGATCCTGGTTGTGTGCGTAGTCCCCATGATATGATTTATTAATTCTCTAATAAATACTTTCCAGCTCATAAGAAACAAGCTGCCTTACAAGAAATATTTAACTTTGTGCAAATTGAAGAAGAGAGTCTCCCACAAGCTTGGGGGAGGCTTCTCCAATTACTTAATGCTTTGCCTGATCATCCTCGCAAGAAAAATGAAATACTTGATATCTTCTATAATGGACTAACTGATGCTTCCAGGGACTTCCTAGATAGTTGTGCTGGTTGTGTTTTCAAGGAACAAACTGTTGAACAAGCTGAGGAATTATTGAATAATCATCATGATTGGACACTTCCTGAACCACCGCCTAAACCCACTCCGAAGAAGAGGGGTATTTTATTTCTCAGTCCTGAAGATATGCAACAGGCAAACAATGTATGATGGAAAAAGGTATTAAAGTTGAAGATGTTAAGAATTTACCGCCTATTGAAGAAATATATGGTCTTGACACACCACCATAGGTGGTAGAGGTAAATTCTCTTATAAAGTTTGATGAAGGTGACATTCCTTATAATAAATCGCCTAGTGATGAATATGATAATTACATTATTAAGCAAGATCATTTCAATGCAAATGTTATGAAACAGTTAAAACGAAATGCTGATAACACTTGAGTGACTTGTTGTCTAGAATTGTTAATGATGTCAAAAGTGTTATTAAACATGCCTCTATGGTTCAAACTCAGTTAGAACAAGTTGCTAAATCTCAAAGTGAGTTGCTCAATGAAATGAATAATAATATGAATGATCATGCTGTAAAAGTAATGAGTAGAGGAGGTAAGATGACTCAGGAGCCACCTTATCCTAAAGGTCACCCTAAAATAATTGAACAAGACTCTCAAAGAATTAATGTTGATGCACCTAGTCCTACTAAAAATAAAAAAGAAAAAGAAAAATGATAGGACTTTGCATACTTCTGGTGAACCTGGGGTAGACAAACCTTGTGAAAACAATGATGTCTCTATCTCTCATGCTGAAACTCAATCTAGTAATGAACATTTTACCTAGTGATAACGAAAATGAAAATGATGATGTTCATGAAGATGCTCAACCAAATAATGATAAAGAACCTGACTATGATGTTGAAATAAAACCTGCTGTTGATCTTGATAACCCACCTTCTAAAAATAAATGTTATGATGAAAGAGACTTCATTGCTAGAAAACATGGCAAAGAAAGAGAACCACGGGTTCAGAAACCCATGCCCTTTCCACCTAAACCATCTAAGAAAAAGGATGAGGAAGAATTTGAATGCTTTGCTGAAATGCTTAGGCTAGTCTTTTCGCGTACTCGTTTGACAGATATTTTAAAGATGGCCCCTTATGCTAAATACATGAAAGATATTGTCACTAATAAAAGTAAAATACCTGAAGCTGAAATCTCCACCATGCTTGATAATTATCCTTTTAAGGATGGAGTACCTAAGAAACTAGGAGATCCAGAAATACCAACTATACCATGTTCCATTAAAAGAAGTTATGTCAAAACTGCCTTATGTGATTTGGGAGCTGGTGTTACTGTTATGCCTTTTTCTTTATACAAAAGACTTGATTCGAATAAACTCACACCTACTGAAATATCATTGCAAATGGCTAACAAATGAACTGCCATACCTATCGGTATTTGTGAGGATTTGCCCATTGTCGTTGCAAATGTTACTATCTTAACAAACTTTGTTATACTTGAGATGCCCGAGTACGAAAACATGTTGATTATCTTGGTAGACCCTTTATGAATACTGCACGGGCTATTATTGCTTGCAATAATAGCAAAGTCACTTTTCATATCAATGGTAATGAGCATACGGTGCACTTTCTGAAGAAACAATTTCAAGTGAACGGTATTAGTGTTATTGAAAAGACTCTGACAATAACTATTGGAAGCTGTCAACTCCCTCTTCCTGCTGCCAAATAGAAATATAAAATACTTATTGTTGGGGATATGCATATCCCCATTGAGGTAACGTAGTGGTTTACAAAAATTCTACGGGATCATGCTAATCGAAAGTGGTTGTTAATAAGACTTGATCAACCTTATTAATGGATTTTTTAGAGGCATGTGGTCGATGAATTTAGTAAGCACAACCTTCTGTACTCACTTTTTGTTTTTTTGTTATTTTTAGTTAAATACAATAAAATGCCCATGTTTATCTTGTTTTCTAAATTATCCATGCAATAGGAAAGTGCTCAGAATGCTATGAAATTTTGGCAGGATTTTTTTCTGAATATTTGGGAGTTTCTGGCACTCAAAACATCACAAGGGGTGCCCTAGATGCCCACTAGGCACCAGGGTGCGCCACACCTACCTGGCGGGCCCTGGTGGGTAGTGGGCCCAATAAGGCCCCCCTCACTTATTCTCGTAGCTCACTTCATCACCTACCTCCAGAAAAAATCCTTGTAGCTCTCTCTCTCTCTCGTGTTCTTGCTCCCAAACCCAAGAATTTTGATCTCTTTGCTCGGAGCTCCGTTTTCGAAACTATTTTGGGGGATTGCTACTTGGTATGTGACTCCTCCATTGCTCAAATTAGTTTTTGTTCTAGTGGTTTATATTTTGAGTAATTAGCTACTCTTGGTGTGCTGTAAATGAGCTTTGCATTTTGAATTCTTTGAGTTCCAATAGTTTAAATGCTTGATATAGCCTCTATACATCCATATGAGTAGGTGCTATCAATCTTGTTAAGTTTTATTGATATTATTTTGTGACCCAAAAATTCCAGAAAATTGTTCGCAAATAAAATGCACAACTTAGGAGTTCTTCGAGGCGGAGGTCCTCGGAGGCATCATCGAGTGAGAGCTCGATACGACAAGCCTATGTTGAATCAACGGCAAGCTCGGTACGGGATACCAACACGAGATCATGCTTATGGCCGTGTGATGAGTAATGATAGGTGTGTGTATTAAATAAGAATTTGATCAGTATGTTCAAAACACTGAGCCCGCTCCCTTCATCGCAGATAAGTGCACTCAGCATTACAACCTTACTGGATCATCCGCTAAAAAGTTGAAGTATCACTCTCGTGAATTTAGAGTCTCATTTTGCCTTTATGATAGAACCCTTAGTATTCTATTAGAAGAATTTTGTCCAGTCATTAATAAAATCCACAAGAGCCTGAGACTTAATACCCCTTCTTGGAATATACTTCAAACCATGAGGTCCAAGCTCCATGGCCCACTTGGCCACCCGTCCTGTTTCTTCTTTGTTCTGAATAATATCTCCCAAAGGGGCGGAGCTGACCACAGTACTGGGATGACCAAGAAAATAATGCTTCAGCTTGCGACTGGCCATGAACACACCATATACTAGCTTCTGCCAATGTGGGTATCGCTGTTTAGACTCAATTAACATCTCACTGACATAGTAAGCCAGCCTCTGGACTGGGTACTCCTTACCCGTCTCCTTTCTTTCCACTACAGCCGCCACACTAACAGCTCTGCTATTAGCCGCCACATATAAAAGCAAAGGTTCTTTCTCAATGGGAGCTGCAAGGACGACGGCTCAGTGAGCTGTTTCTTGAGTGCTTCAAATGCCTCATTAGCCGCATCACTCCAAACGAAGTGGTTTGTTTTCTTCATCATCTGGTATAAAGGAATTGCCTTTTCTCCCAGGCGGCTTATGAACCGGCTCAAAGCGGCGATATGAACCATCAAATGCTGAACTACATTGATACACGCTGGCTTAGCCAATGAAGTAATAACATTGATCTTCTCTGGGTTAGCTTCAATACCTCTCTCGGAGACCATAAAACCCAAAAGCTTGCCTGCAGGTACACCAAAAAACACATTTGGCCAGGTTAAGCATCATCTTGTAGACCCGGGGATTGTCAAAGGTCTCTTTCAAATCATCCAACAGAGTCTCTTTCTTCCTGGATTTTACAACAATATCATCCACATAAGCAAGAACATTGTGTCCAATCTTATTATGAAGACAGTTCAAGACACAACGTTGATAAGTTGCCTGCGCACTCTTGAGCCCAAAAGGCATAGAAACATAACAGAAAACTCCAAAAGGTGAGAAAAAAGGCATCTTCTCTTGATCTTTAACTGCCATCTTAATCTGATGATAACCAGAATAAGCATCCAGGAAGCTCAAACGCTCACAACCCGCCGTAGCATCTACAATCTGATCAATGCGGGGAAGGGTAAAAGGATCAGCTGGACAAGCCTTATCGAGGTCTGTATAATTGATACGTCTCCAACGTATCTATAATTTTTTATTGTTCCATGCTATATTATATTCTGTTTTGGATGTTAATGGGCTTTATTATACACTTTTATACTATTTTTGGGACTAACCTATTAACCGGAGGCCCAGCCCAGAATTGCTATTTTTTTGCCTATTTAGTGTTTCACAAAAAAAGAATATCAAAAGGAGTCCAAACGGAATGAAATCTTCGGGAACGTGATTTTTGGAACAAACGTGATCCAGAGGACTTGGACACTACGTCAAGAAAGCAATCAGGAGGGCACAAGGTAGGGGGCGCGCCTACCCCCCTGGGCGCGCCCTCCACCCTCATGGGGCCCACGTTGCTCCACCGACGTACTTCTTCCTCCTATATATACCTACATACCCCCAAACTACCAGATACGGAGCCAAAATCCTAATTCCACCGCCGCAACCTTCTGTACCCATGAGATCCCATCTTGGGGCCTTTTCCGGAGCTCAGCCGGAGGGGGCATCGATCACGGAGGGCTTCTACATCAACACCATAGCCTCTCCGATGATGTGTGAGTAGTTTACCTCAGACCTTCGGGTCCATAGTTATTAGCTAGATGGCTTCTTTTCTCTCTTTGGATCTCAATACAAAGTTCTTCACGATTCTCGTGGAGATCTATTCGATGTAATCTTCTTTTGTGGTGTGTTTGTTGAGACCGATGAATTGTGGGTTTATGATCAAGTTTATCTATGAACAATATTTGAATCTCCTCTGAATTCTTTTATGTATGATTGGTTATCTTTGCAAGTCTCTTCAAATTATCAGTTTGGTTTGGCCTACTAGATTGATCTTTCTTGCAATGGGAGAAGTGCTTAGCTTTGGGTTCAATCTTGCGGTGTCCTTTCCCAGTGACAGCAGGGGCAGCAAGGCACGTATTGTATTGTTGCCATCGAGGATAACAAGATGGGGTTTATATCATATTGCATGAGTTTATCCCTCTACATCATGTCATCTTGCTTAAAGCGTTACTCTGTTCTCTTGAACTTAATACTCTAGATGCATGCTGGATAGCGATCGATGTGTGGAGTAATAGTAGTAGATGCAGGCAGGAGTCGGTCTACTTGTGACGGACGTGTTGCCTATATACATGATCATACCTAGATATTCTCATAACTATGCTCAATTCTATCAATTGCTCAACAGTAATTTGTTCACCCACCGTAATACTTATGCTCTCGAGAGAAGCCGCTAGTGAAACCTATGGCCCCCGGGTCTATTTTCCATCATATTAATCTTCCAACACTTAGCTATTTTTATTGCATTTTATTTTACTTTGTATCTTTATTATAAAAATACCAAAAATATTATCTTATCATATCTATCAGATCCAAGGTTGGAAAAAGCGATAGGCGTAAGCGAGGCGGTTGGCCTTCGCCTAGTGCCTAGGCGGTGCCTAAGCGCCCTAGGCGCAGCCTAGGCGGTAATATAGTTTTTACTCGTAGTATATTTGTGATTATTATATGGGTGTTGATATTAGTTTAGGGCATATAAATAAGTTAATTACCGTCTACTACCATTGGAATATAATCCTTTTGGAAAATCAGTGCAGTATGTGGCATGATGTCTTGCTTGGATAGCCAATCCTTGCTTGCCCTGCCTAGACCTCCATTTATGCCCTAGGCGAGGCGTTTGGCCATTGCCTAGCGCCTAGGCGTGCCTAAGCGCCTCCTAGGCACTGCCTTTTCCAACAGAGATCAAATCTCACTTTCTTAAGTGACCGTGAAGGCATTGACAACCCCTTTATTGCGTTGGTTGCGAGGATCTTATTTGTTTGTGTAGGTGTGAGGGACTCGTGCATGGCCTCTTACTGGATTGATACCTTGGTTCTCAAAAACTGAGGGAAATACTTACGCTACTTTTCTGCATCACCCTTTCCTCTTCAAGGGAAAACCAACGCAGTGCTCAAGAGGTGGCAAGAAGGATTTCTGGCACCGTTGCAGGGGAGGCTTACGCAAAGTCAAGTCAAGATTTGAACTCCCGACGATGAGCCATTTCTGGCGTCGTTGCCAAGGAGTCTACGCAAAAGTCAACATACCAAGTACCCATCACAAACTCTTATCTCCCGCATTACATTATTTGGCATTTGCCTCTCGTTTTCCTCTCCCCCACTCCACCCTTGCCGTTTTATTCGCCCTCTCTTTTCCGTTTGCTTGTTTCTCGCTTGCCTTGTCGTTATGACTAGTCCCTTATCTTCTCCGTTGTCTCCCGAGAATGAAGTTCTTAATTTTAAGCAAAGGGAGGGAGAAAATCTAAAAGACGCTTGGTATAGAATTTGCAATGCTCAAAATAGATCTACTAGGAAGCAATCTACTTCCGTTCTTCTTCGCAACTTTTATGTAGGTGTCACTCCTTGGTATAGATATATTCTTGATACCATTACCGGAGGGAATTTCTTGGGTATCCATACTTTTGATTCTTATAATGCTACGATAGATTTATTTGGCTCTCCACCTCTCTTGGTTAATGGAACTATGTTAACTTTCGAGCATGTAATGCAAAGACTTGAAATTATTGAAAATAAAGTTTCTACCGTAGAGTTGATTGAAAATTTGGATAAAAAGATCCTCAATCAAATTACACAATATGGATCTAAAGTAGGAGTCACTTTGAAAAATATTAAGGAAAAGGAACCCATAGTTAATGAAAGAATAAATCAGGATTCCACTAGAATCGATAAACTTCAGGGTATCATTACCAACTTGGGGACTGATTTTTCTTCCGTAAAGAATACTCCAAGTCCTCCTACTAAAATTGCCAAGCTTATGTATGTTCCTAAAAATAAGGGTGAATCCTCTAATAAGGAAACTGCGGATCTCAAATCAATAAGTGTTCACCCCAATCTCTTTGCTGTCATTAAGGAACCATTTGCCGTAAATGATTTTTTTTCGATTTTGTGCCTAGAAGTTTGATAATTAATAGAAAGAAAGAAACTCCTGAGGGTGATAGGTGTCTTATTGAAGAATTGCCTACCAAAGATGGCAATACCTAGATCTATCCTTGCTTTTATGCCTAGCTAGGGGCGTTAAACGATAACGCTTGTTGGGAGGCAACCCAATTTTATTTTTAGTTTTTTTCTTTTTGCTTATGTTTAGGAATAAATATTTGATCTAGCCTCTGCTTAGATTTGTTTTTATGTTTTAATTAGTGTTTGTGCCAAGTTAAACCTATAGGATCTTCTTGGATGATAGTTATTTGATCTTGCTGAAAATTCCAGAAACTTTCTGTTCACGAAAACAATTGTTAAAAATCACCAGAACGTGAAAAAATATTGATTCCAATTGCATAAGATCAATAAACAAATTGTATAGGTCTTCCTATTTTGGTAGATTTTTTGGAGTTCCAGAAGTTTATGTTAGTTACAGATTACTACAGACTATTCTGTTTTTGACAGATTCTGTTTTTCGTGTGTTGTTTGCTTATTTTGATGAATCTATGGCTAATAAAATGGTTTATAAACAATAGAGAAGTTGGAATACAGTAGGTTTAACACCAATATAAATAAAGAATGAGTTCACTACAGTACCTTGAAGTGGTGTTTTTTTTCTTTCGCTGACGGAGCTCACGAGATTTTTTGCTAAGTTTTGTGTTGTGAAGTTTTCAAGTTTTGGGTAAAAGATTTGATGGATTATGGAAAAAGGAGTGGCAAGAGCCTAAGCTTGGGGATGCCCATGGCACCCAAAGATAATCTAAGGACACCAAAAAGCCAAATCTTGGGGATGACCCGGAAGGCATCCCCTCTTTCGTCTACTTCCATCGGTAACTTTACTTGGAGCTATATTTTTATTCACCACATGATATGTGTTTTTCTTGGAGCGTCTTGTATTATTTGAGTCTTTATTTGTTAGTTTTCCACAATCATCCTTGCTGTACACACCTTTTGAGAGAGACACAAATGATTCGGAATTTATTAGAATACTCTATGTGCTTCACTTATATCTTTTGAGCTATATAGTTTTCTCTCTAGTGCTTCACTTATATCTTTTAGAGCACGGTGGTGGATTTGTTTTATAGAAACTATTGTTCTCTCATGCTTCACTTAGATTATTTTGAGAGTCTTACAAAACAGCATGGTAATTTGCTTAAATTGAGAAATTTATCCTAAGGTAATAGGCATCCAAGATTAGTAAAAAAAAATATGAGTGTGTTGAATACTATGAGAAGTTTGATTGCTTGATAATTGTTTTGAGAAATAAAGATGGTGATATTAGAGTCATGCTAGTTGAGTAGTTGTGAATTTGAGAGATACTTGTGTTAAAGTTTGTGATTCCCGTAGCATGCACGTATGGTGAACCGTTATGTGATGAAGTCGGAGCATAATTTATTTATTGATTGTCTTCCTTATGAGTGGCGGTCGGGGACGAGCGATGGTCTTTTCCTACCAATCTATCCCCCTAGGAGCATGCGTGTAATACTTTGCTTTGATAACTTGTAGATTTTGCAATAAATATATGAGTTCTTTATGACTAACGTTGAGTCCATGGATCATACGCACTCTCTTCCTTCCACCATTGCTAGCCTCTCTAATACCACGCACTTTTCACCAGTATCATACACCCACCATATACCTTCCTCAAAACAGCCACCATACCTACCTATCATGGCATTCCCATAGCCATTCCGAGATATATTGCTATGCAACTTACCACCGTTCCGTTTACTATGACACGCTCCATCATTGTCATATTGCATTGCATGATCATGTAGTTGACATTGTATTTATGACAAAGCCACCATTCATAATTCTTTCATACATGTCACTCTTGATTCATCGCATATCCCGGTACACCACCGGAGGCATTCACATAGAGTCATATTTTGTTCTAAGTATTGAGTTGTAATTGTTGAGTTGTAAGTAAATAGAAGTGTGATGATCATCATTTTTAGAGCATTGTCCCAAGTGAGGAAAGGATGATGGAGACTATGATTCCCCCACAAGTCGGGATGAGACTCCAGACTAAATAAATAAATAAAAAGAGGCCATAAAAAAAGAGAAAAGGCCCAAATAAAAAATGAGAGAAAAAGAGAGAAGGGACAATGTTACTATCCTTTTACCACGCTTGTGCTTCAAAGTAGCACCATGATCTTCATGATAGAGAGTCTCCTATGATATCACCTTCATATACTAGTGGGAATTTTTCATTATAGAACTTGGCTTGCATATTCCAATGATGGGCTTCCTCAAAATGCCCTAGGTCTTCGTGAGCAAGCGAGTTGGATGCACACCCACTTAATTCTTTTTGTTGAGCTTTCATATACTTATAGCTCTAAGTGCATCCGTTGCATGGCAATCCCTACCCACTCACATTGATATCTATTAATGGGCATCTCCATAGCCCGTTGATACGCCTAGTTGATGTGAGACTATGTTCTCCTTTTTGTCTTCTCCACAACCACCATTCTATTCCACATATAGTGATATGTCCATGGCTCATGCTCATGTATTGCGTGAAGATTGAAAAAGTTTGAGAACATTAAAAGTATGAAACAATTGCTTGGCTTGTCATCGGGGTGGTGCATGATTTAAATATTTTGTGTGGTGATGATAGAGCATAGCGAGACTATATGATTTTTAGGGATAACTTTCTTTGGCCATGTTATTTTGAGAAGACATGATTGCTTAGTTAGTATGCTTGAAGTATTATTATTTTTATGTAAATATTAAACCTTTGTCTTGAATCTTTCAGATCTGAATATCCATACCACAATTAAGAGAATTACATTGAAATTATGCCAAATAGCATCCACATCAAAAATTATGTTTTTATCATTTACCAACTCGAGGACGAGCAGGAGTTAAGCTTGAGGATGCTTGATACGTCTCCAACGTATCTATAATTTTTGATTGCTCCATGCTATATTATATTCTGTTTTGTTCATTATTGGGCTTTATTATACACTTTTATATTATTTTTTGGACTAACCTATTAACCGGAGGCCCAGCCCAGAAATGTTGTTTTTTTCCTATTTCAGAGTTTCGCAGAAAAAGAATATCAAATGGAGTCCAAACAGAATGAAACCTCGGGAACGTGATTTTCGGAACGAACGTGATCCAGAGGACTTGGACCCTACGTCAAGACATCAACCAGGAGGGCACGAGGTAGGGGGCGTGCCTACCCCCTGGGCACGCCCTCCACCCTCGTGGGCCCCATGTTGCTCCACTGACGTACTTCTTCCTCCTATATATACCTACGTGCCCGAAACTACAGACACGGAGCCAAAACCTAATTCCACCGCCGCAACCTTACATGCCGTGAGATCCCATCTTGGGGCCTTTTAGGAGCTCATGGGGGGGCATCGATCACGGAGGGCTTCTACATCAACACCATTGCCTCTCCGATGATGTGTGAGTAGTTTAACTCAGACCTTCGGGTCCATAGTTATTAGCTAGATGGCTTCTTCTCTCTTTTTGGATCTCAATACAATGTTCTCCCCCTCTGTCATGGAGATCTTATTCGATGTAATCTTCTTTTGCGGTGTGTTTGTTGAGACCGATGAATTGTGGGTTTATGATCAAGTTTATCTATGAACAATATTTGAATCTTCTCTGAATTCTTTTATGTATGATTGGTTATCTTTGCAAGTCTCTTTGAATTATCAGTTTGGTTTGGCCTACTAGATTGATCTTTCTTGCAATGGGAGAAGTGCTTAGCTTTGGGTTCAATCTTGTAGTGTCCTTTCCCAGTGACAGCAGGGGCAGCAAGGCACATATTGTATTGTTGCCATCGAGGATAACAAGATGGGGTTTATATCATACTACATGAGTTTATCCCTCTACACCATGTCATCTTACTTAAAGCGTTACTCTGTTCTTATGAACTTGATACTCTAGATGCATGCTGGATAGCGGTTGATGTGTGAAGTAATAATAGTGGATGCAGGCAGGAGTCGGTCTACTTGTCTCGGACGTGATGCCTATATACATGATCATACCTAGATATTCTCATAACTATGCTCAATTCTATCAATTGGTCAACAGTAATTTGCTCACCCACCGTAATACTTATGCTGTTGAGAGAAGCCACTAGTGAAACCTATGGCCCCCGGGTCTAATTTCCATCATATTAATCTTCCAACACTTAGCTATTTTCATTGCCTTTTATTTTACTTTGCATCTTTATTATAAAAATACCAAAAATATTATCTTATCATATCTATCAGATCTCACTCTCGTAAGTGACCGTGAAGGGATTGCCAACCCCTTTATTGCGTTGGTTGCGAGGATTTATTTGTTTGTGTACGTGCGAGGGACTCGTGTGTGGTCTCTGAGGGAGTCTTGGATTAGGGGGTATCCGGACAGCCGGACTATATCCTCTGGCCGGACTATTGGACTATGAAGGTACAAGATTGAAGACTTCGTCTCGTGTCCGGATGGGACTCTCCTTGGCGTGGAAGGCAAGCTTGGCGATATGGATATGTAGATCTCCTCCCTTTTACCTGACTCTGTGTAACCCTAGCCCCCTCCGGTGTCTATATAAACCGGAGGGTTTAGTCCGTAGGACAACACCAATCATACCCTAGGCTAGCATCTAGGGTTTAGCCTCTACGATCTCGTGGTAGATCAACTCTTGTACTACTCATATCATCAAGATCAATCAAGTAGGAAGTAGGGTATTACCTTCATTGAGAGGGCCTGAACCTGGGTAAACATCGCGTCCCCGCCTCCTGCTACCATCCGCCTTAGACGCACAGTTCGGGACCCCCTACCCGAGATCCGCCGCTTTTGACACCGACATTGGTGCTTTCATTGAGAGTTCCACTGTGCCGTCACCGTAAGGAAGGATGCCTCGTCTCGTTGTCAAGGATAGCGTTACCTCTGGGGGAGCCCTGGCTGTCGGCCAAACTCTCCGGCTAGGCGGTTTCGTCATGACCGCCCGTTCGGCTGCTGCGCCGACGATGACTTCTCGGGTCATCGAAAACAACCTTCACGTCAGCTCGGAACTTGCCGAGCAGATGGATTCGATGGAGCTTTCTTCCCTAAACGGGCTCTTGGATCGCATCACCGCTTTGGGAGTCGCTATGGACTATAATTGGATTGAGCTTAAACCCGACCAAAGGGAGATTAACTCTCCGCCGGTCACCCATCAGATAGCGGTGGTGGAGGAACAATGCGGCAATTCTTCCTCTATCTTGAGGACAAACTATGTCCGGATTCCAGAGCTCTCCGAGCCGGATACCCGTTTACGGAAGGACATCGCCCAATCCTTGAACCTAGAATCAGGCAGTGGGCCAGACCTATCGGGCGACATCCCGGAGCTCGAACTTCCCAGATCGGAAACACCCCTGCCCCTGGGTCTCAGATCGGGTCAGGGTTCGGACTCAAATCCGCCCACCCACCCAGATACAAGCTATCTCTCCCACATTAGAGAAGAGCCCGAGGAAACAATACATCACTATTGGGCCAGCTTCCTCCTTGTAATGAACAAGGTCAAGGACTGTCGCGAGGAAGACACAATCTCATTCTTCTGCAATGATTGCACGGACAAGGGAACCCTTAAAGTGTTAAGTCGCCGTGACATAGCACACTTCGCTGACTTGGCGGCCATAGTACGGAAGTACTGTGCGATGGAAAGTGCCTCGAAAACCGAAATAAAATTTTGGGATAATCCGGCTCTGACTAAACACCCAGTCCGAATTAAAAGGGTGCATCCTCATAAGTCGCCTGATTCAATTACCAAAAAGCAAAAGCCCACTACAGGGCGTGGAACCGTATTGGAGGGATAGCTTAATGGACCCTACAAAATTCACAGTACAGGGGATACCATACCAACACACAGCCTTAGAGCATGTTGGGTACTCCGGCAGGTGGCCAAAAGCGGCGAGGATCTCCTAATTCAAAATACCGCAGAGCACCATCCCGTGGATTACAATAAAGTATTAACAGTCTTCGAGACATTCGCCTGAAATAATAGGCGCAAGCGAACACTCCGCAGCCTTGCCGAAATCTACCAGGTGGCAGCAGTAAACCCATGGAGCGACACGACTATCACCTTCAATGCCAATGACGAACCTAAATTCCGAACAACCCGAGCACCAGCCGCATTGGTCCTTAGTCCAATTGTGGGCGGCTTTCGGCTCACTAAAGTGCACATGGACGGCGGCAGTGGATTAAACCTCATTTATGAGGAAACTCTTCAAAAAATGGAAATAGGCAAGAACTGCATTGAGCAAAGTAGCACAACCTTCAGAGGAATCATCCCTAGTCGGGAAGCACGTTGCGCTGGGAAAATCACACTAGATGTGGTATTCGGCACGCCGGGGAATTATAGGTCCGAAGAAATCACGTTCCAAGTGGCCCCGTTCACTAGCGGATACCACGCCCTTTTAGGGCGGGAGGCATTCACGATCTTCCAAGCCATACCCCATTACGGGTGCATGAAGCTCAAAATGCCCGGGCCCAATGGAATCATCACTCTAGCTAGTGATCCGGACATAGCGCTCCGCGCCGAAAGCAAAACAGCCGCACTGGCCCTCGAGGCATTATCCGAAGCCCTCGCGGCAGAGGAGTTAAGTGCGCTACGCTCCACCGTGGACAGGGATGACGTGATACTCGACAAGAGATCCAAGTCCGCCTCTTTCAAACCAGCGGACGAGATAGTCAAATTCCAGGTCCACCCAACGGACCCCACAAAAACAGCCTTCATCGGGGCACAGTTAAACCCCGCTGTGGACGCCGCACTACGGGAGTTCCTGTGCGAGAATTGGGACATATTTGCCTGGCATCCCTCAGATATGCTAGGAATCCCACGCAGATTGGCCGAGCATAGCCTTAACATTCTAAAAGGATTCAAGCCGGTCAAGCAGACTCTTCGGGATTTCTCTGAACCTAAGAGACAAGCTATGGGAGAGGAACTAGCCAAGTTATTGGAGGCCGGATTCATCAGAGAAATAAAACACCCGGACTGGCTAGCAAACCTGGTGATGGTACCAAAGAAGGCCAAATCCTGGCGCCTATGCGTCGATTTCAAGGACCTCAACAAGGCTTGCCCGAAGGATCCCTTCCCCCTCCCGCACATCGATCAAATTATCGACGCTACCGCAGGACTCGACTCATTGTGCTTCCTCGACGCATACTCCGGCTACCACCTGGCGGAGTCCGACCAAGCCGCAACAGCATCCATCATGCCATACGACCCCTTCTGTTTCAATACAATGCCTTTTGGGCTTAAAAACGCCGGTGCAACATATCAGCGCATGATTCAAACATGTCTGGAAATGCAGATTGACAAAACAGTGGAGGCATACGTAGACGATGTGGTCATTAAAACCAGACACGTCGACTCTTTAATAAACGACTTGAGGTTCACGTTCGACAACCTCCGAACATACGACATCAAGCTCAACCCAAAAAAATGCGTTTTCGGCGTACCCGCCGGAAAGCTCCTGGGTTTTATCGTCTTCCGTAGAGGAATTGAAGCAAATCCGGCAAAAATCCGAGCCCTGTCACAGTTGGCCATCCCAACTAACCTCAAGCAAATCCAGAAATTAACTGGATGCGTGGCGGCCCTAAGCCGTTTTATCTCCCGCTTAGGAGAAAAGGCATTACCGCTTTATCGCCTCCTTCGGCGCGCCGAACACTTTGAGTGGCCGGACGCGGCCACGGCCGGACTGGAAGACATAAAGGCCATCCTGGCCACCAACCCAATCCTGGCCGCGCCAAGCATCAGCGAACCAATGCTGCTATATATAGCGGTAACTCATCAAGTTGTAAGCGCAGTGCTCGTCGTTGAATGAGAAACATATGGACACAAATTTCCCCTTCAAAAGCCGGTATATTATGTATCCACTGTCCCCACTCCATGCAAATCACAGTACCCGCATTATCAAAAGATAGCATATGCGGTATTCATGGCATCCCGGAAACTATGACACTACTTTCAAGAGTGTTCAATTACCGCGGCCTAGGAAGTGCCACTGAATGTTATAATAAACAACCGCGACGCCACGGGCCGGATTGCCAAATGGGCCATCGAGCTCCTCCTGTTCGACATAACATATAAACCTCGGCGAGCCATTAAGTCGCAGGTATTGGCGATTTTGTCGCCGAATGGATGAAGCGAACTCCCTAAAGAGTACGGCGCATACTCAATTGGATTATGCACTTGACGGCTCTAAAATGCTGGCTGGTCTGGGGCTGGCGTCGTCCCGACGTCCCCTACCGGAATACAGTCAATATGTACTCCAAATACTGTACACAGACTCCAACAATGCAGCCAAATACGAGGCCCTGTTACATGGTCTCCGGATGGCAGTTTCCATGGGCATTCGACGCCTGGAGGTGCGTGGGGACTCGAACCTTGCAATATCCCAAATAAATGGAGACTTCGACGCCAAAGATCCAAAATTGGCGGCTTATCGCAACGCCGTCCTCAAGATGTCAGCTCGGTTCGAGGTTCTCGAATTCCACCATGTGGCTCGGGAAAACAATCAGGCGGCGGATATCCTCACCCGTATCGGCGCTAAGCGTGATACGGTCCCACCCAACATCTTCTTGGAAAGACTGTTTAAGCCATCCGTGGTATGGGAAGGGGACACCGGCAACAATAGTCCGGACCCGGCTACAACGCCAGATACCGAACACTCTGACATAATCGGAGGCTCTGCCACCGAAATAACACCTTCAGCCCATGTAATAATGGTCGTCATCGCCCCATTGACTGAACCATTCCTGGCCTACCTAACCAGGCAGGAACTTCCCGAGGACCAAAATGAGGCACGATGCATTGTGCGGCGATCTAAAGCCTACAAGGTCCACGAGGGAGAGCTTTATAAGAAAAGCACCACCGGAGTCCTTCAAAGGTGCATCTCCGAAGAGGAAGGGCGGAAGCTTCTGGCGGAAATCCATGCCGGACCCGGCGGCCACCACGCCGCAACCCGTGCCCTCGTAAGTAAGGCCTTCCGTACAGGATTCTATTGGCCGACGGCCCGGGCCGATGCACAGGACTTGGTCCAACGCTGCGTTGGTTGCCAGCTTTTTGCAAACAAAAGCCATATGCCGCCCGTCGCCCTACAAACAATCCCCATTACCTGGCCCTTTGCGGTCTGGGGGCTTGACATGGTTGGACCCCTTATAGGGGGAGCTCATAAGAAAAAATACTTACTGGTCATGGTGGATAAATTCACCAAATGGATAGAAGCCAAACCTGTTAAAACGGTCGAATCCGGACCGGTGATAGACTTCATATCCGGGGTTGTACACCGTTATGGCGTCCCCCACAACATCATCACTAACAACGGCACGAACTTCACTGCCGACGAGGTAAAACTATGGTGCAGCAATATGGGCATCAAGCTCGATTATGCTTCTGTCTATCACCCACAAACTAACGGTCAAGTCGAGCGAGCAATTGGTCTTATCATGAGCGGCATCAAACCCAGATTAGTGCGGTCCTTAAAGGAATCTAACATGCACTGGGTAGAGGATCTCGAGTCAATATTCTGTGGGCTCCGGACCACGCCGAATCGCACTACCGGATACACACCATTCTTTATGGTGTACGGCGCAGAGGCGATTCTGCCCTGCGACATAATCCATGACTCACCTCGAGTGCACATGTATGAAGAAAGAGAGGCCGAGCTCGATCGGCAGGACAGTCTGGACGCACTCGAAGAGGAGCGTGACATGGCAAAAGCCCGTTCCGCATTCTATCAGCAACAGGCTCGACGATACCAAAGCAGAGAAGTACGGGCCAAAACTTATAACGTTGGCGAGTTAGTTCTACGCCTGCCGGAGAAGAAAAAGAACAAGCTCAAGCCCAAATGGGAAGGTCCCTCCATTATCGACCAAGTTCTGGCCGGCGGAGCGTACTGTCTGCGGGATGCATCGGACAATCGACTTGAGCCAAACCCATGGAACGCTGCCAGACTCCGAAGATTCTATGCCTAGTGCTGGACTCTATGTTCGTCTCCTTACCCCTGTCCATTTTTTCTTTGCATATCCGTTATCTGTCTTCTCTCTCTTTTTTCTTCTTTCTCCCCACGCCTTAAAATGCTAATTTGTGTCTTGTCTACACAATCTTGACGCGCTAGCCGCGCTCATTATACCTGGGGGCTTCTTACACAGAAGCTTGATTATTTTTCTGGGCTTCATGCCCGGCACATGTGTTATTCTTCCGCATGTACCTTTTTTCGCCATTATATGCATCGATATGACTTAAGTTTTGGCCAAGCTCGGTTGCCTGGCTCTTGTATTTATGCCCTACGTTCCCGTTAATTCAGCTAGGGCATAAGGGGAGCACCTCTGCGATTGTTACTGCCTGGTCAGGCGGATGTGTACCTCAGACTGGGTGAAGCTGAAAGCTAGCGTTCTTAAGGGAATATTCGGTCAGTGAACAAAAGATGACTTTCATTTATTTTTTCCACTTGCCCCCAGATGATTTTTGCCTGCGTCTCTTCTCGCAGTTCGTACATGCACATTAGGGCATGCGTACCCAGGGAAAGGAACCCTTAACGGAACTATTCTCCCTAGAAGATGTTTCTTACTATCCATGTAATATAACATAACTAGTTGGGTACTTGTCTGTTCAAGCACTTATGACCCCTACGGCTGGTCTCCATGCATACCCCGGTTTTTACATAACCGAGCGGGTATTCGGATACACTCCGGACTATCGGGTCCCGAGGTCGAAGCGAAAAGGTCCGCCATGACAAATGATTTACAATCCGGCTAGAGACATTCTACATGTCATTTAAATTACACAGTCACTTAGACTGATTAAATTCTTCTTCTATACCATCCATCAGGCTGTCTAGCCTACAATCCTATTGGGAATACTTTGCGGCTAATTCTACTTGGTGATACACCAAACTGACGGGGATCTCTTTCCCATCGGGCCCCACAAGTCCGACCTCGGCCATGTGGTTTGGGTCAGCCTTGGTATATCGCGTCTTCACCATGGCCCAGGCTTCCCTGGCACCTTGACGGCAGGCCAATATCTTCCATAATCGGAAGCGCCGTCGCGCTCCCTTGAGCTTCTCCACAAGCTCTCCAATGCCTTCGGGCAGGGAGACGGATGGCCACAAGGCCTGGGCAATACCTTGCATCACCTGTCGAACTTGTTCGTGCAGTTGGGAGAGCTCTGGTAGAAGATCACCCGTAGAACCGGGCATCTCCTCCATGGGACGACCCGTCAGCATACCTGCAGACACAACTCTGTTAGCCAGCTTCTTCGCCAAACTCTTTTTAAAGTTCGTTCAAGCACTTACTGAAAATGCCGCGTCGAAGCCGCTTATTCTCCTTAACGGAGTCTGCCAGCTGGGCGAGAACATCCTTTCGTTCTACACTCAGCTAGGTATTGGCGTCTTGAAGATTATTTTTCTCCTGAATGACGCGTGTATGCACGCGCTCACCAGCGTTTGGCTGTCGATCAGCACGTTGCGCATCCCCTGGCACGGCGTCCGGATTTGCTCCGGAGTCATCTGCAACATCTATCGTTAGATTTGCATGCATGCCGCATACTCTCTAGTACCTACCATTCTTTGCAATAGAAACAATAGTTACCAGCGGGGGCCTTCTTGGACTCCTTTCCCGTGGCAACTATGGCCTGAAGTTGGGCTGTTCATTCTTCTAGCTCTTGAGACAATTGGGTATTCTTCTCTGTAAGTACCTGCACAAATAACGATCCTTAAATCATTTGTGCCAACTGTTTCAAGTCTCAAGGGCTACTGATATATATAATCATCAAATTTTCTTACCTGTATATCCATTACATACTGATCCGTGGCTCTGGCAAGACCATTTTGAGTAGCACGGATGTACGCGTCTCCTGAGTTGAAGGCATCAAAAGCCTCTTGGGAGAAACAAGCGTCACGGAGTACGGCCCGGCGACGCCTGTGATTCATGGCGCTCTCCACTTCAAAATTTGTAGCCGATATTTTATCCGCATCCTCTGTCAGAGGAGCATCTGGCGGGTGCCCCGTGTTAGCTTCCGCCTCTGTGTCCGGCCCCGGAGCCCGGCTAGTAGAGGCGTGATCGGCGACCTCTCCGGATATAGTCCGGCGAGCGCTTTTCCTTCATCGAAACATGGGTGTTACTATGTTTTAAAATATGATGATCACGGAGTGAGGCCTTGCATAATACCTCTGTGTCGGCTTCTCCGTCCGGACCGCCTTCCTTTTCAGCCTGCCCGGCTTCGGCGCCCCTCGTTGGCGATCCGCCGCGGGCTCAGCATGGTGTCCCGAGGACCTTCCCTGTAGAACACCGTACAGATACGGCAGGTGAAGTGTGTAAAAAAGGGATACTTCTCGAAGGTTGGGACCCTAGTCTCACTTACCTGCGAGGCAGGGAGTAGCCCCGGATAGTCGGCTATAATAGCCACCATGGCCTCATCGCAGCTTAATTGATAAAATATCCTGTCAATCAGCTCCACAAATATGTCCGGATCCTCTTTAAGGCCGGGGTCGAGGGACCGTTCAGGATCCTCTGGTTGTGGAGGTGGGCTGTTGATCTCCCTTACAGCCTTATCCAGCTCCTGCGATGAACGAGCAAGATAAAATATTTATTGCAAAAATACGGAAAGGATGGGTATAAAAAGTGGCAGCTTACCCAGCTCGGAGGGTTGTACATGGAGAACCCGTCCCGTGGCTTGATGCGGAGGAACTCCTCTTCCTCTCCCTTGTACAGACCGGACAGAATTTTTGCTAGAGCAGCAACTGAGTCCGACACCTTACGACCGCAGCGGGTGGCATCATCTTCCCCATTGAAGTGCCACATGGGGTGGCGTCGATATTGAAGTGGCTGCACCCCCCGTGTAATGCATATTGACATAACCTCGGTTATGGTCAGTCCTGATTGAGCCAACACCTTTATCCGGCCCATCAGGTACAAAACGTCTCTATCATCTTCCTCCTGAGGGCTCCGTGGTCGCCAGCTTAGGCGCTTCTTCAAAGGGGCATTATCGAACTCAGGAAGGCCAATCCGAATAGGATCCGGGAGGGGGACGTCCTCCATATAAAACCACTCTGAAGGCCAGTCTTCGGACGTCTTCTTCGGGGTACCGGATAGGTATCCGGTCCCGGCGATGCGCCATATTTCGGCCCCGCCCACTTGATATATTGTCACGCCCAATATGCGACCCTATCCAAAAGGAACTCGAAGGTCCCACCAAGGATAGACCCGCATATTGAAACGCTTTTGCAAGGTGGATATCATTACATCAACATTACATAATAGATGGGGATACATACAAAAGGCACAAATGCCACAAGAATACATCAACATCATATACAAGATCAACATCCGACTACGGATGAAACATAAACAGAAGCTCAAACGACATCCACCCTGCTAGCCCAGGCTGCCGACTGGAACCTATCCCCGATCGAAGAAGAAGCGGAAGAAGAACTCCAAAACAAGCAAACATCGCTCTCGCCATGATCATCGCAAACCTGTACTGGCAATCGGTGGTGTAGTAATCTGTGAGCCACGAGGACTCAGCAATCCCATTACCATTGGTATCAAGACTAGCAAAGCTTAAAGGGAAAGGAAGGGGTAAAGTGGTGAGGTTGCAGCATCGACTAAGCATATATGGTGGCTAACATACGCAAATGAGAGCGAGAAGAGAAACAAAGGAACGGTCGTCAACTAATAATGATCAAGAAGTGATCCTGAACTCCTACTTACGCCGACATAACCCGAAACCGTGTTCTCCTCTCGATCAACCCGAAAAGAGACACTCACGGTTACGCTTTACGGATGGTGTATTTTAGAAGAGTTTGCTTCAAGTTTACTACAACCGGATATTAACAAATTCCATCGCCACATAACCGCAGGCACGGCTCTCGAAAGTTTATACCCTGCAGGGTGTCCCAACTTAGCCCATGATAAGCTCTCGCGATCAACGAAGGATATTCCTTCTCCCGGAAGACCCGATCAGTCTCGGAATCCGGCTACAAGACATTTCGACAGCAATAAAACAAGACCAGCAAGACCTCCGGCGTGCGAACCCCGATAGTAGCCGCACAGTATCTCGTCTCGAGCCACGACCGGATGGACACTACGTACGGCAACCGACGATACTCCAAGTTGCCTAGGGGCGGCACCGCAAGTGGCTCTGGTTTGGACCAACACTTAGACAAGCATTGGCCCGGGGGGGCTAAAATAAAGATGACCCTTGGGTTAATTACTCCCAAGGGAAATGTAGGTGGTGGTGAGGCAAATGGTAAAACCAATGTTGGGCCTTGCTGGAGGAGTCTTATTCAAAGCGAACTGTCAAGGGGGTCCCATAAATCACCCGACCGCGTTAGGGTCGCAAAATCCGGGAACATAATACCGATATGACGGAAACTAGGGCGGCAAGAGTGGAACAAAACACCAGGCATAAGGCCGAGCCTTCCACCCTTTACCAAGTATATAGATGCATTAATAATATAAGATATATTGTGATATCCCAACAAGTAAACATGTTCCAACAAGGAACAACATCTCCATGTTCCAACAAGGAACAAACTTCATCTTCACCTGCAACTAACAACGCTATAAGAGGGGCTGAGCAAAGCGGTAACATAGCCAAACAATGGTTTGCTAGGAAGGGTGCAAAAGGTTAGAGGCTGACATGGCAAATTGGGAGGCTTGAGGAACAAGTGATAGGTAGCGCATCATAGCGATAGAACGAAGCAACTAGCATAGCAATGATAGTAGTGAGATCCAGGGTAGTGGTCATCTTGCCTGAAATCCCGCAAGGAAGAAGAACGAGTCCATGAAGAAGATGAACGGATGAAGCCGAACCAAGCGTAGACGAACGAATCCTCACGATCGCAACGAAACAGGAACTAACAAGAAGAAGCACACAACATAGGTAAACACACCACACATGAACATGACAAGATGCACAACAAACATGATGCATGACAAGGCTACATGAAGCTACTCATGGCAAGAGATGATGCAAACAAGAACAACACATCAAGGCAAGTTTAAATGAGGCCGGAAACAACATATAACAATTCCGGTAAGTCCCCATATGCAAATTTCGAAATTGGTCCAGATCTGAATAAACCTTATGTTGAAATTGTTAAACAGCAAGTTAAGATGCACCATGATGATCTACACGGAATTCTAGTCAAGTTACATATAAGGTTCATTTAATTCGGAGCTACGGCCTAGAAGATATGAGCAAAACAAGTTAAGCATGGCATTGATACAAAATGCATAGAAACATCAAGCAAACACCTAAAAACAAGGATGCAACATGATAATATGAAACTACATGCAAAATCAAGCAAGTTTCATATAAAGCACACTCAAAACGGAGCAACGGTTCAACACATACACATGAAACAAGTTATGACAACAATCTGTCCAAAACAGCAACTAGGCATATTGCAAGCACCAAAACAACAAGCTACAACATCTTAACATGATAACAAAAGGCATGGGTATGATGTACAGGTAAAGAATTACAAAACATGAACACTGAGCTATCTCCAGAAATCACTAGAACATGCTCAAACACACATGGCAAGATTGCATATATTAACAGTTTCAGACTTTAGCAGAAATAACATCAGGTTGCAATGTTTAGAGCTATCAAACAACATGCTACAGGAACTTATCATGGCAAACAAAGGCATGGAATGAATCTACTAATTGCATAGAACAAAAATCCCTTACTGACCATGAGCCAAAAAGGACCAGAAGATATGATGGCACTCATGTAAACATGGCAAGTTATATTGCAGATTCATACATGGCAGGAACAACAATAAGTAGGCATGTTGGTGAGCTTGAACCACTCACCACAGAGCAATACATGGCATGTCAAGGCAACTCACAGTAAGAAGACATGGCATAGAAGCTATACATGGCAAGAACAACAACATAGCATACACGGATCAACTACAACAACCTTGGCAAAATAGAACAACATGTAAACAACCTGCCAGGAAACATTTTATAGCAAAAGTAGAGCTCGATTGACTCAAGCTATGGCACTCCATAATTGCAAACAAGGGCATGGATGGATATATCATAACCATATGTTCAAAACATCCTTACTGAAGTATCTCAAAATATGCATGGATCTCTCGGTAGCATCAAGTTTACATGGCATAAAAATATCAGCAGAACAGGGGCTGAAATCAGCAACATCATGGAGCCTAGTTTGCATGCTTGTGCTAGTCACCACAGAGATCATAAAAATACATGGCATACACCCCTGTAAAGATTGCATGGCATATTACAAAACACATGTAGGACTCAAGTTCATAGGGTGCACACATCAACCATGGCAAAAATGACAAAAGTGCATGTTCTGATAAGAATCTGAAACTAACATCACATAGCCCTCTTCTAACAGCATTTCAGGCATCAAGATGAGCACAAATGAAAATGATTCAATGAGATGAAATGATGTACTCGTCGAGGCGAACAATTTGACATATTACACGCACGAAACGGAACAGTATGCAGAGAGTTATGGCATGATGAAAATGCAACAAAATAATGCTAGATCAATGACTTAGAGGAAATTTCGGGGCTCGGGGAAGTCAACCTAGATCGGGATCTGGGCGGCGCGGGTCCCGAGGTCGCCGGAGCCGCGGGCTCGCCGGAGTTCGAGAGGAGGAGCGGAGGAGGCCGGGGACGGCCGGAGGGCGGCGACGAAGGCGAGGCGCAGCGGAGGACGGGGGACGGGCGGCGCGGATCCGGGCGCCCGGCGGCGGGTTCGGCGAGGCGGGTCGCCGGGCGGCAGCAGCGGCGGCGGCGGCTGTGAGGCGGGTGGCGCCTTCGCAGGCAGACGCGGCGGCGCGCCATGCGGCGCGAAGCGGCGGAGGAGCGGCGCGGCGTCCATGCGGCGAAGCGGACGGCCGAGATGGGCCCTGGCTCGATCCGGGCCGGCCGAGCGGGCGGCGGCGCTGCTGGTGGCCGGGCCACGTGGCGGCGCGTGGGAGTGGGGCGGCGGCGTTTTTCGTCCCGTCCGGACGGACATGTCCGCGCGCGGAGGAAGACGAGGCTAGGGTTTGGACCCGGATTTGGACGGGGGAAGGCATATATATAGTTTCTGGGAGCTAGGAGAGTCCAAATGAGGAGCGGTTTTCGGCCACGCGATCGTGATCGAACGACCGAGAGCATGGAGGGGAGTTAGATGGGTTTTGGGCCACTTTGGAAGGGTTGTTGGGCTGCACACGAAAGAGGGTTTTACGGTTACCCGGTTAACCGTTGGAGTACCAAACGACCTCCAAATGACCCGAAACTTGACAGGCGGTCTACCGGTGCTATACCAAGGCCTCTTGGCAAACCTCGGTCCATTCCGAGACCGTTTAACACGCACATGAAAAAAGGTAAAAGGGGGCGCCGGGAGACATAGGAGTGCCGGATTGCAAAACGGACAACGGGAAAAATGCTCGGATGTATGAGACGAACACGTATGCCAATGCGATGCACATGATGACATGATATAAAATGCAGATGATGACATGGCAAAGTGCAACATGCAAGCAAATGACATGGTAACGACAGCGAATAACTGGTGGACACCTGGCGCATCGAATCCGGGGCGTTACATATATTGACCCCCTCTGAGTACGGGGCACAAGGCAGAATAACTTCTTCCACAACGCGAAGTGAGCTTCACAACCCAGAAATAGCTCGCAAAGGGCCACATAACCAGTGATGTGTAATATGGAGGCAGGGGTGAGATTATGCAACTGGAGGTCGTAAAACTCTAGGAGCCCTCGGAGGAACGGATGGATTGGAAATCCGAGTCCCCTTAATAAATAAGGAACGAGGCATACCCGCTCCCCCTTGGAGGGGTTTGGAAAATTCTCCGCTTGCTCCCCGCCATTGTAGGTGGCAAGCCCAGCTCGAACAGGGACCATATATGCTGGAGGGAGAAATCCCTGGGTCTGTAGCTCCACTAATTGACTGTGTGGGACGGAACACTTCTTCCAATCTCCGCGCTTAGGGCTACGGGAGCGAGATGAGGAGCTTCGCTGGCCGGCCATGTTGGAATGGATTTTTTCGGGCGCACTTTGATGGATGCTCGCTGAGGGAGGATGGTGTGATTTGGATCTGAGAATTCCCGTCTCTTTAAATAAACAGTTGTTCACATAACTAGGGTGGTAAATGTAAAAACGCCCTGGCCTCTCCCATTCGTTCGACATGTGGAAGATGACCATTATTGGGCCTGGAAGCCAAGAAGCGCAACATTTATGAGAAGCCGGACACTATTTAAACAGGTATTTGGAATTTGGAGAAGAACCCACCTTGCAATGCCGAAGACAATCTGCGTGCCGGACTCATCGTCATTGAAGCCTGGTTCGGGGGCTACTGAGGGATTCTTGGATTAGGGGGTATCCGGACAGCTACACTATATCCTCTGGCCGGACTATTGGACTATGAAGGTACAAGATTGAAGACTTTGTCTCGTGTCCGGATGGGACTCTCCTTGGCGTGGAAGGCAAGCTTGGCGATACGGATATGTAGATCTCCTCCCTTGTAACCGACTCTGTGTAACCCTAGCCCCCTCCGGTGTCTGTATAAACCGGAGGGTTTAGTCCGTAGGACAACAACAATCATACCCTAGGCTAGCTTCTAGGGTTTAGCCTCTACGATCTCGTGGTAGATCAACTCTTGTACTACTCATATCATCAAGATCAATCAAGCAGGAAGTAGGGTATTACCTCCATCGAGAGGGCCCGAACCTGGGTAAACATCATGTCCCTTGCCTCCTGTTACCATCCGCCTTAGACGCACAGTTCGGGACCCCCTACCCGAGATCCGCTGGTTTTGACACCGACAGTCTCCTACTGGATTGATACCTTGGTTCTCAAAAACCGAGGGAAATACTTACACTACTTTACTGCATCACCCTTTCCTCTTCAAGGGAAAACCAACGCAGTGCTCAAGAGGTAGCACTACTGCTATCAAACTATCATAATACTATGCTACTAATCACTCTGCCGCAGATATTTAGTCTCCAAGTATGGCTCAATTGACAACTCAGTTGCTAATACTTACAAATATTCATTGGCTCCCCTTGTGTCAAATCAATAAATTTGGGTTGAATACTCTACCCTTGAAAATTATTGCGATCCCCTATACTTGTGGGTTATCAAGACCTTTTCTGGCGCTGTTGCCGGAGAGCATAGCTATATCTGTTAAATCACTTGGGATTTATATTTGTTGATCACTATGAAGAATCTTAAGGATGATAGAGCCAAGATCGTTCCCACTAAGATGAGGGGAGGTAAGGAATTGCCATCTAGCTCTGCACTTGATTCACTGTCTGTTTTAAGTAAACTTGAACTCCACAACCTGCTATTAGTTCGGATATGTCACAAGTAATTGATGGTGCTACTTCTGCTATGAATGATGCTTATGACGATGTTAGTACCTTGCTTGATAAGACTATGCCACTAGGTGAATTTCTTCATGAACAACTTGCTAGAGCTAAAGATCTCGAGAATGCTGAAAACAATGAAATTACTGAAACTGGTGAAATTATTGAAACTAAGAAGTATGATTCACGTCTTGGAAGTAGTGCCCCTAGATATGAATTGCTTGAGATACGTAAGGTTTATGTTATGGTTCGAGAGGTTGCTAGGGATTTTCTTTATTTTAAGGATAGAGATGATATTAAGAAATTATTATGCATGTTGGAAGAAAAATCTTTGAATGCTAGAATGAAATATGATCCTAAGTTTGCTACTTCGCCTATCTTTATTACTGATAAGGATTATGAATTCTCTGTCGACCCAAAGTTAATTACTTTGATTGAACCTGATCCATTCCATGGCTATGAAACTGAAGCTGTTGTGGCACATCTTAGTAAATTAAATGATACAACCACCCTATTTGCTGATGGTGCAAAAATGCGCTATTACTATAATCTCAAGTTATTTCCTTTCTCGTTAAAGGGTGATGCTAAGATATGGTACAATACTCTTGCTCCTGGTTGTGTGCGTAGTCCCCATGATATGATTTATTACTTCTCTAAAAAATATTTTCCAGCTCATAAGAAACAAGCTGCCTTACAGGAAATATTTAACTTTGTGCAAATTGAAGAAGAGAGTCTCCCACAAGCTTGGGGAGGCTTCTCCAATTACTTAATGCTTTGCCTGATCATCCTCTCAAGAAAAATGAAATGCTTGATATCTTCTATAATGGACTAACTGATGCTTCCAGGGATTTCCTAGATAGTTGTGGTAGTTGTGTTTAAAGGAACGAACTATTGAACATGGTGAGGAATTATTGAATAATCGTGATGATTGGACACTTCCTGAACCACCGCCTAAACCCACTCCAAGGAAGAGGGGTATTTTATTTCTCAGTCCTGAAGATATGCAAGAGGCAAAGAATGTATGACAGAAAAAGGTATTAAAGTTGAAGATGTTAAGAATTTACCGCCTATTGAAGAAATATATGGTATTGACACACCACCACAGGTGGTAAAGGTAAATTCTCTTATAAAGTTTGATGAAGGTGACATTCCTTATAATAAATCGCCTAGTGATGAATATGATAATTACATTATTAAGCAATATCATTTCAAAGCAAATGTTATGAAACAGTTAAAACGAAATGATGTAACACTTGAGTCACTTGTTGTCTAGAATTGTTAATGATGTCAAAGGTGTTAGTAAACATGCCTCTATGGTTCAAACTCAGTTAGAACAAGTTGCTAAATCTCAAAGTGAGTTGCTCAATGAAATGAATAATAATATGAATGATCATGCTGTAAGAGTAATGACTAGAGGAGGTAAAATGACTCAGGAGCCACTTTATCCTAAAGGTCACCCTAAAAGAATTGAAGAAGACTCTCAAAGAATTAATGCTGATGCACCTAGTCCTACTAAAAAGAAAAAAGAAAAATAAAAATGATAGGACTTTGCATACTTCTAGTGAACCTGGGGTAGAAAAACCTTCCGAAAACAATGATGTCTCTCTCTCTCATGCTGAAACTCAATCTAGTAATGAACATTTTACCTAGTGATAACGAAAACAAAAATGATGATGTTCATGAAGATGCTCAACCAGATAATGGTAAAGAAGCTGACAATGATGTTGAAATAGAACCTATTGTTGATCTTGATAACCCACCTTCTAAAGATAAATGTTATGATAAAAGAGACTTTATTGCAAGAAAACATGGTAAAGAAAGAGAACCACGGGTTCAGAAACCCATGCCCTTTCCACCTAAACCATCTAAGAAAAAGGATGAGGAAGAATTTGAATGCTTTGCTGAAATGCTTAGGCTAGTCTTTTTGCTTACTCGTTTGACTGATATTTAAAAGATGGCCCGTGATGTTAAATACATGAAAGATATTGTCACCGATAAAAGGAAAATACCTGAAGCTGAAATCTCCACCATGCTTGCTAATTATCCTTTTAAGGATGGAGTACCTAAGAAACTAGGAGATCCAGAAATACCAACTATACCATGCTCCATTAAAAGAAGTTATGTCAAAACTGCCTTATGTGATTTGGGAGCTGGTGTTACTGTTATGCCTTTCTATTTATACAAAAGACTTGATTTGAATAAACTCACACCTACTGAAATATCATTGCAAATGGCTGACAAATCAACTACCATACCTGTCGGTATTTGTGAGGATTTGCCCGTTGCCGTTGCAAATGTTACTATCTCAACAGACTTTGTTATACTGAGATGCCCGAGGACGAAAACATGTCAATTATCCTTGGTAAACCCTTTTTGAATACTGCAGGGGCTATTATTGATTGCAATAAAAGCAAAGTCACTTTTCATATCAATGGTAATGAGCATACGGTGCACGTTCCGAAGAAATAGTTTCGAGTGAATGGTATTAGTGTTATTGAAAAGACTCTCACACTTACTATTGGAAGTTGCCAACTCCCTCTTCCTACTGCCAAAAAGAAATATAAAATACTTATTTTTGGGGATATGCATATCCCCGTTGAGGTAATGTAGTGGTTTACGAAAATACTTCGGGTTCATGCTAATCGAAAGTGGTTGTTAATAAGACTTGATCAACCTTATTAATGGATTATTTTCAAGAGGCATGTGGTCGATGAATTTAGTAAGCACAAACTTCTGTACTCACTTTTTTTATTTCTGTTATTTTTAGTTAAATACAACAAAATGCCCATGTTTATCCAGTTTTCTGAATTATACGTGCAATAAAAAAGTGCTCAAAATGCTATGAAATTTAGCATGATTTTTTCTGAATATCTGGGAAGTTCTGGCACTTAAAACATCACAGAGGGTGCCCTAGGTGCCCACTAGGCACTAGGGTGCGCCACACCCACCTGGCGGGTCCTGGTGGTTAGTGGGCCCAACAAGGCCCTCCTCACTTATTCTCGTAGCTCACTTCATAACCTACCTCCAAAAAAAAAATTGTAGCTCTCTCTCATGTTCTTGCTCCCAAACACAGGAATTTCAATCTCTTTGCTCGGAGTTTCGTTTCGGAAACTGTTTTGGGGGATTGCTACTTGGTATGTGAATCGTCCATTGCTCAAATTAGTTTGTGTTCTAGTGGTTTATATTTTAGTAATTAGCTACTCTTGGTGTGCTGTAAATGAGCTTGCATGTTGAATTCTTTGAGTTCCAATAGTTTGAAGGCTTGATATAGCCTCTAGACATCCATATGAGTAGTTGCTATCAATGTTGTGAAGTTTTATTGATATTATTTTGTGACCCAAAAATTCCAGAAAATTGTTTGCAGATAAAATGCACCTCCTTAGGAGTTCTTCGAGGCGGTGGTCCTTGCTACCTCTTGAGCACTGCGTTGGATTTCCCCGAAGAGGAGAGGATGATGCAGCAAAGTAGTCATAAGTATTTCCCTACTTTTTGAGAACCAAGGTATCAATCCAGTAGGAGGCCACGCGCAAGTCCCTCGTACCTACACAAAAACAATGGCTCCTCGCAACCAACGCGATTAGGGGTTGTCAATCCCTTCACGGTCACTTACGAGAGTGAGATCTGATAGAGATGATAGATAATATTTTTGGTATTTTTGATATAGAGATGCAAGGTAAAAAGTAAAAGGCAAAGTAAAAAAGCAAAGCAATAATAAAGTGATGGAGATTGATATGATGAGAATAGACCCGGGGGCCATAGGTTTCACTAGTGGCTTCCCTCAAGAGCATAAGTATTTCTACGATGGGTGAACAAATTACTGTTGAGCAATTGACAGAATTGAGCATAGTTATGAGAATATCTAGGTATGATCATGTATATATGCATCACGTCCGAGACAAGTAGACCGACTCCTGCCTGCATCTACTACTATTACTCCACTCATCAACCGCTATCCAGCATGCATCTAGAGTATTAAGTTAAAAACAGAGTAATGCCTTAAGCAAGATGACATGATGTAGAGGGATAAATTCATGCAATATGATATAAACCCCATCTTGTTATCCTCGATGGAAACAATACAATATGTGCCTTGCTGCCCCTTCTGTCATTAAGAAAGGACACTGCAAGATTGAACCCAAAGCTAAGCACTTCTCCCATTGCAAGAAAAACCAATCTAGTAGGCCAAACCACACTGATAATTTGAAGAGACTTGCAAAGATAACCAATCATACATAAAGGAATTCAGAGAAGATTCAAATATTATTCATATATAGACTTGATCATAAACCCACAATTCATCGATCTCAACAAACACACCGCCAAAAGAAGATTACATCGAATAGATCTCCACAAGAGAGGGGGAGAACATTGTATTGAGATCCAAAAAGAGAGAAGAAGCCATCTAGCTAATAACTATGGACCCATAGGTCTGAGGTAAACTACTCACACTTCATCGGAGAGGCTATGATGATGTAGAAGCCCTCTGTGATGACGGCCCTCTCCGGCGGAGCTCCAGAATAGGCCCCAAGATGGGATCTCGTGGATACAGAAAGTTACGGCGGTGGAATTAGGTTTTTGGCTCCGTATCTGATCGTTTGGGGGTACATAGGTATATATAGGAGGAAGGAGTACGTCGGTGGAGCACCGAGGGGCCCATGAGGCAGGGGGCGCGCCCTAGGGGGCGCCCCAACCCTCGTGACCGCCTCTTTGACTCCTTGGAGTAGGGTCCAAGTCTCGTGGATCACGTTCGGTGAGAAAATCACATTCCCGAAGGTTTCATTCCGTTTGGACTCCGTTTGATATTCCGTTTCTTCGAAACACTGAAATAGGCAAAAAAAATAGCAATTCTGGGCTGGGCCTCCGGTTAATAGGTTAGTCCCAAAAATAATATAAAAGTGGAAAATAAAGCCCAATATAGTCGAAAACAGTAGATAATATAGCATGGAACAATCAAAAATATTGATACGTTGGAGACGTATCAGGCATCCCCAAGCATAATTCCTGCTCGTCCTCGAGTAGGTAAATGATAAAAAGAGAATTTTTGATGCGGAGTGCTACTTGGCATAATTTCAATGTAAACCTTCTTAATTGTGGTATGAATATTCAGATCCAAAAGATTCAAGACAAAAGTTCATATTGACATAAAAATAAAAATACTTCAAGCATACTAACTAAGCAATTATGTCTTCTCAAAATAACATGGCTAAAGAGAGTTCTTCCCTACAAAATCTTATAGTATGGCTATGCTCTATCTTCACCACATAAAGTATTTAAATCATGCACAACCCCGATGACAAGCCAAGCAATTGTTTCATACTTTAACATTTTCAAAACATTTTCGACCTTCACGCAATACATGAGCGTGAGCCATGGATATAGCACTATATGTGGAATAGAATGGTGGTTTTGGAGAAGAAAAAAAGAGGGGAAGATAATCTCACATCAACTAGGCGTATCAACGGGCTATGGAGATGCCCATTAATAGATATCAATGTGAGTGAGTATATGAAAGCTCAACGAAAGAAACTAAGTGGGTGTGCATCCAACTCACTTGCTCACGAAGACCTAGGGCAATTTGAGGAAGCCCATCATTGGAATATACAAGCCAAGTTCTATAATGAAAAATTCCCACTAGTATATGAAAGTGACAAAATGAGATACTCTCTATCATGAAGATCATGGTGCTACTTTGAAGCACAAGTGTGGTAAAAGGATAGTAACATTGTCCCTTCTCTCTTTTTCTCTCATTCTTTTTAGTTGGGCCTTTTCTCTTTTTTTATGGCCTCTTTTTTTTCGTCCGGAGTCTCATCCCGACTTGTGGGGGAATCATAGTCTCCATCATCCTTTCCTCACTTGGGACAATGCTCTAAAAATGATGATCATCACACTTTTTATTTTTCCTACAACTCAACAATTACAACTCAATACTTAGAACAAAATATGACTCTATGTGAATGCCTCCAGCGGTGTACCGGGATATGCAATGAATCAAGAGTGACATGTATGAAATAATTATGAACGGTGGCTTTGCCACAAATACGATGTCCACTACATGATCATGCTAGCAATATGACAATGATGGAGCGTGTCATAATAAACGGACCGGTGGAAAGTTGCATGGCAATATATCTCGGAATGGCTATGGAGATGCCATGATAGGTAGGTATGGTGGCTGTTTTGAGGAAGGTATATGGCGTATGATACCGGCGAAAGGTGCGCGGTATTAGAGAGGCTAGCAATGGTGGAAGGAAGGAAAGTGCGTATAATCCATGGACTCAACATTAGTCATAAAGAACTCATATACTTATTACAAAAATCTAGAAGTTATCAAAGCAAAGTATTACGCGCATGCTCCTAGGGGGATAGATTGGTAGGAAAAGACCATCGCTCGTCCCCGACCGCCACTCATAAGGAAGACAATCAATAAATAAATCATGCTCCGACTTCATCACATAACGGTTCACCATACGTGCATGCTACGGGAATCACAAACTTTAAGGCAAGTATTTCTCAAATTCACAACTACTCAACTAGCATGACTCTAATATCACCATCTTCATATCTCAAAACAATTATCAAGCATCAATCTTTTCTTAGTATTCAACGCACTCAAAAGAAAGTTTCATAAATCTTGAATACCAAGCATATTATTATTAAGCAAATTACCATGCTATTAGAGACTCTCAATATAATCTAAGTGAAGCATGAGAGATCAATAGTTTCTATAAAACAAATCCACCACCGTGCTCTAAAAGATATAAGTGAAGCACTAGAGCAAAATTATAAAGCTCAAAAGATATAAGTGAAGCACATAGGGCAAAACTATAAAGCTCAAAAGATATAAGTGAAGCACATAGAGTATTCTATCAAATTCCAATTCATGTATGGCTCTCTCAAAAGGTGTGTACAGCAAGGATTATTGTGGCACACTAACAAAAAAAGACTCAAATAATACAAGACGCTCCAAGCAAAACACATATCATGTGGTGAATAAAAATATAGCTCCAAGTAAATTTACCGATGGGCGAGATTTAAAGAGGGATGCCTTCCGGGCATCCCCAAGCTTTACTTTTGGTGTCCTTAGATTATCTTGGGGGTTCCATGGGCATCCCCAAGCTTAGGCTCTTGCCACTCCTTGTTCCATAATCCATCAAAAGATTTCACCCAAAACTTGAAAACTTCAAACACAAAACTCAATAGAAATCTCGTGAGCTCCGTTAGCAAAAGAAAACAAAAGACCACTTAAAAGTACTGTAATGAAATCATTCTTTATTTATATTTGTGTTAAACCTACTGTATTCCAACTTCTCTATGGATTATAAACTATTTTACTAGCCATAGATTCATCAAAATAAGCAAACAGCACACGAAAAACAGAATCTGTCAAAAACAGAACAGTCTGTAGTAATCTGTAACTACTGCAAACTTGTGGAACTCCAAAAAATCTACCAAAATAGGAATACCTAGTAAATTTGTTTATTGACCAGAATCAATTGGAATCAGTATTTTATCACAATTTGGTTATATTATATCATGGACTCGCAAAAACGGATCTGAATTTGACTGAAATGCACGATCTTCACAGGTATCACTTTTCACGATACCTAAAAGGTGGAATAGCGATTTTCGAACCATTTCCTATAAGAGAATGGTTTCCATTACTTTGAGAAATGGATTCTTATATCAAAGTTCTGGTGATTTTTAACAATTCGTTCACTGAGCGCAAAGTTTCTGGAAATTACAGCTAGATCAAATAACTATCATCCAAGAAGATCCTATAGGTTTAACTTGGCACAAACACTAATTAAAACATAAAACCACATCAAAACAGAAAGTAGATGTATTATTTATTCCTAAACAGAAGAAAAAACAAAAACTAAAAATAAAATTGGGTTGCCTCCCAACAAGCGATATCGTTTAACGCCCCTAGCTAGGCATAAAAGCGAGGATAGATCTAGGTATTGCCATCTTTGGTAGGCAATCCATAAGTGGCTCTCATGATAGATTCATATGGTAGTTTTATATTCTTTAGAGGGAAGTGTTCCATGCCCTTCTTTAGTGGAAATTGGAATCTAATATTCCCTTCCTTCATATCAATAATCGCACCAATCGTTCTAAGGAAAGGTCTACCAAGAATAATAGGGCAAGAAGGATTGCAATCTATGTCAAGAACGATAAAATCTACGGGCACATAATTCCTATTTGCAACAATAAGAACATCATTAATTCTTCCCATAGGTTTCTTAATAGTGGAATCCGCAAGATGCAAGTTTTGAGAGCAATCATCAAAATCACGGAAATCTAGCAAATCACACAAAGTTTTGGGAATAGTAGAGACACTAGCACCCAAATCACACAAAGCATAAAACTCATGATCTTTAATTTAAATTTTAATAGTAGGTTCCCACTCATCATAAATTTTTCTAGGGATAGAAACTTTGAACTCAAGTTTTTCTTCATAAGATTGCATCAAGGCATCAACGATATGTTCGGTAAAGGCTTTATTTTGACTATAAGCATGAGGAGAATTTAGCACGGATTGCAACATGGAAATACAATCAATTAAAGAGAAACTTTCATAATTAAATTCCTTGAAATCCAATATAGTGGGTTTAGCAACATCTAGGGTTTTATTTCTTTCATTCCCACTTTCATTAATTGCATCATCAAGATCTAAATACTCCGAATTTTTGGAACGCCTTCTAGGTAAAGGAAGATCATATTCAGTTTCATCAAGATTAATATTGCAAAACAAAGATTTAATAGGAGACACATCAATAACTTTTAGATATTCATCTTGATTTTCATAGGAATTGGAAGAACACGCTTTAATAAAGGCATCTTTTGTAGCACGCATCCTAGCGGTTCTTTCCTTGCACTCATCAGTGGAAATTCTCATGGCTTTGAGAGACTCATTGATATCATGCTTAGGAGGGATAGATCTGAGCTTTAAAGAATCAACTTCAAGAGAAATTTTATCAATGTTCCTAGCCAAATCATCAACTTTAAGCAATTTCTCTTCAAGCAAAGCATTAAAATTCTTTTGCAAATTTATAATCTCTTTAACACTATTCTCAAATTCAGAGGGCATCTTATTAAAATTTCCATAAGAGTTGTTGTAGGAATTTCCATAATTATTAAAAGGATTACTAGGATAAGGCCTAGGATTAAAATTCCCTCTATACGTGTTGTTACCAAAATTATTCCTACCAACAAAATTCACATCCATAGATTCATTATTATTCTCAATCAAAGTAGACAAAGGCATATCATTAGGATCAGAAGAAACACTCTTAGTAGCAAATAATTTCATAAGTTCACCCATCTTTCCACTCAAAACATTAATTTCTTCTATCGCATCCACTTTTTTATTAGTGGATCTTTCAGTCTGCCATTGAGAATAATTAACCATAATATTATCAAGGAGTTTAGTAGCATCTCCTAAAGTGATTTCCATAAAAGTGTCTCCCACGGCTGAATCTAAAAGATTTCTAGAAGCAAAATTCAATCCGGCATAAAAAATTTGTATAATCATCCACAAATTCAAACCATGAGTATGTCGGATTTCGGGTTCCGGCAGACCCTTGAGGATCGAACACTGGGGTGCGCGCGGAGATCTTTCCCCTACCAGCTCACGCGTCGATGGTTAGCGAGGGATCTAAGCGATGAACAACACAAGGGACACAGGGTTTATACTGGTTCGGGCCACCGTTGTGGTGTAATACCCTACTCCAGTGTGTGGTGTGGTGGATTGCCTCAGGGGCTAATGATGAACAGTACAAAGGAAGAACAGTCTCACGAGGGGCTGTTCTTGAGCTGGAGCGGTGGACTGCTTGGGTGAGTTCAGTCGCCTCTCTCTCTCTCTCTCTCTCTCTCTCTCTCTCTTTCTTGTCAATATCCCCCCCCCTTCTCTCTGTGGTGGCTAGTCCTATTTATAGAGGGAGGCCCTGGGCCTCTTCCCAAATAATGAGCGGGAAGGGCGCCAACAATTGGCCATTTTGAAGGGGAACATCTAGTACACTAGTCCTGACTAAAGTTGGTCTTCGACTGCCAAAGGCTCTGACGGTGACGCCGTCCTGGGCTCCACGATGTCCTCCTTCCTGCCGCTCTGCTGGTCTTGGTCTTGTTGCACCGAAGTGGTAACCTTTGCCTGATGCCTTGGCCTGTGCTTGCCCCCTTTGCACCAAAGGGGGAATGAGGACACTGCGCAGGCCGCCGCCGCCTGGTGCCCGCCTGGCCCCGATCGTCATGGCTTGCGTCACGGGGCACCCTCGTGAGGTACCTTGCCTTGATCTCTCCGCCTCCTCTTGAGCCTGCCTGACGAGGCTGCTCCTGAGGAAGGTTCATGTCGTCCGCCCCGCGAGGCTTGGCCCCTCGCGAGGGTCTTGAGCTTGAGCTGATGAAGCTGGGCCATGTTGGGCCCCCACTTGAGCCACGCCGCAGGCCGCAGGCAAGCAAGTCTGGGGACCCCCGTTCCCAGAACGCCAACAGTAGCCCCCGGGCCCAAGGTGCGCCCGGACTTGGCTTAGCAGAGAAGCAAAGGGGCAAGTGCGAAGCGCCGCGGCCCCAACAGCCTGCGGCCTTGGGTGCCGCGTGGCGATTGATCGGTCGTGGGCGTCTCCGTTTCCCCACGATCCCTCGGCAATTGCACGACTTGACAAGTCCCTGCACGCAGAAATGGGTCATGATTACCTGTGATCGTGGAGGCCGATGGTTGGCCTCCTCCGGCTATAAGTACAGAACGGCGCAAGCCCTTCCAGTCCATCCCCTCTTGCTACTCCTTTCTCTCCATGGCTCCGTCGAAGAGGTTCTCGGCCTCGGAGAAGGGGAAGGCTCGCCAGGTTGGGCCTGACTCTCCCCCGGCCAAGCGCGGTCGAGGCCGTCCGCGCAAGCTTCCTGTGGCTCCCATAGCGGCTTCCCGTGGTCGTGGAGGCGATCCCCTGCGCGGCGATGGGCGCAAAGTTGTCGATGGGGGGCGTGCCGTGACTGCGCGGCCCCCTAGGCCGCGCTTCCACTCGGCGGAGGTGCTGCCGGAGTTCGTCGTGTGGTCGGTGGAGCCGACCAGCACCTGGCTCCAGCTTCCCCGCTTCTTTTTGGGTGAACTTCCGGTCGGCGCTCCGGGCAGCCTTTGGCTTCAGGCGGGATGGTTGTTGCAGCAGGGCCTCCTGGGCTTCGCTGGAGGTCTCCGTCGCCGGGAATGTGGCCCTGACCTGCGGCTGGCAAATGTTTGCCCGCGCGCGTGGCCTGAGCCGGCGGTGCACACTGCACTTCAAGTTCGACGGCGACGCCACCCTCTACGTGAGGGTGTTCGGAGAAGACGGTCGCCGTGCCGGGTGCTACCCCGAAGACAATGGCCGTGGCCGCGTACCCAGCCCCGGTGATGATCGGGATGAAGATGACGGCAGGCGCGTAGTCGGCGACGCTCGGGGCTCGTCGAGCTTCGGTGGTTCTTCTTCGGGCAGTAGCTCCTCCAGCGGTGGCCGCGACCAGCCCCCGCGTCGTCAAGCCCGCCTAGAGGGAGGCAGTGGGTCAACCCGCTGTCGCACCTCGGTGAAGCACGAGGAGGAGTCCAACTGAGCTCCGGAGGCAGTACGAGTCTTCGCCGCGAGTTGGTGCCGAGCAAGTCGTGCCTATTTTGTTTTTCTCCCTTCCCTGTGCAAAGGGAGAGTAGTGTAGGGCCCCGTGGGGGCGTGCTGGCCGGTTGCTGTTAATTACCATGCCGTTTCCGCTATTTCTGCGCGGTGCTTTTGTGCCGCATGCCCGCGTGCATGAATTACTTAGCTTGGGGGACCTGCCGTGGTCTACGCTTCCCGAGTCCGAGGCCTCGTCGGACGCTTCATGTCCTGCAAGGATTAGTCAGGAGGGGTAGCTTCCGGCCTCGGCTGTGGAGGTGACCGACCCAGGTCCGGTGTCCGCGTCGCGATGCCCGTGGGGCATGGACTGGGAGGGGTGCTCCCGTAATGGACCCGGATAGGAAAGCTTCAAATGACAGGGGCAGAAAACACTCGCGAGGGTGCCCGTGCTGCTCCCTCGCGAGACTTGGGCGAGAGAAATTGAAGCAAGAGAGCAAAAAAGACAAAGAGTCACAGGCCAAGGACGGCAACAACTTCAATAAAGCTTCAAATAGGAACGAACAAGCCAACTGCAGAAAGCAAATGAAAAAGCCGCGTCCGACACCTAATCTAGTCTTCGACGTCTTCTCAGCAGCGCGGAGCTAAGTGCTGCCACTGGGCGTGGGCGGGAGCCCCCGAGGCCCGAGGGCGGCTCTCCGGAGACTCCGGGGCATGTACAACCCAACTCCTTATTACATGAGAGTGTCACGGGTGGCGAGCTTCACAGGCATTGGCCTTCTTCACAGGCTCCGGGCCTTTCTCGGGAAAATGGGCTTCACAGGCGTTGGCCTTCTTCAGAGGCTCCGGGCCTTTCTCGGGAAAATGAGCTTCACAGGCGTTTGCCTTCTTCACAGGCTCTGGGCCTTCCTCGTGAAAACGAGCTTCACAGGCGTTTGCCTTCTTCACAGGCTCTGGGCCTTTCTCGGGAAAACGAGCTTCACAGGCGTTTGCCTTCTTCACAGGCTCTCGGCCTTTCTCGGGAAAACGAGCTTCACAGGCGTTTGCCTTCTTCACAGGCTCTGGGCCTTTCTTCAAGGGTAGAACTTCCGGAGATGCTGGATGTTCCACGCGCTCGGGATGGGCACCCCCTCCTGAGTCTCCAAGCATGCGGAGCCGGGCCTGGAAACATGAGCAACCTTGAACGGGCCCTCCCACATGGGAGAGAGCTTGTGCAACCCTTCCCTCGAGAGGACCCGTCTGAGCACGAGGTCCCCTACCTCAAGAGTCCTCGGGCGGATGTTGCGGCAGTGGTATCGCCGCAGCGCCTGTTGATACCTTATCACTCGCAGTGCGGCCTCTCGACGATGTTCCTCCCCCAGCACGAGATCCGTCCCCCGCATGGCGTCCTGCTGCGCCTCGTCGAACGCCAGGACCCGTGCGGAGCGACGCCTGACCTCGTGAGGGAGGACGGCTTCTGCTCCGTAGACAAGGAAGAACGGGGTCTCGCCAGTCGGTTTGGCCACGGTCGTGCGAATGGACCACAACATGGACTGGAGCTCGTCGTGTCAGCCCCTGCCGCAGGCCTCCGGCTTCTTCTTGAAGGTCCTTGTTTTGAGGCCCTTCAGGACCTCCGCGTTGGCTCGCTCGGCCTGGCCGTTACTCCGGGGGTGCGCCACCGAAGCGTAGCATATCTGCCCAAGGTTAGCACAATACGTTTTGAAGAGATTGCTGGTGAACTGCGAACCGTTGTCGGTGATGATGCGGTTAGGCACCCCAAACTGGCTCACGAGGCCCCTGATGAACTTGACCGCAGAGCCCTATGGGATGGTGCGGACAGCTTCCACCTCTGCCCACTTGGTGAACTTGTCCACGACGACGTAGAGGTAGTGATAGCCCCCTGGCGCCCGAGGGAACGGGCCCAGAATGTCCAGCCCCCAAACTGCGAATGGCCATGAGAGGGGTATAGTTTGCAGACCTCCCGCCGGCTGATGGATCTGCTTGGCGCGACCTCTTCGTCCCTAGGGGCATCTTCCTGCTGAGGCTGGTTTCCGTCTGCCGAGGCCGTGACCTCGCGAAGCCTCCTTGGTCCCGTGCCGCCACGGCCGGGGCCGTGGCCTGGCGTGACGCATCCTTGATCTGGCGCTCTTCCCGAACCGCCACTAGAGCTGCGCTGGCGGAGTAGGGTGTGGCGACGAGGTAGAGCACCAGGGGCTCGAGTGGGCGTGGCGCAACCATCACAGGAGGGCTGGTAAGGTACCTCTTGAGTTCTTGGAATGCCTTGTCAGCCTCTTTAGTCCATTCAAAGGAGCCCTTCTTCTTCATCAGCTTGAAGAATGGCAGTGCTCATTCCCCCAGCTTGGAGATGAAACGTCCTCGCAGGGTCACGCGCCCGGTGAGTTTCTGCATCTCTCTGAGGGTCTTTGGCGGGCTCATGTCTTCGACTGCTTTGACCTTTTCCGGGTTGGCCTCGATGCCCCTATGGGACATGAGGAAACCCAGGAGCTTGCCCGAGGGGACTCCAAATACGCACTTCTCCGGGTTGAGTCGCAGATCCACTTTATCAAGGCTCGCGAAGGTTTTTTCCAAGTCCTGTATCAGGGTTTTAGCCTCCCGGGACTTCACCACAATGTCATCGACGTATGCCTCAGCATTCCTCCCGAGCTGTTGGCCTAGGGCGATGTGCATCAGCCACGGAAAGGTCGCGCCTGCGTTGCGCAACCCAAACGGCATGCAGGTATAGCAGTACACTCTGCACGGGGTCAGGAAAGCCATTTTTTCCACGTCTTCTACCGCCATCTTGATCTGGTGATAGCCTGAGAAGGCATCCAGGAAGCACAGCACATCACACTCAGCGGTGGAGTCGACGATCTGGTCAATGCGAGGAAGCGGAAATGGATCCTGTGGGCAGGCCTTGTTGAGGTTGGTGAAGTCGACACACATACGTTCCTTTTCCCCTTTTTTGGCACGACAACTTGGTTGGCCAGCCAATCCGGGTAGCGGACCTCTCGAATAACCCCTGCTGCCTCTAGCTTGCGGGTCTCTTGGACGATAAAAGCTTGTTTCTCTGTGGACTGTCGCCTCGCCTTCTGCTTCACGGGGCGCACGTTGAGGTGATGCTCAATCACGCCCCTCGGGACCCCCGCCAACTGATCAGGACCCCACGCGAACACCTTCTTATTTGCACGCAGGAACTTCACCAAGGCCTCCTCCTGCTTGGGTTCGAGGTTTGCACCTATGGTGAAGGTGGCATCAGTGGACCCGTCCTCGTCGACTGGTACCTGCTTGGTTTCCGCCTTGTTTTGAGTGAA
This sequence comes from Aegilops longissima, assembly GCA_021605205.1. Taxonomy (NCBI): domain Eukaryota; kingdom Viridiplantae; phylum Streptophyta; class Magnoliopsida; order Poales; family Poaceae; genus Aegilops; species Aegilops longissima. The sequence goes on along the minus strand of CM038676.1, from coordinate 255,271,436 downwards.
TAGCTGCTTCTTCTTGGACGGCGCAGCCCCCTTGGGCTCGGGGGCGTCAGCGCTGGCGACCCGTGCCGCCGCAGCCGCCTTGAAAACAAGTTCGAGCGCCTGCAGTGCATCTCCGGTGTTTCTTGACACGATAAGGACGCCGCTGCTCCCGGGCATCTTCATGAGGTTGTACGCCGGGTGAGTTGCTGCCATGAACTGGGCCAAGGTCGGGTAGCCGAGGATGGCGTTGTAGGGGAGGCTGATGGGGGCGATGTCAAAGTCAATCAGCTCCTTGCGGAAGTTGTCGCGGGTGCCGAAGGTCACCGGGAGGCGAATTTGTCCCAGGGAGGCGGTGGAACCGGCTCCGACTCCCGAAAAAGGCCTGCTGGGCTGGAGCCGCTCTGGTGGCACATGGAGGAGGCTGAAGGCCTCCACAGAGAGCACGTTGAAGTCGGCTCCGCCGTCGATGAGGGTCCTGGTGACTGCCACTTTGCAGATGGTGGGGGTGCATAGCATCGGGAGCGCACCCGATCCGGCGGGGTTGGAGGGATGATCGTCCGAGTTGAAGAGCAGATCGGCCTTGGGCGCCACCCAGCCCGGCGGGGCTCCCTGGCGCTTGGAGGCGGCGGCGATCTGGCGGGTGAACGGCTTGACGTGGAGGCTTGAAGGTGGCGCCAGTGAGCCGCCTAGGAGAGCTGCGACGACCGGGGGCGCCGGCTCGGCGCGATGGGCGAGGTAGAGGTCGCGCAGCTCTCCCCAACAGGCCTGCTGCTCGTTCCCCGCCTGACCGGTGGGGGCGTTGGTGGCAGGCGACGGGGAACGACGGGGGCGTCCGCCGACGGGAGACATCTGGGCGACTCGAGCGGCGCGAGCAGCCTGACGCTCGGCGCGGGCTCGGCGAGCGTCAGCCATGGACATGACGGAAGATCCCGGTGCACCCCTACCTGGCGCGCCAAATGTCGGATTTCGGGTTCCAGCAGACCCTTGAGGTTCGAACACTGGGGTGCGCGTGGAGATCTTTCCCCTACCAGCTCACGCGTCGATGGTTAGCGAGGGATCTAAGCTACGAACGATGAACAACACAAGGGACACAGGGTTTATACTGGTTCGAGCCACCGTTGTGGTGTAATACCCTACTCCAGTGTGTGGTGTGGTGGATTGCCTCAGGGGCTGATGACGAACAGTACAAAGGAAGAACAGCCTCGCGAGGGGCTATTCTTGAGCTGGAGCGGTGGACTGCTTGGGTGAGTCCAGTCGCCTCTCTCTCTCTATTTCTTGTCAATATCCCCCCCTTCTCTCTGTGGTGGCTAGTCCTATTTATAGAGGGAGGCCCTGGGCCTCTTCCCAAATAATGAGCGGGAAGGGCGCCAACAATTGGCCATTTTGAAGGAGAACATCTAGTACACTTATCCTGACTAAAGTTGGTCTTCGGCTGCCAAAGGCTCTGACGGTGACGCCGTCCTGGGCTCCACGATGACCTCCTTCCTGCCGCTCTGCTGGTCTTGGTCTTGTTGCATCAAGTGGTAACCTTTGCCCGATGCCTTGGCTCAGTGCTTGCCCCTTTGCACCAAAGGGGAATGAGGACACTGCGCAGGCGGCGCCACTTGGCGCCGCCTGCCCCAATCGTCATGGCTTGCGCCACGGGCACCTCGTGAGGTACCTGCCTTGATCTCTCCGCCTCCTCATGAGCCCGCCTGACGAGGCTGCCCGAGGAAGGTTCATGTCGTCCGCCTCATGAGGCTTGGCCCCTCATGAGGGTCTTCACTTGAGTGATGAAGCTGGGCCGTGCTGGGCCCCACTTGAGCCACGCCGCAGGCCGCAGGCAGGCAAGTCTGGGGACCCCCGTTCCCAGAACGCCGACAGAGTAGGGCAATTACGTATCATTAATTTCATTCTCTCCCAAGCCTGTGCAACATGTTCATGATCAAGTTGCTTAAAATTCATAATGTCGTTTCTAAGAGAGATGATCTTAGCGGGAGGAAAATACTTAGAGATAAAAGCATCTTTGCACTTGTTCCAAGAATCAATACTATTTTTAGGCAAAGACGAAAACCAAGCTTTAGCACGATCTCTAAGAGAAAAAGGAAATAGCTTCAGTTTAACAATATCATTATCGACATCTTTCTTCTTTTGCATATCACATAAATCAACGAAGCTATTTAGATGAGTAGCGGCATCTTCACTAGGAAGGCCGGCGAATTGATCTTTCATAACAAGATTCAACAAAGCAGTATTGATTTCACAAGATTCAGTATTGGCAAGAGGACCAATCGGAGTGCTAAGGAAATCATTATTGTTGGTATTGGTGTTGTCACACAATTTGGTATTATCTTGAGCCATCGCGACAAACAAGCAATCCAACACACAAGCAAACAAAAGGCAAGCGAGAAAAAGGCAAACGAAAAAGAGAGGAGGAGAGTGGGAAAGAGAGGGCAAATAAAACGGGAAGGGTGAAGTGGGGGTGAGGAAAAAGAGAGGCAAATGGCAACTAATGTAATGCGGGAGATAGGGATTGTGATGGGTACTTGGTATGTTGACTTTTGCGTAGACTCCCCGGCAACAGCGCCGAAAATTCTTCTTGCTACCTCTTGAGCACTGCGTTGGATTTCCCCGAAGAGGAGAGGATGATGCAGCAAAGTAGCGTAAGTATTTCCCTCAGTTTTTGAGAACCAAGGTATCAATCCAGTAGGAGGCCACGTGCAAGTCCCTCATACCTACACAAAAACAATAGCTCCTCGCAACCAATGCAATTAGGGGTTGTCAATCCCTTCACGGTCACTTACGAGAGTGAGATCTGATAGAGATGATAGATAATATTTTTGGTATTTTTGATATAGAGATGCAAGGTAAAAATTAAAAGGCAAAGTAAAAAGCAAAGCAATAATAAAAGTGATGGAGATTGATATGATGAGAATAGACCCTGGGGCCATAGGTTTCACTAGTGTCTTCTCTCAAGAGCATAAGTATTTCTACGGTGGGTGAACAAATTACTGTTGAGCAATTGACAGAATAGAGCATAGTTATGAGAATATCTAGGTATGATCATGTATATAGGCATCACGTCCGAGACAAGTAGACCGACTCCTGCCTGCATCTACTACTATTACTCCACTCATCGACCGCTATCCAGCGTGCATCTAGAGTATTAAGTTAAAAATAGAGTAACGCCTTAAGCAAGATGACATGATGTAGAGGGATAAATTCATGCAATATGATATAAACCCCATCTTGTTATCCTCGATGGCAACAATACAATACGTGCCTTGCTGCCCCTTCTATCACTGGGAAAGGACACCGCAAGATTGAACCCAAAGCTAAGCACTTCTCCCATTGCAAGAAAAACCAATCTAGTAGGCCAAACCAAACTGATAGTTCAAAGAGACTTGCAAAGATAACCAATCATACATAAAAGAATTCAGAGAAGATTCAAATATTATTCATAGATAGACTTGATCATAAACCCACAATTCATCGGTCTCAACAAACACACCGCAAAAAGAAGATTACATCGAATAGATCTCCACAAGAGAGGGGGAGAACATTGCATTGAGATCCAAAAAGAGAGAAGAAGCCATCTAGCTAATAACTATGGACCCGAAAGTCTGAGGTAAACTACTCACACTTCATCGGAGAGGCTATGATGATGTCGAAGCCCTCCGTGATGATGGCCCTCTCCGGCGGAGCTCCGAAACAGGCCCCAAGATGGGATCTCATGGATACAGAAAGTTGCGGCGGTGGAATTAGGTTTTTGGCTCTGTATCTGATCGTTTCGGGGTACGTAGGTATATATAGGAGGAAGGAGTACATCGCTGGAGCACCGAGGGGCCCATGAGGCAGGGGGCGCGCCCCCCACCCTCGTGACCGCCTCTTTGACTCTTTGGAGTAGGGTCCAAGTCTCCCGGATCACGTTCGGTGAGAAAATCACGTTCCCGAAGGTTTCATTCCGTTTGGACTCCGTTTGATACTCCGTTTCTTCGAAACACTGAAATAGACAAAAAACAGCAATTCTGGGTTGGGCCTCCGGTTAATAGGTTAGTCCCAAAAATAATATAAAAGTGGAAAATAAAGCCCAATATAGTCCAAAACAGTAGATAATATAGCATGGAGCAATAAAAAATTATAGATACGTTGGAGACGTATCAGTCCCCGGAGGCATCATCGAGTGAGAGCTCGATACGACAGGCATATGTTGAATCGATGGCAAGCTGGGCACGGGATACCGACACCTGATCATGCTTATGGCCGTGTGACGAGTTTATGGTAGGTGTGTGTATGAAAGAAGAATTTGGTAGGTATCTTCAAAACACTGAGCTCGCTCCCTTCATCGCAGATAAGTGCACTCAGCATTACAACCTTACTGGATCGTCCACTAAAAAGTTGAAGTATCATTCTCGTGAATTCAGAGTCTCATTTTGCCTTTATGATAGAACCTTTAGTATTCTGTTAGATGAATTCTATGATGGATGAAAAATCCCATATTGGGGCTCGCTAGATGAACCACCAAAATCTAAGTATGAAATGTTCCCGAGTAGCCTCTGTTGTGGTGAGGATAGGGGGTTACACAAGGTAGAATAAAAAGTATACAATTTCCCTCCATCCATTACTTTGCACTCTTTAATGGCAAATGCATCATAGGTAAACAAGATTGGAGCACACTTTGTGCCCCAGATTATTTCGGAAAGACTTAATATCTGCAGCAAAATATTTAGTAGCAAAGTAGTATGGAAGTAACGGTAACGGTGGCAAAAGTAACAGTAGCAGTTTTGTAGCAATCGTAATAGTGTCAACGGCAAAGTAACTTAGCAAATATCAATATGAAAAAAAACTCATAGGCAATGGATCAATGATGAACAATTATGTCGGATGGCATTGATCATGCAACAGTTATAAACTAGGGTGACACAGAACTAGCTCCAATTCATCAACATAATGTAGGCTTGTATTTCGAATATAGTCATACGTGCTTATGGAAAAGAACTTGCATGACATCTTTTGTCCTTCCCTCCTGTGGCAGTAGGGTCCTAATGGAAACTAAGGGATGTTAAGGCCTCCTTTTAATAGAGAACCAGGCCAAAGCATTAGCACTTAGTGAATACATGAACTCCTCAAACTACGGTCATCACCGGGAAGTGTCCCGACTATTGTCACTCCGGGGTTGCGGGATCATAACACGTAATAGGTGACTTTAACTTGCAAGATAGGATCAAGAACACAAATATACTCATGAAAACATAATACGTTTAGATGTGAAATCATGGCACTTGGGCCCTAGTGACAAGCATTAAGCATAGCAAAGTCATAGCAACATCAATCTTAGAACATAGTGGATACTAGCGATCAAACCCTAACAAAACTAATCCGATTACATGGTAAATCTCATCCAACAAGCCTATGATGGGATTACTCACGCACGGCCGTGAGCATCATGAAATTGGTGAAGGAGGATGGTTGATGCTGATGATGGCGACGATTTCCCCTCTCCGGAGCCCAAAACGGACTCCAGATCTGCCCTCCCAAGGAAGAACAGGAGGTGGCGGTGGCTCCGTATCATAAAACACGGTGAATCCTTCTCTCTAACTTTTCTCTCCCCGAACATGAATATATGGAGTTGGAGTTGAGGTCGGTGGAGGTCCACGGGACCAACAAGGCAGGGGCGCGCCCTAGGGGGGCGCCCTCCACCTTTGTGGACAGCCGGTGGGTCCTCTTCTGTTGATTCTTTCGCCAATATTTTTTTTATTCCAAAAATATTCTCCGTGAAGTTTCAGGTCATTCCGAGAAATTTTATTTCTGCACAAAGATAACACCAAGGCAATTCTGTTGAAAACAGCGTCAGTCTGGGTTAGTTCCATTCAAATCATGCAAATTAGAGTCCAAAACGAGGGCAAAAGAGTTTGCAAAAGTAGATACGATGGAGACGTATCAACTCCCGCAAGCTAAACTCATTGCTTGTCCTCAACCAATTTAGTTGACAAACTGAAAGTGATAAAGAAAAACTTTAACAAACTCTGTTTGACCTTGTTGTTGCAAATATGTAAAGCCGACATTCAAGTTTTCAGCAAAGATTATGAACTAACCATATTCGCAATAACATTTAGGTCTCACATTTACTCATATCAATGGCATAATCAACTAGCGAGCAATAATAATAAATCTCGGATGACAACACTTTATCAAAACAATCATGATATGGTATAACAAGATGGTATCTCGCTAGCCCTTTCTGAGACCGCACAACATAAATGCAGAGCATCCCTGAAGATCAAGGACTGACTAGACATTGTAATTCATGGCAAAAGAGATCCAGTCACAGCCATACTCAATCAATTAATAACAATGCATACAGATGACAGTGGTGCTCTCTAACTATTGCTTTTTATAACAGGATGATGACCCTGCAATAAAAGTAGATAGGCCCTTCGCAGAGGGAAGCAGGGATTTGCAGAGGTGCCAGAGCTCATGTTTTTGAAATAGAGATGAATAATATTTTGAGCGGCATGCTTTCATTGTCAACATAACAACCAAGAGATCTCGGTATCTTCCATAGTAGATACATTATAGGTGGTTCCCAAACAGAATGGTAAAGTTTATACTCGCCCACCACCAACAAGCACATTCCACGGCTGGTCCAAAACAACAGGTACCGTCCAACTAACAATAGTCCTGGGGGAGTTTTGTTTGCAATTATATTTTGATTTGATTTGAGCATGGAACTGGGCATCTGATAATCCCCAAGTGCAAGGAATCATCGTAGCAATTTCCAAAGGTGGAAGTGATAAGTTTGGAGTGTCCAACCCACAAGGAGCTAAAGGTAAGATCAATATTCTCTCAAGTCCTATCTGCCACTGATACAACTCTACGTACAACGAATGTTTGCTTGCATCTTGAAACGAGAAATAAAACTACGTTGTGGGTATGAAGAGGATAACTTTGCATGATATCAAAGAACTAAAATATAAAAGTAGGTGCTATTAATATAAAGTTAGAATATATTATAAATATATTACAAATAGCAAGTATGGAACAATGATGGATCGGTGTGCCGAATTATCCTAGGCAATTGTTAACAAGATCGGTGGTCGTTATTGCAATTTTATATGAGGGAGAGGCATAAGCTAACATACTTTCTCTCCTTGGATCATATGCACTTATGATTGGAACTCTAGCAAGCATCTGCAACTACTAAAGATCATTAAGGTAAAACCCAACCATAGCATTAAAGTATCAAGCCCCCTTTATCCCATACGCAACAACCCCCTTACTCGGGTTTATGCTTCTGTCACTCAAGCAACCCACTATAAGCAAATCATGAACGTATTGCAACACCCTACAACGGGAATCCCTCACGTGTGCGCGGCACAGAAGTCACCATAGGACATCACTAAAATAAAACATTCAACTCAAACCAATCTAGATCATCAATCAACCCAAAGGACAAAAGAAATCTACTCAAAACATCATAGGATGGCAACACAACATTGGATCATAATATGTGGCATAAAGCACCATGTTCAAGTAGGGGATTACAGCGGGGTGCGGGAGAGTGGACCACGTAAAAGAGATGAGGATGGTGATGTTGATGAAGACGATCACCGCGACGATGGTTCCCCCGGCGGCACTCCCACGCCACAGAGAGAGAGGGGGATAGTGTATCCCCCTTGTGCTTCCTCCTCCATGGCCTCTCCCCTAGATGGGGAGAGGTTCCCCCTCTGGTCCTTGGTCTCCATGGCGATGATGGCCCCCTCCGAGATCCTCCTCCATGGCCTCTGTTGATGATGGCCCCCTCTGGCAGGGTGCCGAAGAGGGCCTAGATTGATTTTTTGTGGCTACAGAGGCTTGCGGCGGCAGAACTTCCGATCTAGGGCTTTTTTCGGGGGTTTTGGCATTTAGAAAAAAATTAGCGTCGATCTCACATCAAGGGAGTGCCCGAGGGGCATGCCCTGGTGGCTTGTGGCCACCTCAGTCACCTCCTGGCCCAGCTCCGGTGCTTCATGGGTCTCTTTTGGTCCACAAAGAATAACCGTAAATTTTCAGCCCATTCCGAGAACTTTTATTTCTGCAGAAAAAACGACACCATGGTAGTTCTGCTGAAAACAGCGCCAGTCTGGGTTAGTTTTAATCAAGTCATACCAAAACCATATAAATTTGTTGTAAACATGGCATGAATACTTCATAAATTATAGATATGTTGGAGACGTATCAACATCCCCAAGCTTAATTCCTGCTCGTCCTCGAGTAGGTAAATGATAAAAGAAATAATTTATGAAGTGTGAATGCTAGCATAGTGTATAAGTTTGATCGATAATAGTTCCAAACACTTTTTCTAGAATTATTCTTTATCATAAATAGTAGCTCATCTCATAGAACTTCTCATGATCAAGTAACAAGCTATTCACATGTTAAAGTATAGACCATAAAGTTTCTTGAAAACTAACAAACTATGCTTTCAGTCACCAAACAATTGCAATTCATCTTATTCTCAAGAAGGATCAATGTAAGAGCTTTGATTTAGCAAATTCCACATACTCAACTATCATATAGTCTTCCATGATTGCTAACACTCGAAGCATATTTTTAGAACAAATAGCATCCGTCAAACACAGAGAAAGATAGGAGCTTAATGTTTCGCCTCCCAACTTATTTATCATATAGATAATTGTCAACAATAATAATTCATGATCAAATATATTGAATGGCCATATATGCTTGGATCATTCCCACCACATCATGCTTGGCAACTAAAGAATGATTGAGGTTGAAATAAGAAGGAATACTACTGACTCTTGCATAAAATTAAATACATGAAAGTAAATGATAGGCCCTTCGCAGAGGGAAGAAGAGGTTGTCATGCGCTTTTTAGTTTTGGATGTGCAAACCCTTAATGCAAAGGAACGTCATGTTGTATTGCCCTTTGTGATAGCAACCTTTATTATGCAATCTATCACTTTTATTTCATTACCATCACAAGTTTGTACAACGCTTATTTTCCCTTACAATAAAAGATCATACATATTTAGGAGCGATTTTTATTGCTTTTTGCACCGATGACAACTTACTTGAAGGATCTTATTAAATTCGTAGGTAGATATGGTGGACACTAATGGCATGAAACAGGGTTTAAGGGTATTGGATACACAAGTAGTATCTCTACTTAGTACAACATTTTGGCTAGCAAAAGATCCTAAGCAAGCACCACATGTTAGAGGCATAACAATATAACTTCTATGCAAATATACCCAAACATAAGTCATTACGTTGTATTCCTTGTCCAACTTCAACTAATTTGCTCAAGTTTGAAAATAATTAATGGGGCTCGCAATCATAGAAGATGTCCAAGATAGTATATTTATATGTGAAATCTCTCTTCCTTCAATATTCTTTCATGAATTATCCAAGTGACCAATGTTGTGTTTGCTAACTTTCAATAAATTTTACCACCTATAATTCTTATATGTGAATTCATTACTCCCCATGGGATAAGCATATGAAGCATATATATTTTCAGATTTATGATATTCAATTCATTCAACCATTTACTCATAGGATATAAGTGAAGCACAAGAGTAAATGACAAAACTACTCCAGAAAGATATACGTGAAGATCAATGAGTAGTCCAATAGTTAAATAGCCATGGGAGGACTCTCCCTCATTCAAGATTTCAGATCCAGTGATTTTATTCAAACAGCAAGTAAAATGGAAATACGCTCCAAGCAAAACACATATCATGTGACAAATAAAAATATATCTCCTAGTAAGGTATACCGATGGTTCTGAAGACGAAAGAGGGGATGCCTTCCGGGGTATCCCCAAGCTTAGGCGCTTGATTATTTCTTGAATATCACCTTGGGGTGCTTTGGGCATCCCCAAGCTTAGCGTCTTTCCACTCCTTATTCTCCTCATACCGGCATCTCACTCAAAACTTGAAAACTTCAATCACACAAAACTTAATGGAACTTCGTGAGACGGGTTAGTATGATAAAAACAATCATTCACTTTGGTACTGTCAAGATAAGATTCATAATTCTTCTCACACAATGCCTATTGTACCATATCATTTCTATAATTTATATTGAGCAATATAAGCCATAGAAACTAGAAAACAAGCGAACTATGCGTTAAAAACAGAACCTGTCAAAAACAGAACAATCTGTAATGATCTGAACAACAACCATACTTCTGCTACTTCAAAAATTCCGAAACATTAGGAAAACGTAGACAATTTGTATATAAATCTTGTGTAAAAAAATCTGATAATAATCACGCTTTTGTGTTTTTTTTAATTCTGGCAAGGAGAGCGAATGTTTCTGTTTTTCAGCAAGATCAAATCAACTACCACCATAGATCATCCCAAAGGTCTTACTTGGCACTTTATCGAAACAAAATCTATAAAACATGATTACTACAGTAGAATAATCATGAGAACAAACAAAAATAGTAGGGGTAAATATTGGGTTGTCTCCCAACAAGCGCTTTTCTTTAATGCCTTTTCTAGCTAGGCATAATATTTCAATGATACTCTTCCAAGCCCAATTTCGATGATAGTCTTACTCATACTACAAAAGATATAAGTGAAGTTCATGGAGCATTCTACATTAATATAGATTTACCAACATACAAGCTCAAAATATATAAGTGAAGCACACAAAGCATTCTATAAATCCATACACAAAACATTTAAGTGAAGCACAAAGAGTATTCTATAAAGCCATACTCAAAAGTTTCAAGTGAAGCACAAAGAGCAGTCTACAAGGCCATACTCAAAAAATTTAAGTGAAGCACAAAGAGCATTCTACAAATAAATGAACGGCTATCTCATACTAGCATGGAGCATATAGGAAAAGAAAAGATAAATAAACACGAAATATGTATATCACGTGAACAAAACAAAAACTGAGGTATACCGTTAATTGTTGAAGAAGATAGATGGGATGCCAACCGGGGCATCCCCAAGCTTAGATGCTTGAGTATCCTTGAAAAATTTACTTGGGGTGCCTTGGGAATCCCCAAGCTAGACTCTTGACTCTCCTTATTCTTCTCATATCGATAACTCCTCAATCTTTGAACACTTCATCCACACGAAACTTAACAAAAAACCTTGTGAGATCCGTTAGTATAATAAAGCCAATCACTACCTTTAGGTACTGTTATAAAATCATTCCAATTTCATATTAGCATTATACCTACTGTATTCCAACTTCACCATGGTTCATACCCCCCGATACAACCCATAGATTCATCAAAATAAGCGAACAACACATTGAAAACATAATCTATCAAAAACAGGATAGTCTGTAGCAATCTAGAACTTTCATATACTTCTGTAACTTCAAAAATTCTAAACAATTAGGACAATCTAACCAATTTGCATAGCACTACTGTGTAAAAATTTCAAGATTTTATCATGCTTCAGTAAAAACATGTAAATTCAATTACTACAGCAAAAGTTTCTGTTTTTGCACCACACACAACGAAACAAGCAATTTAAACATCCTAAAGCTAAACCTTGGTACATTTTTTTAATAAAATGGATAAATAGAAGGGCATAATTATTTTTGAGAAACATCCATGAAAATTTCTATATTGTTTCCATGAGCATGAACACAAGTGTTCAAGGTCGACCCTCACTTCTTGATACCTCTCCATCGTATCTATAATTTTTGATTGCTTGCTATATTATCTTCTGTTTTGGACATTATTGGGCTTTATTATTCACTTTTATATTATTTTTGGGACTAACCTATTAACCGGAGGCCCAGCCCAAAATTGCTGTTTTTTGCCTATTTCAGAGTTTCGCAGAAAAAGAATATCAAACGGAGTCCAAACGGAATGAAACCTTCGGGAACGTGATTTTCGGAACGAACATGATCCACATGACTTGGACCCTACGTCAAGAAATCATACAGGAAGCCACAAGGTAGGGGGGCGCGCCTACCCGCCCCCCCAGGCGCGCCCTCCACCCTTGTGGGCCCCATGTTGCTCCACCGATGTACTCCTTCCTCCTATATATACCTACGTACCCCCAAACGATCAGATATGGAGCCAACAACCTAATTCCACCGCCGCAACCTTCTCTACCCGTGAGATCCCATCTTGGGGCCTGTTTCGGAGCTCCGCCGGAGGGGGCACGATCACGGAGGGCTTCTACATCAACACCATAGCCTCTCCGATGAAGTGTGATTAGTTTACCTCAGACCTTCGGGTCCATAGTTAGTAGCTAGATGGCTTATTCTCTCTTTTTGGATCTCAATACAATGTTCTCCCCCTCTCTTGTGGAGATCTATTCGATGTAATCTTCTTTTGCGGTGTGTTTGTTGAGACCGATGGATTGTGGGTTTGTGATCAAGTTTATCTATGAACAATATTTGAATCTTCTGAATTCTTTTATGTATGATTGGTTATCTTTGCAAGTCTGTTCGAATTATCAGTTTGGTTTAGCCTACTAGATTGATCTTTCTTGCAATGGGAGAAGTGCTTAGCTTTGGGTTCAATCTCGCGGTGTCCTTTCCCAGTGACAGTAGGGGCAGCAAGGCACGTATTGTATTGTTGCCATCGAGGATAACAAGTTGGGGTTTTTATCATATTGCATGAATTTATCCCTCTACATCATGTCATCTTGCTTAAAGCGTTACTCTGTTCTTATGAACTTAATACTCTAGATGCATGCTAGATAGCGGTCGATGTGTGGAGTAATAGTAGTAGATGCAGGCAGGAGTCGGTCTACTTGTTTCGGACGTGATGCCTATGTACATGATCATACCTAGATTTACTCATAACTATGCTCAGTTCTGTCAATTGCTCAACAGTAATTTGTTCACCGACCGTAAAATACTTATGCTCTTGAGAGAAGCCACTAGTGAAACCTATGGCCCCCGGGTCTATCTTCCAACACTTAGCTATTTCTGTTACCTTTTACTTTACTTTGCATCTTTATCATAAAAATACCAAAAATATTATCTTATTATATCTATCATATCTCACTCTCGTAAGTGACCGTGTAGGGATTGACAACCCCTTATCGCGTTGGTTGCGAGGATTTATTTGTTTGTGTAGGTGCGAGGGACTCGCGCGTAGCCTCCTACTGGATTGATACCTTGGTTCTCAAAAACTGAGGGAAATACTTACGCTAATTTGCTGCATCACCCTTTCCACTTCAAGGGAAAACCAACGCAGTGCTCAAGAGGTAGCAAGAAGGATTTCCGCGCCGCTTCCGGGAGGTCTCATAAAATTCAACATACCTAGTACCCATCACAAACCCTTATCTCCCGCATTACATTATTTGCCATTTGCCTCTCGTTTTCCTCTCCCCCACTTCACCCTTGGCGTTTTATTCGCCCTCTCTTTTTCGTTCGCCTCTTTTTCGCTTGCTTCTCGTTTGCTCGTGTGTTGGATTGCTTGTTTGTCACGATGGCTCAAGATAATACCAAATTATGTGACTTTACCAATACCAACAATAATGATTTCCTTAGCACTCCGGTTGCTCCTCTTACCGATATTGAATCTTGTGAAATCAATGCTGCTTTGTTAAATCTTGTCATGAAAGATCAATTCGCCGGCCTTCCTAGTGAAGATGCCGCTACTCATCTAAATACCTTCGTAGATTTGTGTGATATGCAAAAGAAGAAAGATGTTACAATGATATTGTTAAATTGAAGCTATTTCCTTTTTCGCTTAGAGATCGTGCTAAAGCTTGGTTTTCGTCTTTGCCTAAAAATAGTATTGATTCTTGGAATAAGTGCAAAGATGCTTTTATCTCTAAGTATTTTCCTCCCGCTAAGATCATCTCTCTTAGAAACGACATTATGAATTTTAAGCAACTTGATCATGAACATGTTGCACAAGCTTGGGAGAGAATGAAATTAATGATACATAATTGCCCGACGCATGGTTTGAATTTCTGGATGATTATACAAAAAAAATTATGCCGGATTGAATTTTGCTTCTAAAATCTTTTAGATTCGGCCGCGGGAGGCACTTTTATGGAAATCACTTTAGGAGAAGCTACTAAACTCCTAGATAATATTATGGTTAATTATTCTCAATGGCACACTGAAAGATCGACTAATAAAAAAGTGCATGCGATAGAAGAAATTAATGTTTTGAGTGGAAAGATGGATGAACTTATGAAATTATTTGCTAGTAAAAGTGTTTCTTCTGATCCTAATGATATTCCTTTGTCTACTTTGATTGAGAATAATAATGAATCTATGGATGTGAATTTTGTTGGTAGGAATAATTTTGGTAACAACGCGTATAGAGGAAATCTTAATCCTAGGCCTTATCCTAGTAATTCCTCTAATAATTATGGTAATTCCTACAACAATTCTTATGGAAATTTTAATAAGAAGCCCTCTGAATTTGAGACTAGTGTTAAGGAATTTATGAATTCGCAAAAGAATTTCAATGCTTTGCTTGAAGAGAAATTGCTTAAAGTTGATGAATTGGCTAGGAACGTTGATAGAATTTCTCTTGATGTTGATTCTTTAAAACTTAGATCTATTCCTCTTAAGCATGATATCAATGAGTCTCTCAAAGCCATGAGAATTTCCATTGATGAGTGCAAAGAAAGAACCGCTAGGATGCGTGCTAAGAAAGTTTGCTTTATGAAAGCGTGTTCTTCAAATTTCTATGAAAATAAAGATGAAGATCTAAAAGTTATTGATGTGTCCCCTATTAAATCTTTTTTTTGCAATATGAATCTTGATAATGATGGGACTTAATATGGTCCACCTTTACCTAGAAGGCGCTCCAAAAAATCGGAGTTTTTAGATCTTGATGCTAAAATTGATAAAAGTGGGATTGAAGAGATCAAAACATTAGATATTAATGAACCCACTATTTTGGATTTCAAGGAATTTAATTATGATAATTGCTCTTTGATAGATTGTATTTCCTTGTTGCAATCCGTGCTAAATTCTCCTCATGCTTATAGTCAAAATAAAGCCTTTACCAAACATATCGTTGATGCTTTGGTGCAATCTTATGAAGAAAAGCTTGAGTTGGAAGATTCTATCCCTAGAAAACTTTATGATGAGTGGGAACCTACTATTAAAATTAAGATTAAATATTATGAATGCTATGCTTTGTGTGATTTGGGTGCTAGTGTTTCCACCATTCCAAAAACTTTGTGTGATTTGCTAGGTTTCCGTGATTTTATGATTGCTCTTTAAACTTGCACCTTGCGGATTCCACTGTTAAGAAACCTATGGGAAGAATTAATGATGTTCTTATTGTTGCAAATAAGAGCTATGTGCCTGTAGATTTTATTGTTCTTTATATAGATTGCAATCCTTCATGTCCTATTATTCTTGGTAGACCTTTCCTTAGAACGATTGGTGCAATTATTGATATGAAGGAAGGGAATATTAGATTACAATTTCCATTAAAGAAAGGCATGGAACACTTCCCTAGGAAGACAATAAAATTACCATATGAATCTATTATGAGAGCCACTTATAGATTGCCTACCAAGGATGGCAATACCTAGATCTATCCTTGCTTTTATGCCTAGCTAGGGGCGTTAAATGATAGCGCTTGTTGGGAGGCAACCCAATTTTATTTTTAGTTGTTTTGCTTTTTGCTTCTGTTTAGGAATAATTTTTTTTCTAGCCTCTGGTTAGATGTGTTTTTGTGCTTTAATTAGTGTTTGTGCCAAGTTAAACCTATAGGATCTTCTTGGATAATAGTTATTTGATCTTGCAGAAAATTCCATAAACTTTCTTTTCACGAAAATAATTGTTAAAAATCACCAGAACGTGATAAAATATTGATTCCAATTGCTGCTGATCAATACACAAATTGTCTAGGTCGTCCTATGTTGGATGATTTTGTGGAGTTCCAGAATTTTGCGTTAGTTACAGATTATTACAGATTGTTCTGTTTTTGACAGATTCTGTTTTTCGTGTGTTGTTTGCTTATTTTGATGAATCTATGGCTAGTAAAATAGTTTATAAACCATAGAGAAGTTGGAATATAGTAGGTTTAACAACAATATAAATAAATAATGAGTTCATTACAGTACCTTGAAGCGGTATTTTGTTTTCTTTCGCTAACGGAGCTCACGAGATTTTCTGCTGAGTTTTGTGTTGTGAAGTTTTCAAGTTTTGGGTGAAAGATTTGATGGATTATGGAACAAGGAGTGGCAAGAGCCTAAGATTGGGGATGCGCATGGAACCACCAAGATAATCTAAGGACACCTAAAATCCAAAGCTTGGGGATGCCCCGGAAGGCATCCCCTATTTTGTCTACTTCCATCGGTAACTTTACATGGAGCTATATTTCTATTCACCACATGATTTGTGTTTTGCTTGGAGCGTCTTGTATGATTTGATTCTTTGCTTTTAGTTTACCACAATCATCCTTTCTGTACACACCTTTTGAGAGAGACACACATGATTCAGAAATTATTAGAATGCTCTATGTGCTTCACTTATATCTTTTGAGCTTTATAATTTTGCTCTAGTGCTTCACTTATATCTTTTAGAGCACGGTGGTGGATTTGTTTTATAGAAACTATTGATCTCTCATGCTTCACTTAGATTATTTTGAGAGTCTTAAATAGCATGGTAATTTGCTTAAATAATCCTAATATGCTAGGTATTCAAGATTAGTAAAAAACTTTCTTATGAGTGTTTTGAATACTAAGAGAAGTTTGATGCTTGATGATTGTTTTGAGACATGGAGGTAGTGATATTAAAGTTGTGCTAGTTGAGTAGTTGTGAATTTGAGAAATACTTGTGTTGAAGTTTGCAAGTCCCGTAGCATGCACGTATGGTAAACGTTATGTAACAAATTTGAAACATGAGGTGTTCTTTGATTGTCCTCCTTATGAGCGGCGGTCGGGGATGAGCGATGGTCTTTTCCTACCAATCTATCCCCCTAGGAGCATGCGCATAGTGCTTGGTTTTTGATGACTTGTAGATTTTTGCAATAAGTATGTGAGTTCTTTATGACTAATGTTGAGTCCATGGATTATATGCACTCTCACCTTTCCATCATTGCTAGCCTCTTCGGTACCGTGCATTGCCCTTTCTCACATTGAGAGTTGG
The DNA here is from genome assembly GCA_021605205.1 of Aegilops longissima. NCBI lineage: Eukaryota > Viridiplantae > Streptophyta > Magnoliopsida > Poales > Poaceae > Aegilops > Aegilops longissima. The sequence goes on along the minus strand of CM038676.1, from coordinate 255,254,414 downwards.
TGCAAACTTCGCCGGTGCATCCAAACCCCGTGATATGATACACTCTTCCACACATAAACCTCCTTATATCTTCCTCAAACCAGCCACCATACCTACCTATTGTGGCATTTCCATAGCCATTCCGAGATATATTGCCATGCAACTTTCCACCATTTCGTTTATCATGACACGTGCATCATTGTCATATTGCTTTTCATGATCATATAGTTGACATAGTATTTGTGGCAAAGCCACCATTCATAATTCTTTCATACATGTCACTCTTGGTTCATTGCCTATCCCGGTACACCGTCGGAGGCATTCATATAGAGTCATACTTTGTTTTAGTATCGAGTTGTAATCATTGAGTTGTAAATAAATAGAAGTGTGATGATCATCATTTTCTAGAGCATTGTCCCAAGTGAGGAATAAAAAAAGCGATAAAGGACATAAAAAAGAGAAGGCCCAAAAAAATGAGAGAAAAAGAGAGAAGGGACAATGTTACTATCCTTTTACCACACTTGTGCTTCAAAGTAGCACCATAATCTTCATGATAGAGATGTTGGGGAACGTAGCAGAAATTCAAAATTTTCCTACGTGTCACCAAGATCTATCTATGGAGAAACTAGCAACGAGGGGAGGAGAGTGCGTCTACATACCCTTGTAGATCGCTAAGCGGAAGCGTTCAAGTGAACGGGGTTGATGGAGTCGTACTCGTCGTGATTCAGATCACCGATGATCAAGTGCCGAACGGACGGCACCTCCGCGTTCAACACACGTACAGCCCGGTGACGTCTCCCACGCCTTGATCCAGCAAGGAGAGAGGGAGAGGTTGAGGAAGACTCCATCCAGCAGCAGCACAACGGCATGGTGGTGATGGAGGAGCGTGGCAATCCAGCAGGGCTTCGCCAAGCACCAAGGGAGAGGAGGAGGAGGAGAGGCAGGGCTGCACCAAGAGGGAGAGGTTCTCGTGTGTTGGGCAGCCCAAAACCTCAAGTATATATAGGGGGAAAGGGGGGCTGCGCCCCCTTTAGGGTTTCCACCCCAAGGGTGCGGCCAGCCCTAGATGGGACTTGGGGCGGCCAAGAGGGGGAGGAGTGCCTCCCAAGTCAAGTGGAGGCCCTCCCCCTTAGGGTTTCCCCCCTCCCATGCGCATGGGCCTTGGGGGGGCTGGTTCCCTTGGCCCATTATGGCTAGGGCGCCCCCTACAGCCCATGCTACTGTATTGGACGTGGTGGAACAATTTCGGACCTCCGGACCCCTCCGAATCCTCCGAACCTTCCGAAGCTTCGGTACAATACCGAAAAACCCGAACTTTTTCGGAACCCGAACAACAACTTTCCATATATAAATCTTTACCTCCGGACCATTCCGAACTCCTCGTGACGTCCGGGATCTCATCCGGGACTCGAACAACATTCGGTAACCACATACAAACTTCCTTTATAACCCTAGCGCCATCGAACCTTAAGTGTGTAGACCCTACGGGTTCGGAGACATGTAGACATGACCGAGACGTTCTCCGGTCAATAACTAACAGCGGATCTGGATACCCATGTTGGCTCCCACATGTTCCACGATGATCTCATCGGATGAACCACGATGTCAAGGACTCAATCGATCCGTATACAATTCCCTTTGTCTAGCGGTATTGTACTTGCCCGAGATTCGATCGTCGGTATACCGATACCTTGTTCAATCTCGTTACGGCAAGTCTCTTTACTCGTTCCGTAACACATCATCCCGTGATCAACCCCTTGTTCACATTGTGCACATTATGATGATGTCCTACCGAGTGGGCCCAGAGATACCTCTCCGTTTACGGAGTGACAAATCCAGTCTCGATCCGTGTCAACCCAATGGTCACTTTCGGAGATACCTGTAGTGCACCTTTATAGTCACCCGAGCCACGTTGTGACGTTTGATACACCCAAAGCACTCCTACGGTATCCGGAATTGCACGATCTCATGGTCTAAGGAAGAGATACTTGACATTGGAAAAGCTCTAGCAAAACAAACTACACGATCTTGTGCTATGCTTAGGATTGGGTCTTGTCCATCACATCATTCTCCTAATGATGTGATCCCGTTATCAATGACATCCAATGTCCATGGTTAGGAAACCATAACCATCTATTGATCAACGAGCTAGCCAATAGAGGCTTGCTAGGGACATGGTGTTGTCTATGTATCCACACATGTATTTGAGTTTCCTATCAATACAATTATAGCATGGATAATAAACGATTATCATGAACAAGGAAATATAATAATAACTAATTTATTATTGCCTCTAGGGCATATTTCCAACAGTCTCCCACTTGCACTAGAGTCAATAATCTAGTTCACATCGCCATGTGATTAACACTGATAGGTCACATCGCCATGTGACCAACATCCAAAGAGTTTACTAGTGTCTTAAACTAGTTCACATCACCATGTGATTAAGTCTCAATGAGTTACGGGTTTGATCATGTTTTGCTTGTGAGAGAGGTTTTAGTCAACGGGTGCGAACCTTTCAGATCCGTGTGTACTCGCAATTCTCTATGTCATATTGTAAATCTGCTTCCACGCTCCACTTGGAGCTATTCCAAATGGTTGCTCCACTATCGTATCCGGTTTGCTACTCGAGTCATTCGGATAGGTGTTAAAGCTTGCATCGACGTAACCCTTTACGCCGAACTCTTTATCACCTCCATAATCGAGAAACATGTCCTTATTTACTCCAAGGACAATTTTGATCGCTGTCCAATGATCCATTCTGGATCATTCTTGTACCCTTGAGTGACTCATGGCAAGGCACACTTCGGTGCGGTACACAGCATAGCATACTATAGAGCCTATGTCGAAGCATAGGGGCGACCTTCATCCTTTCTCTCTTTTACGTCGTGGTCGAGCTTTAACTCTTAACTTCATACCTTACGACTCGAGGCAAGAACTCCTTCTTTGGTGATCCATCTTGAACACTTTCAAGATTATGTCAAGGTATGTGCTCATTTGAAAGTACCATTAAGCGGTTTTGATCTATCCCTATAGATCTTGATGCTCAATGTTCAAGTAGCTTAATACAGGTTTTCACTTGAAAACACTTTTCAAATAACCCTATATGCTTTCCAGAAATTCTACATCATTTCGATCAACAATATGTCAATGACACATACTCATCGAAATTCTATAGTGCTCCCACTCACTTCTTTGGAAATACAAGTTTCTCATAAACTTTGTATAAACCCAAAATCTTTGATCATCTCATCAAAGTGCACATTCCAACTCCGAGATGCTTACTCCAGTCCTTAGAAAGGATCGCTGGAGCTAGCATACCTTTTAGCATCCTTAGGATCGACAAAACTTTTCTCGATTGTATCACATACAACCTTTCCTTACGTAAAGGTAAGGAAACTCGTCTTGACATCCATCTGCCAGATTTCATAAATGCAGCTTGTGCTAACATGATTCCGACGGACTTAAGCATCGCTACGGATGAGAAAATCTCATCGTAGTCAACTCCTTGAACTTGTGAAAAACTCTTTGCCACAAGTCGAGCTTTATAGAAGGTGACATTACCGTCCATGTCCGTCTTCTTCTTAAAGACCCATTTATTTCAATGGCTTGCCGATCATCGGGCAAGTCCACCAAAGTCCATGCTTTGTTATGATACATGGATCCTACCTCGGATTTCATGGTTTCTAACCATTTGTCGGAATCCGGGCCCACCACGCTTCTCCATAGCTCGTAGGTTCATTGTTGTCTAGCAACATGTCCTTCAAGACAGGATTGTTGTACCACTCAGAAGTAGTACGCATCCTTGTCACCCTACGAGGTACGTCAGTGACTTGATCCGAAACTTCATGATCACTATCATAAGCTTCTACTTCAATTGGTGTAGGTGCCACGGGAACAACTTCCTGTGCCCTGCTACACACTTGTTGAAGTGACGGTTCAATAACCTTATCAAGTCTCCACCATCCTCCCACTCAACTTTTCGAGACGAACTTTTCCTCGAGAAAGGACCCGATTCAAGAAACAATCCCTATTGCTTTCGGATCTGAATTAGGAGGTATACCCAACTGTTTTGGGTGTCCTATGAAGATGTATTTTATCCGCTTTTGGGTTCGAGCTTATCAACATGAAACTTTTCACATAAGCGTCGTAGCCCCAAACTTTTAAGAAATGACAGCTTAGGTTTCTCTAAACCATAGTTCATACGGTGTCATCTCAACGGAATTTCGTGGTGCCCTATTAAAGTGAGTGTGGTTGTCTCTAACGCCTAACCCATGAACGATAGTGGTAATTCGATAAGAGACATCATGGTACGCACCATATCCAATAGGGTGCAACTATGATGTTCGGACACACCATCACACTATGGTGTTCCAGGCGGTATTTATTGTGAAACAATTTGCACAATGTCTTAATTGTGTGCCAAAACTCGTAACTCAGATATTCATCTCTATGATCATATCATAGACATCCTATCCTCTTGTCACGAAGATCTTAAACTTCACTCTGAAATTGCTTGAACCATTCAATAATTCAGACTTGTGTTTCATCAAGTAAATATACTCAACATCTACTCGAATCATCTGTGAAGTAAGAACATAACAATATTCACTGCATGCCTCAGCACTCATTGGACTGCACACATCAAAATGTGTTACTTCCAACAAGTTGCTATCTTGTTCCATCTTACCGAAACCGAGGCTTTTCGGTCATCTTGCCCATGTGGTATGTTTTGCATATCTCAAGTGATTCTAAATCAAGTGAGTCTAAACGATCCATCTGCATGGAGTTTCTTCATGCATACACACCAATAGACATGGTTCGCATGTCTCAAACTTTTCAAAAACGAGTGAGTCCAAAGATCCATCGACATGGAACTTCTTCATGTGTTTTATACCAATATGACTCACATGGCAGTGCCACAAGTAAGTGGTACTATCATTACTATCTTATATCTTTTGGCATGAAAATGTGTATCACTACGATCGAGATTCAATAAACCATTCCTTTAGGTGCAAGACCATTGAAGGTATTATTCAAATAAATAGAGTAACCATTATTCTCCTTAAATGAATAACCGTATTGCGATAGACATAATCCAATCATGTCTATGCTCAACGCAAACACCAAATAACAATTATTTAGGTTTAACACCTAATCTCGATGGTAGAGGGAGCGTGCGATGCTTGATCACATCAACCTTGGAAACACTTCCAACATATATCGTCAACTCACCTTTAGCTAGTCTCCGTTTATTCCATAGCTTTTATTTCGAGTTACTAACACTTAGCAACCGAACCGGTATCTTAATACCCTGGTGCTACTAGGAGTACTAGTAAAGTACACATTAACATAATGTATATCCAATATACTTCTATCGACCTTGCCACCTTCTCATCTACCAAGTATCTAGGGTGGTTCTGCTCGATGTCTGTTCCCCTTATTACGAAGCACTTAGTCTCGGGTTTGGGTTCGACCTTGGGTTTCTTCTTTGGAGCAGCAACTGTTTTGCCGCTTCATGAAGTATCCCTTGTTGCCCTTGCCCTTCTTGGATTTAGTGGTTTTACCAACCATCAACAATTGATGCTCCTACTTGATTTCTACTTTCGGTGTCAAACATCGTGAATACCTCAAGGATCATCATATCTATCCCGATATGTTATAGTTCATCACGAAGCTCTAGCAGCTTGGTGGCAATGACTATGGAGAAACATCACTATCTTATCCGGAAGATCAACTCCCACTCGATTCAAGTGATTGTTGCACTCGGACAATCGAGCACAAGCTCAACGATTGAGCGTTTCTCCCTTAGTTTGTAGGCTAAGAAAATCGCCGGAGGTCTCATACCTCTTGGCGTGGGCATGAGCCTGAAATCCTAATTTCAGCCCTTGAAACATCTCATATGTTCCGTGATATTTGAAAACATCTTTCATGCCTCAACTCTAAACCGTTTAACCGAACTATCACGTAGTTATCAAGGCGTGTATGTCCGATGTTCGCAACATCCACAGGCGGACGTTTGGGGTTTAGCACACCTTGGCGGTGCATTAAGGACATAAGCTTTCTCTGTCCGCATAATCGCTACTTTCAACTTTCAACTATATTTTCTCTAGGAACATATCTAAGCAGTGGAACTAAAGCGCGAGCTTCGACATAATTTGCAAAAGGTCTTTTGACTATGTTCAGGATAATTAAGTTCATCTTATGAACTCCCACTCGAGATAGACATCCTCTCGGTTATCTAAGTGATTACATGATCCGAATCAACTAGGCCGTGTCCGATCAACACGTGAGACGGACTAGTCATCATCGGTGAACATCTTCATGTTGATCGTATCTACTATCGACTCATGCTCGACCTTTCGGTCTCCGTGTTCGAGGCCATGTCTTCACATGCTAGGCTCGTCAAGTTAACCCTAAGTGTATTGCGTGTGTAAATCTTTCTTACACCGTTGTATGTGAACGTAAGAATCCATCACACCCGATCAACACGTGGTGCTTAGAAGCGACGAACTGTAGCAACGGTGCACAGTTAGGGGAGAACACTTCTTGAAATTTGTGTAAGGGATCATCTTATTTACTACCGTTGTTCTAAGTAAACAAGATGCATAAACATAATAAACATCACATGCAATTATATAGTAGTGACATGATATGGCCAATATCATATTGCTCCTTTGATCTCCATCTTGGGCTCCATGATCATCATTGTCACCGCATGACACCATGATCTCCATCATCATGATCTCCATCATCGTGTCTCCATGAAGTTGTCTCGCCAACTTATTACTTCTACTACTATGGCTACCGGTTAGCAATAAAGTAAAGTAATTACATGGCGTTGTTCAATGACACGCAGGTCATACAATAAATAAAGACAACTCCTATGGCTCCTGCCGGTTGTCATACTCATCGACATGCAAGTCGTGAATCCTATTACAAAAACATGATCAATCTCATACATCACATATATTCATCACATTCTTTTGGCCATATCACATCACATAGCATACCCTCGCAAAAACAAGTTAGGCGTCCTCTAATTGTTGTTTGCATGTTTTACGTGGCTGCTTTGGGTTTCTAGCAAGAACGTTTCCTACCCACATAAAACCACAACGTGATATGCCAATTGCTATTTACCCTTCATAAGGACCCTTTTCATCGAATCCGTTCCGACTAAAGTGGGAGGCGGCACCGCTAGCCACCTTATGCACCAAGTGCATGTCGATCGGTGGAACCTGTCTCACGTGGAAAGAGTGTAAGGTCGGTCCGGCCGCTTCATCCCACAATACCGTCGAAACAAGATTGGACTAGTAACGGTAAGCATATTGAACATCATCAACGCCCACAACTACTTTGTGTTCTACTCGTGCAAAGAATCTACGCAATAGACCTAGCTCGATACCCTTTGTTGGGGAACGAGCAGAAATTCAAAATTTTCCCACGTGTCACCAAGATCTATCTATGGAGAAACTAGCAACGAGGGGAGGAGAGTGCGTCTACATACCCTTGTAGATCGCTAAGCGGAAGCGTTCAAGTGAACGGGGTTGATGGAGTCGCACTCGTCGTGATTCAGATCACCGATGATCAAGTGCGAACGGACGGCACCTCCGCGTTCAACACACGTACAGCCGGTGGCGTCTCCCACGCCTTGATCCAGCAAGGAGAGAGGGAGAGGTTGAGGAAGACTCCATCCAGCAGCAGCACAACGGCATGGTGGTGATGGAGGGCGTGGCAATCCCGCAGGCTTCGCCAAGCACCAAGGGAGAGGAGGAGGAGAGGGGGCTGCACCAAGAGGAGAGGTTCTCGTGTGTTGGGCAGCCCAAAACCTCAAGTATATATAGGGGGAAAGGGGGGCTGCGCCCCCTTTAGGGTTTCCCACCCCAAGGGGTGCGGCCAGCCCTAGATGGGACTTGGGGGGCGGCCAAGAGGGGGAGGAGTGCCTCCCAAGTCAAGTGGAGGCCCTCCCCTTAGGGTTTCCCCCTCCCATGCGCATGGGCCTTGGGGGCTGGTTCCTTGGCCCATTATGGCTAGGGCGCCCCCTACAGCCCATGCTACTGTATTGGACGTGGTGGAACAATTTCCGGACCTCCGGACCCCTCCGAATCCTCCGAACCTTCCGAAGCTTCCGGTACAATACCGAAAAACCCGAACTTTTTCGAAACCCGAACAACAACTTTCCATATATAAATCTTTACCTCCGGACCATTCCGAACTCCTCGTGACGTCCGGGATCTCATCCGGACTCAACAACATTCGTAACCACATACAAACTTCCTTTATAACCCTAGCGTCATCGAACCTTAAGTGTGTAGACCCTACGGGTTCGGGAGACATGTAGACATGACCGAGACGTTCTCCGGTCAATAACTAACAGCGGGATCTGGATACCCATGTTGGCTCCCACATGTTCCACGATGATCTCATCGGATGAACCACGATGTCAAGGACTCAATCGATCCCGTATACAATTCCCTTTGTCTAGCGGTATTGTACTTGCCCGAGATTCGATCGTCGGTATACCGATACCTTGTTCAATCTCGTTACCGGCAAGTCTCTTTACTCGTTCCGTAACACATCATCCCGTGATCAACCCCTTGTTCACATTGTGCACATTATGATGATGTCCTACCGAGTGGGCCCAGAGATACCTCTCCGCTTTACGGAGTGACAAATCCCGATCTCGATCCGTGTCAACCCAATGGTCACTTTCGGAGATACCGTAGTGCACCTTTATAGTCACCCGCCACGTTGTGACGCTTGATACACCCAAAGCACTCCTACGGTATCCGGAATTGCACGATCTCATGGTCTAAGGAAGAGATACTTGACATTGGAAAAGCTCTAGCAAAACGAACTACACGATCTTGTCCTATGCTTAGGATTGGGTCTTGTCCATCACATCATTCTCCTAATGATGTGATCCCGTTATCAATGACATCCAATGTCCATGGTTAGGAAACCATAACCATCTATTGATCAACGAGCTAGCCAATAGAGGCTTGCTAGGGACATGGTGTTGTCTATGTATCCACACATGTATTTGAGTTTCCTATCAATACAATTATAGCATGGATAATAAACGATTATCATGAACAAGGAAATATAATAATAACTAATTTATTATTGCCTCTAGGGCATATTTCCAACAAGAGAGTCTCTTGTTTTGTCACTTTCATATACTAGTGGGAATTTTTAATTATAGAACTTGGCTTGTATATTCCAACAATGGGCCTCCTCAAGTGCCCTAGGTCTTCGTGAGCAAGCAAGTTGGATGCACACCCACTTAGTTTCTTTTGTTGAGCTTTCATATATTTATAGCTCTAGTGCATCCGTTGCATGGCAACCCCTACTCCTTGCATTAGCATCAATCGATGGGCATCTCCATAGATCATTGATTAGCCTCGTTGATGTGAGACTTTCTCCTTTTTTGTCTTCTCCACATAACCCCCATCATCATATTCTATTCCACCCATAGTGCTATGTCCATGGCTCACGCTCATGTATTGCGTGAAGGTTGAAAAAGTTTGAGATTACTAAAGTATGAAACAATTGCTTGGCTTGTCATCGGGGTTGTGCATGATGAGAGCATTCTTGTGTGACGAAAATGGAGCATGACTAAACTATATGATTTTGTAGGGATGAACTTTCTTTGGCCATGTTATTTTGAGAGGACATAATTGCTTAGTTAGTATGCTTGAAGTATTATTATTTTTATGTCAATATTGAACTTTTATCTTGAATCTTTCGGATCTGAACAGTCATACCACAATTAAGAAGAATTACATTGAAATTATGCCAAGTAGCATTCCACATCAAAATTCTGTTTTATCATTTAACTACTCAAGGACGAAGCAGAATTAAGCTTGGGGATGCTTGATACGTCTTCAACGTATCTATAATTTTTGATTGCTCCATGCTATATTATCTTCATTTTGGACATTATTGGGCTTTATTATTCACTTTTATATTATTTTGGGACTAACCTATTAACCGGAGGCCCAGCCCAGAATTGCTGTTTTTTTGCCTATTTCAGAGTTTCGCAGAAAAAGAATATCAAACGGAGTCCAAACGGAATGAAACCTTCGGGAACGTGATTTTCAGAACGAACATGATCCAGAGGACATGGACCCTACGTCAAGAAACCAAACAGGAAGCCACGAGGTAGGGGACGCGCCTACCCCCCCCCCGTAGGCACGCCCTCCACCCTCGTGGTGCCCACGTTGCTCCACCGACGTACTCCTTCCTCCTATATATACCTACGTACCCCCAAACGATCAAATACGGAGCCAAAAACCTAATTCCACCGCCGCAACCTTCTGTACCCGTGAGATCCCATCTTGGGGCCTGTTCCGGAGCTCCGCCGGAGGGGGCATTGATCACAAAAGGCTTCTACATCAACACCATAGCCTCTCCGATGAAGTGTGAGTAGTTTACCTCAGACCTTCGGGTCCATACTTAGTAGCTAGATGGCTTCTTCTCTCTTTTTGGATCTCAATACAATGTTCTCCCCTTCTCTTGTGGAGATCTATTCGATGTAATCTTCTTTTGCAGTGTGTTTGTTGAGACCGATGAATTGTGGGTTTATGATCAAGTTTATCTATGAACAATATTTGAATCTTCTGAATTCTTTTATGTATGATTGGTTATATTTGCAAGTCTCTTCGAATTATCAGTTTGGTTTGGCCTACTAGATTGATCTTTCTTGCAATGGGAGAAGTTCTTAGCTTTGGGTTCAATCTTGCGGTGTCCTTTCCCAAAGGATGAGGGGCAGCAAGGCACGTATTGTATTGTTGCCATCGAGGATAACAAGATGGTTTTTTTATCATATTGCATGAATTTATCCCTCTACATCATGCCATCTTGCTCAAAGCGTTACTCTGTTCTTATGAACTTAATACTCTAGATGCATGCTGGATAGCGGTCGATGTGTGGAGTAATAGTAGTAGATGCAGGCAAGAGTCGGTCTACTTGTTTCGGACGTGATGCCTATATACATGATCATACCTAGATATTCTCCTAACTATGCTCAATTCTGTCAATTGCTCAACAGTAATTTGTTCACCCACCATAAAATACTTATGCTCTCGAGAGAAGCCACTAGTGAAACTTATGGCCCCCGGGTCTATCTTCTATCATATTAATCTTCCAACACTTAGCTATTTCTATTTCCTTTTACTTTACTTTGCATCTTTATCATAAAAATACCAAAAAAATTATCTTATCATATCTATCAGATCTCACTCTCGTAAGTGACCGTGTAGGGATTGACAACCCCTTATCGCATTGGTTGCGAGGATTTATTTGTTTGTGTAGGTGCGAGGGACTTGCGCGTAGCCTCCTACTGCATTGATACCTTAGTTCTCAAAAACTGAGGGAAACACTTACGCTACTTTGCTGCATCACCCTTTCCTCTTCAAGGGAAAACCAACGTAGTGCTCAAGAGGTAGCACTTCACCAATGCACAACCTTCCAATCACTTCTCTTTTTGAAAAAGTTTTTAGACATAAGAGGCAAGTAAATTTTTCTGTATTTTGTATTATTTTAATTTTTATGTTTTTCACCCACAACTAAACAAAAACAAAAGGGAAAACAAAATCTACTTAGTGAGGAAAGCAAACAAGCATACACAAAAATATCAACCCCATGATATTGCTCCCGGCAACGGCGCTAGAAAAGAGCTTGATAATCCCCAAGTGCAAGGAATCATCGTAGCAATTTCCAAAGGTGGAAGTGATAAGTATGGAGTGTCGAACCCACACAGAGCTAAAGGTAAGATCAATATTCTCCCGAGTCCTATCGCCATCGACAAGACTCTCATTACACGAACGCTTGCTTTCATCTAGAAATGAGAAATAAAACTACATTGTGGGTATGAAGAGGATAACTTTGCATGATATCGAGAACTAAAATATAAAGTAGGTGTTGTTAATATAAAGTTAGAATATATTATAAATATATTACAAATAGCGAGGTGGAATAATGATGGATCTCAGAGCGACCGGACCGAATGGATCAAGTCTCGTGCTCGGTGTCATCCTGGATCGAGAATCTGACACCACACAAGATGCTTCAAGGATTTATAGCAGAGTAGCAATCACACACTTATTACATCGTTGTCCACAAGGAACTGAATACAATAAAATGGCTTAAGGCCATCTAATACTAACAATGGAAGGCTTGGAAGATAAGTGAGTCCATCAACTCCATCGGCATCACCGAGTATAGAACCACGACCTAACACCTTACTACTCGTAAATCGAAAAGTCTCGCAACGTGAAAGTTGCAGCCCGAAAACGGGTCAGCACATGGAATATGCTGGCAATGTAACACATAGAGAGTAATGAAGCAATAAGCCTATACTACATGCATATATGGTTGGTGGTAAGGCTCTACGGTTACAATTTTTGCATAAAGCTAGTTTTTCCCTACATCAAAGGAATAATTTTATTTAACTATCATGGTGGTTGTTAAACATTGAGAATGGTTGACAGCATCCTCAATCCCAATTAAAAAGTACTCATCAAAATCCCAATAACTTTTATTAGAAGTAACATGTTGAGATTCACATGATATTCAATTACCAGATACTCAAAATTTGTCCATAACCGGGGACACGGCTAATCATGATTAGTTTATACACTCTGCAGAGGTTTGCGCACTTTTCCCCACAAGACTCGATCGCCTCCGTTTGGTTCTCGCACTACATGGTGTTTGAGAGAAGGATGACCGAGATATAGTCTTTGAGAAGCGCTAGCACCTTACATGTGGGTAGACCGTACCAACCTACATCCCCTACATCAGCTAGCCTACCCGTAAGAGTTCGCACAACTTAGTCAACTACTCCAGAGCCCATAATTGGCTTGTGGCTGCACACGGAAGTTTCCAGTTTGAATAATCTTATGATCCCTTAGAGCACAGGTGGCGGTCCAAGAAATACAGCAAGTCTCGATGGAAACCAGGTGCCTCAATCCACCCAGATGTGTGTTTAGGTTGCCACCTTAAATAAACCATTAATTAACAATCTCACATCTGTCATGGATATTCACTCACCCAATCCACGCCTACTAGCATAGCATGGCATAATAAGCAAACGAGAAGTAACTCCCAAGGTTTCATAAGTAAACAGTAATAGGTACTACCTCAAATCTACTTCCCAATCCCACAATTTAATTAGATCCTAAACATGCAAGTGTTTGAGGGTTTGATCTAATGCAATAAAACTGGGTAGTAGAAAAGGTATGATCAAGTGTTACTTGCCTTGCCGATGATCCATGAGACCTAGAGATTCAAGTAACAAGCGGCGCACTCCGGTGATCTAACGCAGACAAACAACAAGCATACAATAAGTACTCATCTAATGCACGGGAAATCTCGAATAAAAGAACTAACCAGAGAGTTTAACTTAAGAACCCTGGTTGCAAAAGAATCGAATCAAATAAGGCATCGAAAGTCGAAACTCGAGAGAGAACGACTCGGTTTAGCAATCTGAAACTAGGTCAAAATTTCACAGTAGCAAAACTCTGTGTAAGTAGGTTAGTTTGAACGGCGGTTTAGAACTGAAACTCCAGCGCTTGAATCACCGATTCGATAAACGAGCGAGAAAATAAACAGATTTGAAAATCGGATCGAAATCGAATCGGAAAAATAACGGATTAAATCCGATTAAAAGAAAACGACGAACGGAGTAAATAATGACGTTAGTTAACAGAACTAATCCAACGAACACATTCATTGAAACGAACGGTTCGGTGAACGCTCATTAAATAAGAAACCAAAAAAAAAAAAATAAAACCAACTAGGGTTTTAAAAAAAACCAAACTTAAAAACCGGATAGGGTTTTCTAAAGAAAACCGGACCGGGGTTTGCGGCGGCTACCTCCGGTGGCTTCACGGCTGAGGCTCGGGGCGGTGAGGTCGGCGGCAGGTCGGGAGGGGGCGGGGTCGGGAGGCGGCGAGGGGCTCGGACGGCGGAGAGACAGGCAGCGGCCTCGGGCGACAGGGAGGCTCAGTGGGGCTCGGGTGAGGGGGAGGGCGGGATGAGGAGAGGGGGCGGGTTTTATAGGAGGGGGTTGGCCGGCTTGGGGGGGGCAAGGGGGGCGGCGGAGGCGGCGGCGGCGCAGTGGAGACCGCACGTGAGGAGGAGAGGAGGTGGGCAGGGGTCTGGGCTGGGCTGGGCAGTGGGCCTTGGCCCAGCGGGCGCGACGCGTTTTTTTAAACAAAACTAAACGAATTAAAAAAATACCAAACGAACTCCAATTTAATAAAATTAATTTTCCCGACTCCTAAAAATGAGTCTAACAAAACGAACTTTAAAATGGGCAATATGCATTTTTTAAATGCTCATTTTGCCTAAAGCAAATAAATCTTTCAAAACCAATTTTGACTTATTTATAATATCTTCATTTTTCCTATATGTTGGGAAAGTCATATTATTCCCTCTCTTTAACTTTTTATATCGGAAAACTTTATGAAGATAAATAAATAAATCAATGATCCTATTTTCAAAATTTGAGAAATCCCAAATATGAAAATAATGAAACTTCCAACTCTCTCCGAGGGTCCTTGAGTTGCGTGAAATTTTCTAGGATCGGAAAAATGCGAGAAAATATAATATGCATGATGACCTAATGTATAACATTCCAAATTGAAAATTTGGGATGTTACAAACCTACCCCTTAAGATGAATCTCCCTCGAGATTCGGGTTGGCTAGAAAATAGGTGAGGGTGGTCCTTAGCAAAACTTCCTCTCTTTCCTGGTGGCTTCATCCTCGGTGTGGTGGCTCCAATTGAACTTTGCAAAACTTGATAACCTTCTGCGGGTAACTCTGCTGGCATAATCGAGAATCTTAACTGTTTTTCCTCATATGTTAAGTCATCCTTCAACTGAATTGCTTCCGGTGCACTGTGTCTCTTAACGGTACCTCTCGCTATCTCGGGTGACATTTCTTCAACTGAGGAACATGGAATACATCATGAACTCCTGACAGTTCTTCTGGCAATTCCAACTTATAAGCAACTTCTCCCATGCGTTGCAAAATCTTATATGGTCCAACGAAACATGGGGCTAACTTTCCTTTAACTCCAAAACACTTAACTCCTCGAAGCGGGGATACTCTAAGATATACTCTGTCTCCAACTTCATACTCAATCGCTGGCGCTTTGAATCGGCATAGCTCTTTTGTCCGGGTGGGCTACCTTGAGCCTGTCTCGAATCAACTTAACCTTCATTAGGACTCCTTAATCAAATCTGGTCCAAACAATCGGCGATCTCGGTTTAGTCCCATGACAACGGTGTCCTGCACCTTCTTCCATACAAAGCCTCGAAGGTGCCATCTTCAAGCTGGTTTGGAAGCTGTTGTTGTAGGAAAATTCTGCATATGGCAAATTATCGTCCCAACTAGATCCGTAATCTAGTGCACAAGCTCTCAAAGATGTCCTCCAAAATCTGATTGACTCTCTCGGTCCATCCATCGGTCTGGGTGGAAAGCTGTATGAATTCCAATCGGGTTCCCAATGTTTCGTGTAACCGGTTCCAAAATTTCAAGTAAACTGGGTTCCTCTATTCGATACGATGCTCCTCGGAACTCCGTGCAAACACACAATTCTGGTCATGTATATCTTTGCCAACTTAGCACTGCTATAGGTAGTCTTGACTGGAATGAAATGAGCTACCTTCGTCAAACGATCGACTATGACCCAAATCGAGTCATATCTGAACGAGTCTTTGGCAAACCTGTGATGAAATCCATGCCTAGTTTATCCCACTTCCATTCAGGTATCGGCAATGGTTGCAACAATCCTGCTGGCTTCTGATGTTCTGCCTTTACTTTCTGACATACATCACAAATTGCTACATACTCCGCAATATCCTTCTTCATTCCGGTCCACCGAAAGTATTCTTCAAGTCCAAATACATCTTGGTATTTCTGGGTGAATCGAATAGGGTGAATCATGGGCTTCTTGCAAAATTAACTTTTCGATCTCGGGTCATTGGGCACATAAACACGGTCTTCAAACCATAGGGTATCGTGCTCATCCTCACGAAATCCTTTAGCTTTTCCTTTGCTCATTTTCTCCTTTATAGAGGCAACTTCCTTATCGCCTTTTGGGCTTCTCGATTTTGTCCATCGATGTATAATTGAATCTCCAATGCTGCTACATAGCCTCTGGAACTATTTCCAAACATAGCTCTCGAAGGTCCTCGGCTAACTCATTGGGTATTCCTCCCATCATTAGGGTATTGACGTGGCTCTTACGGCTCAATGCGCCCGCTACGACATTAGCCTTTCCGGGTGATAATGCAATCTCATGTCATAATCCTTGATAAGTTCTAACCATCTCCTTTGTGCGAGATTCAATTCTTACGTGTGAAGATGTACTTCAAACTCTTGTGATCCGTATATACTTCACAATGATTTCCAATGAGAAAATGTCTCCACGTCTTGAGGGCATGCACAACGGCTGCTAACTCCAAATCATGAGTGGCATAATTTTAACTCATGGGGCTTAAGTTGTCGTGAAGCATCTGAAACAACTCTTCCTTCTTGCATAAGCACGGCTCCAAGTCCTCGGCGTGAAGCGCCGCAATACACCTCATAATCCTTAGTCCGATCCGCAATATCAAAACCAATCTTTTCTTCAACTCCGAAAACTTGCCTCACAGTCCTCGGTCCATATGAATTTGTTATCCTTCTTCAACAATTCAGTCATAGGCTTAGCAATTCTTGAGAAATTCTCAATGAATCTTGGTAGTATCCTGCGAGTCCAAGGAAACTCTAAATCTCTCCAAGCTGTCGTTGGTGCTTCCCATTTGGTTCGGTTTCAACCTTTGTGGGGTCAATGCTATTCCTTCTCCGGATATAACATGTCCGAGAAATCCAACTTCCTTTAGCCAAAACTCACATTTGCTGAACTTGGCATACAACTGGTGTTCCTCGGTTTCTCCAAAACCAATCGCAAATGTTCCTTGTGTTCCTCTTCATTCTTGAGAAAATCAAAATGTCATCAATGAACACCACGCGAACTTATCCAAAAACTCCATAAACACTTTGTTCATCGTGTTCATGAAATAGGCTGGTGCGTTAGTCAGTCCAAATGACATAACGGTATACTCATCTGATCCATATCTGGTGGTAAACGCTGTCTTGGGTATGTCTTGCTCCCGAATCTTCAATCGATGGTACCACGATCGCAAGTCGATCTTGGAAAACACTTTAGCTCCTTGCAAGCGATCAAACAGATCATTTATCATAGGTAGTGGGTACTTGTTCTTGATTGTTACTTCATCAATCCACGATAATCAACAACCAATCTTAACGATCCATCCTTTTTCTCCACTAACAATACGGGTGATCCCCAAGGTGAAGAACTTGGCGGATAAAACCTTTATCCAATAGTTCCTTAATCGCTTCTTGATTTCCGCCAAATCCTGTGCGGGCATCACAGACGGTCGTTTCGATATCGGGCCTGTTCACGCAACAGCTCGATCAAAAACTCAATGTCTCTATCCGGTGGCATTCACGGCAACTCTTAGGAAATACATCGGAAAATCCTTCACCATGGTACTTCTTCCGCACCACCTCGATAAGCAATTAACTTGCGCTCTCCTCGGCTTGTGTCGTGATACATACTTAATCCTTCTTCCTTACGGTGTGGTGAGCAAAATTGACTTTGTGGTGCAATCTATGTTTCCTCCATACCTTGATAACCAATCCATACCTAATATCACATCCAAACCTTGGGATTCCAGAACTATTAGGTCTGAGGGGAAAACATAGTGTCCAATCCTTAATGGTAGTCGATCACACCATTTACTAGCCATGTATTCTGCTCCGGGTGAGGTTACTAGCATGGGTGACCTAAGGGCTTGGGTCGGTAATTTGTACTTATCCACAAATCCCTTGATATGTATGAATGCGATGCACCAAGATCGAAAAGAACAACTGCGATAAAGGACTTAACCAAAAACTTACCACCATCGCATCGGGCTGATCTTCAACCTCCTCCACATCAATGTGGTTCACCGTCCCCTGTTGAAAGGGTTGGGCTTCTTTCCGAGCTTCCATTGCCATTTCCATTCTCGCCTTACGGATAGTCATTGGCATAATGCCCGATCTTGCGGCACTTAAAGCAAGTGATATGACTCAGTCTACTTTGGATGGTGTTGACGGGTTGGTGCGGTTCTGTCCATTGCTTCCTCCATTCCCGTTCCCATTCTTAGTGCCATTATGGTTATGCGAATTACCTCCTCCATGGGTATGCTGAAACTGAATTCTGATTTAGGGGTATAACGAGGTTTCATGGGCTCGAGTTATACTTCCCTGTCCATACTTCCGCTTGCAGTTCTCAATTTCTGCTGCTTTCCTTCAATCATGAGGGCTCGGTCTACCAACTCCCGGTAGTTGTTGAAACTTGCCACCATCAACGGCATCTTGAACTCATCATTCAGTCCTTCTAGAAACTTCTCTGTTTAGCTGCATCTCAGAGTAACGTCATCCGGGGCATAACGTGCTAATTTACTAAAGTCATCCACGTCATCGCCAACTGTCCTTCCTCCTTGGCGAAGTTGCGAAACTCACGCTTCTTCATGGCCATAGCTCCTGCTGAAACATGAGCAGTGCGAAAAGCTTGCTGAAACTGATCCCATGTGACAGTGTCTACGGGATAAGTGGCTGTAAAATTCTCCCCTTATCGCATTGGTTGCGAGGATTTATTTGTTTCTGTAGGTGCGAGGGACTTGCGCGTAGCCTCCTACTGGATTGATACCTTAGTTCTCAAAAACTGAGGGAAACACTTACGCTACTTTGCTGCATCACCCTTTCCTCTTCAAGGGAAAACCAACGTAGTGCTCAAGAGGTAGCACTTCACCAATGCACAACCTTCCAATCACTTCTCTTTTTGAAAAAGTTTTTAGACATAAGAGGCAAGTAAATTTTTCTGTATTTTGTATTATTTTAATTTTTATGTTTTTCACCCACAACTAAACAAAAACAAAAGGGAAAACAAAATCTACTTAGTGAGGAAAGCAAACAAGCATACACAAAAATATCAACCCCATGATATTGCTCCCGGCAACGGCGCTAGAAAAGAGCTTGATAATCCCCAAGTGCAAGGAATCATCGTAGCAAATTCCAAAAGTGGAAGTGATAAGTATGGAGTGTCGAACCCACACAGAGCTAAAGGTAAGATCAATATTCTCCCGAGTCCTATCTGCCACTAACAAGACTCTACGTACACCGAACGTTTGCTTTCATCTAGAAATGAGAAATAAAACTACATTGTGGGTATGAAGAGGATAACTTTGCATGATATCTGAGAACTAAAATATAAAGTAGGTGTTGTTAATATAAAGTTAGAATATATTATAAATATATTACAAATAGCGAGGTGGAATAATGATGGATCTGTAGCGACCAGACCCGAATGGATCAAGTCTACGTGCTCGTGTCATCCTGGATCGATAATCTTGACACCACACGAAGCTTGAAGGATTTATAGCGAGTAGCAATCACACACTTATTACATCGTTGTCCACAAGGGAACTGAATACAATAAAATGGCTTAAGGCCATCTAATACTAACAGTGGAAGGCTTGGAAGATAAGTGAGTCCATCAACTCCATCGGCATCATGAGTATAGAACCACGACCTAACACATTACTGTCAAATAAATGTCCGAAAAGTGCATAGCGTGAAAGTTGCAGCCCAAAACGGTCAGCACATGGAATATCTTGGCAATGTAACACATAGAGAGTAATGAAGCAATAAGCCTATACTACATGCATATATGGTTGGTGGTAAGGCTCTCTGGTTACAATTTTGCATAAAGCTAGTTTTTCCCTACATCAAAGGAATAATTTTATTTAACTATCATGGTGGTTGTTAAACATTGAGAATGGTTGACAACATCCTCAATCCCAATTAAAAGTACTCATCAAAATCCCAATAACTTTTATTAGAAGTAACATGTTGAGATTCACATGATATTCAATTACGGATACTCAAAATTTGTCCATAACCGGGACACGGCTAATCATGATTAGTTTATACACTCTGCAGAGGTTTGCACTTTTCCCCACAAGACTCAATCGCCTCCGCTTGGTTCTCGCACTACATGGTGTTTGAGAGACGGATGACCGAGACATAGTCTTCGAAGCGCTAGCACCTTACATGTGGGTAGACCGTACCAACCTACATCCCCTACATCAGCTAGCCTACTCGTAAGAGTTCGCACAACTTAGTCAACTACGCCAGAGCCCATAATTGGCTTGTGGCTGCACACGGAAGTTTCAGTTTGAATAATCTTATGATCCCTTAGAGCACAGGTGGCGGTCCGAAGAAATACAGCAAGTCTGATGGAAACCAGTGCCTCAATCCACCCAGATGTGTGTTTAGGTTGCCACCTTAAATAAACCATTAATTAACAATCTCACATCTGTCATGGATATTCACTCACCCAATCCACGTCTACTAGCATAGCATGGCATAATAAGCAAACGTAGAAGTAACTCCCAAGGTTTCATAAGTAAACAGGTAATAGGTACTACCTCAAATCTACTTCCCAATCCCACAATTTAACTAGATCCTAAACATGCAAGTGTTTGAGGGTTTGATCTAATGCAATAAAACTGGGTAGTAGAAAAGGTATGATCAAGTGTTACTTGCCTTGTCGATGATCCATGAGACCTAGAGATTCAAGTAACAAGCGGCGACTCCGGGTGATCTAACGCAGACAAACAACAAGCATACAATAAGTACTCATCTAATGCACGGGAAATCTCGAATAAAAGAACTAACAGAGAGTTCAACTTAAGAACCCTGGTTGCAAAAGAATCGAATCAAATAAGGCATCGAAAGTCGAAACTCGAGAGAGAACGACTCGGTTTAGCAATCTGAAACTAGGTCAAAATTTCACAGTAGCAAAACTCTGTGTAAGTAGGTTAGTCGAACGGCGGTTTAAGAACTGAAACTCCAGCGCTTGAATCACTGATTCCGATAAACGAGCGAGAAAATAAACAGATTTGAAAATCGGATCGAAATCGAATCGGAAAAATAACGGATTAAATCCGATTAAAAGAAAACGACGAACGGAGTAAATAACAGACGTTCGTTAACAGAACTAATCCAACGAACACATTCATTGAAACGAACGGTTCGGTGAACGTTCATTAAATAAGAAAACCGAAAAGAAAAAAAAATAAAAACCAACTAGGGTTTTTTAAAAAAAACCAAACTTCTTCAAAAAAAACCGGATAGGGTTTTCTAAAGAAAACCGGACCGGGGGGTTGCGGCGGCGGCTACCTCCGGTGGCTTCGCCGGCGGGGCTCCGGGGGGGCGGTGAGAGGTCGGCAGGTCGGGAGGGGCGGGGGTCGGGAGGGCGGCGAGAGGCTCCGCGACGGCGGAGAGGGCGGCGGCCTCGGCGCTGTGGGGCTCAGCTGGAGCTCTGAGGTGGGCAGGCGGGAGGAGGAGAGGGGGGGCGGCGGGTTTTATAGGAGGGGGGTTGGCGGCTTGGGGAGGGGCAGGGCGGCGGCGACCTGGTGTCCGAGGCGGACACGGCGGCGGGCAGGAGATCCAGGCGAGGGGAGGAGAGGAGGTGGGCCGGGCGGTTGGCTGGGCGGCTGGGCCTTGGCCCAAAGTGGGGCGCGCGTTTATTTAAAAAAAACAAAAACTAAACGAATTAAAAAAATACCAAACGAACTCCGAATTTAATAAAATTAATTTTCCCCGACTCCTAAAAATGAGTCGAACAAAACGAACTTAAAAAAAACTGGCAATATGCATATTTTTTTAAAATGCTCATTTTTGCCTAAAGCAAATAAATCTTTCAAAACCAATTTTGATTTATTTATAATATCTTCATTTTTCCTATATGTTGGGAAAGTCATATTATTCCCTCTCTTTAACTTTTTATATCGGAAAAACTTTATGAAGATAAATAAATAAATCCAATGATCCTATTTTCAAAATTTGAGAAATCCCAAATATGAAAATAATGAAACTTCCAACTCTCTCCGAGGGTCCTTGAGTTGCGTGAAATTTTCTAGGATCGGAAAAATGCGAGAAAATATGATATGCATGATGACCTAATGTATAACATTCCAAATTGAAAATTTGGGATGTTACAGGATCGGTGTGCCAAATTATCCTAGGCAATTGTTAGCAAGATCGGTGGTCGTTATTGCAATTTTATATGAGGGAGAGGCATAAGCTAACATACTTTCTCTCCTTGGATCATATGCACTTATAATTGGAACTCTAGCAAGCATCCGCAACTACTAAAGATCATTAAGGTAAAACCCAACCATAGCATTGAAGTATCAAGTCCCCTTTATCCCATACGCAACAACCCCCTTACTCGGGTTTATGCTTCTGTCACTCAAGCAACCCACTATAAGCGAATCATGAACGTATTGCAACACCCTACAACAGGAATCCTTCACGTGTGCGCAGCTTGGAAGGCACCATAGGACAACACCAAATTAAAAAATACAACTCAAACCAATCTAGATTATCAATCAACCCAAAAGACAAAAGAATTCTACTCAAAACATCATGGGATGGAAACACATCATTGGATCATAATATGTGGCATAAAGGACCATGTTCAAGTAGGGGATTACAGTGGGGTGAAGGAGAGTGGACCGCGTAAAAGAGATGAGGATGGTGATGAAGATGGTGATGTTGATGAAGACGATCACCGCGGTGATGGTTCACCTGGGGGCACTCCGGCGCCACCAAGAGAGTGGGGAAGAGAGTCTCCCCCTTGTGCTTCCTCCTCCATGGCCTCCCCCTAGATGGGGAGAGGTTCTGCCTCTGGTCCTTTGCCTCGATGGCGATGATGGCCCCCTCTGGGATACTCCTTCGTGGCCTCCGGTGATGATGGACCCCTCCGGCACGGTGCCGGGGAGGGCCTAGATTGATTTTTTGTGGCTACAGAGACTTGCGGCAGCGGAACTCCTGATCTAGGTCTATTAGTTGGGTTTTTGGTATTTATAGGAATTTTTGGTGTCGGTCTCACATCAAGGGGGCCCACGAGGTAGCAACAAGGTAGGAGCTCCATCCCGGGCAGGTAGGGTGCGCCCCCTACCTTGTCGTCGCCTCATGACTCTTTTGGTCCAAATCTTGTGCTTCGGGGTTCTCTTTTGGTCCATAAAAAATCACCATAAATTTTCAGCCCATTCTGAGAACTTCTATTTCTGCACAAAAAACGACACCACGGTAGTTCTGCTGAAAACAACGTCAATCTGGGTTAGTTCTAATCAAATCATACCAAAACCATATAAAATTGTTGCAAACATGGCATGAATACTTCATAAATTATAGATACATTGGAGACGTATCAGCACTCTGGTTACCGGCCATTTTCTCGTGAATGATGAGCGGAGTCCACTCACCGTGAGTGTCGGTGTCAAAACCGGCGGATCTCGGGTAGGGGGTCCCGAACTATGCGTCTAAGGCGGATCGTAACAGGAGGCGGGGGACACAATGTTTACCCAGGTTCGGGCCCTCTGGATGGAGGTAATACACTACTTCCTCTTTGATTGATCTTGATGATATAAGTATTACAAGAGTTGATCTACCACGAGATCGTAGAGGCTAAACCCTAGAAGCTAGCCTATGATTATGATTGTTGTCGTCTATGGACTAAACCCTCCGGTTTATATAGACACCGGAGGGGGCTAGGGTAACACAGAGTCGGTTACAAGGGAGGAGATCTACAGATTCGAATTCCCAAGCTTGCCTTCCACGCCAAGGAGAGTCCCACCCGGACACAGGACGAAGTCTTCAATCTGGTATCTTCATAGTCCAACGGTCCGGCCAAAGCATATAGTCCGGTTGTCCGAGGACCCCCTAATCCAGGACTCCCTCAGTAGCCCAGGAACGAGGCTTCAATGACGATGAGTCCAGCGTGCAGATTATCTTCGGCATTGCAAGGCGGGTTCCTCCTCCGAATATTCGAACACAAGGATCGTGCCCGGCTCTGCAAAACAAATTCCACATACCATCGTAGAGAGTATTATATTTCCACAAATCTAATCTGCCGACAACTTTTCATAACGTGATATCACGCCATGGCCCGGTCATTATTTGAAACGTTTTTCTCAACCTGCTACTGCGCATATTGCGAGGCGGTTTTCTTGGCACGTCTTGTCGAAGAAGAGATCGTGTCCCCTTATCACGGAATTCACATCAATACAGGTGTGGGTAACCCAACCGTGCCATCAATCACGACGCTTGGGGAATAAGCGAGTTTACCAAGCGAGTGGGGAGGCGCACAGTTTCTACCGCCCTTATAAAGGGACAAGGACTCTTCCTCTTTACCCACGCCTTCTTCTTCCCCGCTCATCCATTCTCGCGCACTCAAGCTCCAGCGCCCAAGTTCGCATTTTCTCCGCAAAAACACTCCAAACATGTCCGGAGCGGGAGGCAAGTGGATGGTCTCCTCCGTTACGGAGGAGAACATCACGGTTCGGAAGCGATACCGCCGCAGACATCGCGCACCGGCTCCCAGACGCGGGGCAGATCGTCCCTACTCCAGAACCCCACGGGAGGGTTGTATTCCTTACCCACTTCGTCTGCAGGCTGGGATTTCCCCTTCACCCATTTGTTCGCGGGCTCATGTTCTACTACGGGCTGGATTTTCATGATCTGGCTCCTAATTTCATCCTCAACATCTCGGTGTTTATCGTCGTGTGCGAGGCCTTCCTCCGCATCAAGCCCCACTTCGGCCTATGGCTGAAGACCTTCAACGTTAAACTGAAGGTGGTGGTCGGCCAGCAAGCGGAGTGCGGAGGCGCCATGGTGGGCAAAATGCCCAACGTCACCTAGCTCGAAGGCTCCTATGTGGAGACCGTGAAGGGGTGGCAATCGGGGTGGTTCTACATCACCGAGCCGCGCGACACCAACTGGGTGGCAGCCCCCGAATTTCGCCGACATCCCCATGCGGCTCACCTCCTGGAAAGAGAAGGGCCTATCTTGGGATTCTTCGATGGAGCTGACCGGACTCCAGAACTGCGTCCAAAACATGATAAGCAAGAAAATCAAGATTGTCAACGTGGTCCAAGTCATGCTCTTTCGCCGGATCCTCCCATGTCAAAAACGGGCATTCAATTTGTGGGAGTTCGACCCGGCTAAGCACCATACGCTGCGAGAGCTCTTCGACACGACGCTCCAAGACATCTGGAAGGTGTTGTTCAAGTCCGCCGAGGAACCTCCTCCCCTTACCGAGGATCGCGGACTCAGCGAGAAGCGACATGCCAATCCGGTAAGCTCCTTATATCTCATAATATGTTTCTTTCCCCAGTATAATCATGTGAGGGATCTAAGTCACCACGCCATTTTAACAGGACTGGGTCGCGACAGCGGAGCAGATCGATTGTCTGGCCGCACTGCCCAAAGATCCAGCAAGGGCTCTCTTAACGGAGATGCTGGTTCCGGCGCCCTATGAGGCGCCAGAGAAGAAGGCCAAGAAGAAGGCCACGGGGACCAGGAAAGGTCTCCGGCGCAAGGTTGTATCGGACTCATCGTCCGATAACACCGAGGCGCCCTCCTCCCATGAAAAGAGGAGGATGAAGAGGAAAGTTTTTCCCCCAGCTGGGGGAGACAAGAAAAGGAAGGCCGCCCCGTCTGGGGAGGCCGAAGGGTCCAAGAAGGGAAGGACTCTCCTTCCGGACTGCTCCACAACGGCCGCTTTTAGCGACGAGGAGTGTCTACCCAGGGACAAGACCCTGGCGAAGTCGTGAGTATCCAGATACCATAATAGTTCTTGGTATGTTTTATTTTATTGCTTCTTATCATGCCAAACATGATCATGCAGTCCATCCAAAGCCCATATCGACGTATCCTCGTTGGATGATTCTTTAGGCCCGTCGGAGATGAACAGTGATTCATTTCCGACCGCCTCCTGCCCCCGCCCGATGAACGACGTCGAGGTGTTGTCCCCGCCACGGAGCGCGCCAAGCGCGAGAAGCACGAGGCCCGAGTCGGCGAGGTGCAGCGAGAGCTCCAGGGCTTTGTCAAGAAGTACGAGTCCTTGGAGCGTGACTCTCAGACGCAAGGGTCCGAGCTTGCGAAGGCCCTCTAGAACGCACAAAATGCCAAGGCCGAAGCCCAAAAGGCCCTCCAGGAAATTGAGGCAGTCAAGAAGATAGCTGCGGGTAAGGCATTCATTATGCAAAGCAAGCATGTGAAGGAAACTTTCCTTTTAATTACCCGAATTCGGAGCTCTCCAGGAGCGTTCGCAGATCTTCCTAGCAGTGTGTCGGATGCCGCAGAGTTATACCGGGCCGAAGAAGGGAGCTCCACGGAGAAGTTGTTATGGTCTCAGTATACTGGGACCGAACATCTGATGCCCTTGAGCGACCAGTTGAAGCAACTGGTCGAGCTTCACAAGGCGGCCGAACAGGCCATGAGGGGCCTCATAGTCCGGATGTGGCCTGGCGAGCCCCTGCTTGACAGCTATTTCGGCCTGGTAAGGCGACTTGTGAACGCCTGCCGACGGCTTGAAGACATAAAGCGGTCCGTCTGCATTGAAGGTGCGCGCAGGACTTTTGCCCGGGCGAAGGTGCACTGGGCGAAGATGGACGCCAAAAATCTGGTGAAGGAGGGGCCGCCAGAGGGCAAGGAGCATCGCCACCCCGAAAAGTATTATGACAGTGTCCTGAAGGGTGCTCGCCTTGTGGCAGAGGAATGTGCTAAGGATGTAATATTTGAATGAATGTACTCATGTGATCCTATAATATGAAACTAGTTCATGTGCGCTATATAACGCTTGCTAATTTAAAATATTACCTTCTATGCGGCCGTTTATAAAATTTGAGAGTTGGGAGTCGTCGGCTTCTGCCCCCATGTAACTAGTACTGAGGTGTTTGGGATAAACCTGATCACTCTTTATCCCAATATTGGGTCCTTCGAAGGAGGTGTTCAGCACAACGAACCATGCAATCGGACTATAAAGCTTTATCGCCTCACTTAGCCATAGAAGTCTGCAATTTTAAATTTTGGCGAAGCCCCTAGTATTCGAAGGCTGAACTTGGGCGCTATATACTTAAATCGGACAAGGCCGATTCTCGCTCAAGCGGAAAAAATCTTTAAGGATTTGAGACCTCTCGAACAGCGACCAGCTCGCCGCATCATGATGATCAGTTTTGGCTTTCATCGAGGTGCTCGTCCGGAAGACCGGGACACAATCGCAGCAGTTCTCCCAGTGCTACCTTAGCCGATATAGCGGAACGTAAGGTACCAAAACATGGGAGCCGGGCAAACCCAACTATTGACCCAAGACATGATTCGGAGCTGATGCATATAATGCTATAAGTTCGGGGTGCCGCACTGTCGAAAGTGTTCGGACTTTTCATGCCGTGTTATGGGGTACACCGAAGCCCCTGGCGCACTGGTCGTATCAAAATGTACGGGTGCAATTTGTTGTAAATAAGCAGACAAGGAAAAAAGATAAAGGAATGCAATAATGAGCTAATGTTGTACATTGTTATTTAAATGATATGTCAAAGCGTATGCATGCATGTAGTCCAATAAATAAGAAATATGACTATTTGACATGTCCTGTCCAAGGGCAAGCTGCGTGTTGGTATGCAAAACAGGTATATCGATCGTTATCAGAGACCACCTGAGGATTCCCTTGTACGTCAAAGCTTCTTCCTTGGTGTTTCCTTCTTGTGACGGGTCCGACAATCAGTCGATCGGAGAGGGCCTTCACAGAGTAGGGGCCTGAAAGGAAGAAAATGTTAAAGGTATACATGTCCTGAAGCGGTTGAGCCGCATTGTGGGCCGTGCCATCGATGTGACTCCACCTGTGCCCATGGTATCTTGAGTATGTAATTATGTACGCGACGTAAATTTCTCCGCTTGGTTGGGGCTAGGACGGAGGCCGAATTGCTAGGCGAGCTCTAAACGTGCCTGGCGATCCTCTTGCAGGGTACTCCGGACTCGCTTGAGGGTGTCTGGGGTCTTTTTCGCCGAATTGGCAGTTTGCCTCATAAGGCTGCTTTGCGCTTTTGCTGCGAGGGCCGCAGTGTGCTCCTCCGTGCGGAGTGAGCGTTATGTGTTTCCTTTGAGTGTTATAACACCACGAGGTCCAGGCATTTTGAGCTTGAGGTATGCATAATGTGGTACCGCATTGAATCTGGCAAATGCAGTTCGTCCGAGCAGTGCGTGATGGCCACTACAGAAGGGGACGATATCGAAGATTAACTCCTCGCTTCGGAAGTTGTCCGGAGATCCGAAGACCACTTCTAGTGTGATTGAGCCCGTGCAACAGGCCTCTACACCTGGTATGACACATTTAAAGGTGGTTTTGGTGGGTTTGATCCTCAAGGGGTCTATACCCATTTTGCACACTGTATCCTGATAGACCAGGTTCAGGCTGCTGCCACCGTCCATAAGGACTCGAGTGAGGTAAAATCCATCAATGATGGGGTCAAGGACCAAAGCGGCAGAACAACCATGACGGATACTGGTGGGGTGGTCCCTGCGATTGAAGGTGATCGGACAAGAAGACCATGGGTTGAACTTTGGGGCGACTGGCTCCATCGCATAGACGTCCCTCAGTGTATGCTTCCGTTCCCACCTGGGAATATGGGTTGCGTATATCATGTTTACCATTTTCACTTGGGGAGGAAATTTCTTATGTCCTGCTGTGTTCGGCGGCCGGGGCTCCTCCTCGTCGTTGCTATGCAGCCTCTTTTCCTTGTTTTCGGCATTCAACTTGCCGGCCTGTTTGAACACCCAGCATTCTCTATTGGTGTTGTTGGCTGGTTTATCGAGAGTGCCGTGAATTTGGCACGAATGATCGAGTATGCGGTCCAAGCTGGACGGGCCCGGATTGCTTCTTTTGAACGGCTTTTTCCGCTGACCGAATTTAGAGCCACTGAATCCGGCATTAACTGTCGTGTCTTTGGCGTTGTCACCGTTATTGCGGTGCTTGTGTCTGTCGCGCCGTGGCCTGCCGTTGCTATCCTTGGCATCTGAATTGCCAGGATTTCTTGATGTGTTGTTGCTGCGAGCCAGCCAGCTGTCCTCGCCCGCACAAAAGCGGGTCATGAGTGTCGTGAGGTCTGTCATGGACTTTGGATTTTCTTGTCTGAGGTGTCGGGTGAGCCACTCTTCGCGGATGTTATGCTTAAACGCCGCTAAGGCCTCGGCATCCGGACAGTCGACAATTTGGTTCTTTTTAGTTAGGAACCGAGTCCAGAATTTTCGGGCTGATTCCCCTAGCTGTTGGGTTATGTGACTCAAGTCATCGGCATTCGGTGGTCGCACATAAGTGCCCTGGAAGTTATCCAGGAATGCGTCTTCCAGGTTCTCCCAACTTCCAGTGGAGTTTTCCGGCAAGCTATTCAACCAATGACGGGCCGGTCCTTTGAGTTTTAGCGGGAGATACTTGATGGCGTGTAGATCATCCCCGCAGGCCTTGTGAATGTGGAGGAAGAAATCCTCTATCCATACCGCGGGGTCTGTAGTGCCATCATATGATTCAATGTTTACGGGTTTAAACCCTTCTGGGAATTCATGATCCATTACTTCATCAGTGAAGCATAGGGGGTGTGCGGCGCCTCTGTGCCGGGATATATCACGACGCAGTTCATACGAGTATTGTCTGTTGTGTTCGGCCTGGCCGGATTTGCTTTTAGTATATCAGGCGTGACTGTTGTCGTCACGCATTGAGGCGCGCCCCCGTGATCCGTAGATCAATCTTGCATGTCCTTCTTTGTTTTCCAATACGTCTCGCAGGTCCTTTGTATTAACCCGGGCCTTAGTATTTTTGTTTAACTTGCGACGGGGTGTGGGCTGGACTTCAGCCTGATATGCCGCTTTGTCTCGGCCACGAGGTGGCCGGTCAGCCGCATCATACACTGGAAGCATAGGCTTTAATGCTTCCTCCTTGAGCTGGGGTAGCAACTTGCGCTTTGGGTAACTTTTGTTTGGGCGCTCGAGTTCGTATTCCTCGGCCGCCAGGGCCTCAGTCCATCTATCCGCTAGCAGATCTTGGTCAGCTTGAAGCTGTTGTTGCTTTTTCTTCAGGCTATTTGCTGTGGCTATAAGCCGGCGCTTGAAGCGCTCCTGCTCGATGGGATCCTCAGGAACGATAAATTCTTCGTCGCCGAGGCTCGCCTCGTCTTCGAAGAGGGACATGTAAGTGTCATCTTCTGATTTTCTGTCTGTCGCCTATTTTTTAGGGCTAGCTTGTCCATCCTCCTGCTCGAAGCCTGGCTGGAGGAGGTTGTCTTCGTCTTCGGCACTATCCGCAATGTTATTGTCTCTTGTGCAGGTATCACCGCTTTTGCTATGGCGGGGCTTAGAGCGGCGCCGTTGACGCTGGTGCTTATATTGCTTCTCGAGGGGATTATCCTCTATTGCCTTATTGCCATCGCTTTCTTTGGGGGTGTCCACCATGTATATATCGTATGATGAGGTGGCAGTCCAGCGCCCTGTGGGCGGTGGTTCCTGTTCTTCTCCTACATCGTCATCCATACCGTCGATGTCTTCGGAGCCGAAATCAAGCATGTCGGTTAAATCGTCGACAGTGGCTATTAAGTGGGTGGTGGCTGGGGGACGAATTTCTTCCTCGTCCGCTTCCCACTCAAGCCGGACACAGTTCGGCCAAGGGCCTCCTGACAAGGAGAGAGACCTTAATGAATTTAGCACATCACCCAGGGGCGAGTGCTAAAAGATATCCGTGGAGGAAAACTCCATGATCAATGCCCAATCAGATTCTATAGGCACTGACGCAGGCGGTTCGGAGCTCGTGGCCGGGACGAATCGAGAAGTCCGGCAACACAGGTATCATAGGAGGTGAAGTCAGTATTCGGCTCTATCGCCACTGAGTGTGCAACCTCCTTGGCGGTGTCCATCCACCCGTCCTCGGACGGCGCAATCTGCTCTGGTTTGAGGGCCGGAGTAGCCACAGGTGTGATCTCCCGAACACCGTCCGACGACAGAGCTAAGGCATGCTCGTCGTGACTGTGCGGCGCACCTGACATGGGCTCGAATCTGTCAAAGATCAAGTCTCCGCGGATGTCGGCAGTATAGTTTAAGCTTCCAAACCTGACCTGACGGCCAGGGGCGTAGCTCTTGATCTACTCCAAATGGCCAAGCGAGTTGGCCCACAGTGCAAAGGCGCCGAATACGAAGATCTGACCGGGGAGAAAAACCTCACCCTGGATCGCATCGTTGCCGATGATCGAAGGAGCCATCAAGACTTATGGTGACGACACAGTGGAAATCTCAATGAAAGCACCAATGGAAGATACTGATAGCCATAGTCGCTACATGAGCAATTCAGGCGTACAAAACAGATTATCATTTGAAGGTTTAGAGCTTGGCAGATGCAAATTTACTTGGAACGGCAGGTAAATACCGCATATAGTTAGGTATGGTGGACTCATATGGAACAACTTTGGGTTTATGGAAGTGGATGCACAAGTAGTATTCCCGCTTAGTACAAGTGAAGGCTAGCAAGAGATTGAGGAGCGACCAACTAAAGAGTGACAACAGTCTTAAACATGCATTGAGATTAACCATCATTGAGTGCAAGCATGAGTAGGATATAAATCACCATGAACATAAATATCGTAGAGGCTATGTTTATTTTGTTTCAACTACATGCGTGATGTAGCGACCCGACCTCAGACGGTCAAGCCTCTGTGTATCTGTGCCATCCCTGGATCAATATGCTGGCACACACAGTACATCAATGTATATATCAAAGTGCAATCACATGTATAAATAACGTAAAATGATATATACCTCATAATACTCAGCGGAAACAATCAAACGGGTGTGGAGTCCCATCAATGCCATCGGCAGGTTGAGTGTAGACCGTAACCCAGATCGTAACTCTTACTCGTCGAAGAAAGTATCGCAACATGATACGTTGCAGCCGTGTAGGTCAAGACATTGAATGTACCGCAAGATCACAATAAAAAGAACAGATGATAAAACTATACTATATGCAATATGGCTTTGTGGCTCGTGTCCGGGGTTTTTTGCGTAAAAGCTGGTTTTATTTTCCCTACATCAAAGGAATAAATGAAGTCTGTACTATGGAGTTTTCTATCATGACATGGTTCCGCCAACCGATGTCTCATAGCCCAAAATCATCATAAGTTGCCCACAATTAAGTTATCAATCCGTGTTGAGAGTTCCGAGATAGATCCAAGTCTAGAGGCTCAAATTGTCCGTGAATCGGGACACGGCTAATCGATTAGGTTTTAACCCTCTGCAGAGGTTTGTACACTTTACCCGCAAGATTCGATCCTCTTTTACGTTCTTGCACTTCGTGGTGTTTGAGAACAAGACGATCAAACATGGTCTTCCAAGAGTTCCTTTGACCACCGTCCGGTGCTCATCCAATCCTACCGTAGTTCTACATCTGCTAGCACCGCCCCAGCCAGAGTCACAACTAAGGTCAACCAAGCCGAGCCCATAGTGACTTGCGGTTGCATGTAAGCTTCCGGCATGAAGTATTCTTCCGTCTCTTTGAGTCTGGGTGAAGCTTTCCGCAAGATGTCATGGCGCTTCTCCATGCATCCCGCCAACCTTTGGTTTCTCCAGGTGCCCACAACCATTCTTCACCCAAGAGTGTGTATTGAATTCTTGTCTCGAGTCTTGAAGTCTTGAGGCCTTGAAGATGCAGTCCTTGCAGATTCCATCATGGAGTTGTCGCCATTGACGAGATCCTCCATTCTCACACCACTCCCGAGCACTCATACCAACCCCGTCTACTATAGCGTAGCATTAAAATAAATAACGTCCCGGCTTGGTAACAGGGTGATGGGTTCCTACCTCATGCATACTACTCAACTAAAAGGATTCAATATCACTCATGGAGGGATTGTTGCGAAGATGACACTAGATGCAATAAAACACATAGGTATGAAAAACATGGTCAAAGTGAACTTGCTCGGTAATACTTGATGAAGATAACAACGCCGTAAAATGACTTGGTAGAACTAATCGTCACTCCGCTGAAAATCTATATAGTCAAACATAGCATTCACATAAGCAAACATCCTAGCAAACAATTTTAGCACTCAAATAACAATCAAAACAGCAAGGAAAATCGATAATAAAACTCAAACAAAATCAAAAGAAACTTCAAATAAAACTACAAAGAAAAACTACTAACGAAGATCTATGACTTTGCTACAAACATCTAATATAGTTTTGCCGTAAGTAAAAACTTAACAACAATTAAAATACTAAACTAATAAATTAACAGAAAATAAAATGTAAAATAACTAATTTAACAGAAAGTATTTTTTCCATAAAATTTTATTTGCAAAAGAAACAAATAAAAAGCTTTTATAAAACTCTAACTATGACCTATAGAAGGTTTCATACAAAACTAAGGAAAATAAATTTTTAAAATAAAATAAATTTTCTCCTGTTGTCTAACAGAACACAACTAATTTTGTCAAAAGTGACAAAAGAAATAATTTAAAACTAATAAAAACAATAAAGAAAAAGCTAAAACAGAACTAATAATAAAACAGTACTGTTTTGCTAAAACCTAATTTAAATTAACCTAGAAATAAAATACTAAATACTACTGGATAAACAAATGTCCTAGAGACCAGGAGCAAAAAGAATCGGTCGAAAATAATATTCCTAACTCAAAATATCTCAAATCTAGTGACTTGAGAAAATTCATACAAACACAAATTTAAACTGCTCAAATATGAAATACAATTGAACTAACAGAAACTTCATAAAATTTGTGACACATAGCAATTGGAATCACTCAAAATACTAAAAACTCTAAAAAGATATGAATTTTCTAAGATTGCTATTTTTGAAAAAATGAATTACGGGATTTATCAGAGCAGTTCCGTGATGGGGTCCTGGTGGAGCTCGCGACGTCCTCCGGTGGCCCAAGGCCGGGAAGGGATGGTTGGGGCGGCAAATCAGGCGGAGCGACAATGGCGGCGGTGGTCCGCGAACTCATGAGGCGGCACAATGACGTGGGGTGAGGAGAGGAGAGGTGAGGAAAGGTGTTGATTTGATGTGTTAGAGGGGGGGGGGTGCTTGGGTATTTATAGTGGGGAGGGGAGGGGTTTGCTTGGGGTAGGGGACAAGAAATAGACTAGGATTAGGAAACAAAAGGGAAAAGATCTAGAAACAAATCGGAATAAACGGAAATAGTAAAAGAATCCTACTAGGATTGGAAAAAGGAGGCTCCCTGGCTCCCTTGGTGCATGCGGTGATGGCCTTGTGGCCGGCCGGCCGCTGGCTTGGCCTTGGGCCTTGGCCCTTGGTTCAAGGGTGCAGCGATTTTTTTTTGACAGAGACAACAAAACAAAAATAAATAAAATTTTTATATAGGTATATAATATATCAAAATTTTCAGAAAAAGATTTTCAACAACATGAACACTATTTTAGCTTCAAATAAAATACACACAAATTTTAATAATTCACACAAAGCTACCGGTCCAATAAAATCCAATAAAAATCATTTTAAAATACCAAAATGACTTCAAATTAATTTCTCTCCAATTTTCGATGTAGGGAATCATGTTACCCTATTTTCTATATATTTTGTTTTTGGAGAAAATAATTTGAATAAAACTCAAATAACTCCAAATTGGAAATAAATTCAAAAGAACTTTGAATTTTAATTTTTTAAAACTCCCAACTCATATTTTATTTTAATTTGAAGAAGTCATTTTATCTTCTCTCGTGAAAATCATTGAGTTGCATAAAGTTTCAGAATTAGAAATATTTTCCAAATGAAATTCAAATATATTCAACACCCTTGTCATTTAAATAAATGGAAGAAGTCATGTCATCTTCTCTCCGTGGTTTTGTGATGAAAAGAATTTGAATTTCAAGATCATGAAAGTTTGGGAAAGTCCTTTATTCCCTCTCATTTAACTTTCAAAAGTTTCAAATTCACTCACTTTCACCAATCAATCAAACAATCAACCAAAACTATCTATGTGTTTATAACATTCCAAAATTTAGAATTTTGGGATGTTACAAACCTACCACCTTTAAATGAATCTAGCCCTCGAGATTCGGAGAGGCTAGAAAGAAATAGGTTAGGGTTTGGGGTCTTCAAAATCCATCGATCATCTCCGGTCTCGGTGCTACCACCCTTAGAAGCATTGTTACGGTTCCACTAAAACTCAGATACTCCATCCTTATTCTTGATAGGGTCGGTCTTCTCGGATATTAAGGATAATTCCTTCTCTGGGCTCTTCCGCAAGTGGCATAACCTTGTCCTCAATTCTTTTGTCTTTTACTCTTGGTAAGGTTATTCGAGACCGGGTCTTCATAGTCGACGGTCCGGCGCCAATTCTAAACAAATATCGGTATCTCATGGTGGTCAACGATTTATGGTTTCCCGCAGAAAACGGGTCAGGTTGAACTCGCCAGATAACCTACGGTTGGCAACAACTGCCGTGTACAAGGGAAAAATACCTATACCTTTCTAAGGTTTAAACAAGGTTTTGATCGTCGCTCTCTACTATAGGTAAGTCACTCAGATTTTACCATCCCATATAGCAAAGCTTAATAATAAGAGTAAGTCGGTATGGTGATCAATCCATCCCGCACGCAAATCATTACCTTGTACATGGTTTAGCTTAATCTCGCATTCTAACACTCGGTCATCCTCACAAGCATTGCAGAATTTCTCTTGTCGATTTAACCAAGTTCGAAAATCCATTGATTCTGCAGCCAAACAAACATCTATCGCTCCTTAACAACTCTCGTGTTTTGCGTAAACTCCTATAGAATCGCTCGGTTGATCAAATCGTAGTCTATTCCCAAAATTTCTTTCTCCAGTGGGTACTTGATCCTTATTAATTCTTGGGCCTGTGGGTTATGGCCCACTTCAACACTAGTGCAGCTGCAATTCTTCCAACGCATGGTGAAATCCTCTTTACTCTGAAATGGCCATCAGTTGTCCGATATCTTTACTTCTTGGAGCGGCTTCAGTTGATCCTCCGTGTGGTCAAAAAGGAAAGGGTATATTCTAACTATTTGAGGTGAGAGTGTCTATTTGATAAAATCTGAAAAGATGAGAAGTAAGAGTCTTTTGAAAATAAAGTTTTAGAAATTTCATGTCCTAGGGCTTTCCGGTTTCTAGGGTCACGCCCTACAGTCAACATGTGCTCGATACCATTTCAGAGCGACCCGACCTCGACGGTCAAGCCTTCGTGTATCTGTGCCATCCTCGGATCAATATGCTGGCACACACAAGACATCAATGTATATATCAAAGTGCAATCACATGTATAAATAACGAAATGATATATACCTCATAATACTCAGCTGAAACAATCAAACGGGTGTGGAGTCCCATCAACGCCATCGGCAAGTTGAGTGTAGACCGTAACCTCAGATCGTAACTCTTACTCGTCGAAGAAAGTATCCGCAACATGATACGTTGCAGCCGTGTAGGTCAGTACATTGAATGTACCGCAAGATCACAATAAAAAGAACAGATGATAAAACTATACTATATGCAATATGGCTTTGTGGCTCGTGGTCCGGGTTTTTGCGTAAAAGCTGGTTTTATTTTCCTACATCAAAGGAATAAATGAAGTCTGTACTATGGAGTTTTCTATCATGACATGGTTCCGCCAACCGATGTCTCATAGCCCAAAATCATCATAAGTTGCCCACAATTAAGTTATCAATCCGGTGTTGAGAGTTCCGAGATAGATCCAAGTCCAGAGGCTCAAATTGTCCGTGAATCGGGACACGGCTAATCGATTAGGTTTTAACCCTCGCAGAGGTTTGTACACTTTACCCGCAAGATTCGATCCTCTTTTACGCTCTTGCACTTGTGGTGTTTGAGAACAAGACGACCGAAACATGGTCTTCCGAAGAGTTCCTTTGACCACTATCCGGTGCTCATCCAATCCTACCGTAGTTCTACATCTGCTAGCACCGTCCCAGCCAGAGTCACAACTAAGGTCAACCAAGCCAGAGCCCATAGTGACTTGCGGTTGCACAGGTAAGCTTCCGGGCATGAAGTATTCTTTCGTCTCTTTGAGTCTGGGTGAAGCTTTCCGCAAGATGTCATGGCGCTTCTCCATGCATCCCGCCAACCATCGGTTTCTCCAGGTGCCCGTCAACCATCCTTCACCCAGTAGTGTGTATTGAATTCTTGTCTCGAGTCTTGAAGTCTTGAGGCCTTGAAGATGCAGTCCTTGCAGATTCCATCATGGAGTTGTCGTCATTGACGTAGATCCTCCATTCTCACACCACTCCCGAGCACTCATACCAACCCCGTCTACTACAGCGTAGCATTAAAATAAATAACGTCCCGGGCTTGGTAACAGGGTGATGGGTTCCTACCTCATTGTAGCGACCAGACCCGAATGGATCAAGTCTCTGTGCTCAGTGTCATCCCTGGATCAGTAATGCTGACACCACACAGTACTTCGAAGGATTTATTGCAGAGTAGAAATCACACACTTATTACATCGTTGTCCACAAGGGAACTTATTACAATAATATGGCTTAAGGCCATCTAATAATAACAGCGGAAGGCTTGGAAGATAAGCGAGTCCATCAACTCCAACGGCATCACTGAGTATAGAACCACGACCTAACACCTTACTCGTTGTCCGAAAAGTCTGCAACGTAAAGTTGCAGCCCAAACGGTCAAGACATGGAATATCTTGGCAATGTAACACATAAGAGCAATGAAGGAATAAGCCTATACTACATGCAT
Organism: Aegilops longissima; assembly: GCA_021605205.1. Classification (NCBI taxonomy): domain Eukaryota; kingdom Viridiplantae; phylum Streptophyta; class Magnoliopsida; order Poales; family Poaceae; genus Aegilops; species Aegilops longissima. Next base: position 255,216,727 of record CM038676.1, on the reverse strand, counting down.
ATTTGGCTGGTGGTAAGGCTCTACGTTACATTTGCATAAAGCTGATTTTTCCCTACATCAAAGGAATAATTTTATTTAACTATCATGGTGGTTGTTAAACATTGAGAATGGTTGACAAGATCCTCAATCCCAATTAAAAGGTACTCATCAAAACCCAATAACTTTTATTAGAAGTAACATGTTGAGATTCACATGATATCCAATTACAGATACTCAAAATTGTCCATAACCGGGACACGGCTAATCATGATTAGTTTATACACTCTGCAGAGGTTTGCGACTTTTCCCCACAAGACTCGATCGCCTCCACTTGGTTCTCGTGACTACATGGTGTTTGAGAAACGGATGACCGAGACATAGTCTTTCGAAGCGCTAGCACCTTACATGTGGGTAGACCGTACCAACCTACATCCCCTACATCAGCTAGCCTACCCGTAAGAGTTCGCACAACTTAGTCAACTACGCCAGAGCCCATAATTGGCTTGTGGCTGCACACGGAAGTTTCAGTTTGAATAATCTTATGATCCCTTAGAGCCTGGGTGGCGGTCCAAGAAAAATAAGCAAGTCCTGATAGAAACCAGTGCCTCAATCCACCCAGATGTGTGTTTAGGTTGCCACCTTAGATAAACCATTAATTAACAATCTCACATCTGTCATGGATATTCACTCACCCAATCCACGCCTACTAGCATAGCATGGCATAATAAGCAAACGAGAAGTAATTCCCAAGGTTTCATAAGTAAAACAGGTAATAGGTACTACCTCAATCTACTTCCCATCCCACAATTTAATTTGATCCTAAACATGCAAGTGTTTGAGGGTTTGATCTAATGCAATAAAACTGGGTAGTAGAAAAGGTATGATCAAGTGTTACTTGCCTTGCGATGATCCGCGAGACCTAGAGATTCAAGTAACAAGCGGCGACTCCGGGTGATCTAACGCAGACAAACAACAAGCATACAATAAGTACTCATCTAATGCACAGGAAATCTCGAATAAAAGATCTAACCAGAAAGTTCAAATTAAGAACCCCGTTGCAAAAGAATCGAATCAAATTAAACATCGAAAGTCGAAACTCGAGAGAGAACGACTCGGTTTAGCAACCTGAAATTAGGTCAAAATTTTACAGTAGCAAAACTCTGTGAAAGTAGGTTAGTCGGAACGGCGGTTTCATATCTTAAACTCCAGCGCTTGAATCACCGATTCCGATAAACGGCGAGAAATAAAACAGATTGAAAATCGGATCGAAATCGAATCGAAAAATAACGAATTAAATCCGATTAAAAGAAAACGGCGAATGGATTAAATAAGCGACGCTCGTTAAAAGAACTAATCCAACGAACACGTTCATTGAAACGAACGGTTCGGTGAACGTTCGTTAAATAAGAAAACCAAAAAAAACCATCTAGGTTTTTTTAAAAAACGAACATCACAAAAAAACCGGATCGGTTTTTTTAGAAACCGGATCGGGCGGCGGGCGGCGGCTACCTCCGTGGCTCTCCGCGGGCTCGCGGGCTCGTGGGGCGGGGTCGGCGGGTCGGAAGGGGCGGCGAGGGCGGCGGGGTTCGGCGTCGGTGGGGAACGGCGGCGGGCGGCGGCCCTTGGCAGCAAGGGCTCGGCTCGGTCGGGGGGTGGTGGCGGCGGGTGAGGAGAGAAGGGGGGGCTGGTTTTAAGGAGGGGGGGCGAGTCGGCTTGGGGAGGGCAAGCCGTGGGCGGGGAGGTGGACTCAAGGCGGTGGGCAGGCGTCGTCTTGCGGCGGAGATCATGCGAGGGAGGAGAGAGGAGGTGGGCGGGGCTGGGCGGGGGCTGGCTGGGCTGGGCGGTGGGCCTTGGCCCAGAAGCGCGTTTTTTAAACCAAATGAATTAAAAAATACCAAATGAACTCCAATTTAAATAAAACAAATTTTCCCGACTCCTAAAATGAGTCGAACAAAATGAACTTTAAAAACGGCAAACATGCATATATTTTAAATGCTCATTTTGCATAAGCAAAATAAATCTTCCAAAACCAAATTTTGATTTATTTATAATATCTTCATTTTCCTAAATGTTGGGAAAGTCATATTATTCCCTCTCAAAATATTTTTATAGGAAAAACTTTATGAAGATAATTAAATAAATCAATGATCCTATTTTCAAAATTTGAGAAATCCCAAATATGAAAATAATGAAACTTCCAACTCTCTCCGAGGGTCCTTGAGTTGCGTGAAATTTTCTAGGATCGGAAAAATGCGAGAAAAATATGATATGCATGATGACCTAATGTATAACTTTCCAAATTGAAAATTTGGGATGTTACAAACCTACCCCCATAAGATGAATCTCGCCCTCGAGATTCGGGTTGGCTAGAAAATAGGTGAGGTGGTCCTTAGCAAAACTTCCTCTCTTTCCCGGTGGCTTCATCCTCGGTGTGGTGGCTCCACCGCACTTTGCAAAACTTGATAACCTTGCTGCGGGTAACTCTCTTTGGCAAAATCGAGAATCTTAACCGGTTTTTCCTCATATGTCAAGTCATCCTTCAACTAAATTGCTTCGGTGGTATCTTGATCTCTTAACGGTACCTCCGCTATCTCGGGTGACATTTCTTCAATCGAGAAACATGGAATACATCATGAACTCCCGACAGTCCTTCCGCAATTCCAACTTATCATAACTTCTCCCATGCGTTGCAAAATCTTATATGGTCCAACAAACGGGTGCTAACTTTCCTTTCACTCCAAAACGCTTAACTCCTCAAGCGGGATACTCGAGATATACTCTGTCTCCAACTTCATACTCAATTGCTTTGCGCTTTGAATCGGCATAGCTCTTACATTCGGACTGGGCTACCTTGAGCACATCTCAATTAACTTAACTTTCTGTTCAGACTCCTTAATCAAATCTGGTCCAAACAACTAACGATCTCGGTTTAGTCCCATGACAACGGTGTCCTGCACCTTCTTCCATACAAAACCTCGAAAGGTGCCATTTTTAAGCTGGTTTGGTAGCTGTTGTTGTAGGAAAATTCTGCATACGGCAAATTATCATCCCAGCTAGATCCGTAATCTAGTGCACAAGCTCTCAAAGATGTCCTCCAAAATCTGATTGACTCTCTCGGTCTGTCCATCGATTACGTGGGTGGAAAGCTGTACTGAATTCTAGTCTGGTTCCCAAAGTTTCGTGCAACTGGTTCCAAAATTTTGAGGTAAATTGGGTTCCTCTGTCTGATACAATGCTCCTCGGAACTCCGTGTAAACACACAATTCTGGTCATGTATATATTTGCCAACTTAGCACTGCTATAGGTAGTCTTGACTGGAATGAAATGAGCTACCTTGGTCAAACGATCGACTATGACCCAAATCGAGTCATATCCTGAACGAGTCTTTGGCAAACCTGTGATGAAATCCATGCCTAGTTTATCCCACTTCCATTCGGGTATCGGCAAATGGTTGTAACAATCCTGCTGGCTTTTGATGCTCTGCCTTTACCTTCTGACATACGTCGCAAACTGCTACATACTCCGCAATATCCTTCTTCATTCCGGTCCACCAGAAAGTATTCTTCAAATCCAAATACATCTTGGTATTTCCTGGGTGAATCGAATAGGGTGAATCATGGGCTTCTTGTAAAATCAACTTCCTGATCTCTGGGTCATTTGGCACATAAACACGGTCTTCAAACCATAGGGTATCGTGCTCATCCTCACGAAATCCTTTAGCTTTTCCTTTGCTCATTTTCTCCTTTATAGAGGCAACTTCCTTATCCGCCTTTTGGGTTTCTCCGATTTTGTCCATCGCTGTCGATTGAATCTCCAATGCTGCTACATAGCCTCTCGAACTATTTCCAAACATAGCTCTCGAAGGTCCTCGACTAACTCATTGGGTATTCCTCCCATCATTAGGGTATTGACGTGGCTCTTACGGCTCAATGCGTCTGCTCGACATTAGCCTTTCCGGGTGATAATGCAATCTCATATCATAATCCTTGATAAGTTCTAACCATCTCCTTTGTCTGAGATTCAATTCCTTCTGTGTGAAGATGTACTTCAAGCTCTTGTGATCCGTGTATACTTCATAATGATTTCCAATGAGAAAATGTCTCCATGTCTTCAAGGCATGCACAACGGCTGCTAACTCCAAATCATGAGTGGCATAATTCAACTCATGGGGCTTAAGTTGTCGTGAAGCATACGAAACAACTCTTCCTTCCTGCATAAGTACGGCTCAAGTCCTCGACGTGAAGCGCCGCAATACACCTCATAATCCTTAGTCCGATCCGCAATATCAAAACTGGTGAGGTAACCAATCTTTTCTTCAACTCTGAAAACTTGCCTCACAGTCCTCGGTCCATATGAATTTGTTTTCCTTCTTCAACAATTCTGTCATAGGCTTTGCAATTCTTGAGAAATTCTCAATGAATCTTGGTAGTATCCTGCGAGTCCAAGGAAACTCGAATCTCTCCAACTGTCGTTGGTGCTTCCCATTTGGTTACGGTCTCAACTTTGTGGGGTCAATCTGCTATCCCTTCTCCGGATATAACATGTCCAGAAATCCAACTTCCTTTAGCCAAAACTCACATTTCTTGAACTTGGCATACAACTGGTGTTCCCTCAGTTTCTCCAAAACCAATCGCAAATGTTCCTTGTGTTCCTCTTCATTCTTTGAGAAAATCAAAATGTCATCAATGAACACCACGACGAACTTATCCAAAAACTCCATAAACACTTTGTTCATCAGGTTCATGAAATAGGCTGGTGCGTTAGTCAGTCCAAATGACATAACGGTATACTCATACAGTCCATATCTCGTGGTAAATGCTGTCTTGGGTATGTCCTGCTCCCGAATCTTCAACTGATGGTACCCTGATCGCAAGTCGATCTTAGAAAACACTTTGGCTCCTTGCAAGCGATCAAACAGATCATTTATCATTGGTAGTGGGTACTTGTTCTTGATTGTTACTTCATTCAATCCACGGTAATCAACAACCATCCTCAACGATCCATCCTTCTTCTCCACTAACAAAACGGGTGATCCCCAAGGTGAAGAACTTGGGCGAATAAAACCTTTATCCAATAGTTCCTTAATCTGTTTCTTGATTTTCGCCAAATCCTTTGCGGGCATCCATGACGGTCGCTTCGATATCGGGCCTGTTCTCGCAACACTCGATCAAAACTCAATGTCTCTATCCGGTGGCATTCACGGCAATTCTTAGGAAATACATCAGGATAATCCTTCACCACTGGTACTTCTTCCTGTACCACTCCTGATAAGCAATTAACTTGTGCTCTCCTCGGCTCGTGCCGTGATACGTACTTAATCCTCCTTCCTTCTGGTGTGGTGAGCAAAATTGACCTTGTGGTACAATCTATGTTTCCTCCATACTTTGATAACCAATCCATTCCTAATATCACATCCAATCCTTGGGATTCCAGAACTATTAGGTTTGAGGGGAAAGCATAGTGTCCAATCCTTAGTGGCAGTCGATCACACCATTTACTAGCCATGTATTCTGCTCCGAGTGAGGTTACTAGCATGGGTGACCTCTGGCGGAAAAACGAATCCGGGGTCGCGTCTCGGAGGCATCTGATGGGTTTAGAAAAGAAGAGAAATGTAGAATAGATTGAGGTCTAAGGGGAATCACTACCCAATGCACATGAGCAAATGCACACAAAATCACTTCATTCAATCAAACAAGGGCTTACAACGATCTAACTATCGCAAAAGTGCGTGTACTATAATGTTTACATGGAGGGAAATACTACTAATATGTGGAGGACTTCTACTAATTTGAACCGGTGGAAGACTCCATGATGTCTGCTCCAGCTTCGTCTTCAAAGTCGGGTTCACTTGGATCCGAATCGGTGTCATCGATGTTAATGTAGTCGCTTGGGTATTCGACATACTGGTCTTCATTCCTGAGCGCCAACTTCTTCTTGAGTTCTTCGATCTCGTACTTAAGATCGTTATTGTGTCTTGCCAGAGCTACGATCTCGTCCATGTAGTCCTTGCGTGTAGTCTTTAGTTCTCTTTCCGTTCGATGATCCTTCCTTCGTCTTACGCAACTCCAACATGTCATTGCACATTTGGTTCTCTGGCGTCGAATGTGCTGATTTAATTCTGGATGAAAGCTGCAATGGACCTATCCTTCTTGGTGCCGACGACGTCCCGGTTGTCATCTCGGCGTCCGCAAATCTGGTAGATGGTATCCTTGAGGTCTTCTTGATAAACTTCTCCAATGCGTCCCATGGTGATGTGAGCTGCCATGCTCTTTCCTGGACTCCAAGTTGGTGCAATCGAAAACACTATCTATAGGCTTGGTGATTGGGGCGAATGTCCTTCTGGAACGTGAGCGTGAATCTTCCAGCGCTCCTCTTGAGCAGAGTGGCGTTGAAAGTCCGGTGAAGTCAGAGTCCAATGTTCGGTACTTAGTAACTTCCTTCAAGTGAAATCCAAAAGGTGTGCCTTCATCCGGTTGGGTGTACTTGATCTTCGCGTCCGTCATCCTAAAGAGTAGAAAAGATGAGGAGTTAGAAAATGGGAAGAGAGTAGTGATCTATGGCTTTAACTTAGTGGTCGTGTCCTCACAGTCAACGTGTGCTCGATACCATTCTCTCAGAGCGACCAGACCGAATGGATCAAGTCTCGTGCTCGATGTCATCCCTGGATCAAGAATCTTGACACCACACAAGATTTCAAAGGATTTATTGCAGAGTAGCAATCACACACTTATTACATCGTTGTCCACAAGGGAACTTATTACAATAATATGGCTTAAGGCCATCTAATAATAACAGCGGAAGGCTTGGAAGATAAGCGAGTCCATCAACTCCAACGGCATCACCGAGTATAGAACCACGACCTAACACCTTACTCGTTGTCGAAAAGTGCAACGTAAAAGTTGCAGCCAAAACGGTCAACACATGGAATATGCTTGGCAATGTAACACATAAGAGCAATGAAGGAATAAGCCTATACTACATGCATATTTGGCTGGTGGTAAGGCTCTCTGTTACATTTGCATAAAGCTGATTTTCCCTACATCAAAGAAATAATTTTATTTAACTATCATGGTGGTTGTTAAACATTGAGAATGGTTGTGAGATCCTCAATCCCAATTAAAAGGTACTCATCAAAACCCAATAACTTTTATTAGAAGTAACATGTTGAGATTCACATGATATCCAATTACGGATACTCAAAATTGTCCATAACCGGGACACGGCTAATCATGATTAGTTTATACACTCTGCAGAGGTTTGCGCACTTTTCCCCACAAGACTCGATCGCCTCCGCTTGGTTCTCGCACTACATGGTGTTTGAGAAACGGATGACCGAGACATAGTCTTTCAGAAGCGCTAGCACCTTACATGTGGGTAGACCGTACCAACCTACATCCCCTACATCAGCTAGCCTACCCGTAAGAGTTCGCACAACTTAGTCAACTACGCCAGAGCCCATAATTGGCTTGTGGCTGCACACGGAAGTTTCAGTTTGAATAATCTTATGATCCCTTAGAGCACTGGGTGGCGGTCCGAAGAAAAACAGGCAAGTCTGATAGAAACCAGGTGCCTCAATCGACCCGGATGTGTGTTTAGGTTGCCACCTTAGATAAACCATTAATTAACAATCTCACATCTGTCATGGATATTCACTCACCCAATCCACGTCTACTAGCATAGCATGGCATAATAAGCAAACGTAGAAGTAACTCCCAAGGTTTCATAAGTAAAACAGGTAATAGGTACTACCTCAATCTACTTCCCATCCCACAATTTAATTTGATCCTAAACATGCAAGTGTTTGAGGGTTTGATCTAATGCAATAAAACTGGGTAGTAGAAAAGGTATGATCAAAGTGTTACTTGCCTTGCTGATGATCCGCGAGACCTAGAGATTCGAACTAACAAGCGGCGCACTCCGGGTGATCTAACGCAGACAAACAACAAGCATACAATAAGTACTCATCTAATGCACAGGGAAATCTCGAATAAAAGATCTAACCAGAAAGTTCAAATTAAGAACCCTGGTTGCAAAAGAATCGAATCAAATTAAACATCGAAAGTCGAAACTCGAGAGAGAACGACTCGGTTTAGCAACCTGAAATTAGGTTAAAATTTTACAGTAGCAAAACTCTGTGAAAGTAGGTTAGTCGGAACGGCGGTTTCGTTACGAAACTCCAGGCGCTTGAATCACCTGATTCCGATAAACGAGCGAGAAATAAAACAGATTCGAAAATCGGATTTGAAATCGAATCAGAAAAATAACGGATTAAATCCGATTAAAAGAAAACGACGAACGGATTAAATAACGGACGTTCGTTAAAAGAACTAATCCAACGAACACGTTCATTGAAACGAACGGTTCGGTGAACGTTCGTTAAATAAGAAAACCAAAAAAAAACCATCTAGGTTTTTTTTTAAAACCGAACATCACAAAAAAAAACCGGATCGGGTTTTTTTAGAAAACCGGATCGGGCGGCGGGGCGGCGGCTACCTCCGTGGCTCTCGTGGGCTCCGGTGGGGTCGGTCGGAGGTCGGAAGGGCGGCGAGGGGCGGCGGGTTCGGCAGAATGGGAACGGCGGCGGCGGCGGCGTCCTTGGCGGCAAGGGCTCGGCTCTGGTCGGGTAGGGCGGTGGCGGGTGAGTGAGAGACGGGGGCGCGGGTTTTAAGGAGGGGGGTCGGCGGCTTGGGAGGGCAAGCTGGGGCGAGGGGAGGCGGACTCCGGGCGGCGGCGGCGTCGTCTTGGCAGCTGGAGATCCTTGAGGAGAGAGAGGAGGTGGGCGGGCTGGGCGGGCTCAATGGGCTGGGGGCTGGGCCTTGGCCTAGGGGGGCGCGTTTTTTAAACCAAATGAATTAAAAAATACCAAATGAACTCCGATTTAAATAAAACAAATTTTCCCGACTCCTAAAAATGAGTGAACAAAATGAACTTTAAAACAGCAAACATGCATATATTTTTAAATGCTCATTTTTGCATAAGCAAAATAAATCTTCCAAAACCAAATTTTGATTTTTTTATAATATCTTCATTTTTCCTAAATGTTGGGAAAGTCATATTATTCCCTCTCAAAATATTTTTTATAGGAAAAACTTTATGAAGATAATTAAATAAATCCAATGATCCTATTTTCAAAATTTGAGAAATCCCAAATATGAAAATAATGAAACTTCCAACTCTCTCCGAGGGTCCTTGAGTTGCGTGAAATTTTCTAGGATCGGAAAAATGCGAGAAAAATATGATATGCATGATGACCTAATGTATAACATTCCAAATTGAAAATTTGGGATGTTACACTCATGCATACTACTCAACTACAAGGATTCAATATCACTACTGGAGGGATTGTTGCGAAGATGACACTAGATGCAATAAAACACATAGGTATGAAAAACATGGTCAAAGTGAACTTGCCTGGTAATACTTGATGAAGATAACAACGCTGTCAGAAAATGACTTGGTAGAACTAATCGTTACTCCGTTGAAAATCTATATAGTCAAACATAGCATTCACATAAGCAAACATCCTAGTAAAAAATTTTAGCACTCGAAATAACAATCAAAACAACAAGGAAAATCGATAATAAAACTCAAACAAAATAAAAAGAAACTTCAAATAAAACTACAAAGAAAAACTACTAACGAAGATCTATGACTTTGCTAAAACATCTAATATAGTTTTGCCGTAAGTAAAAACTTAACAACAATTAAAATACTAAACTAATAAATTAACAGAAAATAAAATGTAAAATAACTAATTTAACAGAAAGTATTTTTTCCATAAAATTTTATTTGCAAAAGAAACAAATAAAAAGCTTTTATAAAACTCTAACTATGACCTATAGAAGGTTTCATACAAAACTAAGGAAAATAAATTTTTAAAATAAAATAAATTTTCTCCTGTTGTCTAACAAAACACAACTAATTTTGTCAAAAGTGACAAAAAGAAATAATTTAAAACTAATAAAACAATAAAGAAAAAGCTAAAACAGAACTAATAATAAAACAGTATTGTTTTGCTAAAAACCTAATTTAAATTAACCTAGAAATAAAATACTAAATACTACTGGATAAACAAATGTCCTAGAGACCAGGAGCAAAAAGAATCGGTCGAAAATAATATTCCTAACTCAAAATATCTCAAATCTAGTGACTTGAGAAAATTCATACAAACACAAATTTAAACTGCTCAAATATGAAATACAATTGAACTAACAGAAACTTCATAAAATTTGTGACACATAGCAATTGGAATCACTCAAAATACTAAAAACTCTAAAAGATATGAATTTTCTAAGATTGCTATTTTTGAAAAAATGAATTACGGGATTTACTGTAGCAGTTCCGGTGATGGGGTCCTGGTGGAGCTCCGGCGACGTCCTCCGGTGGCCCTCTGGCGTCGGGGAAGGGATGGTTGGGGGCGGCAAATCGGGGCGGAGCGACAATGGCGGCGGTGGTCCGGCGAACTCCGGCGAGGCGGCACAGCGACGTGGGGTGAGGAGAGGAGAGGTGAGGAAAGGTGTTGATTTGATGTGTTAGAGGGGGGGGGTGCTTGGGTATTTATAGTGGGGAGGGGAAGGGTTTGCTTGGGGTAGGGGACAAGAAATAGACTAGGATAAGGAAACAAAAGGGAAAAGATCTAGAAACAAATCGGAATAAACGGAAATAGGAAAAGAATCCTACTAGGATTGGAAAAAGGAGGCTCCCTGGCTCCCTTGGTGCATGCGGAGATGGCCTTGTGGCCGGCCGGCCGCTGGCTTGGCCTTGGGCCTTGGCCCTTGGCCCGGCGGGGTGCAGCAATTTTTTTTGACAGAGACAACAAAACAAAAATAAATAAAAATTTTATATAGGTATATAATATATCAAAATTTTCAGAAAAAGATTTTCTACAACATGAACACTATTTTAGCTTCAAATAAAATACACACAAATTTTAATAATTCACACAGTGCTACCGGTCCAATAAAATCCAATAAAAATCATTTTTAAAATACCAAAATGACTTCAAATTAATTTCTCTCCAATTTTCTGATGTAGGGAATCATGTTACCCTATTTTCTATATATTTTGTTTTGGAGAAAATAATTTGAATAAAACTCAAATAACTCCAAATTGGAAATAAATTCAAAAGAACTTTGAATTTTAATTCTTTAAAACTCCCAACTCATATTTCTTTTAATTTGAAGAAGTCATTTTATCTTCTCTCGTGAAAATCATTGAGTTGCATAAAGTTTCAGAATTAGAAATATTTTCCAAATGAAATTCAAATATATTCAACACTCCTTGTCATTTAAATAAATGGAAGAAGTCATGTCATCTTCTCTCCATGGTTTTGTGATGAATAGAATTTGAATTCCCGAAGATCATGAAAGTTTGGGAAAGTCCTTTTATTCCCTCTCATTTTACTTTCAAAAAGTTTCAAATTCACTCACTTTCAGTCAATCAATCAAACAATCAACCAAAACTATCTATGTGTTTATAACATTCCAAAATTTAGAATTTTGGGATGTTACAAACCTACCACCCTTAAAATGAATCTCGCCCTCGAGATTCGGAGAGGCTAGAAAGAAATAGGTTAGGGTTTGGGGTCTTCAAAATCCATCGATCATCTCCGGGTCTCGGGTGCTACCACCCTTAGAAGCATTGTTAGGGTTCCATCAAAACTCAGATACTCCATCCTTATTGCTGATAGGGTCGGTCTTCTCAGATATTAAGGATAATTCCTTCTCTGGGCTCTTCCGGTAGTGGCATAACCTTGTCCTCAATTCTTTTGTCTTTTACTCTTGGTAAGGTTATTCCGAGACTGGCTCTTCATAGCTGACGGGTCTGGCGCCAATTCTAAACAAATATCGGTATCTCATGGTGGTCAACGATTTATGGTTTCCCGCAGAAAACGGGTCAGGTTGAACCTCACCGTATAACCTACGGTTGGCAACAACTGCCGTGTACAAGGGAAAAAATACCTATACCTTTCTAAGGTTTAAACAAGGTTTTGATCGTCGTCTCTCTACTATAGGTAAGTCACTCAGATTTTACCATCCCATATAGCAAAGCGAATAATAAGAGTAAGTCGGTATGGTGATCAATCCATCCCGCACGCAAATCATTACCTTGTACATGGTTTAGCGAATCTCGCATTCTAACACTCGGTCATCCTCACAAGCATTGCAGAATTTCTCTTGTCGACGAACCAAGTTCGGAAAATCCATTGATTCTGCAGGCCAAACAAACATCTATCGTTCCTTAACAACTCTCAGGTTTTGCGTAAACTCCTATAGAATCGTCGGTTGATCAAATCGTAGTCTATTCCCAAAATTTCTTTCTCCAGTGGGTACTTGATCCTTATTAATTCTTGGGCCTGTGGGTTATGGCCCACTTCAACACTAGTGCAGCTGCAATTCTTCCAACGCATGGTGAAATCCTCTTTACTCTGAAATGGCCATCAGTTGTCCGATATCTTTACTTCTTGGAGCGGCTTCAGTTGAGCCTCCGTGTGGTCAAAAAGGAAAGGGGTATATTCTAACTATTTGAGGTGAGAGTGTCTATTTGATAAAATCTGAAAAGATGAGAAGTAAGAGTCTTTTTGAAAATAAAGTTTTAGAAATTTCATGTCCTAGGGCTTTCCGGTTTCTAGGGTCACGTCCTACAGTCAACATGTGCTCGATACCATTTCAGAGCGACCCGACCTCGGACGGTCAAGCCTCGTGTATCGTGCCATCCACGGATCAATATCTTGGCACACACAGTACATCAATGTATATATCAAAGTGCAATCACATGTATAAATAACGTAAAATGATATATACCTCATAATACTCAGCGGAAACAATCAAACGGGTGTGGAGTCCCATCAACGCCATCGGCAGGTTGAGTGTAGACCGTAACCCTGTATCGTAACTCTTACTCGTCGAAGAAAGTATCTGCAACATGATACGTTGCAGCCGTGTAGGTCAGTACATTGAATGTACCGGCAAGATCACAATAAAAGAACAGATGATAAAACTATACTATATGCAATATGGCTTTGTGGCTCGTATGCGGGGTTTTTGCGTAAAAGCTGGTTTTATTTTCCCTACATCAAAGGAATAAATGAAGTCTGTACTATGGAGTTTTCTATCATGACATGGTTCCGCCAACCGATGTCTCATAGCCCAAAATCATCATAAGTTGCCCACAATTAAGTTATCAATCCGGTGTTGAGAGTTCCGAGATAGATCCAAGTCCAGAGGCTCAAATTGTCCGTAATCGGGACACGGCTAATCGATTAGGTTTTAACCCTCTGCAGAGGTTTGTACACTTTACCCGCAAGATTCGATCCTCTTTTACGTTCTCGCACTTCGTGGTGTTTGAGAACAAGACGACCAAACATGGTCTTCGAAGAGTTCCTTTGACCACCGTCCGGTGCTCATCCAATCCTACCATAGTTCTACATCTGCTAGCTCCGCCCCAGCCAGAGTCACAACTAAGGTCAACCAAGCCGAGCCCATAGTGACTTGCGGTTGCACAGGTAAGCTTCGGGCATGAAGTATTCTTCCGTCTCTTTGAGTCTGGGTGAAGCTTTCCGCAAGATGTCATGGCGCTTCTCCATGCATCCCGCCAACCACTGGTTTCTCCAGGTGCCCGTCAACCATCCTTCACCCAAGAGTGTGTATTGAATTCTTGTCTCGAGTCTTGAAGTCTTGAGGCCTTGAAGATGCAGTCCTTGCAGATTCCATCATGGAGTTATCGTCATTGACGTAGATCCTCCATTCTCACACCACTCCCGAGCACTCATACCAACCCGTCTACTATAGCGTAGCATTAAAATAAATAACGTCCCGGCTTGGTAACAGGTGATGGGTTCCTACCTCATGCATACTACTCAACTACAAGGATTCAATATCACTCTGGAGGGATTGTTGCGAAGATGACACTAGATGCAATAAAACACATAGGTATGAAAAACATGGTCAAAGTGAACTTGCTCGGTAATACTTGATGAAGAAAACAACGCTGTCGAAAATGACTTGGTAGAACTAATCGTCACTCCGTTGAAAATCTATATAGTCAAACATAGCATTCACATAAGCAAACATCCTAGCAAACAATTTTAGCACTCGAAATAACAATCAAAACAGCAAGGAAAATCGATAATAAAACTCAAACAAAATCAAAAGAAACTTCAAATAAAACTACAAAGAAAAACTACTAACGAAGATCTATGACTTTGCTACAAACATCTAATATAGTTTTGCCGTAAGTAAAAACTTAACAACAATTAAAATACTAAACTAATAAATTAACAGAAAATAAAATGTAAAATAACTAATTTAACAGAAAGTATTTTTTCCATAAAATTTTATTTGCAAAAAGAAACAAATAAAAAGCTTTTATAAAACTCTAACTATGACCTATAGAAGGTTTCATACAAAACTAAGGAAAATAAATTTTTAAAATAAAATAAATTTTCTCCTGTTGTCTAACAGAACACAACTAATTTTGTCAAAAGTGACAAAAATAAATAATTTAAAACTAATAAAAACAATAAAGAAAAAGCTAAAACAGAACTAATAATAAAATAGTACTGTTTTGCTAAAACCTAATTTAAATTAACCTAGAAATAAAATACTAAATACTACTGGATAAACAAATGTCCTAGAGACCAGGAGCAAAAAGAATCGGTCTAAAATAATATTCCTAACTCAAAATATCTCAAATCTAGTGACTTGAGAAAATTCATACAAACACAAATTTAAACTGCTCAAATATGAAATACAATTGAACTAACAGAAACTTCATAAAATTTGTGACACATAGCAATTGGAATCACTCAAAAATACTAAAAACTCTAAAAGATATGGATTTTCTAAGATTGCTATTTTTTGAAAAAAATGAATTACGGGATTTACTGTAGCAGTTCCGGTGATGGGGTCCTGGTGGAGCTCCGGCGACGTCCTCCGGTGGCCCTCTGGCGTCGGGGAAGGGATGGTTGGGGGCGACAAAATCGGGGCGGAGCGACAATGGCGGCGGTGGTCCGGCGAACTCCGGCGAGGCGGCACAGCGACGTGGGGTGAGGAGAGGAGAGGTGAGGAGAGGTGTTGATTTGATGTGTTAGAGGGGGGTGCTTGGGTATTTATAGTGGGGAGGGAGGGTTTGCTTGGGGTAGGGGACAAGAAATAGACTAGGATTAGGAAACAAAAGGGAAAAGATCTAGAAACAAATCGGAATAAACGGAAATAGGAAAAGAATCCTACTAGGATTGGAAAAGGAGGCTCCTGGCTCCCTTGGTGCGTCTTGGTGATGGCCTTGTGGCGGCGGCCCGGCTGGCTTGGCCTTGGGCCTTGGCCCTTGCCCGGCAAGGGTGCTGCGATTTTTTTTGACAGAGAAAATAAAACAAAATAAATAAAAATTTTATATAGGCATATAATATATCAAAATTTTCAGAAAAAGATTTTCTACAACATGAACACTATTTTAGCTTCAAATAAAATACACACAAATTTTAATAATTCACATAGTGCTACCGGTCCAATAAAATCCAATAAAATCATTTTTAAAATACCAAAATGACTTCAAATTAATTTCTCTCCAATTTTTCGATGTAGGGAATCATGTTACCCTATTTTCTATATATTTTGTTTTTGGAGAAAATAATTTGAATAAAACTCAAATAACTCCAAATTGGAAATAAATTCAAAAGAACTTTGAATTTTAATTCTTTAAAACTCCCAACTCATATTTCTTTTAATTTGAAGAAGTCATTTTATCTTCTCTCGTGAAAATCATTGAGTTGCATAAAGTTTCAGAATTAGAAATATTTTCCAAATGAAATTCAAATATATTCAACACCCCTTGTCATTTAAATAAATGGAAGAAGTCATGTCATCTTCTCTCCAGGGTTTTGTGATGAAAAGAATTTGAATTCCCGAAGATCATGAAAGTTTGGGAAAGTCCTTTTATTCCCTCTCATTTTACTTTCAAAAAGTTTCAAATTCACTCACTTTCAGTCAATCAATCAAACAATCAACCAAAACTATCTATGTGTTTATAACATTCCAAAATTTAGAATTTTGGGATGTTACACGTGAACATGTGCCAAGTCAAGCCACTTGAATCATTCAAAGGAGGATACCATCCTGTCATAGTACATCAGAACCATTTTAAAAGCATGTTGGCACGCAAGGTAAACCATTATAAACTCCTAGCTTATTAATCATGGCATGAGTAACTATAATCCCTAATTGTCATTGCAAACATGTTTGATTCATAATGGGCTGAATCAAGAATGATGAAGTAATGATATTTACAAAAACAAGATAGGTCGAGTTCATACCAGCTTTTCCTCAATCATTTCATCATATATTGTCATTATTGCCTTTCACTTGCACGAACAAAAGGTGTGGATAATAATAATAGTACACGTGCATTGGACTAAGCTGGAATCTGCAAACGTTTATTCAAAGGAGAAGACAAGGTAATATTGGCACTTTGTTAGATCAACCATAATGCATCTGAGAGCCACTCAATATTTTCATCGTGGTCTTCTCCTCTCGACACCCAAAGAAAAGAAATGAATTTCAAAGAAACACATTGAAATGTTTTTGGAGTTTTTGTTTTTCTGAAGAAGGTAAAACAAGAATGAGGAAAACTATTTACACGGGAAAGCTCCCAACAAGCAAAAGAAGAACGAGAAATCTTTTTGGGTTTTCTTTTAATACTACAACTAAATGAACATGGAAAGGAAATAAGCTGCAACTATTTTTTGTTGTTTTTCTTAAGTTTTTTCAAACACACAAGAAGAAAGCTGGAAAAAGAAATAAACTAGCATGGAAAATACAATGAAAAAGTATGAACACCGACAACAGAAATGAGTGTGTGAACATGAATGTAATGTCGGTGAGAAATACGTACTCCCCCAAGCATAGGATTTTTGCCTAAGTTGGTCTAGGACCATGACTAGCCCGGATTGTATCCGAAATATTAGTTGGGGTTGTACTGTGCTGCGGCAGCTACCGCTTGGCGAGCTGCTTCATGAAGGCGAGCGGCCTCCGCTGCTCTCTCATACTCGTTCGCCTCCTCTCTAGTTATAAAATATCTCCCATTTACCTGAAAGTTAAAGAAGGCAGGAGGAGGAATTGTAATATGGATAGCACGCCGTCTGTCAAAGATTAGTCGGTATTGGAGGGACTGTTCGTTCCTCTCAAGAAACTGGTAGCCTATATAGCATTATAATCTAGAAAAGCAGGTGGCAACTCAATGTCATTCCCTCTTATGGGCACACCAAGGTAATTTGCTAAATGAGTTGCATAAATCCCACCAAATAAATCTCCATCTTTAGCATTAAGATGTAACCTCCTTGCGATAATGGCCCCCAAGTTATAACACTTATCACCTAACACCGCACACTTGAGGACACTAAGATCTGGAACGCAAAGGTGGCAATGCTCATGCTTACCATTAATGCATCTACCTATAAAGAGAGCAAAATAATGTATGGCTGGAAAGTGAATGCTCCCTATGGTAGCTTGTGTGATATTTCTAGTTTCTTCCACAGTGATGCTAGCAAGGAAATTATTGTATTCAACTTTGTGAGGCTCACTAAGAAGGCCCCATTGTGGGATTTTGTAAGCATTATTAAAATCCTCAAGGTCCATGGTATATGATTCAAGTATTGCTCTTAGATGAAAATTCAAACCTCCGCACAAAGGAATCAGTGAGGTAATAGTATTGTCGGCACTTATCTGACACGAAGTCCTCAAGGCCGACATTTTTTACGTATGCATCAAACTCATCCTTGCAACCTACATCAACCATGAATTCATCCGACGGCCATTCACGCACTTGAGCTTCCTTGGTGGTTCAAGGTCTGGCTCATGTACCGCGAGCCTTGGTGCTTGCTTCCTCGAAGAACCACCTTGGTATATTTTCCTAGACATTTTTCTTCCTCTGAAAATTTTTGGAAATTTTTAGTCACTCAAAATAGAAGTGAACCAAACTCAACAAGATTGATAGCAACTACTCCTACAAGTGTCTAGAAGCTATATCATGCATCAAAACTACTTTGGACCATATAAATTTGACATGCAGGCTCAAGAACAAGGTCACCACAGCAGCAAAAATTTGCAATAAATAAAGCACTAGAACAAAAACTAATTGGGCCATTGGAGGAGTCACATACCAAAGAATAATGCCCCAAAACAGTTTTGCAAATGGAGCTTTGCACAAGAAGATAGAAAATGGCAGCAAGATGAGTAAGAACACGAGTTTGAGCTACGTGATGATTTTTTTCTGGAGGAAGACGAAGTGGATGGGTGCTGGAATAGGTGAGGGGGCCTACGTGGGACCCATAAGGCAGGGGGCGCGCCCAGGGGGTAAGGCGCGCCTTCCACCCTTATGGCCCACTGGTGCATCCCCCTGATGCATGTTCAGTGCCAGAAATTCTCAAATATTCTAAAAAAATCATACTAAGTTTTCAGGGCATTTGGAGAACTTTTATTTTCGGGACATTTTTTATTGCACGGATAATTCAGAAAACCGACAGAAAATAATTTTTTTTGCTTTATTTAATCGAAATAACAGAAAGTAAAAGGTGGGTACAGAAAGTTGTGACTTCTAAATTTATCCATCACATGCTCATCAAAAGAATCCATCAACAAGGTTGTTCAAGTCTTATTAACAAACTTCTTCCGAATGACATGAAACAGGAGAATTTTCGAATAACACTAGGTTACCTCAACGGGGATATGCATGTCCCCAACAATAAGAATATCATATTTCTTTTTTACTGTAGGAAGAGGGAATTCAAAACCCGCAATAGTAATAGTTGAAATTTTTCCAATAGATTTGATACTATGAACTTGAGGTTGTTTCTTCGGAAAGTGTATTGTATGCTCATTACCATTAACATGAAAAGTGGCATTTCCTTTGTTGCAATCAATAACAGCCCCTGTAGTATTCAAAAAGGGTCTACCAAGGATGATCGACATACAGTCGTCCCCGGGAATATCAAGAATAACAAAGTCCATTAAGATAGTAACATTTGCAACCTCAACAGGCACATCCTCACAAATACCGATGGGTATAACAGTTGATTTATCGGCCATTTGCAAAGAGATTTTAGTAGGTGTCAACTTATTCAATTCAATTCTACGATATAAAGAGAAAAGCATAACACTAACACCGGCTCCAAGATCACATAAAGCAGTTTTAACATAGTTTCTTTTAATGGAGCATGTATAGTAGGTACTCCTTGATCTCCTAGTTTCTTTGGTATTCCACCTTTAAAAGTATAATTAGCAAGCATGGTGGAAATTTCAGCTTCGGTATCTTTCTTTTATTTGTAACAATATACTTAGCATAAGGGGACATTTTTAGCATATCAGTCAAACGTATACGCAAAAAGATAGGTCTAATCATTTCAGCTTAGCGCTCAAAATCATCATCATCCTTTTTCTTGGATGGTTTAGGAGGAAAGGCCATGGGTTTCTGAACCCAAGGTTCTCTTTCTTTACCATGCTTACTAGCAACTAAGTCTCTCTTATCATAATGTTGATTCTTTGATTGTGGGTTATCAAGATCAATAGCAGGCTCAATCTCTACATCATTATCATTACTAGGTTGAGCATCAACATGAACATCATCATTAGCATATCATTAGGTTCATGTTCATCACCAGATTGTGTCTCAGCATCAGAAATAGAAATATCATTAGGATGCTCAGGTGGATCCACAACAAGTTCACTATAAGCATGCATAGTCCTATCAGTTTTCTTTTTCTTTTTATTACTAGGACTAGGTGCATCAGTATTAATTCTCTGAGAATCTTGCTCCACTCTCTTAGGATGGCAATCATGATACAAAGGTTCCTGGATCATTTTACCACCTCTAGTCATAACCCTAACAACATTATCATTATTTTTACTGTTCAACTCATTAAACAAATCATCCTGTGCCTTAAGTACTTGTTCTACTTGAGTTCTAACCATGGAAGCATGTTTACTAATAAGCTTAAGATCATTAATAGTTCTACTGATATAATCACCCAAGTGGTCAAGCATGTAAACATTACGTTTCAATTGTCTACTAACATAAGCATTAAAGTTTTCTTGTTTAACAATAAAATTATCAAACTCATTCAAGAATTGACTAGCAGACTTATTATGAGGAATATCACCTTCATCGGTTCTATAGTGAGAGTTTACCTCTAATACCTGTGTTGGGTTATCAAGACCATGTATTTCTTCAATAGGTGGTATGTTCTTAACATATTCAGCTTTAATACCTTTTTCTTTCATAGATTTCTTTGCCTCTTGCATATCTTCGGGACTGAGAAATAGAATACCTCTCTTCTTTGGAGTTGGCTTAGGAGTTAGTTCAGGAAGTGTCCAATAATTATCATTACTCAGTATATTATTCAATAGCAATTCAGCTTGATTGACAGTTCGTTCCCTAAAAACACAACCATCACAACTATCCACGTGGTCTCTAGAAGCATAGGTCAGTCCATTATATCAAGTATTTCATTTTCTTGAGAGGATGATCAGGAAAGGCATTAAGTAATTGGAGAAGCCCCCCCCCCCCAAGCTTGTGGGAGACTCTCTTCTTCAATTTGCACAAAGTTAAATATTTCCTTTAAAGTAGCTTGTTTCTTATGAGCAGGAAAATATTTTTCATAGAAGTAGTAAATCATATCCTGGGGACTACGCACACAACCAGGAGCAAGATAATTAAACCATAACTTAGCATCACCCTTTAATGAGAAAGGAAACAATTTAAGAATATAGTAATAGCGATTTTTTCCTCATGAGCAAATAGGGTGGCTATATCATTCAATTTAGTAAGATGTGCCACAATAGTTTCAGATTCATAACCATAGAAAGGATCAGCCAACCAAAGTAATTAACTCAGGATCGACAGAGAATTCATAATCCTTATCAGTAACAAAGATAGGTGAAGTAGGAAACTTAGGATCATATTGCATTCTAGCATTCAAAGATTTTTCTTTCAGCTTAGCTAAAAGTTTCTTAAGATCATCTCTATCATTGCAAGCAAAAAAGTCTCTAACAGTTTCTTCATCCATAATATAACCCTTAGGTACAACAGGAAATTCATATCTAGGGGGAAAATCATAATCTTCAGTTTCAATAATATCATCTGTTTCAATTATTTCATTCTCTCTAACCCTAGCAAGTTGTTCATCAAGAAATTCAGCTAGTGGCACAATATTATCAAGAAAAGAAGTAGTATCATCATAAGCGTCATGCATAGCAGAAGTGGCATCATCGAGAACATGCGACATATCGAAATCCATAGCATGTGTAGGTGTCGCACGCTTACTTAAAATAGAAGGTGAATCAAGTGCAGATCTAGATGGGAGTTCCTTACCTCCCCTCGTAGTTGAGGGGAAAATCTTGGTTCTTTGATCTTTCAAATTCCACATAGTGATCAACAAATATAAATCCCAAGTGACTCAGAGAATAGAGCTATGCTCCCTGGCAACGTCACTAGAAAAAGGTCTTGATAACCCACAAGTATAGGAGATCGCAACCGTTTTCGAGGGTAGAGTCAACCCAATTTTTTTGATTCGACACAAGGGGAGCCAAAGAATATTCTCAAGTATTAGAAGCTGAGTTTTCAATTCAACCACACCTGAAAGATTTAATATCTGCAGCAAAATATTTAGTAGCAAAGTAGTATGGAAGTAACGGTAACGGTGTCAAAAGTAACAGTAGCAGTTTTGTAGCAATTGTAACAGTGGCAACGGCAAAGTAACTTAGCAAAGATCAATATGAAACGAACTCATAGGCATGTATTCTGATAGAGGCAAAGGTGTCCCGTCTTTCGATGAGATGGTGGCTATCGTTTAGGATGAAGTCGACTTTGACGATCCAACTACGAACGTGCGAGAACGTTGCGCCTTAGCAATCGCTAAACCAACTCCGAGAGGTTATTGACCACGCCGGAGCACGATCAACCTGACCACGAAGGTCTGTTTCCTGCAGGCAAACGAAGAACAAGCAAGAAACTAAGATTGCAATCTGGATATTGCGAATATAAGAGGAAAGCTTTATTGATCAACGTGGGGTTCTGTGACGCCTTTGTCTGGTCGTTGAACACAAACGAAGTACGCGAAGTTGCAGCTATGGCGAACTTTTAATCTAAGCAAAACCCAAAGTCTAAACGGTGCCCTAAGGGCTGTATATATGGAGGAAGAGGGGGGGGGGTGGATTTCGTGGCCCTTGGGGAAGGGGTCCGAAACCAACCCTATCTCTTGTTTCCCCACACATACAGACTCTTAAAACAGCCTATACTTATGTATCTCGAAATTACATGGGTCTGGCCCAATAATAAGGTGACGCAGCACCTAGAATAGCCTCTGGACGAAATTTATGAAGTGGCATCTTGTATATTTCGTCCAAGGCTTCATTCACTCCTTATGGTGGCTTCAAAGTCCTGAAATCATCACTTGTAACTCCGTTCTTGTTCCCCTTGCGCATGCCATCTCCATGCTTGTTCTTGCTCCAATGTTCATCCTTCTCCAAGCTAGGCCCTTCATTTGTAAGCAAAACAAATGTATCCAATTTAGGCAGCATCATATTCTCATGAACATTAGAATCATTACCAAGAAACGAAAGTACCTGGTAATTTAATTGGCGTGCGCGAGCTCTAGTAATTGGTCCATTATATGTAACAGTAGGGGCTGTGGGTGTAACAATGGTATTGATGTCCTCATCATCCTCCCCTTCTTGAAATGAAGTCGTCCTCGACGGAAGCTCATCTTCCTCACCCAAATAGGGCTTTAAATCTGCAATGTTAAAAGTGGGACTAACCCCAAAATCTGCAGGCAGCTCAAGTTTATCTGCATTATCATTTATTTTCTCTAACACCTTAAAAGGACCATCAGCACGTGGCATTAGCTTTGATTTGCGCAAATTAGGAAACCTATCCTTACGCAAATGTAACCAAACAAGATCTCCAGGTGCAAAGACAACATGTTTTCTAACCTTATCTCCAGCAAGTTTACATTTAGCATTCATACGCTCAATGTTTTCCTTAGTTAAGTCATGCATTTTTAAGATCAAATCAGCATGTTGTTTAGCATCAAAATTAACCTTCTCCGAAGATGGAAGATGCAACAAATCAATAGGTGCACGAGGTAGGAAACCATACACAATTTCAAAAGGGCACATCTTAGTATTAGAATGCAATGAACGATTATAAGAAAATTCAATATGAGGCAAGCATTCTTCCCACATTTTCTTATTATTCTTCAAAACAACCCTAAGCATAGTAGACAATGTTCTATTGAATACTTCAGTTTGTCCATCAGTTTGGGGGTGACAAGTAGTACTAAAAAGCAGTTTAGTCCCCAACTTAGCCCATAAACATCTCCAAAAGTGGCTAAGAAATTTAGTATCACGATCTGAAACAATAGTATTTGGCACACCATGCAAGCGAATAATTTCACGAAAGAACAAATCAGCAACATTAACATCATCATCGCTTTTATGACATGGTATAAAGTGTGCCATTTTCGAGAACCTATCCACGACAACAAATATGCTATCCCTCCCCTTCTTTGTTCGAGGTAAACCTAAAACAAAGTCCATAGATATATCCTCCCAAGGAACACTAGGTACAGGCAAAGGCATATATAAACCATGAGGATTGAGTCGTGACTTAGCTTTTGACATGTAGTGCAGCGAGCAACAAAACGCTCAACATCCCGTCTCATCTTTGGCCAAAAGAAATGTGTAGCAAGTATATCCTTCGTCTTCTTCACGCCAAAGTGTCCCATTAGTCCTCCTCCATGCGCCTCCTGCAACAACAAAAGACGAACGGAGCTAGCTGGAATGCATAGCTTGTTAGCACGAAACAAAAATCCATTGTTAACGACGAACTTGTTCCAGGTTCTACCTTCTTTACAATTCTGCAATACATCTTTAAATTCAGCATCTTGCACATATTGATCTTTGATGGTCAAGTTGTGAAAGCATAGTATAGCGACGAGACATTGCATCAGCAATAACATTTTCTTTACGCTTTGTGTTTAATGACACAAGGGAAAGTCTCAATGAATTCAACCCATTTAGCATGTCTACGGTTCAGTTTTGCTTGACTTTTAGTGTGTTTCAAAGATTCATGATTAGAATGTATAACAAATTCTTTGGGCCATAAATAATGTTGCCATGTTTCTAAGGTCCGAACAAGAGCATATAATTCTTTATCATAAGTAGAATAGTTCAGACTAGGCCCACTCAATTTTTCAGAAAAGTATGCAACAGGTTTGCCATCTTGTAATAACACACCTCCTAATCCAATTCCACTATGTCGGTGTACTAGAGTAGGGGTACCCTAGTATCCCGAACTTGTGCATCGGCATTCTGACACCCAGCAGCAAGGCTTGCCGCGGTGACCGCCAAGGTCCTCCGTGGTTCCTTTGGAGCCATTCAAGAACAAAGTATTCAAGCCAAGGAGACAAGGCCCGGCAAGCGGAGCTTGCCGGAAGGCCAACCAAGGCATCTCAAGGAACTTGCGCTGACGCGCCACGCGTCCGGCGAGGCCCCTGTGAGCGACAAGCTTCGGACGCGACAAGACAACGATCGCGGCAAGGCGCTTGCCGCAGCAAACTACCACTCTGACCCGACTCCAAGACATCCACCAACGTGTCGCCAGGACCTTTCCTGCACGCAGCGTGGCAAGAGGTCTGTCTTGCCAGCGGTGTCTTGTGATGTTTAGCGCCGACAAGATTGCTATCGTGGTAAGCGGTGGCGCCCCGACGGTCTCTTTTGCACTATTTGGGCGATGTAGACGGGCATTTAATGCCTTTGTCCCCGCCGCCGTGGTTAGGTATGATACATTGTGCGGTAGTTGTACCAACCGCAATTCCTTTTCCATTTTACCCTTGTCTACGTTGCCACCTGTCGGAGACCCCTTTAGCATATAAAAGGAGGCCCATGCGCAACGTAGAGGGGGGTTCCAGGGCAGAAAAACACTCACGCTCGGTCTCGTTAGCAGCTAGTGTGTACTGTAGCACTCAGCGCTCCCGAGCAAGAAATCAATACACTCAGACATGCAGCAGTATGTCGGTGTACCAGAGTAGGGGTACCCTAGTATCCTGAACTTGTGCACGGGCAGTTGCAGCACCCCGCGGCAAGGCTTGCCGCGGTGACCGCCAAGGTCCTCCGTGGTTCCTTTGGAGCCATTAAAGAACAAAGTATTCAAGCCAAGGAGACAAGGCCCCGGCAAGAGGAGCTTGCCGGGAAGGCCAACCAAGGCATCTCAAGGAACTTGCCGCGACGCGCCACGCGTCCCGGCGAGGCCCTGTGGCGACAAGCTTCGGACGCGACAAGACAACGACCGCGGCAAGGCGCTTGCGCGCAAACTACCACTCTGTGCCGCGCTCCAAGACATCCACCAACGTGTCGCCTACAGGACCTTTCCAGCGCGTGGCAAGAGGCTGTCAGGCGACCAGCGGTCTTGTGATGGCAAGCGGCGCTGACAAGATTGCCATCGTGGCAAGCGGTGGCGCCCCGACGGTCTCTTTTGCACTATTTGGGCGACGAGACGGGCATTTAATGCCTTTGTCCCCTGCCGTCGTGGTTAGGTATGATACATCGTGCGTGTAGTTGTACCAATCGCAATTCCTTTTCCATTTTACCCTTGTCACGTTGCCACCTGCCGGAGACCCTTTAGCATATAAAAGGAGGCCCATGCGCAGCGAGGGGGGTTCGAGGCAGAAAAACACTCACGCTCGGTCTCGTTAGCAGCTAGTGTGTCTTTGTAGCACTCAGCGCCCGAGCAAGAACTCAATACACTCGGACATGCAGCGGTAGGAGTGTTATCTCTTCGAGAGCTCGAAGCTGGGTAAACTGCTCGTGTGCCGCCTCGATCCGCTCTTCGATGCGATCTCCGCCCCGCGAACCGAAAGGGCTCGGTCCGCCGCCCCATAGGTGTTCGTGGATCATTTCCCGACATCTTTGGCGCGCCCGGTAGAGGCGTCGAGGTTGTGTGAACCTGATCCGACGCTCACACGAAGCTAGATCTTCATCTTCTTCATCGACATGCCACCGAAGAAGAAGGCTTCGGCGGCAGCTGTTCCGTCCACGTCGATCCCACCACCACCGGAGCAAACGGCTGGTGGGGTAGACGCCTGCGGAAGAACGGACATCGACGAGGGAGCCCACGATGCTGCTAGGTCCAAGGACAAGGCTGCGCAGACCTCGGCGTCCGTACATGCACCGCGCCCATCTCAGGAGACGCAAGACCGACAGCGTCATGGTGGATCTCGGGGTGCTCAAGACCAGCATGCACGCCAACATGCTGGCATGAGCGAGACACGGTCGCCTGGACGGGATACTGCTCCTTCTAACATAGTTAGAAGTCCGAGCATATCCCGCTCCTCGCGCCGTTCACCACTGCCGCCCACCACTCCAGCAGAAGCTTTGGCGCGAGCTCAACTGCTCTGGATTACCCTCCAACGGCAGACAAGATCTATGAATGGAGGCCACCATTCGAGTCTCGTCGGCTTCGCTTAACGGCGACACTCCTTGGCAGCCGAGTACATTCTGCGCGGCGGGACTGCGAGCATGAGCCGATGGCGACGAAACCGGTGGGGTGCAACCGCCATGCACTCTCCACCCCGAAGGCCAAGATCGCCGACTCGCCGGATCCACCTCGATAGCGGCTCCACCGCATCATCAGATCCACGAGCTCGTCGTGATCAGCGCCAAGTTCTTCACGAACGACAAGAAGAAGACGCCGAACTTCGATCGAGCGCCAAGAGAAGCGCGCGTCAATCGGACCAGCGCGATGGGCCCTCCGTCGACATGCATGCACCAGGGGAACCAGCGACTTGCCGTCGCGGTAGGTTGCCCTGCGTTCACTCGTGAGCTGCGGCAAGTCCGATGGCCCAAAGACGAAGAATTTCAAGCCGACGCATCAGAGAAATACGGCGGCAAGTCGCATCCGTCGAGTTCCTCAGCATCTACACCATCACGGTGCAAGCTGCGGGGCGGGACGACAAGATCGAGCCAACTACTTCCGGCGGTGCTCAAGCCCAATGTCGATCTGGCTCATGCACTTGCCGGACAACTCCATATCCTCCTGGGCAGACCTATGCCATCAGTTTGTCGGCGCCTTACACAGTGCCACAAGCCTCATGGCTAAGAGAGCGACCTTCATCTGCCGCCCGAAGGAAGGAGAGCCCTGCGCAAGTACATTCAGAGATTCAGCGCGTCTGAGACAACATCCCAGATGTCCACCCGCGCTGTAATCAGCGCGTTCCATCGAGCGTGCGAAACCGCAGGATGCGGGAGGAGATGGCGATGTGCAAGTTCAGAGATGTCGATGAGCTATATGCCCTGGCCGACAAGTGTGCATGTCTTTGAGGAAGGTGGAAACTCCCGGAGAGAATCTGAAGCGGGAGGATCGATAGTGAGGAGGCTGCCCGTGAAGAAAAAACCGTGGCGGAACAACGGGAAGAAGAAAGGCAAAGGTGTGCTAGTCGTTGAGCAGTCCGCAGCGGAGGTGGCGCTAAGAAAGCCAAAGCTGGTAGCTCGGTGAGGAGATTGCGCGAGCACCAACTACTGTTGTTGTGGCGTCGCCGACAAGCGAGACGACACCAACAAGCGATCTTGCAAGATCCACCGCACCAAGGGCCATGACCTCCGAGCTGCAAGAAGGTCGAGCAGCTTGTCGAGCATCAAAAGGCTGAATCTGAGCGACGCGACAAGGAGAAAGCCAGGAAGGTGCTGGAGGAGCGGCAAGAAACGCCCGGCCGAGGAGGGCGCCGCGGCAAGGCCAAGCAGCGACAAGGAGACAGACCTCCCAGCGGCGCGACAAGGATGAAGATGGCGGCGACGATGAAGATATGGATGATGCGAGACCGATGAGCAGGAGTTCCGAAAGCCACAGAGGTCCTGTGCGTTGTTGGCGGTGCTTCTCGCATACTTCACACCGCCAGCTCAAGCGGTGGGTGCGGGAAGTCAATGCGGCGAGAACCACCCACCGAGTCACGCAAGCCTCGAAATGGTCCAAGACGCCTATCATCTTTGATATTGAGGACCACCCGATCGCATAACTGCGGTCGGTGCTTGCCGATGTTGGTTTCACCAACTATCCGCAACCTCAAGGTCACTAAGATGCTAGTGGATGGCGGGGCCGGCTTGAACCTGATCTCCTCCGCGGTACTCCAGAAACTCCAGATCCCTGATGGCGAGCTCGAAGAGACCGGCACATTCCAAGGAATCAATCCGGGAAGGAGCAAGCCGAAGGGAAAGATCACGTTGCCGGTGAAGTTTGGTAGCGAGTTGAACTTCAGGATGAGAGGGTCACTTTTGACGTTGCTGACTTTCCATTGCCTTACAATGGGATACTCGGCCGTCCAGCACTCGCCAAATTCATGGCAGCCTCTCACTATGCATACAACATTTGAAGATGCCAGCCCGATAAGTGTCATCTTTGTCCCGGCAACAAGAAGGATGCTCTTATCTGCGCCGACAAGATCTACCGGGAAGCAGCAGCCGCAACAGATCGCAAGTCACTTGCTGTTGAAGCTCCCGGGGCGAAGAAGAAGACCAAGTCCGGCAAGAGTTCTGATGCCCACTCCGGCAAGCGCACCTCTTCGGAGTGCTGCGCTACCGTCGAGGACGCACCATCGAGCTCCATCGGCAAGTGTAAGAAGACAATGGCAGCTCCACCAGAGACCAAGAAGGTGTCCGCCAAGGAGGATGGCACTGGTGGTACCTTTACCATCAGTGCCACTCTCGACCCTAAATAGGAAAGCGCGCTCGTTGCTTTCTCGCGGTAACGTCGGCGTATTTGCGTGGCAACCGTCGACATCCCGGTGTTCCTGTGAAAGTAATCGAGCACCATCTTGCCGTCTGTCCTCATCGCGCGCCCGTCAAGCGAAAGTCGGGAAGCGAGCGGTGGGCGCCAAGAATTCATCGCAGAAGAAATCAAGAAATTGGAAGCAGCAGGCCTTGTCGAGGAGTGCTCCATCCTACGTGGTTGGCCAACCCTGCGATCGTCGCAAGGCAAGCGGGAAATGGAGGCTTTGTATCGACTTTACCGATGTCAATAAAGCTTGTCCCAAAGACCCATTTCCTTGCCGCGCATCGACAAGATTGTTGACTCCATGGCGGATGTGACTTGCTTTCATTTCTTGATGCATACTCGAGATACCATCAGATCTTCATGGCGAAGAGGATGAGAGAAGACCGCATTCATCACCCCATGCGGCACATACTGTTTCAGACGGATGCCTTTCGGTTTAAAGAATGCTGGTTCAACATTTGCAAGGGTAGTCCATGACGCTTTTGAGCCGCAAATACACGAAATGTGGAAGCCTACATGGATGACATAGTGGTCAAGAGCAAGGACAAGGCGACTCCGATTCAAGATTTAGACGGAACCTTTGCAAATCTGCGCAAGATCAACCTCAAGCTCAACCCCGAGAAGTGTGTGTTTGGAGTCCCCTCCGGCAAGCTTCTCGGGTTCTTCGTGTCTCAGCGGGGAATTGAAGCCAATCCCGACAAAATCAAGGCCATTGAGCAGATTGAAGCACCAAAGCGCGTCAAGGATGTACGGAGACTTGCCGGTTGCGTAGCTGCTCTCAGCAGGTTTATCTCTAGGTCTGCTGAGCGCGCCCTGCCATTTTTCAAAATATTGAAAAGGGCAGGTCCAATGAAATGGACTCCGGAAGCGGAGGCTGCACTGCAGGACTTAAAGAGATACCTGTCCTCCACTCCAACACTTGTCGCACCTAAGCCACAAGAGAAGTTGCTGCTATATATAGCGGCAACCAATCAAGTGGTTAGTGCTGCGTTAGTAGTGGAGAGGAGGCGGATGATGAGCCAGCAACCATGGCGAGATGCATCCAGCGACAAGCTGTGGGACTTCACCGGCAAGCTCTGGTCCCGACAAAGATGGATCTGCGCAGTAGCGTGAGAAGATCTGAGAAAAGAATGGTGCAGCGCCCAGTTTACTTTGTCGGTTCCCTTCTGCAGGGGCTAGGTCAAGGTACTACGGTGTGCGGAAATTGCTTCGGCCTTCTCATGGCCTCGAGAAAGCTGCGCCATTACTTCCAAGCACATGAGATCACGATCGTCACTGCTTTCCGCTGAAGAGGATCTTGCAAAATCCGAAGCAACAGGCAGGATTGTCGAGTGGGCCTTTGGAACTATCAAGCTTTGGCCTCAAGTTTGAGAGCACTTCGACTATCCAAAGCGAGCATTGGCGGAGTTCATAGCAGAATGGGCGCCAACACAAGATGAAGAAACTCGAAGCGAGCATCCCGTCAAGGAAGCAAGCAAAGAGTGGCTCATGTACTTTGATGGTGCCTTCTCGCTGCAAAGCGCCCGGTCTTGGCGTGCTACTTGTTGCACCCACCGGAGAGCACCTCAAGTACGTAGTCGGATGCACTTTCCCAAGGAGCAAGCAACAAACAATACCGCAGAGTATGAAGGTTTGCTTGCCGGTCTCGAGATCGCAGCAGACCTTGGGATCAAGAAGCTCATTGTCGGGGTGACTCATAGCTTGTCGTCCGCCAAGTGAACAAGAATTATCGAGTCCGTTGATGGAAGCTTACGTTGATGAAGTGAGAAAGCTAGAAGAGCACTTTGACGGCCTCTGATGGAACATGTTCCAAGAGCTCGAACGACATTGCCGATGGCTTCGTCAAGTCGCGCCGCACTTAAGTTACAATGGAACCAGGATCTTTGGGCTCAAACTGACTCAACCGTCGTAACACCATCAAGCTGGACAGAGCAAGAAGAGGAAGTTGATTTTGGTGACTATTTTCGGCAGAGCTCCCGAAGCCGCCGCTAAGAAGGTCCTCAAGATCAACACCAAAGGTCTTTGAGGAGCGATCTGCTCCGGCAAGCCCTAGGGTTTGTTCCGTTGAAGCGACGCTCCCGACAAGTTTTGCTCCGGCAAGCTTGCCGGGAACGTCAAGCTCGGCAGAGCCGCAGGTTCTCGCCAGAAGCGGATGTTCCGCAGCAGCGGATGTGCCTTTAGTCCTTGTTGTCGAGCCGCAAGCTCCGGCATGGGCACAGCAGATTGTCCGTTTCCTTGACGGAGAACTTCCGAAGATCAAAAAGAAGCGGAAAGAGTAGCCCGGCGGTCAAGTATGTACCAGTTTGTCGACAACACACTGTATGCGAAGAAGACTCAACGGTGTGAAATTGAAGTGTATTCACGGGAAGACGGACAAAAGCTGTTGGCGAGATACATGGAGGCATATGTGGTCACCACATTGGCGAAGAGCACTTGCCGCAAAGCGTTCGGCAAGGTTTCTTTTGGCCGACAGCCCTCCGGATGCAATCGCACAAGTAACCAAGTGTGAAGCGTGCAGTTCCATTCCAAGCAGATACACCAGCCAGCTCAAGCTCTCCGACGATCCCTTTATCACGGCCATTTTCGTGCGGGGCTCGACATCCTCGGCCCCTTTCCCGAGCTGTCGGGGCTTTGAGTACTTATGCGTTGCAATCGACAAGTTCACAAAGTGGCGGAAGTGGAAGCGATGAGGAAGGTGACAGACGATCGGCGATCAAGTTCTTGGTCGATTGTTTGCCGCCGGGATCCCTAACAGGATCATCACCGACAACGACACGCAATTCACGAGCCGCACCTTCATGCGAGACGTCCAAGATCTTGGCGCCAAGGTCGCTTCGCTTCATTGCTCATCCGAGAAGTAACGGTCAAGCGGAGAGGGCGAATGCTGAAGTGCTGCGCGGACTCAAGACCAGAACTTTCGACAGGCTACGCAAGTGTGGAAAGAACTGGATTGAGGAACTGCCGGTGGTTCTTTGGTCGATTAGGACGACGCCAAATCAAGCCACTGGCCAGACACCTTTCGCTCTAGTCTATGGAGCAGAGGCAGTTCTCCCCACGGAACTTCGATATCGGGTCACCTCGAGTGCTCGCTTATGATGAGCTTGAGCAAGAGCAGTTGCGACAAGATGACGCTGCTCCTTGAGGAGGACCGTCTTCAGGCCGCTGTACGAGCTGCTCGATACCAGCAAGCTTTGCGCCGCTACCATAGCCGCAAAGTTAATGCCAGAAGTCTCGAGGAAGGCGACCTTGTTCTTCGGCGCGTTCAGTCCGCCAAGAATTCCAACAAGTTGACGCCGAAGTGGGAAGGCCCTTACCGGGTGAAACGAGTCACTAGGCCTGGCGCTGTCCGCCTTGAGACCGAAGATGGCATTCCGGTGAGCAACTCCTGGAACATTGAGCATCTTCGTAAGTTTTACCCGTAGGGCGCGGTTGCCGGAACCTGTTCCGGCAACCACCTTTTGTACAAGTCTTGCCGATGTTGCATGTAATCCTTTGTACGAAGCCGGGCGCAGACCCCGTGCATAAGTAAAGCTCATGTGCTCCGCACATCTTGTCAATTTCATGCTTTCTACTTTTTTCTGCATACGTTATCTGACACTTTGTGCAGCGCCTACCCCCGGTAAGCAATAACGAGCCGCAAGGCTCCATATCTTTATTTTCTCTTCTTTCTCTTTCTCAAAGAAAGGAAGGTTCCCTCACCCACAAGTTTGCCGGGGGGAAAGGAGAAGATAATGGTGTGGACCAAGCGTCGTTCGAGGAAGTTTCGCCTTACTGGGAAGCAAACGACAGAAAAGCTAAGTTGCTAAAGTTTGAGCAATCAGTTTTAGAATTTTTAAGTTATCTTCCTCGAACGACCGTGCTTTGCATGGAAAACTGTGTTGTGGAGGAACCAACTCGTAGCTAGTTGCGCCCTTACTTTGTTTCGAGTCCGCTCAACAACTTAAGTGAGCTGCGACTAGTTGCGACAAGGTTTCTTGTCGGTAGCGGCACCGCCAAAGAAGCTCTTGACGTCCAAGACTCAGCGCTTCATGACTAGGGTGCCTGCGCCGACAAGTTCCCTAAAAGCGTAGTGCAAAAACATACAAAGGAAGGAATCAAGTAAAGGAAATAACACAGCAATAGCTACCCAAAATAGAGTCATATTACAAGATAGCTTGTCGCAGCTCTAAATGATTGTTCTCATAACATGACCAGCAGCGACAAGAAAAAGAGAAAAGCAGGCGGCCTAATCTACGCGATCGCCTCAACCCTCTTGATCCCGCTCACCTTGTCCACAATGGGTGCGACAAGGGTCTTGAGCGCTTCCAGATCAGCATCCGGCGGCAAGGTCCTGAGGACGTTGGTGAGGTTGAGGCCTGGGTTGCGGAAGGCCACCTTCACCAGCACCTTTTGAAGAGCTCCCGCGCAGATCGTGTGCGACTCGTCGGCCAGCTGCTTTGGGATCTTCTCTCGGAGTCGCTGGAGGGCTGTCGCCACGCCTTTGAAGAACAAGCTGAGCTTGGCGCTGGGTTGGAGGTGCTCATCGGAGGAATACCGAGATCCTCCATCCCAGTGCGCCAGACTCCTGTCGATGGCTGCGGCAACATCCACGAGACCCTCGGTCCAAAGTGCTCCACATTCTCCCTAAAAGTGTTCAGGCGGCAGCACTTTTCGCCAAGCCAGCGCCTCGTCGGCCTTGATCTTCTCCTTCAAGGCCACCTCCTGCTCCCTGGCGCCGTCCAGCGTCTTGGTCAAAGTAGACAGCTTCAACTCAAGATCTGCGTTGGAGTCCTTGGCGGCGCTAAGCTCCTTGCTCCTCTCGGCGAGACGACCCTGCAGCTCGCCAAGGGTGTAGGCGTCCTTCTCGCGCTCACGCTTGAGCGCAGCAAGCTCCTCGCCGCTCACCTTGAGATTGGCCTCCAGCTGCGCCACCTTCGTCTCCAGCTCCTTCTTGGCGGCCTCGGCAGCTGCGGCAGCATCCTCTGCTTCCTTGAGAGCCCCGCCAAATGTTTGCTCGCGCGCGGCAAGCTCCTCCTCGTGGCTGTCAAGGTTAACCTTCCGCTGCGCCAACTCGCCTTCCTGCGCAGACAGCTTCTCGGCAGCAAGCCGCTGTTGCTCTTCAACTTCAGCCTTCTCGAGGAGGAAGGCTTTACGCTCCTCGGCGAGTTGCTCCCGCTCCTCTGCCAGGGACCGGAGAGCTTCCTGGTTGAGGCCCCGGAGCTCCCCCGCGCGCTTCTTGATGTCCACTCCGCCTTGCGACAAAGCGCTTCTCGGGATACCAGCTTGGCTGTCGGGCGCGGTATAGCGACAATAGCTTCGCGGCGGCTGCTCCTCCTCAGCTCGCCGCTGCTGCTTTGTCCGTAGCGTCGACCAGCGTCGGCCAGCGGAGGCGAGCAACTCTTCATCAAAGATTTCTCCTTGATCGGCACCTTGGAGCTCGGCGCCCGGGGAGCTTGATGAAGACGCCATCGCCGCCTTCAAATAGGCGTCGGGTGGGGCTCTTGAACTGGCGCTGCAGCAGCGGCGAGGATCGGCGGTCGGCGTGGCGCTGGCGCTCCTGCGGCCTCGGGGCCGTCGGCGATCGCGGACCCTCGCCCGGCTTCTGCGGCGGCAGCTTTGGCGACCTCTCCGCCGGCCGGGATCATCGGCGCGGCTTCTTCTCCGGTGACAATGGCGTCGTTGATATTGCTTGCTGCGTCCTCCTCGCCCGGCGACCTCGGTTTCCATCGGCTCCGTGGCGGATGGACCTGATGACCGGAAAAGGAAGAAAAGTCAAGCAAATATTCAAAAGAAAATCAGAAGAAGAAGAACCCAAGGGAAGTTTTCATGCAAGAGGATTACTGTACTAGGATCTCTGATCGTGGTCTCCACCACCGGAAGTCGTGATCTTGTCCCTTGCCGGAGAATCTGTCCCTTACGGAGAATTCTCCTTGCCGGGAATCCTCCCTTGGCGGTGTAGTCGAAGCAGATGGCATGTCGGGAGCGGCTTCCGGGCACTCCTGGTGAGACTGCTCTGCTCCTACGCAAACAAATAGTCAGATGTCAGCAAAGAAAGAGCACCCATGCGCACCTAACAGCAGGAAGTAAACCATATACTTACGCTGGGGGCTGCTTTGGGGAATAGTTGCCTGGTCCGGCAAGGTGATCTCGGACACACCCCCTGCTGTCGCGGTGGGTTCGTCCTTGATGACAATCACCGGGACCTTGGCTCTCTTCGCCGCTCTGGGGCGAGTCACGAAAAGGAATGGGTTGGAGTAAAGCAAATCAGATACAAGACAAAACAACAAGAATTGAAGAACTACAAGTACAACAAAGAATCTTACTCTTCCTCTTCCTCGTCGGAGCTGAGCGGAGAGGTCAAGTCCGCCCACCTTGGTAGCGACAAAGGCGGAGGTAGGTTCCTTAGCCGCTTGGCGGGAGCGAAGCGGTGGTCGGGAGGCCCGCTCCGATTGCCGCAGCGGCGTGAGGTGCTCCCACGGCAGCAGTGCTTGCCACGGTGGAAGCGAAGTCGCATGTGGGCGGCTGTTGACCCGTCTGCCGCCCCGTTACGTCCCCGGCCTTGCGGAGACACCTTCTTGGCGGAGCTGGGGGCTCCGCTTGCGGCGAGCTGTCTGAAGGTGAGAAAGAGGAGGAGTCGATCTTCAACGAGTCGCTCGCGCCCTCGGCGGGCTCGCTCGACTCAGCTTCAGGCCCGACAAGCTCTCCCTCGCCGGCAAGCTCCTCTCGCTCGGCAAGGCTTGCCGGCTCTGCTGCCTCTGCCTCCTCCACGGTGAATCAAACCGCCAGCGGCAGCGCTGCCGCCGCCTCTTCCAGCCCTAGTGGCGTCGCTGCATCTCCGCATTGGTGGTGTCGCGAGTAAGGCTCTTCTGTTCATCGGGCGGACCAGCATGTCTACCAAGCCGTCAAAGAACTCCTGCACGGCGTCGTCTGCGGGCTCTTGCCAAGTTGGGACAATTCCATGCGAATCGCTGGCGGCATCATTACGCGGATGCGGTCGGCGAGGAGTTGTTGCACAGTGAACGACACCCTCGGCAACCTGAACGCCGGGATGTTGAGGATCGTGCTTGAACAGTTCAGGAGCATCGCATCCGGTTCGGGGCAGTGAAGTTGAAGTTGAGGCCCGGCGCAGCCTCATGATATCCGCCGCGTTACGGAACTCCCGGCGGGTCTCCTCCTCTCTCTGCGAAGCGTCTGGCGGCGAAGAAAATCTGCGCCAATGGCGCCTCGGTGAGCCCGCAAGCGAGGCGAGGATCCGGTGACGGCAATCTTCAGCCTATCGTCTTCGGGCCACGTTGTTCAATCGTTGCAGCGTGCTCTCGGGTTTGGCACTGGGCGGTAAATGGCTGCGGTTCTCCTCGACAATCCAGCACCAGTCTACTCTCCATTCATCCCACTTGCTGCGGAGCTCTCCTCCAGATAAGCTTCCTTCTTGCCGTTCTCGAGATCCAGCGATTCCGCCGGATAAAGGCTCCCTCTCTCAACTCGGGGCATAAAGAAGTGGCGAAAAAGAGCTACATTTGGATAGACTCCGACAAAGTTTTCGCAGAGATGTGCGAAAACTGCCATGGTCGAAACGGCGTTGGGGGTGAAGTCAAGGAGGCGGAACCGTAGGTGTTCATAATGTCCTGAAAAACTTCAGAGAAAAGCGGGCGAGCCCGCGAGAAGAACAACGCGAAGAAGGGATATCCATTGAACAAGTTCAGCGGCAGTGGGAGTACCTTCTTCGCGCGGATGCGCTCGCGTCTCCGTCGACCGGAAGAGGTATTAATACTCCCTCAGCTCCTTCACGGCGAGCTGAGGGGGAAGGTTGCCCGCTCCTTCGCAGCACCGCGAGCCGCGCGCCGGCCGACTTCACAACCTTCCGGCTTTGGAGCCATGGTGGAGGTGGTGAGAGAGATCGACGGCGTTAGTGGTGCGGTGGCGATGAAGCGGGCGCTGCTCTCTTCAGCTTTGGAAAGAAGGGGAGCGGAGGAGGTTTTGAGATTGGAATAGCAACCGGCGAGATGGGTGAACTGCCCTGTTTCCCTGCTTATAAAGAGGGAGGCGGACGTTCCGTCTTTCGAATAAAGAAACCACCACGATCTCTCCCATGGCGCCGCATTCGACGCGTGCTGTTCGAGGAGGTGCGGTGGATACAAAGTGAGATCTGGCGTAACCCGGGCGCGCGTGCCCGTGCCCTGTTTTGGGCCTGGCCCAATAGCGCTCGACACCGTGTGTGGCCCAGGCCGGGGCTCTGCCGGTGTACTAGAGTAGGGTACCCTAGTATCCCGAACTTGTGCCTGAGCGGTTGCAGACACCCGCGGCAAGGCTTGCCGCGGTGACCGCCAAGGTCCTCCGTGGTTCCTTTGGAGCCATTCAAGAACAAAGTATTCAAGCCAAGGAGACAAGGCCCGGCAAGAGGAGCTTGCGGGAAGATAACAAGGCATCTCAAGGAACTTGCCGCGACGCGCCACGCGTCCGGCGAGGCCCTGTGGCGACAAGCTTCCGGACGCGACAAGACAACGACCGCGGCAAGGCGCTTGACGCGGCAAACTACCACTCTGTACCCGCGCTCAAGCACATCCACCAACGTGTCGCCCTGGGACCTTTCCAGGCGCGTGTGGCAAGAGGTTGTGCGGCCAGCGGTGCGCGGTGGCAACCGACGCTGACAAGATTGCCATCGTGGAAAGGGGTGGCGTCTCGACGGTCTCTTTTGCACTATTTGGGCGGCGTGAGCGGGCATTTAATGCCTTTGTCCCCTGCCGCCAGGGTTAGGTATGATACACTGTGCAGGTAGTTGTACCAACCGCAATTCCTTTTCCATTTTCACCCTTGTCTACGTTGCCACCTGTCGGAGACCCCTTTAGCATATAAAAGGAGGCCCATGCGCAACGTAGAGGGGGGTTCCAGGGCAGAAAAACACTCACGCTCGGTCTCGTTAGCAGCTAGTGTGTACTGTAGCACTCTGCGCTCCCGAGCAAGAACTCAATACACTCAGACATGCAGCAGTAGGAGTGTTATCTCTCCGGAGAGCTCCGAAGCTGGGTAAACTGCTCGTGTGCTTCGCCTCGATCCGCTCTTCGTGCGATCTCCGCCCCCCGCCGAACCGAAAGGGGCTCGGTCCGCCGGTCCCATAGGTGTTCGTGGATCAGTTTCCCCGACACACTAGCATCACATTCAAGCTCAAAAGTCTTATTAAAATCAGGAAGTTGGAGTAAAGGAGCATGTGTCAACTTATCTTTCAATATCGTGAAGGCTTCTTCCTGTGCGGTACCCCAAAGAAAAGGCACATCCTTCTTTGTAAGCTCATTGAGAGGTGCAGCAATGGTGCTAAAATCTCTCACAAAACGCCTATAGAAACCAGCGAGTCCAAGAAAACTCCTCACTTGTGTGACCGTTTTGGGCTGCGGCCAACTCTCAATAGCTTCAATCTTGGCTTTATCAACTTCAATGCCCTGTGGAGTAACAACATAGCCAAGAAAAGATGCACTTCCCAAGGTTACCAAACAGACGTGCATCACGAAGAGTAGTAAAAACGTCACGTAAATGTTCCAAATGTTCTTCCAAAGATTTGCTATAAATTAGTATATCATCAAAATAGACTACCACAAATCGTCCAGTGAAAGCACGTAAAACTTCGTTCATTAGTCTCATGAAAGTACTAGGTGCATTAGTTAACCCAAAAGGCATGACTAACCACTCATATAAACCAAACTTAGTTTTAAATGCTGTTTTCCATTCATCTCCCAATTTCAAACGAATTTTATGGTATCCAGTACGCAAATCAACTTTGGAGAATATTGTAGAGCCACTCAATTCATCAAGCATATCATCTAGCCTAGGAATAGGATGACGATAACGAATAGTAATATTATTAATGCCTCTACAATCAACACACATACGCGACATACCATCCTTTTTAGGCACTAGTGTAATAGGAACAGCACAAGGACTAAGAGATTCGCGTATATAACCTTTGTCGAGCAGCTCTTGTACTTGACGCATAATCTCCTTCGTCTCCTCTGGATTGGTACGGTATGGTGCACGGTTGGGTAGCGATGCACCGGGAATTAAGTCAATTTGATGCTCAATCCCTCGAACAGGTTGTAATTCCGGTGGCACGTCTTGTGGGAAGACGTCAGTGAACTCCTGCAAAATGTTAGTGACAGCAGTGGGCAAAGAGGAAGGCACGTCCTCGAATGAAAATAATGCCTCTTTGCACACAAAAGCATAGCAAACATATTTGCTAAAATCTAGCTCATCAATATCAGATTTGGTGGCAGGTAAACATGCACTTTTCAATTTAATTTCAGAAGCAACACCAGATGGTTTATTATTAGGCTTCATTTGTTGCTCAAATTCTTTTGCCACAATCTGATTTTCACTCTTATTTTTCTCTTGTTTTGCTTTATTAGCTCTATGAATATCATCTTTCAAAATGGAATCGGGAGTCATAGGAAACAAAGTAATATTTGTATCCTTATGAACAAGAGTATACTGATTGTTTCTACCATGGTGTACAGAATTTTTATCAAATTGCCATGGTCTACCAAGTAATAAGGAACATGCTTGCATAGGTACCACATCACAATCAACATAATCAGCATATGTAGAGATACTAAAATGCACCCGAACAGTACGTGTTACCTTAACCTTGCCGCTGTTGTTGAACCATTGGATGTAGTAAGGATGTGGATGTGGTCTTGTTGTGAGAGATAGCTTCTCCACCATCTCCATGCTAGCCAAGTTGTTGCAGCTCCCTCCATCTATGATGACGCAAATAGAACGTTCCTTCACAACTCCCTTTATATGGAACAAAT